>JAUNZO010002462.1:0-600000 GCA_031894775.1 Chloris gayana | reverse complement strand
GCGAGTTGACTTTACATTGTTATGCCTGAAAATGGGGGAAAAGTACATCAACCTGATGGCCTGGGATCGCTATGATTGCAGTTGCTCAGTACTGCGCGAATGTGGAGATGTGTAGGCTGACGGAGCAAGTTGTGTTCTCTGACCCATACAGAGTCTCCAAATATAATCGGTGGACCTCGCCATATCTTGACAAAGATGCTGAGGCGGTTAGAGAGGACGATGCTCTGAAATTGGAAGCAGTTGAACTGAAATCAATGTAGGTGGAGTCGTAATTTCAAACCAGTGTTATATCTGCTTTTGTTTTACATGGGAAACATGATTTCTTTGATTCAAAATTGTAGGTTCATCGAAAGAGCTCAGGCTTTGATTCATGGCGATCTCCACACCGGTTCCATCATGGTGACCCCAGATTCTACCCAAGTCATTGATCCTGAATTTGCATTCTACGGACCCATGGGTTATGACATTGGGGCCTTCCTAGGAAACCTGATTTTGGCATACTTTGCTCAGAATGGACACGCTGATCAAGCAAATGACCGTAAGGTAAGAATAAATCTGATTGGTTATCATTTTTGCAGTTCCAGTAATAGCATCAGCATGTGTTACTCTCACACTGCAGAGGTCATTTCACTGGCTGATTCATCAAAATCTATGGTGCTTTATTGATGTCGAACATAGCTGTACATCTGTGTAATTTAGCTTGTCTCAACACTACTAGATAATAAAACCCCATATATTCCAGCCTTTATATCCAGAAGGTTGGTAGGATCCATGCTTATAATATGGTGCTACATCTTGCATGAGAATAAATACTGGAAATAATTGTTCTTTCGATACAATGGCATACCAAGTTATTACGTTTAGCATAATGAGGGGCGAGCTTGCCTGACATAAGGTACAAAGTTTACAAGCCCCAAAATATTCTTCTTGAATATGATGGCATCTTCAGTATTTTAATGGCAATTGGCAGTTACAGAAGTCTCAGTTTATTGTTAAATACCTTCAGATACAGTTCAATTTGCAAGATACTTCCATAAAGTTCTAGGCATGAACTCAAGTGTTTCCTATCCTTTGTAGGCTTATAAGAAGTGGATCTTGAAGACAATTGAAGAATCCTGGAATTTGTTCCATAAGAAGTTTGTTGAACTATGGAATAAACACAAAGAAGGGAATGGGGAGGCATACCTGCCTGATATATTCAACAATTCGGACCTATTGAGTGTTGCCCAGAAGAAGTACATGACAAACATATTCCATGATAGCCTTGGATTTGGTTCAGCCAAAATGATCAGGTAACTACAAAGTAGATTTCTAAACAATATTTTTCATGAAAGAAAAGGTTTCTAAACAATTTTGATTTCTGTCATTCACTTGTGCATGACAATGTGATATCCAAACTTCCTTTCTATCGGAATACAAGTAAAATACACACCAAGGATTTGATGTGACATCTCTTTACACAATGCTAGCTGTACCAAGTTTCCGTAGGCAGCTCTGAAGTAAATACAGCTCAAAGAACTACAAACAACATTTTTGCATTAGTTTCAAACTCTATCAATATATTATTTTTGTCTTATCTGTGATCCCTGTTTGGGTATTGTTTCCTAAACTCTGATCTTGGATATGTAGGAGAATAGTTGGAATCGCTCATGTTGAGGATTTGGAGTCTATTAAGGACGCTAGCAAGAGAGCACTGTGTGAGCGTGCCGCCCTCAACTGTGCAAAAACTATTCTGATGGGAAGACGCCAATTTGAGAACATCGATCAAGTTATTGCGCATATTCAGTCATTTGATCAGGACTGACCATCTATCATTTTGGAGTCTGAGGCCAGGAGACTATGTTTGCGGTGCACTGTGCACA
The DNA here is from genome assembly GCA_031894775.1 of Chloris gayana. NCBI lineage: Eukaryota > Viridiplantae > Streptophyta > Magnoliopsida > Poales > Poaceae > Chloris > Chloris gayana. The sequence goes on along the minus strand of JAUNZO010002462.1, from coordinate 598,138 downwards.
CTTGCACATTGATGAGTTGTTTGTTCTGAAGCACCAGTAGCGTTTGTTTGTGCTTTCACTGATGGGATTATTAGGAGGAGCCTCCTTTGTTTGGTCCCTCTCAAAATTGAGTTGTGTACACTATACTAGGATAAAATCATCCGCCTTAGGTGATCTGAATAAAATGTACAAGATGTGTCCACATGTCTCAACAGAATAAAGTTGTGCATTAGCAATAAAATCTGTTTTGTTTTTTTGGTTTTCTTAAATTACTGTGATATCTGTTTCTGTAAATGGGAGGGTTTTTTTTTTCAATAGATCTTAGTCTACAACTGTTGATGTTCCTATGGTTGTGTGTGGAAGAGGATAGATACATCTGACTGCTGTTCAGAACTTCAGTTTCACTGGTTCGTGTTGTTGCAGGGCACATTCAGTACATTTTTTCTGGGAGTGCAGTTCCTCTGAATGGGCTTCCTCATTTAGCTTTAAATGTTGCAAAATGAGAATACAAAGATGTGGGATCCCAATTTTAGCGGTCAAGGTCAACTCATTCGCTCTAGTCAATACGCGTGAAAGGAAATTCGCTACAATATGGCTACCAAGTATTCATATCGGCGATCAGACGATAGCGTTGTTACCGGGAATAGCAGGTTTGAGTGATTTAGTTTCGGTTGCGTCGCCGCCGAGTCGTCGTCTCGTCTCCTAACTCGGATGGAGGAGCCCGCCGCCGCGGGGGCGCGCAGCTGCGACTTCGCGGTGTGGTTGCACGGCCTGGGCGACTGCGGCAGCGCCAACGAGTTCATCGCGGATCACTTCTCCGCCGCCGCCTTCGCCAGCACCCGCTGGGCCTTCCCCACCGCGCCCACTTCCCCTGTCACCTGCAACCGTAACTGCTTAAACTGTCCTTCCTGTTTAAGTGATCATTTCTTGCTTGGTAGTACCTGTTTAACTGAACACAAGTTTGTTTGTTAATTTGCAGGCGGCATGCTCATGCCTTCGTGGTTTGACATACATGACACACCCATTACTTCGGTAAGACACCCATCACTCGATCACGCGGTATCTGCAAATGAATTTTAGTTCTCAAGCATTCGATGATCTGTTTGAAATCCTTTTTCCTTTTCTTACTGAAATGGAGACGACTCTGAAACCAGTGTTCACCTTCTTTGGATGCAAATGTATAAACTTGTAGAAGTCTGTAAAGGGTGAGGAGGATGTGCTGAGAGCGATCCAGAGCGTCCATGCTATGATTGACACAGAAATTGCAGCTGGGACAGGTCCAGAAGACATTTTCGTTTTCGGACTTAGCCAAGGAGGTAGAAGCAGGGACATCCCTATGTGGCTTCCTTGCGTTGTTTTTTCTGCGAACCAGATCATTACTGAGTTACAGGCTCACAACTGTTTCTTCCAAAAATAAAAAAGCTCAAAACTGATCACTTTAATTTCAGGTGCTTTGAGCATAGCGAGCGTCCTGCTATACCCCAAAACTCTGGGCGGTTGTGCAGTCTTCAGTGGCTTCCTCCCCTTCAGTTCCTCTTTCGCGTCCAGGGTTACAGCTGAAGCAAAGAAGGTACTGTGATTCTTACAAGTAATGATACTCCGGATAAGTTGCCGATATCTCATACTAGTATCTGTTTAATCTGTTGTGGGCTTCTGACCACACTTGGATATTTTCTGACAGACGATTTCCAAAAACATACTAATTCTGACCCTAAAAATACATACTAATTCAGTGATACTACAAACAGACGCCAGTTTTGTGGATTCATGGGGGAGCCGACTCGCTAGTCCCAACAGAGGCAGGGCGAGATGGAGTTAAATTCCTTCAAGGACTCGGCATGAGCTGCGAATTCAAGGTACAAAATTCTACTTGCTCACAAAGTTAGTAGTACACCCAATCAGTAGCTGCAAAATGTTGCGGTTCTCTCAATACATTGTCCGATCCTGTCGCAAATGTAGGTATACGACAGGCTTGGGCACACGCTGGCGCCATTTGAACTGGAGTACTGCGAGCGCTGGGTATCAGAGAACATTGTGAAGGAGCAGAGAGAAGGCCTGAAGAAGGGTGAGCGTCTGGTGAGGAGCTGGTTTTCTTGGGGAATTACCAACTGCTTCTCTAAGTAGTTGCTTGGAACTCATCAATTGATGTAAACTCATTATAAATTCTAAACCCACATTGTGTAACTGTAAAATTATACGCGTGATGCGTCAGAGTTGTGCTTGATACGTTTGATGTGTTGATTCAGTGACTCTTGTGATATTTGGATTGTTATGTGATTTTCGTGGTGTCGAAATAAAAGAATGAGACAATCAAGCCACCTATGACGGTAGGTCCCACGCCACACGGCACAGGCCAACAGAGTGATCTGATCATCGGATCGCTCGCTGACGCGCCAACCAAACAAACACGGCGGCCGCCGGCCTCTACAAAATCCCAACGGATTCGATTGCCTGCCGATACACCAACTCCTCTGCGCATCGCCACCGCGTCAGGATGGAGGCGTCTCCCTCGGCCGGCGGCTTCTTGCTGTGGCTGCACGGCTCCCGCGGCACGGGCGACGAGAGCCGCGCCCAAGTCGCGCCCTACTTCGCCGCCCCGGAGCTCGCCTCCTCCGTCCGCCTCTCCTTCCCCACCGCTCCTACCACCGCCGTCGCCTGCTACGGTGCGTACCAGTTCCCATTACCAAATCCCGTGTCAGTATGATTGAGGATCCTTTTTTCAATAGAATAAGTGTCTGCTTGTAATTGTAAGTGTGAAAGAAATTGCTTCGCCCTTCGTGCATACGTTATTCGAGATCAAGCTCGAGTTGATTGAACATCTTTCAGTTGCTTACAGTTGATGCTGCCAAAATGTCTGACAGCATATGAGACATTCTTCAGCATATAACCCTTGCTGTTACTCTGTCTCATTCCATCCTTCAACTACCATTGTCTTGTAGGTGATGAGACGATCACTGCTTGGTTCGGCATTTCGGAGGTCCCTATAACAGCTGTAATTGATCAAACCCTATTCCCACCACTATTCAATGGAGTATTTACTACAACCGCTCCTTAGTTTTGCTTTAACACATTTGTCATTTCAACTCTGCGGTACAGTAGTAGCACTCCACTTGAAATTCATTTATTATCTATGGGTGATGATATTTGCTGAAATGGCTGACTGTGAATGGTTGCTTTACACATTTGATTCTGGTAGTACATTCCATGTAAATTCACACGTGCCATGTAGTTGAAGTGTATGTAGGATTAAAGTGTAAAACTTAAAATTACAGTAATAAAATGAGAAGTTAACGCTTGTATGTACACTGACTGCACCTAAGTATAAACAAACAAAAGAACCACAATTTTATTTGGAGGAATAGTTTTTTTCCTATCATGTTCATCTAGTTTTTCCATTGCTATTGCAACATTACAGCATCAACTGTTCATTTCATAATTCCATTTTTCCCATTAGAAAACTGTAAGAGACGAGGAAGAAGTCCTTAAGGCTGTTGAGCATGTGCACGAACTATTGGACAGAGAAGTAGCTGCCGGAACTGATCCTGCTAACATTTTTGTTTGTGGGATGAGCCAGGGAGGTAAATGACCGAGTTTAATAGGCGTCTATCATTTTCAAGCCATAGGCATGACTGCTACAGTTCTTTTTTCCCCTTCCATTTTACAGGTGCTCTAGCCATAGCAAGTGTGCTACTCTACCCAAAAACTTTAGGTGGTTGTGTTGTCTTCAGTGGTTCAGTTCCTCTGAGTAAATCATTTTCTGAAAAAGTGTCGTCTGATGCTAGAAAGGTAATACTCCCAGAAGCTAATCGGTATGTTCAAAATTTTCAGAAGCAAATCTTGAGTCTTAACGATGAATCCTGTGCAACGTGCAGACACCAATATTATGGTTTCATGGAATGGCTGATGGGTTGGTACTATTTGAAGCGGGGCATGCCGGATGTGCATTTTTAGAAGAGCTTGGCATGTCCTGCGAATTCAAGGTAAAAACGAAATACATATGAAGTTGTAGCTAGAATTCCATTCTTTCATCTCCCAAGATCCAACAAGTGGGACAAGCAACATCAGGCTTCACTTCCAAACTTGCTTGCTTCAATTTTCAGGCTTATCCTACCCTTGGGCATTCAGTAATAGACGAAGAGCTCCAGTACTTCCAGCAATGGATCGCCAATCGTCTTCTTATCTCTAAAGGAACTGAAACCGCAAGGCCATCCTCGCCGTCCCACCCCAAGGACGCCCAGTAGCTGCTGTTTGTAAAAAACATAACGTACCTTCTTATCCAATTCATGGCTATTTCTATGCGCCATATATCACTTCTGAATTTCACTGTATTGCCAACATGAATGATCTTTTTATTCCGTCAGTTGTAACGTGATCCAAGACAGGATTATGATACTAAGCACTAGTTGACTTCCATCGTAAGTGGTGTCTCTGGAACTCGATCCTCTTAATCTGATGCTTAAATTAACAGTGACAATTGGATGGAGACTACAAAGTCAAGATGCTGGTAGAATTTGGTAGAACGACCCAATTAGTACCAAACAGGTGCACTCTACTCCTACCAATTAGGGCATCGCGTGATCAAGGCCCTCATCGTCGCATTCAGCCCGGCCCAGCCCATGCCCCATGAGTAGCCTAGTTCGCTTCCTCTTCACCCTCGGCGCGGCCATCGCCGCAGCTTCCATCCTCGCCGTCGCTCTTCGCCGCCGAGCGCCGCCATCCGACCTCCCCATCCAGCTGGTCCCATCCTCCCACATGGCGGGCCGCAACCGGAGCTTCGTGCTGTGGCTGCACGGCCTCGGCGATTCCGGCCCGGCCAACGAGCCCATCCGTACCTTCTTCTCCGCCCCGGAGTTCCGCCTCACCAAGTGGGCGTTCCCTTCCGCCCCCAACGCCCCTGTTTCCTGCAACCGTGAGCCTCCTCCAACGGTCCTTCTTCTCTAGCTTTTTTTTCTCTAATTACGTCTAATTAGCATCAGCTAAATCTGAAGTGCTCCTTTCTGTTTTATCGCTTGCAGATGGTGCTGTAATGCCGTCGTGGTTCGATATTCACGAGCTACCCTTGAACGCTGTGAGTTCACTCGATACCACTTGTAAGACAGATAGCTGGATGTTGTGTTAGATGCTGATCTGGGTGAAATCTCGAACGAATAGGGTTCTCCACAAGATGAGAGTGGGGTTCTCAAGGCCGTGGAAAATGTGCACGCCATGATAAACAAGGAAGTAGCCGATGGCGTCCACCCTGAGAACATATTTGTATGTGGATTTAGCCAAGGAGGTAAGAATGGCATTGTATATTGAACTGCCAATTTTGTGAAGATGGTAAAGTTTTGAAAGTGTCGAGAACTAAGTTGTGGAATGTGGCTCTGCAGGTGCTTTAACATTAGCTAGTGTATTGCTTTATCCGAAGACGCTAGGTGGAGGTGCCGTGTTCAGCGGGTGGGTGCCTTTCGGTTCGTCAGTCATCGAGAGGATTTCACCTGAAGCAAGGAAGGTAATATATGTTTTCATCCCTTTGCTACTTTTAGTTTAGTGAACCATCATAAGTTGCATTGTTGCAAACTTGCAACTTAAGCAAGATTAAATATATAATATGTCGGATGACAAGACTGATGATGTTTGATATCTTGGGACCTTATTGCTACCGTTTGAATCTGAATTGTAGCTCATACGCATTGAAAACTGCTGGGAGCTGTACCTCCATTATAGTGCATTTTCAGGAAGTGTCATGTATTCAACATTTTTTTCCCAGTTTACTTGAATAACAGATGCACATAAACCAAAAGCATGTACTTATTGCACTGGTTAATGATCGATGAGCTTATGTAAGATTCAAAATTATATAAAGCACTATCCTTTATTTGCCAGCTGAGAATCCCCTGGGATGAATTGGTTAGTTGAGGGGGGTGTCACCTAGTGAACCAGGGTTTGACTATCAGCTTCTACATATTAATGCTAGGATGGACGTCTCTCCCCCAACTTGATTTTTTTATTTTGCTTTTGATTTTCTGCACCTAATTTTTGAATTGAACTACTAATTATTGCTGAATGTAGTATATGAGGCTGCAGAATAGAGATCAATAGGTTTATAGAGGATTGCATTTGCGGTTGGCTGATGAGATATCAAAACATAAAGGAACTTAGTGTTCTGTATGGCACTTGGATCACTAGTTGAGTTTCTTAGTAGGATTTACCCCTGATGCCGAGCGTTGTTGGTTTTGTCCTGAATATATCCTGTGTGGAAGCAAATAGGCTTAAGTTGAGGGGAAAGAATATGTGCAGAAATGTTCAATATTAGGACTTGGGTGTCCGAGGTTAGGATAGAAAAATAAGTTAGTTATAATGGCAAATATGTTAGATTGATCATTGAATGAGAATTGTTCTATAAGATGCGATCTTACTGAACCAGAGGAACTAATGGAATGTGTTGTATTTGGACCACTAGTTGAATTTCTTAGTAGGATCTACTCCTGATTCCGAGCGTTGTTGGTCTTGTCCTGAATCTATCCTGTATGGAAGCCAGTAGGCTTAAGTTTAGGGGAAGAAATATGTGCAGGCATGTTCAATATTAGGACTTGTGTGTTTTAGGTTAGGACATAAAAATAAGTTAGTTGTAATGGCAAATATATTAGATTGATCATTGAATGAGAATTGTTCTATAAGACGTGATCTTACTGAACCAGAGGGAACTAATGAAATGTGTCATATTTGGAATAACTAGTTAGGTTTCTGTTGAGTGGAAGGTATAGGCTAGATTATTATATCGGTCTAGGTGGTCTTCAAGACATCTATGAGTAGTTAGTCTTTGTTTTCCTGTATAGCTTGTAATCCATTGTCATGTTGACCCTGCACATTATGATTACCTACATGATGTCCTCCCCTGATATTCCTCTGAAACTAGTTCGAACATTGCTAACTGGAAACTATTTTACACACCAAATTTGAAATGTTGACAGCTCATATATTATCCTTATTATGTACTACTATATTCTTTTATGGGAAGTTTACCCTTTTATTTGCAATTTTAATCTCTGTATGCTTCTCCATCTGTTCTAACATTGAGAAAACTCAAGATAATCGTTGAATAATATTAGGTAGCATCAACTTCTGTTGTATTAGAAATCTTGAGTGAAATCAGGCGCATACTGCAGTACTTGTATAACTTGCCAGGAAATAAAAACTCTGCCCTAACAGATTGATAGCTGGTTGAGGCAAGGACTTCCGTGCATGCATTCAACTTCAACGAAAGATGGACTCTTATTTGTTGAAACATAATTTGAGAACAGATATAAATTCTGAATATGTCCATTAGTACATCTGACTGTTCTCACATTTTTTCTACTTCCAGACACCTATTCTTTGGTCCCATGGAATGGCTGACAGAACCGTGCTATTTGAGGCTGGTCAAGCTGGTCCGCCATTCTTGCAAAGTGCTGGTGTTAGTTGTGAATTTAAGGTAGATTTCTGCACGACCTTCTACATCCCTCCTTTTTTAGCCTGTTTTACATCCCATTTCACATTTGAGGGAAAATTCCTTGTCTGCTTGCTCTGAAATATCCAGCTTGACAAGTTCTTATGTGCATTGTATAGGCCTATCCAGATCTTGGTCACTCGATTTCCAAGGAGGAATTGCATACTCTTGAGTCGTGGATCAAGAGTCGTTTAAAGGCCTCTCAAGAGAAGGACAGTTAACATTATTAGTTTAGGTCCCCATCAGTTACTTCCCCAGCACAACAACATGGCTGATGCCGTCATGTTTAAGTAGTACTATTTGATCTTTCTGACTTCGCATCCTGCGACTTATTATATGAGACTCGTCGTAGATCATTGTGCCCATGGATATGATGGACGGATGGACTACGTGGCTACGGGTCCTGGAATTTGTCTAGATATGGCCAACGGCAGCTGGCGCTAATGCACGAAATAAATTCTGTTACAACCACTATCTCTCTAATTGGCTGTCTATTAATACAATCTATCGTGGTGTCCATATTTGGGCCATTTCTTCATGTCTCCAATAGAAGTATCAGTGTGTGACACAGAGAGCGGCGGCATGTTGGGCAAAATACTGGATTCTTCCGCTGGCCAGGATGTTCTGAACACGTTTCTGATATGCAAGGCATCTCGCGTAGTACAATGGTACGCAGCTCAAGTTTGTTTGCTTGTTCTGAACATGCTTCCATTTCTTGATTCCAAGTTCCGATGTTTTTGTCATACTTCTTTGTGTCCCTCTGCCTCATGATGGTACCAGATTCCGTCGGCCTAAAGCGCCTGGTCAACTAAAGCTGCCATTACCCTTCACTGTCATGTTCCTTTCAGAGACTTGATATGGGAATACCAGTTTTACCAGTAATCATAAAGTCCAGGCGACCATTTCCTCGATTTCAAATCTGTCCACTGACCATTTCAAAGCTCACGAAACAGCGGGTGGCTCATGGCTGCTTGGACTCTGCTCTCATCTCATCTGGCGCTGGTCGAGTTGTCCTTACCTGATATCGACTTGTGCATTTTTTTCAGAAAAAGGACTTCCACCGGTCTTCTTCGAGCTGCGGAGGTACTGTCCATTTCATGCCATCCCTTGTACGCGTACGAATGCAAGGACCGTAATGCAGCCTCACAAATTCACCAGTGTCAAACAGGTTGTAATTCTTGTAGTACGATCTTTTTCTGAGATTCACGTGAAATTCGCAGGATACGAGCAGATAGGTTGTATTCATTCGAAACGAAGCACTGACTCATCGCCCGTCCCTCGAGATTCAGAGTAGCGGCCATGGTGAGCACAACCTGTCGGGGTCACCGGGCGCATGGGCCCCCATTAAGTAGGCCAACGGTTCCACCGGCTAGCTCGTGGCAGCCCTAGAAAACTGCGGTGGGGTTGGTTCAAGGCAGCAAAGAAAACTGCGGTGCGAGATGGAGGAAGCTTTGGAGGCGCCAACGCTCAACGAGGACTCGAGGAGGGTTGCAGTAGAATACGCGACGCATTCTCCCAGCCCAGCCCTTTCGAGGATTCCAACGCGAACAAAAGCCAAAGTCCCAACTCCCGCTCCTCGTGCTTGCCGCCCCTCTCCTCAAGCACCTGTCTCATTCTCCACTTGACGCCAACATTTTAATCTTATTTTTACTGTTGCTGTCGCATTTTTTTACCTCTCACCGTTCTACCTCGCCTACTTATCGCGGCGTGCAAAGCAAACACACGGGATAAAGATAAACCCAATAGGAGTGGGGTTACTGTACTAGCAATTAGTAGTCAAGACTAGTAAGGACTAGGGGCTGCAAGACCTAGACGGTGCGTCATCGTTGTAAGCGAAATGCTCGCGTTTTCTAATCCAACAAGGCGGAAAATCTTCTCCTTAAAACATTGACGATTTGGAGGTTTGTTTGCCTGAGCACGACCACAATGTTCTTGCTTACTGTACAGTCACACCATGCACAACTGCTGGGATTACTGTACTGCTGCCTGTACTGCCAGTACCACAGGAGTACGGGGCTTGTCTTGACCGGTTCGCCGGCTTCACCTTTTTTCACTGCGTCCGCGGTGTCGCTGTTGGCGCTGACTCGGCCGGCATGGGAACAGGCGAGCACGCAACCATGCACTCGCCATGACCAGGGGGTCCACGGCGCAGCGAGAGAGCGACCGGTCGAGTAACTCCACGGCGCCGAGAGGGCCCCTCAGTTCTCGCGAGCGTACGGCATGCCCCCGGCGCGACCCTTAAATACGCTCTCAAATTCGAACGAGATCCAAGCAAATCGCAGTAAATAACATCAAATGGAGCTGGAAATGAGCAATAATGGGGAGGGGTACCGATGCCTCCTGCGCTAGCGATACGCCTGCGTCATAAAGCGACGCGGGGCACCTCATTCTTTTGCTTTTGGCATTCTTTGCAGCTGCGAAATCGAAAAAAATATCGGCGCCGAGCACGCAGGCAGGAGTATTCAAGTGCTGCCTTCTTTATTCATTGCTTTTGCCAGTCGTCCTTGGCCTGCAGCAGCCTAGGACACAGAGAGAAGGCAGGCAAAATTCAGTGCATTGTATGTGCCCATAAATTGGGCATTTGTGCGTGTCATCAAGCAACCTGCTCCTTGTCCCTCCCTCCGTCCCTCGTCCTCATCAAGCTTCGCTTTCCAAGCCTAACCACTGCAGTGACTTTGCCTCTCCTGGAACGCCACAGCGACATCAATTTTTGGCCAATCAATGGGACTACGTACTGTACAGTGCTATGCAATTTACTCGCTCTGCGAATAGCCAGTGAGGTTGGGTACAGTGAAAAAGGCTGGACAGCGAAATTCCGCATTAGCAAAAGTTGAGCTTTGGCATTCAACGAATTTCTTTGCTCAGATGGATGGGGCAAGTGAAGGTTGTGGAGTACACGTCCTTGCCGAGTGGGGAGTGGAGTGAAACTACCAGTGGTACTTACGGTTACGGCCTACCGCTAGAATGGTCACGCCAGCTTTCACTTTGCAAGGAGAGCATGGCAGTTCTTTCTTTCACTTTACTTTCAACAGGAGTACCAATGCAGTGCAAAGGGAAAGCTCCAATGGTTCTTTTTGGCCTTTGGCGCCGTCCAATGGAACAACTGATTGATGATGCCACAAAAAAAGGCTCACCAATGAAAGGCACTATTCAAAAGGGCTTCTCTTTTGGAGCTCAAGAAAAACTCGGCATGAAGAATGCTGTTCTTGTGCACCATAAAGAAATCTTTGATCAAACTGGCTTGGCTAGTCTTTTAGTTCCATGATTATCAAGTTTTTTAAGAGAGAAAAGTTGGTGGGGGCGAAGAGAACAGCACAAACTGACTACTAAATCAAAGATGCGATTCCAGGGAGATGAATCCCACTAATGCAGGCAACACACGCTTAACGAACTTGGAAAAACCCAGAAACTTTGCACATATGCTTCCCCTTTTCTTAGCAGAGGAGAAATGGACAACGAGGCAGGCATAACTTGATACCACCACCGATTGCAGACATAACAATGCAAGCTTTATGCAAAAGCTAACCAAACAAATCTCCCCCTCACCTTACAGTTGGGGAAGAGGAATCAATCAATGAACGCACATGAATCACGAGGGCACACTAACAATACTAGTATCACCGAACAGAAAAGGAAAGAGGATCATGTTCTCTTGCAAGAAGTTCATTGTTGAACCGAAGGAGCAAAAATATGGTACAGAGGAGGATGAAGGGGAGATCGAGCTGGAATGGGATGAGATAATGCCCCAGTTCAATCCTCACATGCTCATCAGAGTGCAAGAAAGAAATTAAGGAAAACAAAGAAAAGAGGAAAAGGGCACAGAGCAGAGGCGCTCTTGATCAAAACAGCTACTACTGGTACTGACCTCCTTGGTGGTCTCCTTCCTTCCCCTAATCTACAAGAACTGAAGCAGCGCAGGAACCGTTAGTTCCAGGCACCCCACACCTTCTCACCGATGAACCGCACGAGCCTCCCCACCGTGCTCTTCTCGGCGTTGGCGCTGGCGCTGCAGTCGCTGTCGCCGGCGACCGAGTCGTCGTCCCCGTCGCCGTCCATGCTGCTGGCCCCCTCTTCCTCCTCCTCGTCGCCCTCGTACTCGGCGTTGTCCCTCGCGCCGCCGTCGTCGTCGCAGCAGTCAGTGTGCTCGACGCCGACCTCCGCCTCGCCCATTGCGCTGGCTGCGTCCTCGTCGGCGTCGCCGTTGCGGCGCCCGCGGCGGCGGCGGCGGGACGGGCGGCGCGGGGCTGCGCCGCCGCCGCCCTCCTCGACGGCGTCGATGATGCGGTGGATGAGGTGGCGGTTGGGGGACGCGTCCCAGCGCGCCCAGAAGCTCTTGTAGCAGCCGAAGCAGGCGCAGCCCATCTCCGGCGGGTGGGGCCCGCGGCGCGGGCGGCGGGGCCGACCCCCGCCGAGGACAGCAGGTAGGCCAGCACCTCCTGCTCCTCGGCGGTGAGCGCGGACGCCAGGGCGAGCACGGCGGCCGGCAGCACCACCGCGGCGGCGGCATCCGCGGACGGCGCCGGGTGCACGCGGCGGCCCTTGCCCTGGTACAGCTTCTTCATCCCGCTCGCTCACTCAGGTGTCTTGCTGCGGCAGGGTTAGGTGCGCACCAACTGCTCGACGGAAAGGCAAGGAGGGAGGAGGGGTTTGGTGAGTAGGTGGCGTCGGCTAAGACGTTGCTGTTCGGAGTAGCTGCGGGATGGCGGCCGCGCAGCTGGTCGTCTCACCTCCCTCTCCCTCTGTGGCTGGTTGCTCTGCTTGCCTTTTTGGGGCTTGGACAACGAAGGAGATGAGGGGAAGTTGGGTTTGGTGGGTGGGAACCAGCTGCTCTCCTCTCTCTCCTCTGCTCTCCGCTGCTCTAGTACGGGGCAGGACGACGAGACCCACCCGGGAATCTCCTCCTCTTCCAGGTTCCAGCCAGTCCAACCCTCGCCCGGGAATGTGTGTGTTGCCCGGTCCAGTCTTTGTTATGACCGCGTAAACGTAGACGGTCCTCCTATCCTCCTGGGCTTCGGGTCAGAGCGAGCACACTCTCGTGTACCGTATGCACGGACCAAATGGTTACACATGTTCACACCAAAATGGTTAGTCTTTTCTTTTGTTCCACTCACGGACTTTCTTCCTGCTTTTGAAAAAAAGGTGAACCGGAGAAGTCTAGTAGCGACGGTGTTGCACATTGCCGTGTTAGGATTCACTTTCGCCTCACAAAAGGAGCGAGTCTGATCGCCCACCATTGCCATTTGCCATTGCCACGGATACATAAGAACGGTGGGCCGAGCCCAATTCCGGCAGAGTAAGATTTCACGGCCCAAGCCGAACAATTCAACTTTAGAAACAAAGCTTCACCATTTTTTCAGAGGACGAGAGAAGAGTCAGGATAAAAGACCTTTGACAGTCCCCGCTTGGCGACACGAGCAGCCGATTAACAACCGGGAACATCCAGAAAGTATACGAGCTTCCCTGGTATCAGACCAGACCACGTCGCCGGAACCGTGGCATGGTAAGCCATTGCCACCTGACAGAAACCGTCCTTCTTCAATCGTAGGGGTTCCTGAACTTCTTCAGGAGTTCTGGAATGTCATACGCCAGCATGTCGTCCACGCCTTGAACCATCTTGGGCCTCAGCTTCTCGAACTTGTCGAAGTTGTAGGCGCTTAGGATCTGCCTGTACTCCTCCACGCTGGGGAAATCTCCTGCCGGCAGGTGCAGCTCCTTCTGAACCTGCATCATACATACACCGCGCAGTCAGCTTCAGAGTGCACTGCTAATAACCGGTGGTACTACTAGAAGTAGAAATAACCTTGGCGAACTGTTCATCCAAATTGTCGAGCAGTTTCTGCTGAGCCTTGGCCTTGCCCATCAGGGCCGGCATCTCTTTCTTCAAGTGGCTGATTATGTGAGCATGAACTTTGGCAGCCCTGGCGCGCTTCACAAATTCATTGATCTAATTTACACCGAAGGAAAAAAGAAATTCCACACGGTTTAGCACAAGTTAACTTGTCGAAAATGCAAAGAATAAAATAGTGCGTGTGGTGATGTGTCTCACCCGACGGTCACAAGCCTTCTTCGGGATATCATTCAGATCAGAGAGCAAGTCATCTTGTTCTTTCTGGAACAGCTCCATACCCAGTGGGCCAGCAGCTGTCTCCTTGATCGGCTTATCGTTGAATGATCTTTAAGAGTTCAGTTATTTTAGTATTTTCCAGTGACACGCTAATGCAGTCTCAACAATACCTGATCGATGAATTGCCAAATGTAAGGTCACTAGTGAGGATGGGCGTACCCTATGTAGACACGCATGACTTCTGGCGTGTTCAGGACTTTCCCCAGCGACCATAATAGTGCTCCATAAACTCTCATCAGCTGAACATGTTATTCCAATGGGAAAAAAATCATTGCACAAAACACATAATTGCATCATTTGTTTTTGTATATTTCAAGGACCCAGGAAAATGGAATATGCTAACGTGTTGAGGGACAGAGAAAAGATATGGCGATAAACAGGAATATTCACCTGCTGTGCGTCAACTTGGTCGGCTTTGTTGAGAACTATGCGTATTTTGTCATCATGCCCACGGAGCGACCCAATCACACGCTTGAACTCATCGCTGATGTCAAGCTTATGAGGATCGAACAGGAGGAGGATAAGATCACACTTGGCAGCAAACCATGATGTTACTCCGGTGAAATCGTAGCTGCGCTGGGTTCGTTGCTTCTCCCCCGATAAAACTCCAGGAGTGTCCACGAAGGTTACATGCTCTAGTAACTTCACAAGTAAAATGGACAGTTCAGTTTCATTCGTTCACAAGAAAACCCAAGAGAAAGTGAAATAATATGTTCAGTGCAAGAAAAAGAGAGTTATACTGGATGCGGCATCTGAGAACACTCAAACTTTGATAAAAATGCGGTTCCAAAAGATGACAACCCACTGTATGGCATGTCAGCTTGGACGGCGATTGTGTTTCCAGGAATGCATCTTTCATCTGGTCCAGACTGTAGGATGTAAATAAGTATTATAAAAACGGGGAGAACACAACAAGATACTAACGGAAGTAAAATATGACAAGTTAGATGTGATAAAAGTTCATGCAGCAAAGCCATTGAAATTATATGAGAGAGCTTACTGTGATGACAACGAATCTATCTGTTGTGGGCTCTGGTCCAATATGAGCTCCTGCACAAGGAACATTGCAGGTTACTCGAGAGATAATTTGAGACAAGGAAAAAAGGAAAACTAACAAAAATCCAACTAGCCTACCTGGATAACTTGTCTTCAACAAATGCTTTATGAATGTAGTTTTCCCAGTGGAATATTGACCCAAGAGCATGACCATTGGCTTCGCATCAAAATCGCTGCTAGTCTACAAATAAGATAAGTTTTGAAAAAAAAAAATCTTATGGGAAAAACACAAGCAATACCATGTGCTAATTTAGCAGTTCCCTGATCGTACAACAGCGGTAGAAACAGAAAACAGTTATATGTAGTTTGCAATTTTAATCAGACGATAAGAAATATATAGTTTCACAAAAAACATCCCTCTTTGTCATTGCCCTACCAAAAGGAGAGACTGTGTAACATCTGATAGTATCATTTTCTGTGAGTCCCACATTATATGCTTGGTACTTCATATGTTTGAACCGATATCGCTGGGGTTTAAAATGTTCTGGAGAGTAAAGAAGCGGGTGGTAATTACCAGTAACGGTGAAACAAAGTCCTGGAACTGATAAGTTTTCTCCAGTGGTCTCAACTTCTCAATATATGATTTCTTTAGCCCGTCGATGATTGAAGTAACTGATTTTAAAGGAATCTGCAATGAAAAATGTGAAGTTTGCAACAGCAGAAAAGTTAAGAATACATCCAATCCAAATAATGAAAAATATGAAGTTGTGCTCCTGTTTATTCTACCTTCTTTCCCGACTTGGAGTTGAACCAGGTGGCCGATATAAGTGACTCTGATGAGTGACTTGCTGCATAATTGGTGAACAAACTTCAGGCTAAATGGTCAATATACTAGTATAATAATAATCGTGGAGAAAAATGTTCAGTTCTTTATATTATGATAACAATACATACCAACAATAGCAGAGTTGCCCTTGGCTGCAGAGTTCTTTTTCTTCCAGATTCATACAGAAGAAAAAGGAGATGAGGAGGAATAAATAAGAGTGTTGTATTATTGCAGTTTGTTGCAAGTTTAATTAAAAAGTGAGCATAGACATACTAGCTTTTTATCCAGACCTTCCATTACAGGGGGCTGTAGCCTCTCTAAATCTGAAGCATGAGAAAACAGTCAGGTACATTGTTCTGATAATTTCTTCAGTACTTAAGAACATAACACGAATTTGTTCAACCTGCACTTTCAATGGTGTCTTGACTGATCTCATTTCCTGCTTGTGCGAGAGAAACCAGCTGCACATTTGGACCAAGTTTAATACATGTGGAAGAGCAAGTCAGAAATCAGGTTGATGCAGGTCTGATCTCAAAACGGATCATGTACAAACCTGCATTGCAGTCATAAACTCGTAGAACCCAAGATATCCCTGACGTTTGGAATCAGCAATTGCCCACACCTAAGGATCCAAGGAAAAGTGCTAGTTACATTGCAGCCTTGCAAGCATCACAAAATTTCAGTTTCGGCAACCCACCTGCTTCAGCTCGGACCTGGAGAGATTCGACATTGCGAAGAACTTGAGTGAATCCGTCCCCGTCAGGCGCCCGTCCCCATCTGCGATCGCGCAGCCACAGGAGCAAAACAAATTCAGCACCATTCGATCATCTGCAAATTCGTACGTACGAGAATTGTGCGACGAATCGCGGATCAAACCATCGTCGGCGAGGGAGAACCACTTGAGGTAGGTTTCGCGCTGCTCCTTGAGGGTCCACTTCTTGGGCGACGCGTCCGATCCCATCTCTGCTCCCCGGCTCGTTCACCTTCTCCCCGTTCCTTCCTTCCCCGCCGGAGAGGAGAGAGGAGAGGAACGAGAACGAGGAGAGAGAAAGGAGGAAGGGCAGGCGAACTCTTGCCTGTGAAGAATGCCACGGGTGGCAGGTGCGCGCGGGCGGGCGTCTTCCCGCGAGTAAATTGGCCTCGCGGCGGCAATCGCGGCGTTGCCCATCAACCGCGGCGGCCGTTGGCAGGTGGGCGCCTTGACTTGGCACCACATTCACGTGCTGGGCCGGCCGAGATTTTGGGAAGGGCTGGCCTAGTCAAGCCTACGAGGTATGGATGCCTCAGGCCCAAATAAAACGGCCCAGCAATCACAATCACACACGCTGGGCGGGCACGCGAGACACGCCGTCACGCGGGGCGGCCGCCGGACCGGGTCCATGCGCGGCAGAAGGCGGGCGCGTATGGTGCTGTTTGGTCAAAGGTGGGCCCGCCGGCCTCACTTCCACCCATGAGATCGCTGCGCGTCACGTCGCATCAAAAGACGCTGCGCTCTCGGGCGGCGCGGCCCGGGAGTGCGTGACCGAGAAGACGAGCCCATGCCGGCGCCGTTCATGTGACCGCGTGCCAAGCGCCGCCGCGTGAGCGTCCGTCGCCTAACTCACCCACTGGCTCGTGGGTCCGCACGCAGATGTGGGAGCCACCACCCGGACGGGCGCTTGGAGTCGCCGAGTATAGGAAGGGGTTGAGTGAGCGGCGCGGCTCCCGACGGTGCCGCCGAATTGCTGCAACTGAGGGAGTCTGAGACGATGCACGGCACGGCAGGCAGGTGCTGATTGCTGTGTGACGTGACCACTCACCTGACCATCGCCGTGATTTTTGGGTGGCACTGTTTCACGCCAAAACTGAATTTCTTTTTAGAGCTGGAGAAACCAATTTGTAGCCAGCATCAGTCATGCGATGGTGCTTGGCTCGGCGATAATGAATTCGTGACGTCTGTTGCTTAGTTTTTCCTGCTAAACTTATGCTGATGGCGGCTTACACGGTTGAATTCCCCATTGTAACACGGCGACTCAAAAAGTCAAATAGCTCTCCATGACAAGCGAGTGATTAACCGCAGCCACCTTGCTTATTCAAAGTCAAACAGTAGCACTCCAAGACCTTGGTACATCGTGGTCCAAGCTATAAATTTGAACAGGACGGCCTAAACTACTAATTTGATTTCATGACTCGATCTCTCGTGCCTGGTGATGAATCGCACCACGGATGATCGGATTTCGAATCCCACAGCAGCCCAGCATACGATCCGGTACAGCCTGAGGTTAACTGCGACCTAATCTTGGTTCGGATGAGGACGGAGAGGAAGATGAAGGCAATTGGTGCGGCCGTAGTCCGTTCCACGTAGTAGTGGACAGCACAACACAGCGACCCCTCAACGAGTAGGAACGGTGGTGGTGGCAGCCAGCAGCTAAGACCGGGCAAAAAACAAAGCGAAACGTGTTATTGCTGCGAGCGCAAAGACGCGGGAGAACAAAGTGAGGTCGGCGACGAAAGCGGAAATCAAATTGGAAAAGAAAAGTAGTAGTAAATGGAGGCATCAGCGGTAGGGAGATGGAGACGAGTGCGGAAGGTGGGAAGCGGCTGCCCAAAGCTACCCGCGTCGTCTCGTCGTCTCCTCCCACCACCGCGCCTGCCTTCTTCTACCCCCCACCCCCGCCTCCCCCTTCCTCCACGGCCACCACACCGCCCTCTTCTCACACCGCAAGCCTTCCATTCAGCTCGTATCAGGAGTGCGCCGCGCGTCCAGGAGTCTATCGACCTTCCAGAAACAGTCAGTCATCAGCGCGTAAAAACATAGCACGATGTGCGACACGGCGGCCATGGCAGCCCCGCGTTACAGAGGCGTGCGAAAGCGGCCGTGGGGCCGGTTCGCGGCGGAGATCCGCGACCCGGCCAAGCGCGCGCGCATCTGGCTCGGCACCTTCGACTCCGCCGAGGCCGCGGCGCGCGCCTACGACGTCGCGGCGAGGAACCTGCGGGGCCCGCTCGCCAGGACCAACTTCCCCGTCTCCCACAACCTCCCGCTGACGTCCCGCCGCCCCGGCGCGCTCATCGCTCCAACACTCGCACCGGCCGCCGCGCCGACGTGCAGCTCCAGCTCCACCGTCGAGTCATCCAGCGGGCCCCGCGGGGGCCTAAGAAGGCTGCGGCAGCGCCGCCGCCTCGCAAGCGCGTGGCGGTGCCTCGCGCCCCGCGTCCGGACGCCGGCTGCCACAGCGACTGCGCCTCCTCGGCCTCCGTCGTGGACGACGGCGACGACGCGTCAACGGTGCGGTCACGCGCGCCGTTCGACCTCAACCTACCGCCGCCGGTGGACGGGGACCTTGACCTGAGCACGGACCTGCGCCTCTGCCTCTGAACGATGATAGGATCCGTCGACATCAGCAAATGGGGAAGGCGATTTGTCTTCGTTTGTTTGGTTTACATAGATGCGTGTTGTGCTAAGAGAGCTTGTACCACACGACCACTATTCTTTACGCGATGAGAATGGCCATAGCTACCATTTCTTTGAGCAAAGCTTCAAGGCCAGAGATCAGATCCTCGAGAGTTTTCTTTTTAATAGCCTCTTGTATTTGGATCTGCTGCCATCTTCTTCTCTATGTACACCCAGTGAGAGCACTAAGAATTCCTTGAATTAACATCAACCTTGATACTGAAATTTTGAGTTGTTTCTCTGGCATGTTCTTTTCGTTTAGTGCTTTTTTGGTTTCCATCGATCAACTGAAGATTCAAGAAAGTTTCAACGTACTGTATGAGGTTTCATGCTAGCGATTCAAATCACCGGCAGCAACCATGATTTTTTTCCCCATTTCAGAAGAGGAACTCTTCTAGACTAATAGTAAGCTATTGACATGGACAATTATGAAATAGTTTGAAAAATCTCCATAATAGGTGTGTGAACAGGTCTCCTGCAGAAACAAGGCCCTTGTAACGTGTCCATATCTCTCTTTCTTATAGAAAAGTATGAAATACGGTATTGTGCATGGACGGTCAGTGTGATTGTTCGGAAATTTGTAAGCCCGTGTTTGAAACGGTTTCAAATACAAACCAGTGAGTGCCAAAATAATACTAGTGATACCTGAGACAGAATAGTCCATCAAATACTTATACATTGTTTACGGTATTTTAAGTCTGAAGCAAATATTCATCGAGCATTAGTGATGGATTGGATGGTTGTAAGAGTAAGAATTCTTAATGAAGAACTAGTACAACTTTACAGTATACCACAACTGCTTAGGTCCATGCTAATGGAAACGTCTAGTAGTTCAAAAATGAACTAACACCCTGTCTGAATAATAACAAAATAAAATCAGAGGAACATTTTTTATCTCTTTTGTTATTTTGAAGAAAGATCACTTTTACGGTACTAAATTTTTGTTTAGCTCAACATTCTATTCACTTAAGTATATAAAATTACAATTCTATACATGGAGCCATGGAGGGCATACCAATAAGTATTGTTAGGTAATTAAGGAGATTTTCAAATTTATACTTCTTTGTTACAAGGATACACAACAATAGCTATTACTTTTTAAGTTTATTAATCCACCAAAAATACGATTCCAAACCAGTTTAAAGAAAAGAGATTGCCAATTTTCAGTTGATTGAAAATTTGAGAAACTGTCTAGTACCCGTGGTTCAAAGAAGCAGAGTTAACTCGGTAAATTGGTCCGGGCCGGTTAACCCCGGTTCAAATAAAAAAAATCAAATTTTAAAATATTTATTTAAAAACTAGAGAAGAAATAAAGATTTATGGTGAAATAATAATATGAAATCGATGTTGTTTGACATAGAAAAAAATTACAGAATAAAAATAAAAGTAAAATGGCCATAGAACCTTACAACCGGCTGGTTAACCGTCAAACCAACCGATCGACTAACCCTCTCCCTCCTAAATCTAAATTTATCTTTTAGATAAATAGGAAAATATAAGTAGTCGTAGGTAATTTAGATAGAAAATAGTTAAAAAAATAAGATAGAAAGTCATTTACATTATTTTTTAGCCTAGGTAGTTTTCTTTATGCATAGTTATTTGTTGAAAACGTTGGACAACTATAGCTGAGACATGAGTGAAAGTCATATGTTTCTATGTACGATGCACAATTAATCTTATTGTTATATGAATTTGAGTGCAAGTCATGCGTTTCTATTATGTACAATGTATAATTAACCTCTATGAATTTGTGTTGAACAATATGTGTCGGACAATTATATTAGGCTTTTTATTGGACACTATAGTTGTGCTATGTGTTATGAACTTGATATATTTTGAATTTAGGTTCTGAAATTGCCATTAACATTTTAAGAAAGTTAATGTAATTTCGCATATTTTTCTATATTTTTTCTATTTTATTGTATTTTTTTAACTTTTTCAGAAATCTGTCCGTCCGGTTAACCAAAAAACCGACCGGCTAACTGGTCGCTAACCGACCAAAGCAAAAAATGAATTTTGCTCGGTTGATCGACCGGTTTTTCCGGTTATCCTGTTACCGCTGGGACCAGCCCCGTCCGGTTCTAGCGGTTCTTTCGGTTATGTAAACCTTGTTAGGAGTTAGACCACCAGATTGAAATTGGATACCATACTAAAAATATTTTTTACTTGTATGTTAATTAACATAATTTTTCCTATAGCTATATGCTACTATGTAGCTGTAAAAAAATGATAATACAAAAATTTGGTACAAATCATGGATAAAAAAGAAAAAAAATGAAAAAGAGAATACGGTTCCAAAACGATTAATCTGGAAAATCGTTTTCCGACGCTCTGTGCCTGCGAGGTGGCTAATCGATCGCAACCAAAAGGCTTCTACTACCCTCACCGGCGCCCGTTCGTTTCGTACCGAGCAAGTTGGTCGCGCTCGCCGTGGGGAAGAAGAGGAAGATATACTGAGCGGTGAAGGAGAATCGGCCGCGCTCCCCATATCCCCCGAAAACTCTGAAAGTCCCCACCCAAATCGAACTCGAACGCCCTCGGAAAGGTGAGTAGCACCGAGATCAGGGGCAGAGGAGATGGTGGTGCGGCGGCTGGGCCGCGCGGTGCTTTCGCTCCCCAACATCCGGAGGCGAGCGTCCAACTCATGGGCTGCAGTCCGTGATACCTTCTTCTCCACCAAGGTGACCAGCTAACGCCGATCAATCCCTCTCCCTCGCTAATGTTTCCGTCTCTGTGATTGACTGATGTGTGTTGTGGTCCGATGGCTGCAGGAAGTGTTCGAGAGGCACCGCATAGTATTCACCGTCGGCACCTCCGTCGCCTCCGTCCTCACGGCATGGGCCGGTACGCTCCTGCTGCTTCCTGCTGTCTGACGCTTTTAGTTCTAGGTTTTAGTATTACTCATTAATTGCCTGGAGGTTCAGTCTGATTGATCAGGTTGGTTTTCTCAAACGGCCTAAGCTCTAGACTGTAGTTGAGTGAGCAAGTGCTGAAATCCTGCAACTGACTTGGTCTTAAAGCTTTGTGCAGCATAACACTTCACTCGGTAGCAATTAGGGGACACCCCCACTAGAACAAATGCTACAGCAGAACAATATTTTCTTTTTTCTGGTGCTGATCTATTTGGACTTTTTTCTTTGCTTCCATGATTATATTCTTTTGATTCACTGGCAAATCTCTCAGTTCAATTTCTATTAAACAACTTATATGGATTGAGTTCAAAGGTTCCTTCTACAGTCAGATTATCACTTGTAATACTTTTTCTAGAATACGCAGGAGAGCTGCGCATTTTGTATTAAGAAAATGGTCGATAACCATACATAATGCGTGCTACTATTTGTCGGTCGCTGTTAGTCTTTACAAGATTGACATTATGCTCATGACTACCGTGATTTCTAGTTCTTAAGCTTACTCTCGCGCAATTAGACTACCAAGGTTCATAGCACCTGCTAGTATCCACAGCTTCGCTTCTTCATTGATGACGTAGGCTATTTGCTGCGTGGTGGAGGTCTTATTGTTGAAGACTCTGACATTCCTTTCTTTCCACAGTTGCCATGACACCAGAATGAATAGTGTCCATACCCTTCCTTTGTTCCTTCGACAGTCCAGTTCTGAGTCGTTCCCAAGTGTCACAGATGTTCAGTTGATCCACCTGGAACCGCTGTGGCAACTGAATGAAGTTTAGGGCCATCCACCATATTCCTCTGGCAACTGGCCAGTGCAGCAGCAAGTGTTCAATGGTTTCTGGTTCTTGGTCACAGAGTGCGCATTTGTCTGTGTCTTGCCTGCCATGCCGACTACGGCGCTCCGACATCCAGGTGCGACGATGTATGGCCAAATACATGAATACATTGGTCTTTGGAGGGGCCCAGGTTTTCCATATAAGCTTGGCGCCGCTGAATATTGTAGTGGATCACTTGTAATGCTGAATTGGAGTTTTGTCAACTGAACACAATGCGAGATATATCAACCAGTAGACAGTTTCATGGTTATCCGAGTTAAATTTTTAGAACAATCGCAGTTTCTCATTACATTGTAACCCATGTCCGATGATCACTCTGATTCTGTGATTCATGAGTTGCACAGTATAAATTTCATTGTTTATCGAGTTACACTGTCAGAAGAATTAACAGATAAATAATGCAAATCAATCCTTGCAGGCTATTCACTTCGTCATGCGCAACAAGTAAGGATGGACAGGAGGCTTCAGAAAATTGAAGAATCTGTAAGCAACTTAAGAGACCATTAAACATTTTGCTGATACGCTCTTAACACTGTATTACCTTTTTTTTTTGCTCCTGCTTATATGATTCTCTTAGTATGCATTGTATTAGGTTCTGGGCATACTATATTAAAAAACCATGTGCAATTGTACTCTGTTGCTATTCTAGTGTAACATACTTGCTGCGTTGGTAATGACAAGGTTAAGATGCTTTTACTCTGCTCATTGCATATGCATCTATCTGTGATAATGCTGTTGATACTGAAACGAGTCAGTGAAAACACAGGATTAACAGTTTCAACATTTGTTGCTCTGAAACTTGAAAGCCCACAGACCATACCCTATTTTTTTCATTGTTGGTTGACTACCAGCAATGTTTTTTTGTTACATTATTTTACTGATGTGTAACCTAAAATTTTCATTGCTGGTTGATCAGCAGTGATATAGCTATTTTTTTAAAATAACTTGTACCTCATACAATTACTTTGTTCTTTAAACAGTTGAAGGATAGTCACAAAGTTGAACATGAAGAGATAAAGAAAATTGTCGGTTCCAGCAATGTTAGCATTCCCGCCTGTGTAGCCACAGCATTGACAACAACTGTTGTTGGGTATGTTTTTACTGCGGATGCATAAATTTTAGACTTGTTTTTCACCATTATCCTGTTTGATTGCACTAGTATTTGAGTTTATGCAACTTTGTTATATCACCCATATGTTACTTGCCACATATGATACCCTGATGCTCAACCAAACT
This sequence comes from Chloris gayana, assembly GCA_031894775.1. Lineage (NCBI taxonomy): Eukaryota > Viridiplantae > Streptophyta > Magnoliopsida > Poales > Poaceae > Chloris > Chloris gayana. The sequence continues at coordinate 574,334 of JAUNZO010002462.1, read as the reverse complement.
TATTGTCAACATACATTCAGTACTTGACACACGAAAGAGTCCATTCTGATTATAGTATGTTCAATCTTTAGTTGACATGCTGTACTATATTGTTATTGGTTTAGTTAGTAAGAGGTTAGGATACTAGACTAAAATTCTCTTAAATTAAAGTTTTTAGATTTTGAACCTTTTTAGTTGTCATCAAAGATAGTGACATAATATTATTTCTTGTACATTGCTGACCAGTTCCATGTAAAGCAGCAGGGACTGCCCCAAGTTGTACTTAGGGGGTCATTACTCTTTTGACTGTCATGTGTAGCACCAGAACTTGAAACGCCATGGCCTGAACTTCATTATTCAGCTGTTTTGAATCAGTGTTGAATATAAATACCCTTATGCTTGAAAGTCATTTGCACTTGCATGGCGTACTGTATCATAATCTCTCACTATATAGCATATTGCAAGACAAGTAAACCACCATCTTTAGCAAATCGTGTGTGGGCGGCCCATCTGTCTGCATAAACCCAGACTCCCATCTGTCTGCATAAACCCAGACTAACGCTTCATCTTGTGGAATTTCCAGGTATGCACTAGGATGGCGAGGTGGAGCTTGGTATGCTCGTAGAGCCTTCCGCAAGGAGCAACAAAAGCTGATCGGTCAAATCAAGTCGCATCATAGTCATAGATGGCACTGGCGGCCTTTCAATCGGCTCAAGAACAGACTCCGAAGCAGAGTGTCCAAGAGTGCCAACGCCCCTCAGTTGCCGGGTCCAAGCACTGATGCCCCCGTGAGTAGTGGGGCGTCTGCTAGTGTTAGCAATGCTCCTCGGGAAGCAGGCTGTGCATGACCAATAGATGTTGTGAACGCACAGTCTATACGCATTATTACAACAGGAGATATGACTAGTAGTTAGGCAGCTAATGGTATATCCAGTATCATTTTGTAGGGTTAATGGTCATAATGCACGCAGCGGATTGAGCTGTGACATGGGAAATATCACTTGAGTCATGACGATGGATACATAACCTGTTAAGATGGGCGGTAATGGATCTTAAAAAATGAACTAGAAGCGAAGAGGATCCGATCGTATTTTGATCAGACTCAAATTCTATTCATTTTTGACCTAGAAAGTATTTTGATATATTTGGTTTGTGAAGGTTTACCACCCGTGGGAACAACTGATGTACTGTATGTGAGTTAGATTTTGGTTCCTTTGTTCAAGTGTCTGCGAATGGAGCCGGCTTGGTGGAGACATAAACATTGTCCAGTTTTTAGATCCGCCAATCAGACTGTTACTAGTATGTTTCAAGGAAAATTTGCAAGCTGGAATCTGATGATTGAACAAGCCGCTTGTGCTTGAAGCTCAACATTTTAGTCACAATTAAAACAAGAGTAAATTATACACGAAAAATGATAAAGATCCTCAACCTCTCTTAGCGAGCATTAGTTTTCACAAATTCAAAACCAAAACGCTTTCTTGGTTCTGCCAAAATACAGCTTCAGCAATAACACAAAAAATACAGTTTCTGAAAAAAAAGGTAACAGTTTCAGAAAGTTAACATAAAAGAATCATGCGTCGTGCCCGAAAATGCTAGACTTATGTACTTAGTCTACGAACAACTACTTACTTGCTGATGTGGACAACCACATTTAGTGTTTACTACCATGATTACCGGAGCTGCTGTTCCATATTTGTCATCCACGTATGATCTACTAGCACTAGCAGCGCTTAAAATTTTTGTACACTATGTATGTAACTGTAGCATAGCGGGAAAAAAAAAGGAACGGAGCGCATCGCGCCACTCGGCAGTCGGCACCGGCCCGTCAACCCTGCTTGCTGTTTTCGCCATCCGCACAGGCACAGCTGCGGCTGCGGTGAGACGCTGACCTCTCCTCCGGCTCATCTTGTTGGCACGCGGCCGTGAACCAACCAGCACACACTCCACTCTCCAGCAGCAGCCAAATCCGCGTCTGCGTCGCTGGGAGAGGACCGCGACAAGCCCGGCAAACAGCGGCCGGCACCGCGGATATACCGCCACTCCACTTCCCCGGTCTCCTTCCTCTCCCGCGCCGCGCAGCTCCATCTCATTTCCGCTCCGCAAACCCACAAGAAATCGCAGCATCCAACGGCATGGCGATGGCCGCCTCTACCTCCGCCCTCCCGGCCTCGCTTTCCGCCAAGCCCGCCGCCGCGCGCTCGCACCCGCGGCCCCCTCCGTATTCCTCCCGCTCCATGGCCGCCGCGCCTCGCGCCTCGGCACCGTCGCCACATGGTACTCGCGCGAACCCTAGCTGGCGACTGGCGTGCCGTCTTGTGACTCGATTGACTCGATCCTTGTTCCTTTAATAAGTGCTCGCTTTACCTTGGCTTATGCAGGAGGAGGTTCCGTGCGGAGGCGATGAATACGCAGCAGGAGACGGAGCAGACGGAGGTGACCGTCGAGGAGTCCTTCCCCGTGAGAGAGGCCGCGCCTCTGGACGGAGTGGAAGACCAGATGGTTCCCACGGATGAGAGCTGGGTGGTCAAGCTCGAGCAATCCGTGAACATTTTCCTCGTGGTATGATACAAATTACACCAGGTTTTAAGCATGATTGAACCCAAATCCACACTTTCTTGTAGCTGTGATCCAGTTGTTGTATCCATGTTTCTTGATGGGTTGTACATGTTATTTCTGCAGGAATCAGTAGTCACGATACTAGACAGTCTCTATCGTGACCGCAGTTACGCCAGATTTTTTGTATTGGAGACTATTGCTAGGGTGCCATATTTTGGTGAGGACTCTGTTTTGTATGCTTGCTATGACCTGAAGGTCCCTATTATTTTTGTGCCGTTGATTTCTAGTATAACATCCTAGTATTTGTTTTAATGTCCGTGTGGCCGTTGAACAGCATTCATATCGGTGCTTCACTTGTACGAGACCTTTGGCTGGTCGAGAAGAGCTGATTACATAAAGGTTCACTTTGCTGAAAGCATGAACGAGTTCCATCACCTCATGATCATGGAAGTACGTCTCTCATATTTATGCCTGTCCATTGGTAAATTCATGTGAAAACTTTTTTAGTGTTAGTCTAAAATGTTACTTTTTCTTCATAATGAATTATGTTACCTTGAATATTCTGGTTTCTGAACCAATTGTGAGCCCAAATTACTAAAGGAATTGATCCTATGCCATTGTTGAGCCCTTAACCTGGTTATGGTATATCAGTATAGCCTATTGCTTACTTTCTTTCACCTCTTGGCTTATATCAGGAGTTGGGCGGTAACTCTTTATGGATTGATCGTTTTCTTGCTCGGTTTATGGCATTTTTTTACTACTTCATGACTGTTGGGATGTACATGCTGAGCCCAAGAATGGCTTGTAAGTACACTTGCTTGCCATATATGAAGTGAATGATTGTTTAATGTCCAAACCTTTTTGTTCTTTTTAGTATATATTATTTTAGCACAAGCCTTTTTGGTTCTTTTTTGTGATGACAACATAACTCACTGTACTGAATTACAGATCACTTTTCCGAATGTGTAGAAAGACATGCATACTCAACTTATGACAAATTTCTCAAGCTCAATGAAGGTAAAATAGCCCTCATATCCGTTTTTTGAATTTCTCATTCTTACCAAGTCTCTAGAAGTAGAAGCTGCTTAATCATTCTCGCTTACACTTCCAATTTGATGGCGTGAACTACTTATCTTGTTTTGACAGAGGAGTTGAAAAGGTTACCAGCTGCGGAGGCAGCTATAAACTATTATCTGAATGAGGATCTTTACTTATTTGGTGAGCTCTTTCATTGGCTTGTCTTTTCGTAATGCTTTATATTAATTGTTAATATCTGTACAAGCTCATATGGCCCTTTTTTCCTTACCAGACGAGTTTCAGACAGCAAGAGCTCCATGTTCGAGGAGGCCTAAAATCGGTAAAGTTCCCCTCTCTTCCCCTGATTAGCAGCTTCATTTTGCTCATTTATGTTTTTCACAAGGTTGGGGCTAAACAAGTTAGCAACTTAGCCTGAGTTTGTGAAATGAGTTTGACTGATCCACTCTAACAAAATATTGAATTCAATGAGAAAGCTTGCTGACTTGTGGCTACAACCTATTACTGAGATGGACATAATTTAGTATCCATCAAACCATGATTTATTCATAATACAAAGATACACATCTCACCTGAATAGAAAAGTATCCATCAAATAATAATTTCAATTCGCTATTTTCTTGCTTCTGGAATTCTTGTTTGACTGTTGTAATCAGAAACAGAGAATTTGCCTCGCCACTGTCACCACATGGTTATATTGAATTCATCTGTGATATGTTTTTTGTATGAAAGTGTTCACTGTTTCCCATATTCTTTGCAGATAACTTATATGATGTATTTGTCAATATACGAGATGATGAGGCAGAACACTGTAAGACAATGAAGGCCTGTCAAACACATGGAAATCTTCGATCCCCTCACTCCATAAAGAACTTAGAAACTGATACTTAGAAACTGATACAGAATGTGTAATACTTGAAAACGATTGTGAAGAATGGCATCTGTATCAGTGTTCAGGCTCCATATAGAATATAAAATTAATGACATTTGTATCAGTGTTCAGGCTCCATATAGAATACAAAATTTTGATTATATTCTGTTTGTTTGGCCTCCCTTTTGGTTACAACTAGGAAACAATCGAGTTTCCATACTTTTTATCTGGTATAGATGCATTTCTCAAAAACAAAATAAAAATGACCAGCATGTGGACATGGTTATTTAAACTGAAACACAACAATTGGACTGCCATGTCGGCGTGTCCTGATATATGTATAAAAATTGATGTCTCGTTGATTTGTACACTCACGAGTATACAGTGTCCAAACTCCAAAGGCAAAATGGGCAACCATTTTTTTTATCAGGAAGCACTGTGTGATCATTCACTAAAGCTCGATTGAAACGAGCAATGAACATGGACATGGACGGTCACAATAAAATGTCTTGCACACAGCCAACCGTAATTTGCTTCAACAAGCTGTTATACACTTCATCAGCTATTCTCATAATTCTTTTCGTACCACCATGAGCTTATTGTAACGTTAGACTATTTGTGAATGTGCCTATCTAAGCATATGCAGAAGAGGTGTGCAGGAGAGTAGACCAAGGTGTGTAGCAGAGTAGACCAATATTTCGTGCTCATCACATCTTGCATGCTTTCTCATCTTTGCATTCGCACTGCAAAAGGATAAACCAGTCAGCTTACTCGAGTCATGGTCATTCAAACGCAACAGTTTTATTAATACATCGGTTTTAGGAACATGTTGAGAGGAGACGAGCTCATGGGTATATGGCCAACTTACCGCCTCTTTTCTGGATGCCATGATCTCTTCTAGTGGTGGTCGGCCTGCAATAATATGAGGGACAACAATCAAATTTGCTCAGTCTAGTGAAAAAAATCTAATCTATTTCATTCCCGGTAGCTTCCACTAAAATGGTTCACACCCAATGACCCAACTACCAATATAAATGCAATAAAAAAATCATCGTGAGTCAGATATATGCAAGGTTGTTATCAATTAAACCTGTAATTTGCATACGGTATTTGGCCCACACACCATATACTGCATTTGCTATGGTAGCCACCTGCAGAGTATGGAACAAGATGAATAAAAGTAGTAAAAAAGACGCAAGAAGATGAAAGCTGATGTCAATGGAAAATGAATATTCTGCTACTTGTAAACAGCATACGACTGAATGTCAGCCGTTCCAAATGAATGAAACAAGCGGATAAATGATGATACATTTTACTCTCTTTAAGCGTGAACTTACAGGTTCGTATTTGGTAACAGCATAGACCCACCCAAGTCCAACTTCCTCATACAGCCTTCTAAATGCCTGCAATTTTAACAACAAATGCTTTTCAAAACAAATTAAATATGAGTATAAAACACAACTAATGTATAGACCACAATTCATACTTTATTAGGATGACACTAAATTGGAATATACTCTTTTGTAGCTTTGGTCGAGTTTCTAGGAGGACAAGCTTAGACTACAACAACAAGTTCTTTAGTAGGTTATTCACGATGGTTAACATGGTTAGTATCTTGTACGTCATCAATAAAATTTATACTCTGAACATGTGCATCATCAAAAGAGAACCATGTTAGTTTATGAATCTTCTAGAAACTCCAGCACAAAAGCATGTATTTATTCAGTGTGAAGTGGCCACAGGAGATCCTGTGAATTACAAGCTTGTGGTAGTGATGTCATTCATTGGTTCCATATCTAATTCATTTTCTTTAGCTGCAAGATATGTCGAACTAGGTCTGTTTCACATTCAACAGTTCAGATGGCAGCAAGATGGAAAACTCTGCCTTTTGAAAATGGACAGAACTGGAAAAATTCAGTAGGAAATGATGTCGGTGTAATACCTCAACATCTGTGACGACAGTTCCATCCGACTCAATGGCATGTATCCTCCCCATGGCCTGAAAGCAGAAAATATATTTTCTTAGAAAGGATGCGCCCTAATTTAATTGCCAATTTAGCCACAGAACATAATGCTAACCGATAGTCTGCTTCCAGGTAGAAAATTACTAATGAGTATGAATAGTGCTCTACCTCTCAAAAACTGAATAGCAGGAATATTGCAGCAGTTGTGTAGTGTATGGTCACAATTCAGACGACATGCTTTACAGTTTACTTTACGCTTTTTGAAAAAGCACAGATGCAGAACTACTAACGAGCCAAGAAGCAGAATTAGCAGCACAACTCAGCAGATATGAAATAACCAAAATCAAGTGCCTAAGCAAGGGGAATAAAGTCATAATTCAATATTTCTCAGTGGACAGATAAATTCATTGTTCTACTGTTGCTTTCAAGACATCAAATATGGCATGACCAATTTCACTCGGAAGATAGCATTAGGAAAGAAACAAGTAGACTAAATTATTACGTACAGTTTCATAATCAAGGCCCTGATTCTCCTCCGGAGAATAATCTTTTGAGCTTATATCAATAAATTTTATAGCTCCGTAGGATTCATTTCTTTCTCTCAGCATGTTTACCTGCACAGGACAATTTGGTGTGGCAAATTTAGTTTTTTTTATGAGATATCAGTAAAATGTCTCTACTGTTCCAAACCACCATGATTAATGCAGGAAATCCGTTCAAATAAAAATAAATACGAGTCAAATATGCAGCATTCAAAAGGTAGTGGAGCTCATAGAGTTCTTAGCATGCCTAAACTGGTGAGCATGTCCTAAAATAATAAGGTCCATAAGAATCCTGTAGTCGGTACTTGAATGTCCCTAAATATCAGTTTCGATATCTCAGCTAGTCAGATAAATTTCTTAGGTATACAACTGATGAAACTTTTTGAGAGAAAGTGATAAAAAAGCAATCATGGAATTCTTTTTAACAGGCAGTTTGTACCCGAGTCTTACAAACTGAAAGCAGATTTTATTTTTCAAACACCAAATGTCACACGAGTTCAGCTGAAACAAATATCTATAACAGGGGTTGTTAAGAATCGAAGCAATAATTAATCATAAGCTCACAGGTTTTCCATTTAAAAGGGGTTCTCCATTTATCATAAGCTCATAGATCATGGCCACCTACTACCAGAAGTTGATTGGGCATAAAAGATTATCCAAGTGGAAGGACTCAATATATATACTAAGAAAAAGAGTAGAAGACAAATTACTTCATTTCCAACTTTCAGGAAATTGAATTCCCCTCGGATATGGAATAGATGCAACAAATGTTTCTGTAATTGGGCGAGACAAAATAGCTAGCGCCTAGCGAATATAGTGCTACCATTCAGTTAGAGTATATGCCATTAATTGAATAATCAGCACCTCACTAGAAAACAAACTTTTACTGTTCTTCCTAAGCTGCACCCTAGATTTATGGTTTTATGAGATGGCTGAACAAAAAAAGCCCATTGCTGTGCAGGATACCTCACGCATACAGAGCGGGCAGTCACCATCATAGAGCATTTTGATCCTCCAACCTTTTGAAGAATTGTTCCCATGTTTCAAGTCTGACGTAGGGGCTGCTTTGACGTCGGAATGAGCTTGGCGTCTGTAAACTGAAGTTCAATTCGTATTCAGTAACAGGAACCATTGTATAAAACATACTAGTCTGATAGTAATAACATTTTTTGGTACCAGGGGACCAAATTTCTAAGCTTCAAAATGCTACTCATTTGTGAATTATATTATTTCTCCATGTAAAAAAAGAATTATATTATTTCAATCCCTTTGCACGAGTCGTGTCCAATGCGGTAAAAAAAGAAATGAAGATCAAACCATACGGAGCACAACCTAGCAGTTTTCCAGGCGAAAAAAAGGCAAACACAACAACATATAGTTCTGATCGAATCAAGCAACTTCGATCGCCACAGGACTATGACTAACCACGGCCCTCCTCCAATCCCCCTCCCCTTTAGAAATTAGAACCCGAAACGGCTAGCCTGATTACCATTCAGCGCAGCACGTCGAGAGGCGCCGACTACCGTGGCATCGCACCGCCCCGGCGGCAGAGCCCGCGCAGCGGCACGCGGGCACCCGCGGGGCAGCGCCGCTCCCAGGCGCGCCAGCGAGCTCGCCATCGATCTCTCTCTGTCTTCCTTGCGGTGCCTCTGTGAGCGCTTGGTGAGTGAGGAGGCTGCGGGTCGCAGCGGTGGCCGCCGATTCAAATGGGGATGATTTCCTGGTCGGCCTTGCTCCACCGCGCCCTTCTTCCTCGCGCGGCCGCGCGCCCTTTCTCCACACCGCTAGTTTCCCCATTTTTATTTTTATTTATATATAAAACAAATACCTATTGAAAAGAAAAATATATATACAAGTAATAAAAGACTTGTCATCATACAGCAATAAAGTACCGACAAGGCTACAGTGCTATTTGGCACGATAAAAAGGACTTGAAATAACATATGATGATCACCCTTTTCCATCAATCGAGACATATGATTCTCATTTTCAATCCATTTTCATTTTATCTTATCAAATTCTAGGACGCCGCCTTGTATTGATTTTTTTTTCAGTTGAGAAATACGGTTCTCATTGATGCCTTGTATCAATTGACACGTACGATTCTCATTGATGCCAACTATATTTCTTTTCAGTTCATTTTGCATGTACTAGTATTGATTCCATTTGTCCTAGTTTAATCAACCTTTTTTACAATTCGATGTCAGATGGAATCCATGTCTTACTTCTTACACTTACAAGTTACTATCGAAATGACTAGGATGGAGACGTGGAGCTATATCACCACCATATTTCGAGTCTGGGTGTACCTCAAGACGGGATTTGTTGGTCGCTTAACCATGCATTAAAGTATGCAGCACCCAAATAACCTAACTACTTTTTTTTTTAGAACAATAACCTAACTACTAGTAATACTAGTTTGTTGAAACATGCCTATCAAATAATATTGTAAGACCCCCTTTTCAATCTTTTAGCATGTCAAATGAAATCAGTAGAGTAAGAAAATGCTTTACACCATGTAAGCATACATATCAAAATCCACGATTTTAAAACTATTTTCCAATCTACGGTCCTGTTCGTTTTCCTCCTCTAAAATTTAAGATCTGTCACATCAAAGAGAATGTTACTCCCTCTATTCCTATATGTAAGTATTTGAGTGATTCAAATATTGTTCCACAATATAAGCATTCTTAGAGATAAGACAAAACTTGATGGGTTGGTGGGTAGGTGGAATTGATGAGGTAGTGTAAAATAAAGGGTATGTATGTCCTTTTTACTCTTGACTATTTTTTTCTGGGATTCTAGGAATGCTTATATATAGGAATGGAGTAAGTATTATTTATGAATATTTCGATCCATTAACTGACAAAACTCTTTTATAGATTGGTGCTAATTTTCGAAATGAATCTAACGAGACTTAATTAATTTATGTTTTGCTAAAGTGATGCTACAGTAATCGTCTTTTAATCATGATTTAATTAACCTTATTAGACCCGTCTCAGTAAACTGTAATTTATTTTATAATTAAACTTTATTTAATACTTCTAAATTCTTTTTAATGTGACAACTATAAAGTTTACACCCACAAAACGAACACACCCTACGTTTGCATGCAAAATGTACGCGTGCGTGCATGCGACGAGAGGAAAATTTGCACAAGCTCTCTCCTCCTCTGAAACCCATCTGACGACGAAAACTTCTCGTAAACAGCGCAATGCCGCATAGCAATATGGAGTAGGCCACCGACAGGGTCCACGTGGCGGCCCCCACGTCATCCGGCCGCGACCAATTGCTCTTATCCAGATCGCCGTCAACTAGAGGGCCATGTCCTCGCGATTTCGACGGCCCAGCTGCTCCTATCCACCATCGGATGGTGGCCTGTGCGCTTCCAGACGTTTCCGTGGGGTGGAAAATGCAATCCCGGTTTTTCATCGGGGCTCAACAAACCGTCCAAGAAAGCGCCGCAATTCATCGAAGCCGTCTGACTCGCGACCAACGGATTGCAGACGTTGCGGGCACAGATTGCCAATCCTGTGTGCGCGCAGGGCGTGCAAGCACGGCTCGTCATCATCATTATGCCCGGCCAGATTCAAAATTTGCAAACAGACCCTCGTAGATTTTCATTTCAAGTTGCCCCCATCTAAAGCCCTCTCATTGGCTGATCTCGGAAGGTTGAAGCCATTTAGGATAAATGCAGGGGGTTTCTCGATCAGCAACTCTTTTGTGTTTTCTTGTTTCTTGGATGAGATAGAAAACCAAACCGAAACCCAGCGGAATCCGTTGGGCAGCGAGCGGGTGCGCGAGAGTTGCAGATGAGGACAGAACTCGGGGCCTTGGGGAGCGAGAGGTAGATGGATTGAGGAACCGGGCTCTGCTCCGCCGCTAGCCTGCCGCCGCGCCGCCACCGGCCGCCGATCGCTGAGCCCCTGGGCGGCTAGCCCCCCGCACCCGCTTGTCCACCCGCACCATACCACCGCATGGTGAGCACTGAGCACCGAGATTTAATTGCGCATCTCTCATTTGATCTGAATTACTAGTATTGCTTTTCATGGCCGAGACAGCTCAATTGGCACCGAGATCGTAGTAGAGCTCTGATCTTTTAGGTGTTTGGTGGTGGAGGGATTGAGTGGGGGTTGATTCTTTGGAGGTTGTTGGTTTGCAGGCGTGATCCGATGATAGCAACAAGAGCGCGCCTTCCCCTCTCCCTGACGGCGTCGGCCACCCCGCACGGCGCGCGCACCAAGAAGAGGAAGAAGTCATGTCCCCCAACCTGGACAGCGCCATCAAGACCCAGGTGCCGGCGCTGCTCCTGAGGCGCCTCTTCGGAGTGGGGCGGCGGGATGAGGCCAAGCAGCTGTCGCGGCCGACCGCGCCGCCGCCGGCGGGGCGCCGGCGTGTGTTCGTGCAGACGGAGACAGGATGCGTGCTCGGCATGGACCTGGACCGGGGCGACAACGCGCACACCGTCAAGCGCCGGCTGCAGCTCGCGCTCAACGTGCCCACCGGCGAGACCTCGCTCACTTTCGGCGACCGCGTCCTGGAGAACGACCTCTCCTTCATACGGCCGGACTCGCCGCTGCTGCTCACCCGGAACAGCATGAACCGGAGTTGCTCCACCCCGTGCCTCTGCCCGGTCTCCAAGGACTTCGAGCAAAAGGATTCCAGCAACTGGGTTGAGATACTTGGGTGCTCCAGCAGCTGCCCCCGTGTGAAGAGCCTGGTCAACGACGTGGTGAATGCAATCGACAACGGCGTAGATCCAGTACCCATTGACAGTGGCCTTGGTGGGTCGTACTACTTCAGGAATGCCACCGGGGACAAGGTCGCCATCGTGAAGCCCACGGATGAGGAACCTTTTGCACCAAACAATCCAAAGGGTTTCGTTGGGAGAGCACTTGGTCAGCCAGGACTGAAGAAATCTGTGCGAGTGGGAGAGACAGGGTTCAGGGAGGTTGCGGCATACCTGTTGGACCATGAAAATTTTGCAAATGTGCCCGCGACAGCTCTGGTGAAGATAACACATTCCATTTTCAATATAAATTGTCCGGTGAACGGTGGAAGTTCGGCACCAGCTCATGACCAGAAACAGCAACTTAACAGCAAGATTGCTTCGTTCCAGCAGTTCATTGCCCATGACTTTGACGCAAATGATTATGGCACTTCGAGCTTCCCTGTTGCTGCTGTTCATAGAATTGGCATACTAGATATCAGAATTTTCAACACTGACAGGCACGCCGGTAATGTGCTTGTGAGGAAGCTTAATGGTAGCACAGGCCGCTTCGGTTGTCAGACAGAGTTGTTCCCAATTGACCATGGCCTGTGCTTACCAGAGAACTTGGAGGACCCTTACTTTGAGTGGATACATTGGGCGCAGGCATCAATTCCATTCTCTGAGGAAGAGCTTGACTACATTAGAAATCTAGATCCAATGAAGGATGTGGCGATGCTACGCAGAGAACTTCCCATGATGCGGGAGGCGTGCCTTCGTGTCCTGGTCCTGTGCACGATGTTCCTTAAAGAAGCTGCGGCTTTCGGGCTTTGCTTGGCAGAGATAGGGGAGATGATGACCAGGGAGTTCAGAGGGATGGAGGAGGAACCAAGCCAGCTGGAGGTTGTCTGTATGGAGGCCAGGAAGAGAGTAGTAGAGTGGGAGCCATTCTCTGCAGCAGCTGAACAAGGAGAGGATATTGATTTTCAGTTCTCGATGGACATGTTTGGTGAATACAATGATGTAGCTAGATCACCAAGGTTCAATGGCTCAAACACGAAGGCGTCTAGTTTCAGGAGCCCGCTTTCAAAGCTTGTGGAGAGTCTTCACGAGGGCAATGATGACCATGATGACCGATATGAGTCTGATAGAGTCTTGTCATCTGGATTAAGTACTCCCATCATTCCTAACAAAGCTACAGGTCACAGTGGCAATGGTACAAGGAGTACCATGAGTGCAGATGAACAGCTTCTATCAAGTATGTGTTTTGTCAGGCTATCAGACATGAGTGCAGAGGAGTGGAGCATCTTCCTCGTCAAGTTCCACGAACTGCTGAAGGAAGCACTTCATGAGCGCGCAAAGGTAGCTGCAGGTCAAAGGATGAAGCAACGGCTGGGCACTTCTTGCAAGTTTTGAGTAGGGCAATAGAGCGCGAGAGAAGAAAATATGTAGTGTTATTTGTAATGCTTGCCTACGACGAAGATATCATCACAAGAGGCACCTTCAACTTTGTGCAACAATCTTGGATGTAACTTTTATGTTCATCAGATAGATAGGATCGAAAGGATAGTGACGAGTGTGGAGAAATGTTATGCATGTTTATTAACTGTGTGAGAAGGGGATTCCATAATAATAAAAGCTATCAGCCTGCGCGTACTGGCTTGATGCTCTAGATACTGCAGTGTGAAATTTCTTAGCTGTTACTGGATATTCTTTATAGTTTGTGCTTTGAGCAGTGTAAATATTTTACTTTTAATGTAAAAGAAATGGTTGCCTGATGTGGAATATCTTGGATGTGCAGTTGTTTGCTTGCTTGGTTCTGTCTCTCTAAAATTCGTCAAGGTTAAATTATATGAGGATATCTCCCGTTAATTCACAGATGGAGAATAATGAAAAGAAACAAAAAAGGCCTATGGTGTCAAACCATCCTTCCCTGCGCATGTTAGGAGAATACAATGACACAACTCGATCGCCAAGGTTCAATGGCTCAGTCATGAAACGGAAACTTGTGGATGGTGTACCTGAGGGCAGTGACGACCCATGAAGGATGACACCAATCTTGTCTCCTGGACGAATACTTTCGTATATCAGAAATGCAATGCTAACTAATAGTGTCATGCAAAGGAATTCGGATGAACAGCTCTCATCAAATACTAGTACGTGCTTTGTCGGGCTGTCAGATACTAGTAGTGTCCTTCCCTGAATGGTTTCAGGAGCTGCTGAAGGAAGCGCTGCACGAGTGCATGAGGGTAGCTGCAGGTTGAAGGATGAAACAACGGCTGGGCACTTCTTGCAAAACTTTAAAGCCACTAAAAGTTGAGTGACAAAACTTTAAAGCCACTAAAAGTTTAACACACCAAAATTTGGTGTTTGTTTCCACCACAGTAAAAGTAGTACACACATACAAAATTATTTTTTAAGTTAGAGATATTATTCGTTGGATAAAATATTTGCATTAAATCTTAGATAAAATATTTATATCCATGAATATATTTCTTTTTAATGCAGAGGTAAGTTTTAGTGTCTTTTAGTGCCTCTCGGGGTACTGAAGATTTGAAACCTCTAAAGACATTGAGCATTACTCCCTCCGTCCGTAAATATAAGCATTTGTTGACTTTTACATGTTATGGTAACCACTCGTCTTATTCAAAAAATTTGTTAAAATTTTATTTATTTTGTTACAATATACTTTATTCCTATGTATGTTTTAAGTATGTCTTCTTTAATTTTATATTGCATAAATATTTTAATTAAGATGAATGGTCAAACGAAAAATCGGAAAGTCAATAAATTCTTATATTCTTGGACGGAGGGAGTATTAAACTTTAGGGCCCTGTTCAGCTGTTAGATCACTAAAATTTAATGTTAAATACCTTTAGTGCTTGGTAACGAAAAGGCTAAGCTGGATGGAAAAAAAAAAGAGTAGGTGGGAATCTCTTCAGCCCGAATTTCCTCAAATAAAAAGATGAACTGTAATTTTTTTTATTCCGGAAGATCTGGAAAAAAAGTTGTTTCAAGTGTGACAGTGTGAAGTCCATATTTCATTGGTTGTATCAGTTGTTCTAATTTTGAAAAGTGTGTCTAGTTTCAATCCGAGTGAAAATTTGCATAGCTTCCCGTCAGATGATTTTCCACCCATGGATCCTGATCCAACCATTCAAATTTTCATTCACTTGTGGCAAAAAAAAAACTATGAAAAAACGAAAACATTCTACATATGAACCAATTGTTCTAGCAGTACAATTTCATTGTTCTAACGATGTATTTTCATTGTTCTAGCAATATATTTCCATTGTTTTGAAAATCTTACTGGAGAAAATGTAAAATTCCACTCAACCAGAAACTAGTGAATGTCATTTTAAATCCGGTTCAAATCATCAAATTGAAGGAAAGCATTGTGGTGCATATTACTACTAGTATATTACGAAATGTGTGGAGGAGCAACTCGAGAAGGAACAGATTATGTTAGGATTGGCAGCTTATAGTGTACTACCGCAGTAGTATTGGTGTCAAACTCCAACTGATTCAGTCAAAGCGCATGCTGTTTTCTTTTGCTCAAAGACAGACGGCAGAGTAGAGGAATGTAAAGGGCACAAACATGCACGATCTGCAATCAAAGTCTCCTGATGCACAGTTCAGGATGGAGCAAGCACTTTTAACAATGACTGTACTAGTTTAAATAGAAAAAAATGACTGTAGTACTTTGTTCCGCAGGCTAAGTTAAATCGTCCGTTATGCTTAACACAAGTGGCACACACAGGACGTAAGCAAGCCGTAAAGAACATAAGAACTAGCACATCTGACTGCTACCAATAACACCGCCAATTCTTCGATCCATGTCGCCGTGGCGAGCCTGGCGGCAGCTTGTATAAGTAAACCCGAAGTCATAACAGCAACCGCGACAAACAAGAGCTGCAAGAAAAAAGGGCATTGCAAGCTAAGCGAAATCAGATTATGGAAGTTTTTTTTTAAACATGGTTACCCCTGGAATTTCATTACCTTGGTAACGAAATCACAAAGTTTTACACGAACTGGACGTTTCAACGTTCCAACAAACTGCTAAATACGCTACTTACTACTACTGAGTTTGTTCTCTCCAAGTTACTACTAGGGGGACACAAAAAAACAAAGCAAACCTGGTAAAAAAATCCTGGTAATGAGGGTCTGCCGGAACCGTGCGGCTGTTCGATTTGTGAACGGAGCCTTCCACGATCTTCCGTCAACTCAACGTCGTCAGCGCGGCGTGGCGGTGGCGGATGCTGGGACGCTGAGAGGCAGGGCTTTACGAGGGACACTATGCTTGCCGTATGATTTCAACACGGTTTGAATCAGTGAGAAAACTTCTCGATTCGGGGATGAACTAGTAAACCTTGTTCCCCGGAGGATGCTGCTCGGCTCGCGCGTACTAAAAGTGGACCTTCCTGGCGCTTCAGCAGGCGAGAAAGGGCAACAACAAAAAACACACAGGTTGTCACCGTCGCGCATCTTGCAATCACAACAAGGACCGAGGAACAAGGTTTTATTACTCAAACTGCAACAACAAAAAACAACAACATCGAATCAGAAACGGAGAGGACCAAGGAGCCTCGAGCTGCAGCAAAAGCATACATCGAATCGGAATTGGAGACCAAGGTATCGCCGGTTTACAAACCGGCCTTTTGAAACAAGCTTGAATGCAGGGAGGAATTGCAGACCACCGCCGCCGCTCGGGTGAGAAGATGCTAAGGTTTCCCGAGGATCGGGGAATCTTGATAGATTATGTTTGGGGGCTGGTTGCGTGCCGCAGCATATTATTGACGTCAAACCGGAGGTTACACACTTCAGTCCATACTACTTGGCTCAGGTTCTACACATAACACGTAAGCCATAAAAATATATATAACTAACACAACCCCTGTGGGTAACACCACTAATTCATCCATCCATGATACTGTGGCGACAATTTATATAAATAAAACTGCAGCAACAACCGCAAAGATTATAAAAAAAGAGTCTGCAAACTCCAGCCGATTCACTCAAAGCGCATACAGTTTTCTTCTGCCCAAAAACAGGGCAGGTACCCCCCCCGGATTTGGATCCTCTGCATTAGAGGTGAAAATTCAGAGGTGCTACAGATGCCTCTGAATTTATTCACACCAAATACCGATGGATGAAAAATCAACGGTTCAGATTGAATGCTACAATAAAATGTGTACAGTAAAAAATCCTTCTCCTACAGATACTGCTACAGTATATTACACTCGTTTCGTGAATTTATACCTTCCAACCGGTTATCGTAGCGTGAATTTTTACCTTTGCCTTGAGGTACTGCAGAGAATTCGGATCCCCCCCCCCGCCCCCTCCCCCACTCCCAACAAAAAAAAAAATCTCAGTATAAGGGCATGATCATGCGCATGATCAGCAGTCAAGCTCCTGACGGAGCAGTTAAGGATCGGAAGGAGCAAGCACTTTAAACAATGACTATATAGCACTTTGTTCCGGAGGTTACATTTCAGTCCATGCTACTTGGCTCAGGTTCTACACATGACACGTAAACCATAAGAAAATATAAAACTACCACAACCCCTGTGGGTAACACCACTAATTCTTCCATCCATGACACTGTGGCGACAATTTGTATAAATAAAACTGCAGCGACAACCGCAGACATGACAAAAAGAGTCTGCAAAAAAAAATGGCAATCAGTATCATAATAAGCTAATTAAACGAAATCAGATCAGGGCGGTTAACGCGACGCATAGAAGCAACAAACCTTTGTCAGTAACTTGGAACAGAATAATGCAGCTGCCTCGAACTGGACGGCATCCAGATAATATGGGTCTGCTGGATCGACGGAGGAGCCGTTCGATTTTGGAACGGGGCCTTCCACGTCATCACCGATGTCCACAATCACGTGTTGTCGGGTCGCCGGATCTGCCGTCAGCTCAACGTCGTCAGCGCGGCGCGGTGGATGCTGGGGAACGGGGAACCCTGGCTTGGAGAGGGATGCCATCGCTGTTGTGTATGATTTCAACACGGTTTGCCGTGCAAGCTTCGCTGGCGCTCAAGGAGGCGGATCGTCAGGGCCCTGCACTAAATAGGACTGCGTTGTATCGCCCTAACCGGACCTCAAGTCCAACTCGGAATAGCTGAACTGGGATGGAATCCGGTGAAAGATACCTTATTTAGGCCTTGTTCGATTTTATGGAAATGGATCCCACATGGATCTATCTCTAGACACGGATTGAGTGGTTCCAGCCTCTTTCACTTCATCCAGGCCTACTCGCGTTCCATGGGTTAGAGTCATGTATTGGTGCTAGGTCTTCAGGCATGAAATGGACATGGAATGGGCTGGAATCGGGTTGGTTCCCATACCAATCCATACATAACCGAACGACCATTTTGAGTTGGGCTGGAACAGTTCCACATTTTTCTGCTCCATATGGTTTGGACTACGATCCGTGTTGTTCCATGGCAAAACGAACAAGGCCTTAGGATGATGAAGATATTTCGATGGCATAAGGAAAAAGCTCAATATTTTCCTTTTTGCGAGGAAAAAAAGCTCAATATTTATGTTTGGTTTGGTACAGACTTCACCACAGTTTGCCAATATTTTGTGGCAGCTGTGTTTGGTATATTTGCCATAGCTATGGCACGGCGCAATGTTTCACTCATTGTACCTACTTGTTATAGACTTTAGTGGTATTCACCACACTTTTGACAAGTGGTATGGTAATTTATGGTAGCAAGACCAACACCTAAAAATTGTCGCAATTCTGATTATCAAGAGCAGATGAATACACGAAATTGTCCAACTGACATGTTGAGTGACATAATACAAACTTCAAGCATCAACATATAAAGAGTAAAAAAAATCTACATCGCTAAGGTCTGTTTGGATCCACCCAGTTCATAATAAACTGGTTTTTATTAGAAAAACCATAATCTACTCCACCCTGGAGAAAATTAGTTTACGTCTAACTAAAATACTAGTAGCTACTTGCTTTCAAAAAAAATACTAGTAGCAACTTTCTAATTAACTGGAGAAACTATCTTTGGTATAAACTACTATATCTTCATAAACCACCTTTATAGACTGGTATGGAAACACGCCAGTCTAAATTTTTTAATAGATACTTCATAAAATATCATATCTATAAACCAGTTTTTAATAAAATATGACGGATCTTAACATGGCCTAACTATGACCAAACGTAAGATAAATACTCACGAGATACAATGTGACTTGTAGTAATCAATAACAAAGACAACAATCTAACATAAGACATATCTATGCATTATTAAGTTGTTTCAATAAATAAACATATACAAACACACACTACACTCAACGGAGGCAAAGAACACATCCAGTGCTCCGAGTGAGTTAGTGCTCTTGGGCTCCCACCATCAATTTACATCTTATAACATTTGTGAAAAATTATAACAAAAATATATATAGATAGTGAATATTATCTTCTATCAGCATGCAAAAAGTATAGTTGCAACAAGTATTTGTGCAAAGAGCAAGAGAGAGAGAGAGAGAGAGAGAGAGAGAGATCGTCATTTAAAAGGGGAAAAGTCCATTTTACTCCTCCGAACAATCCACTTTGTCTAAATTACATCCCGAACAAAATCAAGGCTCACTTTACTCCCCCAAACAATTTAAGTTGGTATAATTTACTCCCTTATGTAATTTCTCTTTGATATTTTCCTTTGTACGAGCTGAGTTTAGTGCTCAAATTTTACATAAAGATAGTTTTCATTGAACCTTACATTTAAAATATATAATATATATTTTAAACATATATTTTATAGTTTAATAGCATCAAATATTATCTTAATTATATAGTTCTAGAATTGTATACAAAATATTTTCATTTATATAGAGAATGGTACTATCTATCATCATGCAAAATTAATTTGAGTTTCAAATTTGAAAGGACCTTGATGTCGCCTAGAGGGGGTGAATAGGCGAAACCCGAAATTAACACAACTTTTTCACACAGAGTTAGTTTAACCCGGTCCGACCTCCTTGTCAACCCGGTCGGACCTCCTTGCACAGGCAGAGCTGGGTGCACCCTAGTTCAACCCGGTCCGACCTTCATATCGTAGCGGTCGACCGCCTTACACAGAAGCGTAAACAGGCCAGCTCTACAAAATGAATTCTAGCTCAAACCAAAACTTGAGGTGATGCTCCAAAGGTTTTCCTTAGCACATACACGAAGTATCCGCACACAAATGAGCACACCAAAGTAGATCGAAGCGGAAGCACAAGTATAAGCTAGAAAACAAGAAAAGCAAGGGAGACGGAGACACACGAGTTTGTTTACCGAAGTTCGGAATCACCTCAACGTGATCCCTACGTCTCCGTTTGAGGAAGCTTGAGCTGCTCACTAGCACGCTCCAAGCCGGGTCTCTTTCAACCACTTCCCTCAATCCACTATCTTGATCTTTTTCACAATGGAGGCAAGATCACAAGCTTCACAAACTTTTCCAAGGCTCACCACAAGCTTGGGAGCTCTAGGGCGACGCCTAGCCGTCTAGGAGGCTTCACCTCCAAGAGTAACAAATGAATCACGAGTTGCTTGACGTAGCCCAAAGTGCTCAAGGCTTAAGATTTGCTCACTTTTGCTCACACACTCAAATCTCTCAACCCAACTAAAAGATTTAGCTCAAATCACTTGGATCTCACAAAGAGAGGTTGGGGAGAGCTCAAATGGCCGTTGGAATGCTATAGAGTCGGGCCGGAACCAGCGAGCAACCAAAGTGAGAGGTGGAGGGCTATTTAAAGGCCGTTTCAAAAACTAGCCGTTAGACTCGTCAGGCTCAGTGGCGGTCCGACCGCCTTGACAGAGGCGGCTCGACCGCCTTGCACCGGCGAGCAACCAACCACTTGATGCGAAAACCTCCACAAACCACAAACTTGATTGCTCAACCCACTCAAACTAACTATGCTTCACTTCTAAGGCCAAAAACTCACTAACCCGTAAGTTGACTCCGGAAAACTTAGTACAAGGCGGTCCGACCTCCTTGACAGGGTGGTCCGACCTCCTTGACCTACTAACCCAACAACTCGGTTCAAGGCGGTCCGACCTCCTTGACAGGGCGGTCCGACCTCCTTTACCCGACGAACACACTCGCTTAGGGTTTAGGTCACTCGGATTGGTTTCTCTCTAGGATTTTGAGCACTTTGACATCGTCATTCAACACATGTTGCATCCCTCTTAATAGTACGGCATTCCTATACTCAAGAAACAGATAAAAGCTATTTTCCTTCCACTTGAGCTTGTGATAGAGACATATGCCGAAATTCTTCATATTTTGCTTC
Source organism: Chloris gayana (assembly GCA_031894775.1). Lineage (NCBI taxonomy): Eukaryota > Viridiplantae > Streptophyta > Magnoliopsida > Poales > Poaceae > Chloris > Chloris gayana. The sequence continues at coordinate 553,372 of JAUNZO010002462.1, read as the reverse complement.
TTGAGCGTTGACAACAATTCTTTACTTGAGCATATCCACCTTGAGCTGATGACCATGGACTTTATCATCAAATAGACAAAACTCCATATTTTATCCATGTCACCTCTTCTTTCTTGATTCATAAATAATTGACACTAGGAAATATGCAATCTTCCATGGCCTTTTTGATTCGTCGGATTCAACATCCACTTGCTCTTCTCCACCACAAAGGTTCTTCGGCGCCAAGCCTCTTGCTTGCCCTTCTCCAATGTATGGTCCATCGAAGCCAAGTCCTTGCTATTCCTTCATCAAAGTTACCATCAAGATTGACACATTTCTTTGCATCATCCATTAGCACACGCTTGATATTCATCTTCATGTTGTATTGATTTTCGTTGTAATATGTGTTGCTTGATTGATATGATACTAAGAATTAAATCACCAATATGGAATATGGTGATACTTTCAATGACCAATACGAGACATATCATCCAAGCTTCATTTCTCTTCATGTGACACATGGTATAATATTTTCATGGTTAATCATCCATGTGGCTTCATCTTCATCATATTCTTTGCCATATGGAATACAAGAATATACATGTGAAATATCCATATACATCCATGTCTTGATACAACAACGTTTGCAATAATTTCACAAGACATATTCCTCGTTACAACTCAAGCAAATTACATTAGCTCTTTAATCGTGTTGTCATCAAAACACCAAAACCCACTAGGAGGCCTAGATGCACTTTCAAAATTTAAATTGTACAAAGAGAAACAAAAAAGGAAAATTGCATAAGGGACTAAATTGAGTCAACTTAAATTGTTTGAGGGGGTAAAGTGATCCAAAATTTTATTTGGGGTGTAATTTGAACATAGTGGATTGTTTGGGGAGTAAAATAAACTATTTCCCATTTAAAAGTATCACATCGTGGGTTCAATATGAGCAGTAGAAACCCACAACTATTGTAGCTGATTTTCTCTTTTTTCTATTGCATCTTGTAAAAATATTTGTTGCAGGTCAAACTTTGCATGATTGTAGATGACAATATACTCTATACACTTATATTTTTGTTTGAATTTTTTATATTATTCATGTGTGGGAGCATGGGAGCATATAAGGGTCCGTTTGGTTGTAAGTCATGGTTGGATGGAATTATCCTATCCTTATTTTCTTGGATTGGATCATCCAACTCATTGTTTGTTTGATCGAACAGGGTCATCCATTGTTTATAACGATTGGAGGGATGAGAAAATATTGAATGAGAATAATTAAATCTTATTCGCAAATAATAGTAGTTAATCATACATTAATTAGTCTACTTTAATTTTATAAACAGTAATCTTGTTACAATCATTCATAATTAATAATAAAACTTGTTAATTATCAAGAGTTATATTCTAATTGACATGATTTTACACATTAATCAATATATTAATGTTTATTCATCTTAATTTCATAATAAAGTATACTACTTAATATAATAATATACTGATTAATTTAGTAATGATCATGCTTAGGTAGGTTAGATAGTCCTGTACGGCCAAATTTCACGGATATGCTCATCCAAAGCATCTTTGAAACATATTCTCTATTCTTGTACAGACCTATCCAAACCAACGGTAAAATGAACACTTGATTGAATAGCCCTATACAGTGAAACAAACACACCCTAAGATGTTCTCAGAGGCAATCTTTAGTGAAGACTTTCTTTCCACAAACAGTGTAATAAATTTTAATTGCATAGATCACCCTATATATGAATTGAAGTTTAATACTCTTACCTATAGATGTTTTTTTTTTCTAAATCATCACCTTCTTCATTATATTTTGTTGTAAAAATCACCTTAGTTGCCAGTTTCAATTGTCTTCATTATATTTTTTTATTCTAAATGGCTTCGCGCTGCCTTCCACATTTATAAAGAACTTATCTTCTTTTTTTTTACACTCAGGTAATTGCAATGCATTTGCATGCCGTGTGAGGTAAGGAATGTCCAGCTGGTTCGCAGGCGCGCGGCCCTGCTGTGGCTGCCATCCGACGCCCGCCAATGGTCTTGTGACCATGGAGAAAGGGAACCTGCTTAGGCTCCTCGGCCGATGTACCATGGAGATGGTGCCGATCCCCCAGATCGTCCTCTCACAGAACCAGTGCAGCCGCCACTTCCTTCGGAGGGAGGCTGGACTGGTTTTACTTCTCCACCAGCGGGCGGTCACGATGACCAGGTTCTTGCAGTTGCAGCTGCTTCAGCTGAGGATAAGCCGTCTCAACTCGAACCGGAACATGCTGCCCCTCGCCATGCTCCACCTTCAGTGTCACAAGCTGCCTTTGAAGAAGGGAAGTCGTCCCGTGCTGACCCTCATACCAAGAGCTCCGATTTGCTGCTTCCAGAGGCATCTGCTTCAAACCAACTCCAACTTCGCCAGGAAGCTCCACTTTGGCCCGCTGCCGCCATGCGTACTAGTGCTGACCATTCGGAAGCCCAGCTTCTGCAGCTGCTCCAGAACCTGATTCGGCAAATACTCCCTCCAGTTCACAATGTAAGTATTTGAGGCATTCAAAAGTTTATTCACAATATAAGCATTCCTAAGGAATAAGACAAAAATCTGATGGGTTGGTGGGTAGGTGAGAAATTGATGAGGTAGTGTAAAATGAGAGGTATATATGATCTTTCTCGAACTGACTATTTTTATCTCGAGATTCTAGGAATGCTAATATTGTGGAATGGAGATATTACCTGCTATGGATCCTAGTGTATCTGCTGATGTTGACATGCGGCCTGCAGCTCTAGCTTTTCTCGATGCTCCACCTTCAGTGCCACAAGTTGCCTCTCCACTACTAGTTCTTAAGGATGAACAGTTTCAGAAGCTTCTAGAGATTTTGCCAATGCAACAGAATGCAGCTCCTGCTGCAACAGCAGGAGGCGATCCTGATCCTAACGATCCATATGATCAGCCTGTGGGTTCAACAAAACCACCTAATGATGTAAGCTTTTCTTCTTGAGAAATACTTCAATGAGCATAGGGGCATGTGTCCACCCTGGCTTTTCTCTTAATTGTGGTTAAATACAAATATTGAATCTGTGATTATACTATTAAACATGTCATACTAGTTATACCAATCTCATTGTGTTGTTGGCATTTCTTATTAGTCTGCAACTTAGTTATAATCTGTATGTTCAAGTGCACTGTAGAGATACTTCAACTGAGAAGCTCTCCTTACCACTGCTGCTATCGGAACCATATGGGTACTGTATCAGATGAGAGAAGTTGAAACACACGGCTGGGCTGCAAAAAAAGACAAGCAATGGCTAAGCCGTGAGCAGATGTACAGTGTGGCTTTGATTTTTACTTTTTTGTGGCAATAGGCGGAGTCATGGCTTCCACAGTTTCAGTATATCGATACCATCTACGTAGCTTAGCATCGACGTGTGCACGTACATCTTGCATCTGCAGTGCATGGCTAATGGTGTTTGCGCTTTCTAAGCCACTGTCCTACAGTGTTGGCTTCGTCGTTGGAAGTATACTTGCAATTGCTCTCTTTGTCATCTGGTGCCTTGGCAACCCTGAGGATTCAATGAAAATTTTGAAGGGCATTGCATATTATGTCAAAGCGGCCGGAACAAAGATCAGCAGTCTTGTAATCAGCAGTGGGGAAACTGTTCACATGGTCGTGAGGTTGTGATGTGTATAAATAGAATGAGTGAGGATAAGGATTGATCTTGTAACAGATAAAATTAAAGAATGACTTTTGTGGGCATAGGGGCATGTGCCCATTTAGCTTTTTAATTAATTATGGTTAAATTTAAATATTTAATCTTTGATTATATTATTAAATATGTCAGACTAGTTGTAGATATGTTGTCAAATCATAAATTGAAGTACATAAATATCAAATTATGACAAATTCATTAAATTTAATAGATTTTCATGAATTTGTTAGAGTTTGATATTTTTGTACTTCAATTTATGATTTTATAACATATCTACAACTAGTCTAACATGTTTAGTAGTATAATCAGAGATTCAATATTTAAATTTAACTATAATTAATAAAAAAAGTTAGGGTGGACACATACCCCTATGCTCTCTGAAGTATTTCCCTAAAATTAATTTTGAGGAATTAGGATCAAGTTCAGCTAGCTTTGACAATGGAATATTGCTAGGATTTGGTTGGTGGTGACTACGGTTGCAGCAGCAACATTAATTGTTTCGTGAATACTTGGCATAATGCTAGAGCCCAATAATACACTGTGTCTTTTTTATTAGAAGCGAAATATCATGAGTATTTATTTGTTTAAAAGGATCTATTGGTCCTGAACAACAGTTCCCACGTATTCTGCTAACAGTGAACTATTTGTTCTGCTTAGGCAACAGTTCCCACGTATTCTGTTAGTTGAGAGCTTTAGTGAGGAGATAAGTTTTCACTGTAATATCCTTTTCAGTATAGTAGTGGAGGGATTTAACGATTTTCATGGCCTGCAATGCTGATTAAAAATTCTGTTGCTGAGGTGCTACATTATGGATCGTCTCAACTAATCGGTGGTGCAGTGTGTTGTGCATAGCCATGAATGCGATAGACGATCTGATTATAAATATTTCTAACCCAAATTGCCACAGTGATGCGGCCGGAAAGATGCCTCTCGGCAACAAAGAAATCGGCAAGCAAACAGTAATATGCGTGATTACGTAAGATGTGTTATGTTTACCAAGAAATCTGGGAACATCGAAATGGCAAGATGGAATTTTATTTTGCAAAAATCCGTCTGCGGTAAGTGATCATGGCACGTCCGGAGGGAGCGCCTGGCCGGAGCCTGAACGCATCTACCGGAAGTAGAAAGACTCGTCGGACGCGCCACACGTCGCACCACCGCGGGCACTGGCTAAAAACGGCCATGCTCCCGTTGGGCAAGGGCAAGCACCATGACGTGCCATGTCCTGGAACAGGCCAACGCTTTAAGCTCCAACCTGAAAATAGTCATCGCCTCACGTATAAAACCCAGCGCCCATTGCTTCGCATCAGCCACCACACCAAGCACTCAAACAACGACGAAACACACCCCTGCACAAAATCACAAATCATCATGGCGAACATGGCTCCTGCCCTGGCCCTCGCGGTGATCCTCCTCGCCGCCGTAGTGGTGGTGCCGTTCGCGGAGGCCGAGACCGCCGTGTTGACCTCGGTCAACCACTCGGGCGCCTCCGACTCGGAGGCCCCCGCCGATGCTCCGTCGGACGCGCCAAGCCCGTCTCCGTCTGAGGGGCCTAGCGCCGCGGATTCGTAAGGAGGAGGCCATCCTTTCTCACAAGTCGCACTCAGTGATCCACTGATCCTCTCTTCCCGTCATAGGAATAAGAGATGGAGAGATCATTAATTCTTCATTGCCGTTGGAGCTTCCATTTCATGTTCTGACAGTGCTATCAGTGTACTCTGCGTAACTACGTTTCCTTCAATTTGTGTTTTGCATTTCAAATTTTGTTCACGCACGGTAAGCCACATCGCGCCGGCTCTTGTGTTGTGTACCCGTGTTCTAAGTTGATACTGTCTGATGCAATGGAACTGAATTAAGTGCATTTTATTCTACAATCCTGTCTTCAGCTCTACTTTGCTTTGCCTGGAATCTGAAACACTTCCACTGAATTTCTCATACGTATATTTGATGAGAGACTAGGACAGGAAGATGCTAAAATTGACTTCGAAGGTTCTTTCTAACCCCTTTGTGCCTGATTTGAACTTTGCACGCGGCCGTCTTCTTGTCAGGAATATCTGGAACATGAACACACGACGGTTCCAAACCCACACCGCGTCCCACCCAAATGCACACACCAACAAGCATTGGAGCAAAGGCACGTGCGCACAGCAAGCACCAACCCAATAGTTTAATTTGAATTTTAAAGCGTCGCTGTTTCATTTCGCAACATATCACATGTTAACTCTGGATGTCAAAATGATGATCTTTGTCCACAGTTGTTGAAAGGTCATACTATTCAATAACAATTAGAAAGAGTAGAGAGAGAAGATAATCAACTAAACCTGCCGCAATATAATACTAGCATGCAAATAAGAAGGGTCAGGGAGGATGCTTTGCCTCCAGCTTCCTGAGAATCGCATTTGTCACAGCCCAGTTGAAACCCCGGCACTGAAGCCACCTGACAACACGTGCACGGCGGTTCTCAAGGGTCAAGCTTTGCCCTCGTTGCCATTGTTTAGATGCCTGAGTGAAGAGATGATCCATGGAAGCTTCTGATATGCCATACGCTGTCTGGTTTGAATGGCCATCCTGGAACACAGTTCTTGTTGCCTGGTCTACTTCTGCCTCTGGCGAAGCGCCTAATTCGAGAAGGAGTGAAGTCAGATCACAATATGACTGCCTCTGTAGCAGCTAGCTCCTCTTTTTGGACGGAGTCGGCGTCCACTCGCAGGAGCTGGGAAATGGCCTAGGGTCAAACAGGCACGGCCTCGGTTGCTCAGTGTTGCTTCCGGTGTGGTTGTTCGGCCGGTACCTGGTTAGCCGGTTGCACGAACCTGGATTAGGCATCATTGGCTGAGCCTAGTGTTCAAAGCAGAATCGGCCGCCTCCGGTTCACCGGTTAACCGAGAAAACCGGTCAGCTAGCCAGACAAAAGTCAGTCTGCGGCAGCACCGGTCGATGACGGGTTAGCCGGCCGGTTTTACGGTTAACCGGTCGGTTAGCCAAGTTAACGTGGTTAACAGCAAAATAAAAAATTTAATAAAATAAAAAAGAGTAAAAATGTTGGAAAATTTGGCATGAGCAAGGAAAATATTAGATACAAATTTGTAGTATACTTGCCTTATGGGTATGATATCATTAAAAGAATGATTTATTGAAGATATGGTGTCATATTCATGAAGATAAGACCGGTTAGGAGGGTCCACATAATGGTACCCAACCGATATAGAATAACAGAAGATTACGTATACCGGTATGAAAATAAAAGGCGGACTCAAGACCAACAAGATGTGACTTGATCTTCAAGTAAATGAGCTAAATTAATCGATTAGGACACCGAATCGGTAAGGAATCTTCAAGATAGAATTCCCGAATATATAATTCATGTAACCGATTAGGACTCGCATGTAACCCTACCTTCCTGGATATATATGACGGAGAAGGGACCCTTCGAAATGATCTAGACATACGCAATTAGCAATCTGCTAAAGGCAAGACACAACATACAAGACGTAGGGTATTACTCTCAGTTGAGGGGCCTGAACTTGTCTAAATCTCGCATGTTTTTATGTGTTCGTATGTTACACCATCAAATTTCATACTTGTGAGGGACTAGGTAGTATTAGTGTCGAGATTATTCCTCGATAAAATGCATAATATATCTAGTTGAAACGACATAGCACAACCATATTGTCAATTATGCATGGTATATTGACAATCATAACTTACACTCACGATATATAATTATACATGGTACAAAGCATCCATTATAGTTGTCCAACACATAGTCATCAAGAAATAATAATTCAACGAGAAGGTTAATGATATATAGTACATAAAAAAGAGTATGATTTTTTTTCTATCTAAATTACTTATATTTTTTATTTAACTAAAAGTAAAAATTAATTTGGGAAGGAGGCGGTTGGTGACCGGTCAACCGGTCGGTTTCATCGGTTGATCTCGATTTTGATCGGTTAATATTGTTTTATTGTTTTTCCTATATCAATCGACCTTGATTCCATATTGTTCTTTCACCATAAATCTTTTTCCCGCTCTAGTTTTTAACAATTTTTTTACACAAATTTTGAAAATTTTGAATTTAGAATCATGGGTTAACAGCCCGCTCTCGGTTTACCGGTTAACCTGGTTTTGTTAACCCTGGCTGAGCCTGAAACCCCTTTTCTTTTCATCAGTCTAATAAAAATCACGTCATTTGAGATAATTACAAAAGGACAACATAAATTTTCCAATAAAAACATAAACTTTCAAGTCAACAGCCATGTTTAAGCTGAGAGTAGAATTGTCACTAACTCCTGAGAGGTAATTATCACTAACTCTTTTATAAGTAGTACTTCAAATATATATTTAATGTGTCAAATCGGGTGAACAATATGCAGTTTGAGTATTGAGTAACTTTTAAATCTTGTGACAGGTATATATAGATATTGCACTAATTTAACATTATTATTATTATTATTATTATTATTATTATTATTATTATTATTATTATTCTTATTGTTGTTGTTGTTGTTGTTGTTGTTGCTGTTGTTGTTGTAAACTAATTTTATTAGGACAAGATTGCCTTTTGTACGGATTGGGTGAGATTAATGAGGATTTACATTAAAATGTTATGATTAAATCTCATAATAACTTTAATAGTTGTTGGTTATCCGTCGTAGCTAAAAAAATGAAATATTTATATGTTTAAACTCCTAAAATCATAGGAGTTTTGTCCAAAACCACCATGAATTGGAGATTTTTATCTAGATTCAAACATGCTTACTTTTGACAGTATGGACATTAGTTGTTTGTAGTAAAGCGTACCATGTATAATGACAAATACTCTCTCCGTCTCTAAATATAGGGTTTTTAACATTCAAACAAGAAAATAGTCAACGTGTCAAAAGATTACTATACCCTTCATTTTTACCTTCATCCACCCACACATTAACTCTCTCACCAACCTCAAAATTTGTCCTATCTACAAAACGTCCTATATTTAGAGAGAAAATTTCAAACTCCAAAACGTCCTATATTTAGGAATAGAGGGAGTAATAAAAAAGTGTTGTATGAGGTAATAGTGATTATTGTTGTGCCATGCAAAAGAGAGCTAAGAACAATTTTATTATTATTTTGAAAATATAGTCGTTAACATTCCGCCTTGATAGATGGTTTGTGAAGTTAGCCAAAATAAAATTCTATTTAAGAGACTTAACTAACATCTGTCTGATTAAAAAAGTTGATACGTGGCTTGCAACCAATTCCTTTTCCCAAATTAAGTAAAAAAATGGGTGGTGTTTCTTTTTTGAACTTAAAATTGACTGTTATTGGAAAACAAAAAACAAAACTTCAAACTGAATACGCGATCATTTTTCGAAAAAAATTGAATACGCGATAAAATACACAAAACCAAATCGTTATCACCTCCCCTGCCACCGGCCGGCCTCTCCACCCTTCCCCTCCTCGTCCTGTCAGGCTCGCCGCCCTTCCGCTGCCGGCACATCTAGAGGCTACCCACGCGCGGGAAGAGGACAGTCTCCTGAACCTGTCCCAAATGGCGTGGGGCGTGACCCCGCGGCCGCCCTCTTCGAAGGTACAGGCCCTCTACGAGCTCTGCAAGCGCACCTTCCCGTCCCCTTCGGCCGCCGGTGCCTCGTCCTCTCCCCGCCCGCGGTCGCCATCCGCAGCATCTCCTCTCTCATGGGTAATATTTGCCTATCCATTACAATTTCATGTCGGATTCCCTTTATCTTACCTATTTACTGTCTCTTAGTTGGCTGATGGCAGCTTGTTAAGCTCATGATTGCGCAAATTTTGATCTTTTCGGTGCTCCTCCAATTGGAACGAATCCATGTTTTCGTTTATATGATGGAATGTTGTGTGATATTCAGATACAATCACTCCTGCTGATGTTGGGCTCAGAGATGATAATTTTGAGGATGACAGAGGGCATGGGTTTTTTGAGTCCAACTTCCTCAAGAGCTCAGCAAGAGTAGCTCGATGGGCTCAGCCTATAACATATTTACATGTCTACGACTGTGACGCTTTCTCTGTGAGTTTACCACCGAAAAGTCTTACCGTATCCTCTTCATCCCTATCTATAGTCTTGCAATTATAATTGCTTATAAACTTTTGATGTGAATTTGCAAACCATACTGTCAATCTTGTTCTGATGGACCATTGTTTGCTGGCAGTTACTAGTACTTTTCTACCCATTTCCCTTTTTACAGCTACAACCTACTGTGCATTTCTAAGTTTTGAGGGTAATTCTTGAATGTCAATTGTTTGATGCCATTAAATTGTATGGTTGCTAGCAATGCTCGCCATTGTGGATCCATGGTTGAGCTGTGACAAATTACCCCAACAAGCTTTTCATGCATCCTTAAATATGCTTGACAACATTTCTCTTTTGCCAGAAGTAATATGTGTATGGTACTTATTGGTAGAGTGGTCTTTAACACCTTTTATTTCCTGTATATTTTGCAGATTGGAATATTTTGCTTACCAACTTCGGCCATCATTCCTCTCCATGACCATCCAGGAATGACTGTATTGAGCAAAATCCTTTATGGTTCTATGCATGTGAAATCATATGATTGGATAGATCCTACTGTTGTAGCAAATAGCCAGCCAGGTCAGTACTCTGCTTTGTTTCAGAGTATTTATCATGTTATTTGATAAAGGTATTGAAACTTCGGTGCAGAATTATGACCTGATTTCTGTGAAAACAATTCCTTATACCTTCAATCAACTGTATCATTTACTAGAGAAAAGTTGTTTTGGAACACTTGTTACATTGCTTCTCTTCCTGATCTTCAAAAATAAGATATTTTATTGCTGAAAATATTTTTTCATCGCTGATATGCAGCAAGATTGGCCAAATTACATATGGATGATGTTCTTACATCGCCATGTTCAACCTCTGTTTTGTATCCCCAAAGTGGCGGGAATCTACACTGTTTCACTTCGGTAGCTTCTTGTGCTGTTCTCGATGTCCTTGCCCCGCCATATTCTGAAGATGCTGGTCGAAGTTGTACATATTTTCATGATTATCCATTTTTTACCCTCTGTAAGTTGACCTCTCACTGTCATCATGGTACAAGGTTGTTGTGAAAAGTCAAAATTACTGCTATGGGTTTGAGTTTTTTGGCTGAATTTGAACGTATGATATTAATGGAGAACCAGGGCCGTGAGGTTGTGGTGTGTATAAATAGAAAGAGTGGGGATTAATAAATACAATTAATTTTCAGGAATTAGGATCAAGTTCAGCTAGTTTTTGGAAAGAGAGTCTTTCTCGGCCTTTATTGAAAGCCAAAATAACAGAAGTTTCAGTTGCTGTGGATTCCAGCTTACAGTTCTTGATCTAACAGAACAAGAAAAAAAAACGACCATTTGTTTAATTTTCAGGAATTAGGATCAAGTTCAGCTAGTTTAGACAATGGAATATTGCTAGGATTAGGTTGGTGGTGACTGCTGTTGCTGCAGTAACATTATATTGTTTTGTAGGTACTTGGCATAATGCTAGAGCCCAGTACACTGTCTTTTTTTATTAGAATAGATATAAAAGGATATATTGGCCCTGAACAATAGTTTCCACATATTCTGTTAACAGTGAACTATTTATTCTGCTTAGCCAACTGACTTTTACAAATATTAAATAGGATTTTTTCTGGATAGATTTGCTCATACTTGTGCTCGTGAGGGAGAGTGGTGATGTAGGCATAAGATACCTGTGGTTGGTCAGGAGAGTAGGAGTCAGTCATGTTTCTGATATATATAGAAGGAAGCCATACATGTGCCCGAAGCGGAACAGAGGCACTTGAACTAGATGCAAAGTTTACCAGTATAGTGGCTTGGGTAAAACAGTTGCTAGTGCCATGAAACATGGTGAAACTTCCTTGAAATTCTTAGAAGCTTTTTTATAACCTCATAACCTCATATGACACCATGAAAGGGAGATACATCTTCAGGATTGTCTTAGGTGTGAGGTCTGTCCTTATGCCAAAGGCCTCTGTTGGTGTATTTTGATCTGGGTCAGGGCTATTCTATTGGGTTGGGTTTTATCGTGTGGTACATATTTATTATTTACACTGATGTTTTTTGTAGTTTAGATAATCTTTGTTTTACACTTAGTGTGGTACATGGGTATTACCTTTTAGGTAAAGGATCTTCGTATATGTCTTATTAGTGTTCTGAAAATTCGGAAATTGTTGTTAGCTGTAGTATTCTGCAGTAGTTTTGTTTTTCTCATGGTCACTTGGTGCTCGAACAGCAGCAGCTGGAGACACAAAGATAGTTGATAGCCAAGACAAATATGCATGGATTGAGGCCATAAACACTCCAGTAAACATTTACATGCGCCCTGGCATGTATACTGGTCCTAGTGTACAGGTAGCCTGAGCTTTACATGTTGCCATTTCTATTCAGTTCGCCATATCAATTTGCCGAAGAGCATACATGCATGAATTGAATTTCCTGCCCTTTTACCAGGAACATCAGCCGTAAGCAATCCACAATAAACTGAGCATCAGGAAGTGACACCTTGCTGAATACTGATAGAGTTGCAATGCAGGGCTGTAAATGTACTGACTTTTTAGTGTTACATTTTGCCCTTCGTTCTCCTTTGTTGGTTGAGAGCTTCAGTGTGGAGATAAGTTTTCACTGTAATATCCTTTTCAAGTATAGTAGTGGAGGGATTGACGATTTTAATGGCCTGCAATGCTGATTAAAAATTCTGTTGCTGCGGTGCTACATTATCGATCGTCTCAACTAATCGGTGGCACAATGTGTTGTGAACTTGATACGTGTGGTATGTGCATAGCCATGAATGCGTATAGACGACCTGAGTAAAAATATTTCTAACCCAAAGTGCCAGTGATGCGACCGGTAAGATGCCTCTCATCTCTACTACTTAAAAAATTCGTAGTGTTTCCATCTGCCTGCGATCTTCGTCCGGCACTTGCGACCTTTCGTCCGACACCTGCGAAAAAAATATCTATTCGCGATCCGAATACTCCACGCGCCCCACCCCAGGTCCCCAGCCCGCAACCCTCTCGTGCCCCGTCCTCTCCCTCGCAAACAACCGCCGCCATCGCAAGTGCACCGTGCACGCCAACCTCTCCCGCTCCTCGATCCCGGCCACCGCAACTCCCTCCTCCGCCGCCGCATCATCCTCCTCTCCCGCTTCGACAAGCTCCGAGCCACCTCCTCCACGATTCGGGTTGCCGCAGCAGTGCAGCACCCACCACCTCCGCCATGTCTGCGACCTGCAACTCCTCCGTCGCGCCTGCGAAACCGGCCTCCACGGACTCCGCCTCCTTCACTTCTACGAGAATTCGTTCTCCGTTGCCGCTGCCGCGACTCCCTACTCCGCCGCCGCGTCGTCGTCCTCCCCGCTTCAACATGCTCCGAACCACTGCGATCCGCCTCCGCATCAATCTGTTGTGAACCATGGAGCCGATGATGATCGACGACGACGAGGATCATGGTGTGTTGGAATAGTTCCTCCGCCTGATGATGATGATGACCTCTGTTGCCTCTTGCTCGTGAGTTTTTACCCTTTTCCGTCCTCCCCTCTTTTCTCTCCCTCTCCCGTCGCTCTCTTCCCCAAAAATTTCCTCTCCAATCTCCATTAATCATATCTGATTTGTTTGAATTTGTAGTATGAGAGCTGCGAAAGAGGATCAGTGGAAGGAGAGGGACAAGGAGATCAAAGAGGAGCAGAAGTAGAAAACGTCCAGCATTACGAATCTGAACATACATGCATGGTGTCGCTACAGGCTCACAGCTAGCCCTAGAACGAGCTCCCCTTCTCTACATTACTTGTAGGTTATTTTTGCTCCACGATCCACACCCCTTTAACATTTTTTTTCACACAAATAACACATTTGTGGTGTTGTCAAATCCCAAGGACGAGATAGTGAGTTTGCTCCAGAACCTGACAGACATGGATGGAATTTGCATATGTCCTTCAGGTGAAGTTTTTTTTCTTTTCCTATGTTTGGTTATAAAAGTAGATACTACAGATTATTACAAGTTTTGCCCCACATTGATTTTGTAGAAAGAGTAAATACTTTTTGCAGGTTTTATTCATGATGTGAATATCGATAGTATTTCTATAGAGTACCGCTATAGGTCCAACCCGATTGTTCCTACTCATGTACAACTCAAGCTATTATAGAAACTATATATCATCATTTGGAAATTTAAAACACTTAATTACCATATATTGATCCAGTTGGAATATAGTTAGACACTCGGGTTGTCTCTACAGCAATTCCCATTTCTATACATCCTAAATGTTGCTAGAAAGAAATTATCTTGTTTTCTGGTCAGCAGTTGCATCGTGTAAAAAACAACATTATGCTCATCGAGTAGTGAGTTAGATCCTGGTTCTTGGTGTAGTTTTTGCCATTGCTAAACTCTTTGTATATATTTTTTGTTTACCCTTTAAATTTGCACTGAGAAATTCCTTGTAGAAAACAATTTGAGCATAGTAGGGAAGCATTGATTGATGCCATAACGCAAAGCATTTAGACAATGCTAACTGCCTACTTGAACTGACTGTTCACTTCAAGGATATCTTAAAATAATTAATAGGATATTACAAACACTATACCAAAATATGATCAATTCAGTCTACTTCTTTTTTTATCTTTTTGTTTGTACCGTCATTCAACATGATCCATGAACAGATATATCTGGAGAGATTTTATAAGTAAGGAATGGAGAGGACTATTTTACCTAATCCTTAGTTATCATTGTGTTTTTTCCCTCTTATCATGTGTTTATTTCCTTTGGTTCAGATATACATTTTTTCTCTTCCAATGGTAACAGTTCCCCTCTCCACTAATGTTGCTCTTTTCTTTCACTCTTCTAGATTCAGATCAACATTGCAAAAAAGCCTGAAAAGGGGACCACATTAGGATCCTAATGAAGATAACCTGATACAAATGGTAAAGAGCTGAGTGTTAAGCTACTAATCAAGTTACTGGCTATCTCCAAAAATTAAACTCTCATTGACTATTTTTCGTTCATTACTGTGTATATCTACCCAATTCCTTATAATTCATCACATGGTTACTCTTTGTTTTAAAGAAATTCCTAGGTAACGGTCTCGGTGTTGGAGCATTCTACCCTTGCTCTGTTTATACTAACTGACAAATATCAAAGTCATTTATATAATTTGTGAACTTTATTTTCCATGCTCTGTTTCACTATTTGATGAATTATATTATATAGATGATCATGTTGTATTAGAACTAATCCTTTATACAAGCTATTGCAAGTTAAGTTGGTTCAGTTCTCACAATATGGTTACGAAGTAGGAAAATGACTGGTGGAAACCATTACCATCTAGAAAGGGAAATAGTATTAGTTGTTGTTTTCTTGGGATTAATTAAGCTAGGACGACAATACCATTTAGTTCATATTTATTGATGAAATTGATGCTATTAGAACAAAACATTTTGCAGGTAGTATTTAGCATTTTTCGCTTTTGTAGTATGCTTGTGCATCTAAGCAAAAGAATTTGAAACACCTGCTCCATATTTTGCTTGATTTATTCCTTGTGGTCAGATTGTCATATACAAGGTTATTGCACATCTATTAAGATAATAAAAGACTCATTTGGCTTCTCTGGTGGCATAATGGTTGACACAAATAATTATTTGTCCGGCATCTTAAATGCCATATTCCATATAAATACTCTATACAAACTTTTGGAGTTTGGGTTGGAGAACTTCCTGAATGCGCTTTATGGACATCAGTAGCAAGAAAAATGTTGCTTCTGATGATGTACAATATCGAAACAGTTATAGCCAAGAAACCATGTACAATATTGCTAGCTTTCAAGTACCCTTTCAAGTATCAAACAATTTTTTGTACTGGTTAATGGACCATTTATATAGAGAGAATATTGGTTCCTTCATTAGTTGTTATACTTAGCTTTTCATAAGCATAGCAACTAATGAAGGAACCAATACTAATCCCTTGTTCCATATTCTTAATCATTATTTGATCTTGTTGTTTCTCTTGGGATGTTTTTGCTAGGTGTTGGCTTGAAGATTATCTTGACTACGTAACACTACACAGTGCAGGTTCATGGGACACTCTAGAATGCTCAAATACCCAACCCAATCGGCAGTAACAAGCAGGATTTTGGAATAGATAAAGATATGTTTTCCTAATTTCTAGAGCTTCTCTTGAGATCAACACTTGATGGATTATGGACTACTAGCTTCTTGGAATGTCCTGATGTAGTACCTTATAGAAAAATGATCAACCGTTATGGTCAAGCAATCAAGTTGTTGTAACACTGTATGAGCTTTGCAAAATTCTGCCAAAACATCATGTGCTTTTAGAGCCTTGGACACTGCCTAATTGATTTACTAGAAAATTGAATATAGTTATATATTTTAGATGACATTTTCTTATCCCTTCTTTTTTTGTCTATATGGGCACGATCCTCTAATCATACCGAATGTGTTGGTTATTGATGTTTGTGACACTTGTTTTTGTTGACTCATCCTACATTGAAAATTCAAGTTTGATCTAGAGTTGAATTACGTCCAATTAATTAATTATTACGTATAGATATCTTATATATATGTTGTAATTTTATGTTGAATGTTGCATGGGCATTATTATTCATGTTTCTTTTAGCTCGATCCAGGAAATATATTGGTCTTATCTATATTGTGCCAACCAAATGTGAAGAAGTATTTATGTGTACTAGAAATAAGTACTTGATTCTTCATTACTAAATAAATTCATTAAAAATATTTCTTGTGTTGCATTTGTAACAATAGTTTCGTATATTTGCATGAAGAATATAAATTATAATGATGCCCGTAGCAAAGCACGGGCACTATGCTAGTAAACACAGAAATCGGCAAGCGAACAGGAATATGCGTGATTACGTAAGAGAGCGTTGTGTTATGTTTACCGAGAAATCTGGGAACATCAAAATGGCAATATGGAATTTTATTTTGCAAATCCATCTGCTGTAAGTGCTCGTGGCACCTCCGGAGGGAGCGCCGGGCCGGAGCCTGAACGCATGTACCAGAAGTAGAAAGACTCGTGGGACTCGCCACACGTCGCACCACCGCGGGCAGTGGCTAAAAATGGCCATGCTCCCGTTGGGAACATGCCATCTCCTGGAACAAGCCAACGCTTTTAAACTCAAACCAAACAAGCGTCATAGAGTTTGGGGCTTGTCCCGCCTATCTGCACGCATGCGCCTCTAGGGTTCCCCCGCCGCCGCCACTCCAACTCCCACCGCTGCCACCCCGTCTTCCACCACCGGGCTCCGCTCCGCTCGCCCGGCCCGCCGGCGGTAGCTAGGAGTGGGAAGCCCACCCTTCTCCCAACCCAATAGGTAGTAGTTTAGTAGTTTTAGATAGTTAGTTCTTCAAGATGCGGCCAACTAGCCATGGCCTGTACCTCCTCCGGTGGCTCCTCGGCGTCGGTGTCGTCCTCCTCGTCGCCGATAAGGCTTCAGCACTCCCTCTTTCACCGGAGTTGAAGGTCCTTCCAATAAAATAAAATTG
This sequence comes from Chloris gayana, assembly GCA_031894775.1. Classification (NCBI taxonomy): domain Eukaryota; kingdom Viridiplantae; phylum Streptophyta; class Magnoliopsida; order Poales; family Poaceae; genus Chloris; species Chloris gayana. The sequence continues at coordinate 536,147 of JAUNZO010002462.1, read as the reverse complement.
TCGTTTGCTTCCTTCCTCTTCCACCTCAATCTGCCATGGCCTTTGGTCCCCGACGAGTGGAAGATTGGTCTATCGCCGCCTTCATCCTCGAATTCGCGTTTCGTCGCTGTCCTTCCCCGGTACCGCCCCGTCCACCACCACATCATCCCGCCATCTCGCTCCCACCCACAACCACCTCACATGTCGACCCTCTGTTCCCCTCCAGTGCGATTCGCTGCCGCTGCTTTTAGAACCGGATCCCGGTGGGAAGTCTCTAGATCAGCACCGCTAGATGCTAGATCTAGAAGGCCCAAGACAGGACCCGACCCCTTCCTCACCTCCTTCCACCGCCAACCCGCCTCCACCCATCCATGTTTAACTGCCACATGCTGTCGCCCTCTAGTTCCAGCTAAGGGAAGACTCCCCCTCGTCGTCTCTTTGGATGGAACGGTCTCCCCTGGTGCCGAAGAGGCCGACCACCCGATGGGTACTTGAAGCTTGAATCTGCAATCCTGTGGACAGATTCATGGAAAATCAGATCCGCAACCTGCAATGTTACTGAAACTACACCAAGTGTTCATCTTCGTGTTGTTTACAAGATACTGGGTGCTGGATGGATAATCCCTTTTCGCGGAAGGTATCTCCCCTCTCTTAACACCTTCATGGTTCGAGTTGAGCTCCGTCCGAGCTCCTCGGATTTAACGATAGGGTGTGCTCTACAATATTATCGATGTCGCTTGAGCCCTGTGAAGCTGCTATGACATCTACGGCTCCAAGCATTCCAACCTCAAGTGCCAAGTTCGTGGAGGCAGTCGAAGGGACCGCCGACAAGTAAGCGCGAGTGCACATCCGAGGCCATTCGGAGTTGTCTTCGTTGCGGTCATTCGCCCTCTTCTCTTGGCGTCACCAGCGAGTCCCCGACGAGGGCAACCACGCCTTCCGTATGCTATTCAATTTATCCATTTATCTCTATTATCTTGTAATGACAATCTTATGTGGTGAGTTTCGGTAGATCCTAATGGTAATGCTCAAAAGCATCCTACTGCATTTATTCCCTTAGCTCAGGAGGATTATGTATGTAACCAGGGGAGCAGCTCCCCTTTGTAATTTGGATTCACTGATCAATGCATGATGAGCATATATGCCTTAAAAAAAACGCTTTTAAGCTTCAACCTAAAAATAGTCAATCATCTCACGTATAAAACCCAACGCCCTTTGCTTCGAATCTGCCACCATACAAAGCACTCAAAAAACGACGAAACACACCCTGCAACAAAATCACAAATCATATCATGGCGAAAATGGCTTCTGCCCTGGCCCTCGCGGTGATCCTCCTCGCCGCCGTGGTGGTGATGCCGTTCGCGGAGGCCGAGACCGCCGTGTTGACTTCGGTCAACCACTTGGGCGCCTCCGACTCTCGGACGCGTCCAGCCCCGCAGAGGCCCCCGCCGATGCTCCGTCGGATGCGCCAAGCCCGTCTCCGTCAAAGGGACCTAGCGCCGCGGATTCGTAAGGACGCGATCCAACCGGGAATTTCTCAATCAGTGATCCTCTCCTCCCGTCATAGGAATAAGAGATGCAGAGATCATCCTTCATGGCCGTTGGAGCTTCCATTTCATGTTCTGACAGTGCTATCAATGTACTCTGCGTAACTACGTTTTCTTCAATTTGTGTTTTGCATTTCAAATTTTGTTCACGCACGGCTGTTGTGTTGTGTACCCGTGTTCTAAGTTGATACTGTCTGATGCAATGAACTGAATTAAGTGCATTTTATTTTAAAATCCTGTTTTCAGCTCTACTTTGCTTTGTCTGGAATCTTAAACACTTCTACTGAATTTCTCATGCGTATATTTGATGAGAGACTAGGACAGAGAGATGCTTGAATTGACTTCAAAGGTTCTTTCTTACACTTTGTGCCTGATTTGAATTTTGCACGCGGCCATCTTCTTGTCAGTAATATCTGGAACATGAACACGACGGGTCCAAACCCACCACCGCGTGCCACCCAAACGCACGCACCAACAAAGCATCGGAGCAAAGGACGTGCGCACAGCAAGCACCAAGCCAATAGTTTAATTTGCATTTTAATGTGTCACTGTTTCACTTCGCAACATATCACATGTTAACTCCGGATGTCAAAATGATGATCTTTGTCCACTGTTGTTGAAAGGTCATATTCAATAAGAATCAGAAAGAGTAGAGAGAGATAGCACTTAGATAATCAACTAAACCTGCGCAATATAATACATAAGAAGGGTCAGGGAGGATGCTTTGCCTCCAGCTTCCTGAGAATCGCATTTGTCACAGCCCAGTTGAAACCCCGGTACTGAAGCCACCTGACAACACGTGCACGACGGTTCTCAAGGGTCAAGCTTTGCCCTCGTTGCCATTGTTTAGATGCCTGAGCGAAGAGATGATCCATGGAAGCTTCTGATATGCCATACGCTGTCTGTTTTGAATGGCCGTCCTGGAACACAGTTCTTGTTGCCTGGTCTACTTCTGCCTCTGGCACCCCTTTTGGCGAAGCGCCTAATTCGAGAAGGAGCAAAGTCAGATCACAATATGACTGCTATGGAAAATCTACAAAAAGAGATGCAAATCGGGGAATCAAATATATGATAGGGGCCAATACACAGGGAGCAGAAAATTTCTAAGGCATCAGAATATAAACTGCTTTGCAAAGTTACTTTTCCCCACTTTGTGAAATTTTAATTATGAAGACTATACCTACTCGAGAATCTATCAAGATAGCAAATTCTATAATGCAGTAATCAGAATTTGGTGGATCACATGAATGATATTAAATTCAAGCTTATGTACAGGTAATGACTCTCAGCAAAAAGCTTCAGTAATAAAACATGAATTGGTCAGATAGTAGAGGGAAAAAAAAAGGAAAAAGAATACTAGCCTGTTTTATACGTCTTGGACCCCAACTTGACGATAGCCACCGTGATCGTGAAAATGATTCGGCATAAAGGCCATCATTCAACAAACCCCTTCAGAAGTAAAATATGAAGATGATGTAAACAATTGTAAGGATGGATCTAGGGCCATCTAGGCAACAAGAGTGATGCTCTTAGAACATATTAATGCCAACTGCCTTGCTATATCCGTTGTAGGTATTCAAATAATATGAGGACCCTTTACTTGTGGGAATTCTAAGTCCCAAAGTAATTGGATTCATGAATGGCTGAATGCAGTCAAGATTTTAGGATTTATGTACCAAACTGTATAAAGATCGATAAACATTATGGTGTCACTACAACGAATGAAAATAAAGTGTTATGCATCCACTCCAGTACACATTAATTAGGATGATGATCCATTTGTACTGAACTTCTAGTATCAGCCAAAAGGGGAACAAAATTACCTTGACTTGAATTCAGCAACCACAGTATCAACTACATCAACAGGATAATTTTTACTTCTTAATTTCTTCGTAAGCTCAGAAACTGTGAATGCTCTGCCCAACAGAAAAACGGTATATTTAAGTTCTAACTTCATCAGTGACTGTAATTTGTAGAACAGAAACAGAGAATGGATAATGTATGCAAACAAAACCATGATGAATTCTCATTCTTGAAAATGAAAGATCAGAGATCCGCAAATTCAGCACATTACATTGGCTGGATATGCGCAACAACATCCCAAGCAATATATTGCTTTGGAGCAAGTTAATTCAACAGGTTGCTTAGGTAGAGTAGTCTAGCAACACCCTGTGTAAAATATTGCTTCGCAGCATAGTATTGTTGGGATCCCCAGCAACATCTGTATGTGTGTATTAGGTTAAACGTCACCTATCAATACCCACCTGCCAGCAAGTAATTCAATCGCAGACTTCTGCACATCTCGCATCACGCTTTCACTGATTCTGCATAACTCATCACCCCCTGTTCCAAAGACAGCTGCATAAACTCATCAGTGAAGTTATAATCCATGGATTGTGCGGTATTGTCATCCTTGCAATGACCTAGCAGCGCATCCGTAGTCGACATAGACTTATCCCTCGCTGTCCAGCAAAAACAAGAACAAAGGTTAAAGAATTTTACAAATACTGTAATACTAATACTTCTGTAGCTCTATTACGGCCTCACCTGTATCCTTCTCTTCAAAAGCACCTTGCCGGCAGCTAATGAGCTTCCGGAGCGGAGGCTCATGGCGAAAACTGGCCACCCCTTTGCCCTTAGAAATTTGAAAACAAGAAAACATTTTGATAGTATGAATTCGGGACCGAGAGATCGATGCCATTGGGGATTGGGCCCGCGGCAAGGGACGGGTAGAGACGTACCAGGAGGGAGTGGACTATTGGAACGGGCTCGCAGGTAGAGCTCCATCCCCGGGCGGAGATGGAGGAGTCGGCTCGCCGCCAGGGGCAACATCTGGCGGCTGGTGCTTTGACGCCGTCGCAGGTGTGAGCAACGCAGCAGCGGTTTGCTTCGTTCAGAACTTCAGACCTTCAGTGCCTTTTTTACAGTTGGACCCTTGGACATGTTTGGACTTCTTTTTTGGCAAAGATTTTTTCCTCGAAAATAAAAGTTGAAATCATTGTTGCAACTACACCTTAGGGATCAGACTGATGGATTGAAATCCTGGACTGCAGCGAGAAATAATCCCGATGAAACTGGATCGAAATCTCGAGCTTTTCGAGCGGAATCTCGGATTGCTACGATATCTAAGAATCCTGGTCATCCCGATCCGAACCGAGATTCTCGAAATTCGTGGAAACCAACCGGATTCCGGCCGGGATTTAAATCTATGGATCAAACGCATGCTCGACAAAACATATTAAAGAAGCAGAATATAGATGCACACGATTAGTCCATTCTCGATGGAACCTTTCGTATTACTTCTATCGTTCATAAATGTAAGCATTTATTGACTTTTAAAGATCACGTTTGATCACTCGTCTTATTCTAAAAATTTGTAAAATCCGTCTTATTTCTCTAGCTCCACGTCGCGTCATATCATTTCAAACCAACTTAGAGCCATTCAATGTTATTTCTCTAGCTCTATGTTGTGTCATATCATCTCAAATAATTTTAATAATTAGATAAAGATTGAATGTTGGCGATTAGGAGCTATTTTGAACTTTTCAAATCTCTGTCATGTCATCTAAAAAGTTAGCATTCCCGAGTATCACCTCGACTCCCATCTATCCATTTATGCATCAATAGTCCTTATATCGAGTACATGTTATCCGGTCATCACAAGTTAAGTTAGAGAAACTATTGCTTCCAAATATCTCCATTACTACTTCACCTTTTGTTGTTATATCTTTTTCGTTTCTATTTACATTCTTTTCTAGGTGTTTGTGAAGTTTCTTTTCTTCATATTATATAACGTGCCGGCAACGATGCCACGGATATGATCTAGTTTTTATATAACACAAATGGCCAAACGGGAGGTCCGAAGGTCAATAAATCCTTACATTTATGAACGAAAGGAGTGTGTCATATATGCAATTTTTGCTGACATGTCATGAGAGTTATGAAAATTGAGAGACCTTTCATCGTAATGAAAGGTTTCCGACTCACTCACCCCAAACTTTGCTTTGGAAAGAGTATAATGAAATACCTCACTGAGGTCGGTCCCAATGCAAAGTTTCATAGGACGGTTTCCAAATGTGTCATGTCATATGAAATTGTTGATGAAACAAGCTTTCTTAATGTGAAGTTTCATGTGATGTTCTCATAGGCTAACATATCATTTAAATATTGTATCTTAGTAACCAATGATAATTGATAAAATGTGTAGATATAAAAATAAATTAGTCTCGGTGAGAATTTCATTCTAGTTTCATAGTTTAGTTAACCGTGTACCTAAGATTTCATAGAGATGAAACTTCATTCATCTCTTTTCATAAATTTTATGTCACGTCACCACTTTTGCTTATATAACATGCTATTTGACGAGTTTGAAATCCTTATAAAACTTGGAATCGAGAAAATGGCTTTAGCTTCGTGGACGAGAATGACACCAATTCAACTATAAACTCTATTGCAAGAATGAATTCAAATGAATCCAACACGTCTTTCTATGAAGGGTGTGTTCGTTTCCTGGAATCTAAATTTTAGAATTGTCACATCAAAAAGAATCTTATTATTTAAGAGTATTAAATAAAGTTTAATTATAAAATAAATTACAGACCCTTAGACTAATTTACTGAGACAAATCTAATGAGGTTAATTAAATCGTGATTAGAAGACGGTTACTTGTAGCATCACTTTAGCAAAATATAGATTAATTAAGCTCATTAGATTTATCTCGAAAATTAGCAACAATCTGTCAATAGGGTTTTATCATTAACTTGATCGAAATATTCATAAATAATAAGATTCTCTTTAATGTGACAGTGCTTAAATTTTAGAGGCGAGAAACGAACACACCCGAAATCACCACCAATCAGGCAAGAGGCAAGAACAGGCAGCGATTTCCGGTTTCCTTTTTTCCTCAAAAAGAAATACGTAAAGCACCGAAAGGTGAACCCTGTTCGCGTCCAGCGTAAGCATCACGCGAGTCGTCGGCGCACGCGGATCCCTGATCGGACGGTCCACGTCCGTCGAACGCCCTATAAAACCAGCCCCCGAGCTTCCCCACCCAAATCCCCCGACTCCTCGCTTCCTCCCGTTTGTGGCCTTGCCCTCACGACACGCCGTCGCCGCCGCGTCTCTCTTGAAGAGAGGAAGGCGGCCGCTGCACCGACCCCGAGCCACCTCGCCGGACCCCTTCCCGATCTGATCGATCGGTACGTGCCCCCGTACCCCTACAAGTAATCGATCTGAGAGCCTCTGGTTTTGATCTGTGAATTTTATTTTGGGGATTTTAGGGTTTGATCCATGGCGTCGAAGAGGATCCTGAAGGAGTTGAAGGACCTGCAGAAGGACCCGCCCACGTCATGCAGCGCAGGTGATTTGCTCTATGTTGCTATGGATTGCGTCCAGATCTTGCCGAATTATGCTGCGATGACACGTTGTTTAGCATTTGTTGATTTTAGATGTTTGACTTAGAATTTGTTATAGACTGCTATTAGTTGTCTAGGCTGCTCCCACAGTGGTTTGTGGACGATTTTTCTGGAATTAATTGTTCTCGAGTCCCTTTAGTCTGATTATGCTCGTGTTAATCACTGTCAGGCTAGTTTTAAAACGATTACATGATCTCTGGCTTCATAATACCAGCATCAGGGTTATTCCATAATTGACTTCTTTGGTTCAGTGCTCGATAATAAAACAATATAAACAGTTTTAGTTGTCACCAGTTCACCACACATTGGACTAGTCAGTTTGATCTAATCACCATCTGTTGTCCATTGTTCAGCAACAACCACATAAAATGAGTAACTAGCAACCATTAAAAGATATTCACCATGAACCCGTAAGACAACAGATGGTGGTCAGGTCTAAGGCATAGTCATCAGGAGTTTGAGTTTTCACGGCAATGCTAACTGTTACATAAACATGGACACATCATTAAGATGGCTTGCTTTTATGCTGGATGTTGTCTTGGGTGGTGACTTTTTTAATCTGTGGATGACAGCATTCATAGTACCACAAGGCTTCATTTTGTGATAGTGTTGTAAATTTTATCTGCAGCCACTTGGTTCTTTGTTTGATGTACCTGGCTTTGGCAGTTGTTTGATGTTATTGTATCCTCCGATATAGGTTAGTTATTGTTCAGTTGTAGTTTTAAGTAGGCGTGATCATTATTGCTCCAATTCGTTTTCAATAGAGAATGTGGATCTTGACTTTTGAACAATTTACAATCATTCATTTACCCTTGCTCGCATGCGAAAACTTGTTTAACAGTAAGCTAAGTCTCCTTTGGAATTTTGTTTTCAGGTCCTGTGGGTGAGGACATGTTCCACTGGCAAGCCACTATCATGGGGCCTTCAGACAGCCCTTTTGCTGGTGGGGTGTTCTTAGTGAACATTCATTTCCCACCGGATTATCCTTTCAAACCACCGAAGGTAACTTCCCAAGTGATGGCGCCTTTCAGATTGGACGCACACTCAATATATAGGAGTTTGTAAACTTCGCAATTTCTAGTTTGTCTCATTAGAAACAATGTCTCCCTATAGTTGTAATTTGGATACCTAAGGGCACTCCATTGTCTTTTCCAACTCATTATAATCTATTGTTCAATATTTACAGGTCTCATTCCGCACTAAGGTGTTCCACCCGAACATTAACAGCAACGGCAGCATTTGCCTTGACATTCTCAAGGAACAGTGGAGCCCTGCCCTGACCATATCGAAGGTTAGCTCCACTTCTCTCTCCTTGATTTAATTTCATGCACGTTATTTGGTAGCAGATCCACATTCTTTCCCATTTTGCAGGTTCTTCTGTCTATCTGCTCGCTGCTCACGGACCCGAACCCTGATGACCCACTTGTGCCCGAGATCGCTCACATGTATAAGACTGATAGGGCCAAATATGAGTCCACCGCACGCTCCTGGACCCAGAAATATGCAATGGGCTAAACGAAGGCCAACTGGTAGATGTGCCGAACCCGCAAGTTATCATCTAAATAACCAGCCAATTCTCTCCCGACCAAGTATGAATGGACTTTTGAGGCCATTGTGTCTTGTTGAACTCATGTTATAACCTTGTGAAGTCCGTTTGAGTCTGGTAGTCTGTTCTACCTGACTGTTCCGTTATCTGAAGTTGCTTCCTTAATTTATATGATGTCCATTGGTTAATAACCGTTTGATCTGATTCAATTTATGATGGGCAAAGAAAAAAAATAGCCATATTTTAGGAAACTCCGTTTTGAATTCAAACCACCACAACTGGAGAGGGTGACAGCCTCGACTTGACTAATTGTTGCTTCATAACCCCCCCCAAAAAAAAAGAAATCTGAGCACATGAAACAAAGATTTTGAAAATGTAGCATGATATTGTACCCTTTGGTCTAACTGGTGAAGAGGGTGTAGTTGTCCAAACGAACACCACTTAAAACATAAACTGTTTCATTGACCACCTGAACCAATAATATCTTCAAATGTTGTGGCAGTCCGTTCCGTATGGAAAGGAAGTGGAAAGTATTTCCAATTTGAAAAAAAAACCGCCTTGCCACTTTAGAGAAGGTTTTGATGGACAACTCACACGAAACTAGATGCAATTCAAGAGTGTCTTAATGAGATCGGACACAAATCTGTGAAATGGAAGATATCTACTAGTATCAGTTAGAAATAGGACACGTTAATTAAACAGCTATACATGAGTACACTTTCCTGATTTGAGTATACACATGCCAGAATACAAAGTTGAACTATTTGAATTATTGAGTGTAGTGGGTTCGTGGTGGCATCAAACAAAAGAAAAAAGGTAATGATTTATTCCTGATAGAACAGTATGGTTTTCATGCTACACCAAATTCCAAAAGACAATTACAGAGATGACCTATGTCCAAACTACGAAAGAATTGTTCTGCTGCTTGTCTGTTGACATCCTAAAACACTTTAATTACAAAAATATACTATAACAACAATTGACCCGATGCCATTTGCTTATAACCAATATTTACATGAGAACCTCAATATTCATTCTTTTATATACCAGTGGAATAGATGCCAATAAGACATGTAAAACTGGAATAGATACCCATATGATTGGGATTTAGTAGCACCCATCACACGGAGATCCCATGTTTTATTTGGCGAGGGTTCTTATTACCATGAATTCACAAAAGATGGACTATTCCGGCGTATCTTCTGGCGGAATTGCTTCTTCTTTAAGCACCACGCCTCAATAAAGGTACTCACCTAAAATTCGAGTAGCAATAAGTAAATGAAAGTGAATCAGCAATAAATTGGATACAATTCTAGGTTTTATGTCCTTACATTGCCAATCATCTTGGCACCAAACCAGGCCGAATCGGTGCCCAATGCGGGAGGAAGTACTCGTATTCCTTCTGAAATGTACGATGGAAGAAGTTGGTGGAGCTCTTTCTCCAGCCTCTCTGTCATATTAGGATATGCATGTTAGTTACACTAAAACAAACACAATCCGGAATGGCGGAATGCATTGCCCACCATCATTTAATGCTTGTTTTAGCACCAATTCATATCCTACAAACAATTACACATTAAGATGCAAAAGGAAAAAAAATACCTGGCAAACCTGGGAAGCATGATGATCCACCGGCTAAAACAACTGTTTTGTACCAGTTATCATCACTGACCACTTCTGAATTGTAGCAGTGATCCATACATAGAGATATTGCTTTATGCAAGCCCATTGCACGTCTACAAGGTCAAAATTGAGCAACCATAACCGATTTGCAATGAAAGCATCAATCAAGAAGCTATTTGCAAGATAACATACATTCCTCCCATATGGGGCTGAAAAAGAATTTCTGTGGTCTTGAATCTTTCTTCTGACAAAGTGAACAACCCTTCTCCATCAACTTCACAAGAAGCACGTGTATCTTTGCGTAGTTCAGCTTCATAATCAGTCGCTACGTAACAAAGTTTCTTCACGTATGAGAGAAAGAAAATAGTCATATAACATTGATCAATTGCATTCTGTGATATTTATGCAAAACCGGCAGCCTCCAGCTAATAGGCTCCAAACACACAATTAACTGGACCCCATTAAGATGCAGTTCCACTATTCTAGCATAAACGAACTTTACCTCCTTAAGGGTTCGAACAGTGTACAGTGACTGATAAGATATATTTCTCCGCTGCATTAGCTCCTTAAGAAACCCAGTAAGTTTCAGGGCACCTTGCCCCACAGTTTCAACACCTATCTCATACATTACTCGTCCTTGAAAGACTGTGAAAAACATATAAATCAAAATGGAGAAATGTAACTGACATTAATATGAGAAACTTGAAATATGTAAATGGCATAACTGATGTTTCTTAATCTCATAAGAAAATACAGTATATACCAAAAAAACATTTAGTGTGGTCACTAGCGTTGAACGAAAGAGAAAGGACTATGAATAGTTACTTACTGGGAACAATAGATGTGACATTGAATCCAATGTGGACAACGATACCTGAGGTCCGTTTAGAAGCATACAAAGCAAGAACTGCCTGGAAACAAATGTCAATAAGCTCGCCACTCATAAAACTTTCCTCAAGGATAGTTGTATGTCAATTAATAAAGTACACAAAACAACAACTTTTGACACTTGACTATTGTGAAAAGATTACATGCATTTACAGTAAAATGACACATGAGAATGTAATTCTGAATATTTATTGGCCGCTCTTGATCCCTAATTGGTGTAACTAAGGAAATCTAAATTCTAGGGGCCAAAATGCTTCAGGCAGGAGATACGACTGGTAACTAGTAAAACAGAAATCACGAGCCGATAAATACGTGTACAGTTGGTTTCGGAATCAAGGGCAAAGTAAGAATGCATACTTGATCAACAGCGCAAACAGCAGGAACATTCATGTCGAACAAAACAGAGTATAATGTCTCTTCGTATTGCTTCCTTGAGGCCCTAGCAGACTCGGTATCTGTGATAAAAAGGAATTAGACTCATAGGTACCTGAACTTGTAGGGTGAATTAAGAATTGTCAACTTCGATGTAAGAAACTTTTTTGGGAGACTAGATGACCAGATAGCATCGAGCATTATATCTCATGTTCTCATGTGCAATACAATAAATTCAATGAAGTACTATGGTCAAGGGGCGGAAATATATAAACTAGAGAGTTGGGTCAAGCAAGAACGCAAACCATCAGAGTGGCAAAGTGGAAGGACAACAATGATTGGTTGATTGGAAGGCTTTACTTGCATCCTGTAAAAGGATTCAATAATAGCATGAGTAAAATGATTTAATTAACATGCCTGCAAAAATAATTAGATGATTCTAAGGGGAAAATAAATGATGGACCTGTAAGATTCTGACGGTATCAACCAAAATTGGTAGTAACTGAGAAATGAAATAAAGTCTGATTTTCATAATTCACTTTATTAGTTTCTGTTATGTAACAGACTACAACAAATGTCAATAATTGAGTATCAGAGATATTAGAATTTTGAGCTGAACACATATCATATATCAGTATAGTGAAGTACATTACAGAATACTGGAACAACAAGTATCATCTCATGGAATTTTGGCGCCTAAGATTAAAAAAATTATAGAGAAGAATGTAATGCAATGCAATTTATCGCAATAGAAATGCTGTTTTCTGCCCCAGACTGTATATTCATATTATGATTCTTAATTCCTGATTTTCCATGCTACCACAAAAAGACATGAAACATGAATGATCAACCGCAACTATATAGGAAGCAATACAAATGATTAAGCATCCTATAATACTTGTAAACATGCATGTGGTACTGGAGAAGGTACCAAAACTTTGACAATAGCCATAACCATATAACAAACTAAGATAAGTGTTCGATAGAAATTCACCCAATGTCAAGTCAGATCAATAATCACAGCATTAAAGACAAGCAAGGGTCATAACTGGACATACAGTAGCAAGGGCTGAAATATTAACTGGTAACAGTAAGAAACATATAGATGTGAAAGTGAAAAACTAGATCAAACCTTGTATAAATTGTCGAGAAAAAGTGGCGAAGCCTTGCATACATAGGTGATTCAATGTTACCAAATTCCTGCATGATAATCCCACCAGGCTAAGAAATGAGTGACATGTATCTGCTATATCAGTTAACATAAAAGATGATATTTTGTAGGTTAAATTAACCATCACAATGTTCATGCCTTTAGGATGTGACCCTGACCACAGATCACCACAGCTTACCAAGAATGTAGCACAGCGCCCAGAAGGAGCAGCATACTTGCTCCAGCCATATTTGCAATACCCCGATCCACCTTCGATAATTAAATAATATTATAACATATTAAGAACTGAGATTAAAAGGAAGAATAAGTAAAGATGCATTCTCCAATTCATAGCACGTGTAAAGAGCTAAAAGTTCAATATACTAGTATGGCAATATAATATGTAGGTTAGTAAGTTCCCGTTGCAGTCAAAAGGAGTACAAATACTATTACTGTTTAAGTAGTCAATTAGGCAAGAACCTTCATCTTTCAATGTTTTGTACTTTTTTTTTCCCTAAAGAGCATTCTCTAAAGACAATGGAGGCATCGAGCGCAACACATACTACTATAGTAGTGAAGGATGGAGCACACATTCTCTTACCATCCACTATGACAGCACCTGGAACAACTTCTCGGAGGCCATAAATCTGCTTGAGACTCAGGATCGACCTGCTATCATGGCACAACCTACAAATAGCACATCAGTGTTAGGTACAATACCAAGCGCAGAGCAAATTTGGAGCACTGATGACGGGAGGGTGCGGTAAGGAACACACCTGGGAGTAAGATGCGAAGCAGGGTCGAACGCAAGGTGTGTCTCGGCGAAGACAACGAGGTCCCAGGGCTCGGGGCCGAGGCTGAGGAAGAAGGCCCAGAGGCCGTTGTCGGAGGCGAGGACGCGCCATGCGCGGCAGACGGTGCTGGAGCGCGCGGCCTCGAAGGGCCCCAGCAGGCGCAGGATCTGGACGAGCACGTCGGTGGGGACGGCGTCGAGCTCGCCCAGCGACAGGGAGCCGTGGTACTCGAGCGGCGGCGCGTGGCGTCTCCGCGGGGACGCAGCCGGGTCGGGCGCCGCCGACGCCGTGCGCGCGAGCACGGAGCCCCACACCTTGCGGAGCAGCATCGCCATGGCGACGAAATTGAGATTGGAAATGGACTGGGCTGGTCGGTTTGTTGGGTTCGGTCGCCGGCGCCGCGGACACTGTCGCGGGGGCGGGTCGGTGACGCCTACATGTGCGGAGGCGGACAGAGCACGCGCGGCGCGGACGAGGAGGGAGGGGCAGAAGCAACCAGAAGGTCTGGAACGGACGGCGGGGGAGATGGACCGGGACGCCACGCTCGCGCCATTCGTCTCGCGCGCCCCGCACATCACGTCATCGTGTGGCCCGCGTCGATCCCGACGTGGCCGCGGGGTCGTTGCTCCGTGAGAAACCGGTACCTTTGGCTCGGGTCACTGACACTATGGGGTCGGTGTGGCAGTGGCACTGTGCGAGTCGACCTCAGCTGGATCCCGTGATCCAAAATACGAGAACGGCCATTTTTTTTCCGCGATGAATACGGGAACAGGATTAATAAATTGGAAAGGTAATGACACGGATGGAGTGAGGATGAAGTTTTTGGGATTCTCTGTGTTTGTTGCTTGAGCAGACAATTTGGCTGTGAGTTCAGTGTATCAACAATTGCCCGTCGCATGACCGACCTAACCGACATTTTGAGCTTCTACCGCACTCTGTCCTGAAGCCTTTGACATTGTCACCACTTGCTGTTTCCGTATTCCTCTTCTTCGACCGGGCCTCGCTGTATATAGAGCGATTGAAAGATTAGAGATCCTGTTCATATTTGCTTTTCAACCGCACGCTTTCTAACCTAGAAAATGACAGGCATTCAGCACGGGAAGACAATTCCAACTCAAGGATTTCACCAGATCGATCAAAGAGTCACTTGCACTCGGATTCTCAACATATTTTTGAGGCAATCTTTTTTAGGGATAGATCAGTCCTGCTTTGGGTGAAGAATGACATCATCGATTTGGACGCTTCCACCTGTCTTGCGCGTGATGAGGATAGGATGAGACGGGCAGCAGCTCATCATCATAAGCCTTAACTAATCCGATATTTATGCTGATTATATTACTACATCATGGAGGGCGGGAGGTTCAGATGATGTTGGGTAGCGACACCCCAGATTTGCTATTTATAGGTTCATACTGCCCAGCAAAGGTAATCAGCAGATTAGGTGAAAAACGTAGAGTACTGGTTGAAGAATTCAAAGAAAGCAATAGTTGATATTTCAACTTCAGTCGTATGGCTGCAATTAAACAAAGTAACAGTCGCCGTTCAATTTGATCCGCTGTCCGCTGCTTCTAGATGAATCGAGAGCATGTCTTCCTTTGACGTTAACCGCATCGATAGAGTCATATACTCATAAACAGTTAGTACATCTGCACATATCTTTTCGATGGGAAACTCAACTAGTATATGTTTAGTTACTACAGTATTTACTTTACAGTTTTACTCATCAGCACACACACTAGTAGAAGAACAAAACTGAAGTATCCCAGTGCAGCCTAAAGGAAACAAAAAGAAACTCGTGGATCGCCTGTATACATGATTCGTGTCTTTATAATAACAAAGCATATAAGCAGCGATCGGCAGGCGGACGGGCCAACTAACCGAGCAGATGGGGATGAGCGCGGCGGCCAACTACCACACCCGGCTCACCGGCTGAATGTATAGCTGATGAGGTCCCGATCAGCGATAACTGTCGATGGGCTGCAGGAAGGAAGAAGGCGAGCTGCAACTGTACAAGGGCGGATCCCCATCAGCAGATGACGCAGGAGTTGGGGTCCTCCTCGGCGCTGTGGACCATGTACTGCGGGTACTGCGGCGGCTGGTGGTGGTAGTACACGGGCTGCTGCGCGGCGTACCACGGCGGCGGGTACCACACCGCCTGCTTGGGGGCGTCCTTCTTGTCGCCCTCCTTCTTCTCCCCGTCCTTCTTCTCGCCCTCCTTCTTGTCGCCCTCCTTCTTGTCGTCCTTCTTCTCCGGCCAGGCGCTGATGGAGAGGATCTGTGCGGAAGGCCAGCTGCTCTTGCGCAGCTTGGTCACCACGTCCACCGGGTCGACCAGGCCGATCACCGTCATCTTGCCGTCCTTCATGTCCACCGAGAGCGAGTCGATGCCTGAGTAATTTTATTGTCAGCAGAGTTACCGGACATGGAGTAGGAAGTTGCGATTCTCCTTTGGAGACGCGTTCGTGACTTGGAAAGAGAAGAATTAGGAGGAGGAAGAAGAGAGCAAGTAGGCACCATGGAGAGTGGAGACTGCCTTGAGCGCCTTCTGCTTGTCCTTGTGGTCGTGGAGGTCCAGCTTCAGCACGATCTTCTGCAGCAGGAGAAAACAACAGTCCCGTTAAGCAATAGACTACAGAGGAAGGAATTTGCCGAAAACAGCAGCAAATCAAGCAGGAATGATTGATGATTTTATTACCTTGGCCGCCATCGCCAAGCCAACCGGGGATTGCTAGCTCCTTGTACCGTGCGGAACGAGGAAGCAGAGTATAATGAAGAGGTCAGCAAGGGGAACGCGACAACTGGACTGGGTTTGGAACGGCGCGGTGCACCGTCTGGGCGGTGAACCCGATGATGGCAACGAATGGTTTAATGAGGACGGCAACGCCGCGGGGATCTCTATAGGCGGGGAGGAGTGAGGCGTGTGGTCAGGGCCCGAGTAGCACCAACAAAGGCATCAATGTCGCGGCCACCCCCGGCTGACGACTTCTCGGGCCGCCACGACTGACACAACGAAGCGGCTCGGGTTCGACGGATTCGCCAAGGAAGCCGCGACGAAGGCAGCCGAGACTGATGAGTGACGCGCTATGCTTAACGGAACGGAAACCCAAGGGCGCGAGCGAAGCGGAGGCTTGGCTTGGACTCGTCCACGCGTGGGTCGGGCCGTGCCGTGCGGAGCGCGCCCTGCCAGTGGCTGGTCACTGATCCACGCGCGCGGTCAGCCAGCCAGGAACGGAACGGAGCCTGTGGATCGGAGTCGTCGAGCAAGCGGCGACCAGCCAAGTCATCGTCCTCTTCCGCGCTCCATCCATCCATCTGTAGAATCTTGACTCACTCGTCAGCTCGGATTACTGGTGGTGGCGGTCCTGCCTCCAGGTAGCTTAGCTAAGCTTAGCTGTTAGTGAGACCGAAACGAAACGTGCCTAACTATTACGACGGCGATAGTAACGGGCAATCCAAGCTCGTTTAGCTCAGCAGAATGCTGAGGGCAGGAGAGGAAGAGCTGTCCAGCGCACGCGAGATTTTCGCTGTTGTTTTTATTCGCAAAAGAAGGGAAGATTAATAAATCTCGTCCTTATCGTCAAGGAGATGTGCTGATTGATAGAAGAAGGAAGGCATGTTGTCAGCTTAGAAATTATTCTGCCGAGAAAGCGAGTGTTGTTCCGCGGTCCAGTGGTTAACCGCGGTGGCAACCTGAGCGTTGAACTGTATTAAAGACAGCACTAGTAATAACTATACTATCACCCGGGTTTGTGGCGGTCAAATCCAGGTGAAAGCGAGGCATCTCAGCGAACAAGTGGAGTTCGTTCGATTTTGTCTTCCGCACACACGCTAAGCTCAACCAAATTTGGCAAACGAGCTAACAAACTGCTGTGTGAGTGTGAACGCCTTGCTTGTCGTGCACAAGTGGAATCCTGGCCTAATAGTTATCGAGACGGGAAAAGAATAGTATAGGAACTGCTTGGTCCTGGCTCGTGTGCCGCTAGAAGGAGAAAGACTTGCGAGTTCCGTTCTTCCTGAACCCTTGCAACTATTCCGGTTAACCCGACTGTCAGCGCTCTCGCCGGATCATCAACTTCCAGGAAGCTCCCGATCCCATCATCTACCACTGTTGCGTGATAAGCGGCTGCAGCCCCGTTCGTTTCCACCCTCTAAAATTTAGATAATGTCACGTCAAAGAGAATCTTACTTATTTAGTAATACTTTTATTAATTTAATAACAAAACCTATGTCGCGACCCACTCTAATTTGCGAGACGAATCTAATGATCCTAATTAATCTATGTTTTGCTACAGTGATGCTACTGAGTAAACATCTTCTAATAACACCATAATTACCTCGTTGGATTAGATCTCGTGAATTAGATAGGGAGTCTGCAATTAGTTTCGAGATTAGACTTTATTTAAGTCTCTCAAAATAATAAAATTCTCTTTGATTTGACCTCTAAAAATTAGATAGGGAAACCAACACCCCTAAGCACCAGCGGTGCACGCGTTGCCCGGTTGACTTAAGCTAGGTCGTCGTCCTCTCCTCTCCTGCATCGACTCTCAATTGATCCTCTCATGAATCACGTGACGAGGGGCCGCATCAGACCACATCGTGAAATTCTGCGATGGCTGACGTCACACCACACCATATGTACCTAGTGCGTTCGTGCGTCACAAGGAGGAACTTTTCACATCGATTCATGTCGTCCGTTCCATCGACTAGTTTCCTTGCCCGGCCGTATCAGGTGTTCAAAACATTCACGGCATGCAGGAACGTTTTCCTTTTGAATGAAAAGCCGGCTAAAAACAGTCGGAACAAAACGGCATCAAGGACAGGAAGATTGTCCACGCGTGTTGTAGTTTTCCACAATCGATTCGTCCTCGGCATGTGCGCCACTCAACTGAATTTTGGCACCGGAAAATGCGAGTACCGTGGAGAGCAAGCAGAAGCAGGGTCGCCGTCGCCGCCAAGAAAGTGTAAAGCCTCCCCACTAGCATAGCAGCGGCAACGACGCATTCCTGCATTCGACCACTCAAACATGCACGGGTCCGAGTGGGAAATCTCGACTCCTTTCATTCTTCAATTGATTGATACTAGTATATTGGAGTCACTTTCTAAAATGATCTGATTTTGCACGATTGGTCGGATGATGACGCAATAGGGGTCGAGCAAAGTCGGCTGGTATTCGCCACACAATGAATTGTCAAGTGCGTATTCTCCATGCATGCTCTTTATACTGGTCAGAGTCAGACTATTAGCATGGAGGATAAGTGCTGGTGTTTAATATTAATCTCCGTCCACGGCAGTGGTTACAGTGACAGTCCAGCGGAGACATAACTACCGTACAAATAGAACAGCCGCCGTGGATTCGCAGCCGGTTGTGTGGAGCCAGTTGGTTATTTTTACTGAAAGCTGTCCCGATCGATAATGGCCCGCAATTAACAGTTAGTAGTTATTAATCCTTTGAGTTAGGAAACGAGGCCGGGTCGTCGAGAGCACTAGTGAAAGTTGTCCATTCTATCGAACTCTTGCCCGACCGGCGACCGTATCAGGTGTTCGAGACATTCGCGCGGTATGCAGGAGATCGAGAAACCCAAGGAGGAACCTTCCAAAAGCTGCGCAAGCATGATTCTGTTTCCCTTTTGAATGAAAAGCCAGCACAGAACGTGTTGCAGCGATCAAATCCATATGCCACTCGAGGATACGAAGATTCTCCCATCCGCATGTGCGCTCGACTGAATTTGGCACCGGAAAATGTGTTGATTCCGCGAGTACCTTGGAGATCACGCAGCCTCACCGCCGCCGTCAAAAAGTGTAAAAGGCCTCCATTAGCAGCAGCAACGACGGACGACGCATTCCCGCCTGCGACCACGTACAACAATCTGCACCGGGTCAAAAATCTAGCGACCTAGTGGAACGTTTCAAACCTTTTTACTCTTCGATTGATATGTTGGATTCACTTTCTAGAATGATATGATTTTGTAAGGTTCGTGGTCTAGTGATGGCACAGTAGGGTCCTTGAAGCCGAGAAACTCAGCTGGTATGTGCCACGTAATCCAGCGCTGGAGTATTTTCCACATGCTCTTTGCACTACGGAATCCGGAAGTTTGCCGTGTGCCGCAGCAAAAGCTGTTATACACACGGCAAAGAATTTTATCGTAGGTAACTCACGGCGAAGGCCTGACGGCAACCAGGACCGACGGCGAAGCCATCTTCGCCGTGTGCCAAAGTGCGGGCACACGGTAAAAACTTCGCCGTGTGCTAGAGCCGGCACACGGCAAACTCTATAGTCTTCACGGCGTTAGAACCGGCGATTTGCCGTGTACTCGTCCTTGGCGCACGGCAAAAAAATTAAAAAAATAAAAAAACAGGGCATGGAGCCGCAGCTCCCGGACTGCTGCGCGCTCGCGGCCGCGGAGGCGCTGGTGGTCCTGGCGGACGGCACGCTGCGGCGGTTCTCGGGCGGCACGCGCGTCGCGAGGCGGTGAAGGCGGCCGTGGCGGGCAGCGTCGCCCCGCGGGCGTGTGGTTCCTATGCGGACGGGCTGGAGCTCGGCGGCGTGGTGGCGACCGTGGGCGGCGACGAGAAGCTCCGGCCCGAGCAGCTCTACTTCGTGGTCCCTGTCGAGATGCGGCGGCTGCGCGCTGCGAGCCGAGGAGATGGCCACGCTCGCGGGCGCCCCGGCGCCGCGCTCGGTGGCGACGACGGCGGCCCGCTCATGTTCTCCGAGGTCGCGGCGGCCGGGAGTAGAGCCGGTGCCCCCGCCGGCGCTGTCCCGTCCTGCCTCCCTCCGGCGCCGCCGCTCGGCCTCCCTTCATCGGCCATCCCTATCTGTCTCTCTCTCTCTCTCTCTCTTTCGATCTGGTTGGTGCGTGGGGAAAGGATAAGGCAAGAGAGGAGAGAAGGGAACGTGAGGGACGATCCGTGTGAGTTGCCGCGGATCGTTGACGTGGCATCTTTTTTTGCCGTGTGCCGAGAACACGGCACACGGCGAAAGGGCCTCTTTGCCGTGTGTCCTTACAAGGACACACGGTAAATAAATATTAAAATTAACTGTAATATATTAAAATTATTAATAAAATAAAATATATATTAAAAATTAAGACAAAGCACTCTGTGTTGTTTATTGTCGATAGAAAAAGTTTTGAAATTAAATTATAATTTGAATGTTTCTTGCATCTACGAACCTAACCACATCTTCTATATTCTCTATGGAACTTCTTCAGACAAGTTTCAGTTTATAAGATAAAATGTGCAATACCTACTCAACTATTTACCATAGACTTCGTGTATGATAAAAAGATATACTGAGACAAATCTCATGAATTTCAGACTTCGTTTGTATTTTCTAGTATTTAAATACTATTTGACCCCACGTTCGAGGCAAAATTTTATGAGTACAACTTTTGAAATTTGACTTCAACCACTGGATACTGCCTTACACTAGTCTCAGTATCATGAATATCATTTTTTGACTCACTTTATTCTATTATTTCATGCACTTGCAGTTCAAATCCGACTTATGTGAAAAAATCTTTTAAATGAAATAAAATGGTTAAATATAGTAAAGAGAGCTAGAAATGCATCAAATTCGAACATGTAGTACCAAACATGGTATGTAGACTAGAGAAAAATTTTGGAAGGCAAATGGCAATATTTTTTCCTTATTCGCCGTGTGCCTTGTCTAGGCACACGGCAAAGAGAGCTTTTGCCGTGTGCCAGGTCATGGCACACGGCAAACAAGGATTTTGCCGTGTGCCAAAATCCTGGCACACGGTAAATGAGGTTTTTCCACTAACGTCCGTCGGTTGGGTGACCGCGAAAGTTTAACGGAGTTTCTTTGCCGTGTTCATGACTGTTGATACACGGTAAATTCCATCTTTGCCGTGTACCTGATTTTACGCACACGGTAAAGTGTCTCTTTGTCGTGTGCCGTTCGTTAGGCACACGGCGAAGCTGTATTTTGCCGTGTGCTGCTGCTTTGCTGTGTGTATGACTAAAGACACACGGCAAATAGGTTGTTTGCCGTGTGTTCTATCAGCTGCACACGGCAAACTTTCATTTTCCGGTAGTGTTGTACTGGTGGTCAGGGTAGTAGCACGGAGGATAAGTGCTCAACGTTTTAATCCATCCACTACAAAGCGTTTGTAGTGACACAGTCCAGTGGACAGTAGAACAGCCGCCGTGGATTCGCAGCCGCCCAGGGGCAAAAAAGCCGGCTGGTTATTTTTGCTGAAAGCTACCCGGCCATTAATTAAAGAGGCGCGATCGACAATGACCTGCAATTAAATCCCTATGACAGGAGGCCGGGTCTAGAGCACCAGTGAAGGTGCCTCTACTTTTTTAGTAGTTTTCTGATACAAAATAATGACCGTTATTTTCCTCAACTAATAGCCATTAGTTGAAGAATAGTTTAGTAATTGCACTAAAAATCAATATTTTTTATTCTTACAAATTTGTGTTTAATACATTAAAAATTGGCTATAATAATGATGATGATTAATTAGATTTATAGTAAATTCATATGAAACCGTTCAACTTAATAATTATAATAATTTTTATATTATAAATATATTATTTTGGTAATATTACCCTTAATAATGATCATTAATTGTTTATTTTTGAAATTAAATATACACCGTTGCTCATTAGTTGTGAGAAAATAATGGATACTATTTTGTACCAGAAAACTCCTATCTAATTTTTTACGGGACGCAGTAGTATGCAACTTTAAGGTGAGAGGAATGAACCACCCGTCGCTTGCAGTAGTGCGTGTAGTATCCGTTCATTCGTAGTGTCTTCTTCTTTTTCTCTGCAGTCTTGAAGAGGCAAGTTGAGACACACGTACATACATCCGTCCACAGTTAGATCATGCACGTCGTAGCAATTGTGAAAGGCAAGTCGTAGCCGCCCTGTTAACATGCATCACTCGCTGATGCTCAAGGCTTTGAATGGATCACAGCAGGAACGTCGTTTTAACTGAAAACTTTCGGCGAGACGTCTTTTGTCTTTTTCTGATCCCTGTCTATGTTTCTGGACCCCGCACGTTAATAACTGGATAGCGATCCCAAGAGATGAGCTGCGAGGAACGTTGCGCTTGCGCGTATAGACGGAAACACTGGGGATGGCAATCGGTCGGGTTCGGGTCGGGTATAGCAAATACCCACCCGTCAGCACATAGATTGCGGGTAAAATTTTAGATCCGGACTCGGACCCATGGGTAAAAATTCACACCGTGCCCGAACCCGTCGGGTTTCGGGCGGGTATCGAGTACCCATCGGGTTCATCCCATGCTACTAGACTGATGGGCTTCTTTTGTTTTGTTGACATTTACTTGGTGGGCTTCTTGATGGAGTGGCCTGCATGTGGATGGGCTTTAGAAAAGAAATAGAATGTGGGCCGTATTTGTTGAGACTGTTGTTGGATGAAAGATGTATTGTAGCTACACAACCTAGTGGACTGGGCTAATAAACGTTGGTGGACTGTTTTCGGGTGACCGACCCGCCCCGTACCCGAATCAAACCGGGTTGGATACAGGTCTCACCCACGGGTAAAAAATCAGCCCCATACCCGGCCCCATCGGGTCGGGTACCTGCCAGGTTTCGGGTACCCGGCCCGAATTACCATGCCTAGGAAACACCCGATTTGTTTCTTTTTTTCCTCACGCCAGTTGTTTTTAGAATTTATGGTTTAGCGGAAAAAACTTGTACCAACCGGAACCTGCCGCGCGGAATATAATTTTGGTGCTAGGCGGAAGGTAGAAAGGCAGTTACCACACTACCACTACGGTGTGGAAGGCAGATGCGCCTCTCCACCAAACTGTTGTGAGATAAACGGCGCTCTGCCTTCGGACTCTTCTACATCACCACGTACATACGTATACATACTGACTGACAAAGGCTGACGTGTGTATATTTGGGGACGGGTACATTAAGCAGGATCATCAGATCTCCTCTGTGTGTGAAGAGTCGTCGCCGCCTCGTTCCAATGATGATAACGATTTAATTGGATCGCTCTCACCTGACGCGCGCTCTTTTTTAATCGAAGATTCCCGTGAGAAAACGTCTTATATATGTTGTCTGTCCTTGTCCTACACCTTATTGGCTGACCGGGATTTTCATTTTCTGGTCCCTTCATCGCCAGAAAAAGCAAATCCTGTTTGCATCATCATCATCATGCAAGTGGGCTATAAACCTCAGGTTTACCGAGGCTGGCTACGTCTACGAGCATGCAGTACGTTCCTCACCGGCCGTTGGGTTATCTCATCACTGGCCAAAAGATCGTCCGTCAAACTTTCTATAGTACCGAAAGAAAAATAAAACTATATTTTGTGGATTGACAACTAACAAAATATTTTGCCGTATATAGTTCTCGTATACTGGTAATAGGAAAATGACATTTCTCTTATGCCCGTGATAATTTTGGCTCCACTAAACAAAATTTGTCGTTTCCGTGTGTTCAATTAACACACGTCCTGAACAAAATTCAATTAATATCGCTATTACAAAAGTTGGGCTGGGATTGTATTGAAGATACTGTTGGGCTGAGATGTGGAGTAATACCTTCCCTGGCCCATTTGAGACCCGAGAACCCACCCACATTCCTCTTCCCCCTCTTTTGGGCCATGGCGCTGCCGTCCTCCGCCTCCGCCGCGGCACAGTGTTCCGCCGGCGAGCGATGGCCGCCGCTGGAGTCCTGTCCCGACGTCTTCAACCAGGTGCGCACTTGTACCTGCTTCGGCAACCGTGAATCCGACGATATTGCGCTCGCCTCTCTGATCGAATCGCGGTGGTTCGCGCGCTCGCAGTTCATGTGGTCCCTAGGCGTCCCGGAGGACGAGGCAGAGTTCCATGACGTGTACGGGCTCGACGAAGACGCGCTGGATATGGTGCCCCAGCCCGTGGTCGCTGTCATTCTCTGCTTCCCGGATCCACCCCAGGTCTATTACTTACACTCTGATGCTACAGAAACTTTTGGGTTCTCTCGATGTTGGAGACATTTACGCATTCATTCCTGGACGTAACCAGCACTCTAATTGTTGGATTGTTTGTTTTGTGTCAACTACGCGTAAGATTTAGACTCGGTTGCCCTGCGCTGGGCTTAATTTGATGCTTGTCATTAGGACTGCTTGATATTAACCCACTGCTGGTGAGGTAGCCACCTTCTGCTGCAAAATATTAGTATCATGGGGACAATGTTTGGTGACATATGAGGGCTTTGATTGTAAATCTATAATAGCAACTGCATCCAACTTTACCCGTGCCATACATCCCATCCAAAATACTAGGTGTGTGGATTTGATGCTACGTACAAGGTTGGTCTTTATGAGGAATGCAGAGAAATCCTTCAGATATAAGTTACGATCTTGGTATTGGTAAATCCACCCTTGTTCCTCTGCTTTGTAGGATGCAAATGCAACACCTTCAGAACAAGTCTTATCTACTGCAGACAAGGTGAGAATATGTGTTTCTTGTTAGTGTCATATTTTTTCATCCCATTGGTTGCAATATTTTCTTTGACAGTACATGTTTGCTTCATGGCTTGTGCAACAGGAACCTTGGGATCAGGTGTATTTCATGCAGCAGATTGAGTCACTGGGAAATGCTTGTGGAACTATTGCTCTTCTCCATGCTGTTGGAAATACGTCCTCAGAAATCAGTTTAGGTATGTTCTGTCCTTCCGACCCAAGATGCTGGTTGTTAGCGCATACCATGAGGCTAAATTAATAATTAGAATCACATACTAATAATATATGCAGTGCACAAATATCTGCACAATGCTTGCATTTTTTTTAGAGACATTTTTTAGCGTCAGCCTGCATTCTTTTTGTCCTCTAATGCTTATGATGGACAAACTTACTTGGTCCCTTTCAGTGGAAAAGTCATGTTTGGATGTGTTCTTCAAATCAACAGTCAGTTTGGACGCACATGAGGTTCTTGTTCTTTAAAATTGGACTCCTTACCAGTCTACCTTATCAGTCCAACAATTTTTTTCTTTAAATCATGCTTTTCAGCGTGCTGTGTTTCTTGAGAAGGACGATGCCATGTCAATGGCTCACTCATTGGCTGCCAGTGGTGGTGTAACAGAGGTACTGGTTTCTTTGCATATGTGAATGCAACAAGTTCCAGTCAAATACAAGGCTGTACAACCAATTTGTGCATCATACGTGGAATATCAATAACTTTTTTCTTTAGTCAGTCTAAGTTAAAGTTCTGAGTTGAACACCATATGTAATATCTTCGATGCTCATGTTATTCTTCTTCTCCAAGTAAGATCTTAAATGCCAAAATTGTGCATGTACAACTCTAATCCGGACGGGTTATTGGGCTATCCATTTCAATTAATGAAATCCAGCTGGGTGTACTCCCCCACCCTCGTTGATCATAAAAAAAATGTTTCTTGGAGGAGAAAGAAAATAATTTGGAAGCTTAAACTTGTGTCTTAGTTTATAGTTATAATGTATCATTGTGACTTGAGACTATTTTTCTTAGTTGAACATAGAAAGTTAGATGCAGTACAGGCATATTGTTATGTACATGGTATCTCTGGGGTTTGACCAGAATTTGGCACATGCCATGACAGAAAAGAAAAATATGAGAACATTTTTTTCTGCCACTCTTTTCCTCATTTTGGTGAGTATATTTAAGCGCTACAGTTGGGTCCTGGTTGCAGGTCTGTGATGTTGTAGAGGAGCACTTTATCTGTTTTGTGACTGTCAATGGTAGGCTAAGTTTTCAAAAGATACATTTTCTCCATATGTTTATCATTTTTTAGTGTTTGCACATCAACAAGGAACTCATTCTGATCATAGGAACACTTTATGAGCTTGATGGAATGAAGCATGGACCAATAAAGCATGGCCCCTCATCTTCAAAAAGCTTACTGCAGGTACTGCCTGTGTATGGAGTAGTTAGATCCAAATTGGGTACTGATGTACTACTATGATTCCAAAGCTATCATGCTATCCTTCTTGCCACTTACAATCTAGTTTTATCTTGGGTACATCTCAGTCTATCTCCTTGCGAATTCTCTGGTCCTCCTAGACTTAAAATAAGTTTAGAAAACACTCCTCCACAGGTGATTAGATGGTGCTAAATTTGTAATGTAAGTTCAGAGCCATAATGTTACACTTTCTTCCAAAATCCAAAGTGCTGACAAAAGACATTTTTCCATCTCTGCCCAATAGTTTTTTGAGCAAATACCTTATTTGCCCCCGCTTTAGATGTGTCTCCCTTATTTGTCCCTGGCCAATCTGTCTTCCCTTACATGTCCAGAAGTTAAACTTCAATCCCTTATTTACCCTTTTTCATCTAGTTCAGTTAACTTTTGCTATACAGACAAGAATACCCCTCAATGAGCTATCTCTTATTTGTCCTTAAAAATAATGTATAACATGACTACCTTTATTTACTATAATTGATCTTCCTCATGATCCAATGAAATAAGACACATGATTTTACCAATTCATAATTTCACACATCCATAATATGTCAATTAGAGCACAAATTCTGAATCATCATCCACCAACTGACTTTATTATTTTCCAAATAGTATGATAGAGCATGAAAGACGTTTCTGCTACGTTAGATGTTTGCCGGTCAGATATTGCCTAACATCCTCGGTGCAAGGCTGAGCTCACATGCGTTGGTGCATTGGCCTGCTGCCTCGTGCGCGTTTGTGCATTGGCCTGCTGCACTGCAGTTTAATTTGCAGCACACCGCAGCAGAGCTCCTGTGATCGGCGATGACCTTCGAGCTCATGCATTAGCCGCACTCTCAGCCTTGTCGCGTCAGCCTTCATCAACGCCGCGCCACCGCAAATAGTGCATGCTACTGCAGCCACAACTTGCCCAATCCTAGCTCCCGATGGTCGCTAGCGCGCTCAGAGATGCATTCACCTTGTCCTGCAAAAGGAAGAGGTGCCGTCCAAGTGGAATAAGTTTGTCCTGGCCATTTTTTCTGGGTGAGGTCATCCCGCCTGCGTGAGGTGAGGGTAGCCATGGCGCTGCAGCAGGGGGAATGGGCACGCGAGGGGAGGGCGGCCCATCGGCGCAACAGGAAGGAAAGGACGGGCTGATTGGGAGCCGTGGCAGCGGCATGCCGTCCATGGAGCCGGCGGCGGCGCACTCCTTCCTTTTCCCGTGTGGGCGAGACGACCGGGAACGACCGAAACAGGAGAAAGAAGAGGGCACTTTGGGGATTAAGAAAATGAAAATGGTAAGCTGACGCAAAAGTTATGTTCAATGGTAGATATTTACCATTGACTGACAATAAAGGGTAAATAAGGGATTGAAGTTTTAACTTGTGGACATGTAAGGGGAAGTTTTAACTTGTGGACATGTACGGGAAGTGAGATAGATCAGGGACAAATAAGGGGGACACATCTAAAATGAGGGCAAATAAGGTATTTGCTCTTTTTTTCCTCGAACATCTCCGCTCAATACAACAACAACAAAATAGTCTTTTGTCCCAAGCAAGTTGGGGTAGGTTAGAGATGAAACCCACAAGACTCAAGGACAAGAGAGACACAAAAGGGAACACGACAAAAGAAAAAAAGAGGCTAGAGTTAGGGGTGGAGAGTAAAAAAAAAGGTCATGGTTCGGGCGTGTTGATTGTTAGTCTCCAAACATCCCTATCTAGAGCTAATTCCTTGTAGATGTTTCACTCCTTCAGGTTAGGTCGACCTCTACCTCTCTTAACATTATTGGCTCGCTTTAGAACCCCAGCACCTCTGAAGGCCTTCGTTTGACATGTCCAAACCATCTCAGCGATGCTGAATCAATTTCTTTTTGATTGGTGCCACCCCTACCTTGTCTTGAATATCTTCATTCCAGACTCGATCCCTTGTAGTATGCCCGCTCAATAGTTATAAAATAAAACAAAGTATAAATCAGTATTGTTTATTGTATAATAGAGGAAATATTAAGTTCTACGAACAGAGTGCAGCCCAATATCAGATATATGATGGTAACATATATGCCTTGTGTACTGGAGATATTTGGATAACTCGATTTTGTAGTTTTTAATAGCTGTGCTGTGTTGTGCATAGTGCATCTATTTTTTTTCCTGCTTACGATAATGATTTCTATTGGTACCAGGATACTGTGCCTGTCATTAAGGCTATCATGCACAACATTCCGAATTCAATCAATTTCAATGTCATGGTGCTATCAAGAAAATCAAAATAGTGATGGTGCTACTTCTCAAACTGATTACTGATGGAAAGTCGAAGGGAGGTGATTAGGACTGGAGCCTGCACGGAATGTCTGCTCTTTAAAGAGTGTTTAGAGTTATTGTATTTCTGCTTCCGTTCTTCGTGCACATCTCAAAGGTATCATTTCACTCGGCCATTTTATTTGAACTTGGTTGTAGCTGTTCAGTCTGGTTAGCAATACTCGGTGAATGCAAAGGGGTTTTAATTATCTGCTAGTTGAGCTATTTTCCTGACGCTTTCAATATCAAAGGTAGTCCCTGCATCTTTGAGGTTGGGGCTTTTGCTTGGTATGATTGTATGGATAGGTTTAGCTAGGCATTGGAAAACACTGCCTAAGCTAGATATGAAGCCTGACCAGCGTAGCTCTTGAATCGATTCCACCCTTATAGAAGCGTCGTTCCTAAGCTATAAAGCCTCAGCCTCCAGCCACCACTGGTTCTCACGTTTTTCATTAGCAGCTAATTCAACTTCCGAAGTAGATTGCACCCCTCTTGCTAGCAAAATTCTTTGGCAACTAAAATTGATTCAGATGATCTCTGCAGGTAGAAGAGATGCCAATTTGTATAGAATAATAAAAGTATCCTGACACATTCACAGTGAAAATAACTAATTTACTTTTGAGGTGAATGCTTAAGGACATGATTCAAAAGATTGCATGAGTTATGTGATTCATTGGCATAGCATCTGGTTGGTGTATAGCACTTGTTTGCTTGAAAGGCTGAGTTGCATAACACATAGTACTAGTCACATACCGCCAATTGAAGGGTTTGTCAATTTGCACGTTATCTGCAGCTAGAAAAAGAACTCGTGGATTGTCATGTCTGTGACCTGAAACCTGGAACCATGCCCCACAGAATCCAAGTAGAAACGTAGTAGCATTGCAGAATGCTCTCCGCACCACATCCTTTTCCCTTTTCTTTTCGCCCACTATATACTAGTTTCAGAAATGACACGCTTTCCATAAGAGGAAAACCAGTGTCATCTGATACCGGCAAGTAGCATCATGTGTAAGCGTTGTCGCTGGTATGGTTAGGGCCGGAAAAGTGCCATTTTGGAGGCTACTGGCGACAGGTGCCAAGAATCCCGGTGAGCCCCTCCTGCCACATTCATACCCACGGCAGGTTCATTATTCATCAACTGTCCGAGACACTTGGAGTAGATAAACATTATCCGGAAAGGAAGCTATGCCTGCGACGACAAGGGAATTTGCCGTCACGGCTGACGGCAAAAAGGCATGGATTGGTTCCATTGGCGTCCAGGAAGAAGTGGTGCATCAGCCATTAACTTATTTCACCTGTTGGGCCGTGGGTGGCCAGGAATGGACTGAACACTTCCACTTGTTCATCAGTTGAATTTCGAGGCCCTGCCTATTACATTCGTCTACCGTGAAACCAAGTTGCTACAGATTTTGTCCTTTCTTGCTCCCCTCTCCCACCCTCCTAATCTAGCCACGGACATAAGAAAAAAAAGGGACAATTGCATGGTTGACCCTATTTTTTGCCTCAATGACATGCTTGATCCTATTTTTTGAAGTTTGCACGGTTGACCCTACTTTTTCAAAATGAAATCGCCGTCTGACCCCGATTTTGACCGTCGGTTACATCCAATATCTTTTTGGCATTTAAAATAAATCTGAGAAAATAGAAACATGGGTAAAAGACCACACTGCCCTCGACCTTGTTAGAAATACTGAGCTGGACTCCTATCTTTCCTCCTCTCTTCTTTCCCTAACCCTAACCCTAGCACTCTGCGAGCGCGCGCGGAGCTGCAGACGCGGGCGGGCGGAGCTGCGGGCGGGCGGTGCTGCGGGCGTGGGCGCGGCTGGCGGAGCTGCGGGTGGAGATCTGTGCGCGGCGGGCGGAGCTGCGGGCGCGAGAGCTGGCGGCGCGGGCGGGCGGTGCTGCGGGCGGGCGGTGCTGCGGGCGGGCGCGGGCTTTGCGCGGGCTGGCGGAGCTGCGGGCGGAGATCTGTGCGCGGCGGGCGGAGCTGCAGGCGCGGGCTGGCGGTGCTGCGGGCGGGCGCGGGCGGGCGGTGCTGCGGGCGGGCGGGCGCGGCGGGCTGAGCTGCGGGCGCGGGCTGGCGGAGCTGCGGGCGGAGATCTGTGCGCGGCGGGCGGAGCTGCGGGCGCGGGCTGGCGGTGCTGCGGGCTGGCGGTGCTGCGGGCGCGAGCTGCTGGCGCGGGCTGGCGGAGCTGCGGGCGGAGCTGTGGGCGGCGCGAATCGGCCAGGGACTGTTGATGTTACGGTTGAGGATGGCAGATGCTCGATTTCTGAGTTAATGGTTAAAAACTGGTTTGTGGCAATAGCTGATTTTAGTACTATACCCGCAATCACTGAGTATGTTGCATAATTCATTGCTTAATTGGATGTCTTTAGGTGCGGTAAATGCTTTGAAGTAGTAGGAAAGGATAAAGATAAGTAGCCTTTTGTTAGCCCCTAAAATGCCAGCTAGGACTACTGTGACAAGAGCCGTGTGCCACCGTGCTGAAAAGGATCTTTCGCTTGTATAAATCCGTTAAGGACGCTCTGCAGTTCAATTGTACTTGTACACCACAGGATCCTATTCACGGTGCCACAATGCAAGAGGCAGGACTATCACCCCAAACAGCGAAGGAAAAAAGGTGCTGTTTTGTCATATTATAACAGCCAAAACCGGGAACCTCCGAGACCGGATTGATGATCCACTTGCCGTGGATTCGGCTTTCCGTCTGCAAAAAGAAGCATTATCTGGGAGGTAGACGCGTCCACATAAGCCACATAAACAAGCAGCACCCCTGATGCATGTACCCAGCCCCAACTTGCCGCGAAGAATATTACAAACAAACGCCCACAGCTGGTGACCACCACCGAAGCCAAGCGAAACGAACCGAACGATCTGTGCCCTGGGGGCGAGATCTTGTTCATCTGGACGCACGCGCATACGGCACAGGACTCCGTGGCCTGCTCCTGGACCGAATTACTCCCGAAACCTCTGTAATCCTGCGTACTCCAAAGTCTACGTACAAGGAACTTGTCCATCCTTCGTTTTTGAAAAGGATTCTCACAGCGATGTGGCTACCTCCCGTCCCTGTCAGCGAGCCGTTCTTTTTCGGTGCAGATTCAGCATCATCAAACGGCCTATAAGTAGCACTCTTGGCATGCACATTTGCTGCATCGCAAACCATTTTGACAAAGAGCATTGTTGTTTGACTGTTGAGAGGCAACGGTAGCATGCCCGCCTGCTCCTCACCCTCATCCATGGCAAGCCAGGCGTGGCTACCACAGGCGTCATCGCCGTCATCTCATCCGGTGGTGCCCGTGATCAACCTTGGTCGACTGAGAAAGGATCCAGCCACGAGGGCACTTGCCATCCAGGACATTGTGCGAGCATGCCGCGAGTGGGGGTGCTTTCAGGTTAGTGCGTGCTGCTTGTTTGTTGCTCTGTATCCTCCTCAAGCACTTGTTCGCCAACAATGATCAATGAACTCAACCATCATCAGCTGAAAGCGCGACTCATGTCACATCTTACCCTTACCTGATGCTGACCTGGCCTGACCATCTTGCTTATACTGTCATGCAAATGGGAAAACGACAACTTACGACATGGCATTAGCATACACCTGTCATGGTAATTTGACCATGTTATGAAGTTGATCTGTTGGGAATCAAAAATAATTTGCAAGTGATAAAAGAAACTATGTGCAAAACAAATTTATATGCCATGATGTTATTGCTGATACTTCTGTGCTGATACTAACAGGTGGTAAACCATGGCATCAGCAAGCACATCATGAAGGGCGCCCTTGAAGCTGCCTCGGAATTCTTTGAGCTCCCCACAGAGCAGAAAGAAGTGTTTGCATCAACTGACATCCGACGTCCTATCAGGTATGACACAAGCTCGAGGGATGGGATCAGCAGAGCTAGGTCATTCCTTAAGCACTACGCTAATCCTCTGGAAGACTGGGTATATTTCTGGCCAATGCACCCACCAACGTACAGGTAACCTGCAGAAATATTCAAATTATTGCATGAATCAATACAATGCATATTAACTTGCCACCAACAATCCTAACTTTATATAATGACACCAGGAAGAAAATGGGGGAATATGCTGTTGAAATACAAAGGGTCTCGATGCAGCTTATGGATGCTATTCTGCAAGGCCTAGGATTAAGACCAATGTATATGCAAGATAAACTTGAGGAGGGAATGCAGTTTCTGGCCTTGAACAACTATCCCCGATTTTCACATCAGGGTGACAAGGTTGGATTGACTCCTCATTCCGATTATGGACTCCTTACCATTCTTCTGCAGAGCTCCCCGGGGCTTGAAGTGATGCCGCATAAAGATAACTCCTGGACAGCTGTCCCTGCAACCCCTGGAGCCCTCCATGTACATATTGGAGACCACCTGGAAGTGTTGAGCAATGGTCAACTCAAGTCACTAGTCCATCGAGCCATTCTCAATCCTGATGAAGCAAGAATTTCTATTGCCAGCATTCATGGTCTCTCCATGGATGAAAAGGTCAACTGTGCTGAGGAATTGGTTGATGAGCAGCACCCGAAACTGTACAGAGGAAGCAGCTTTTATGACTTCCTTGACTTCCTACCGTCCAATATCGAGTATAAGAGGTTTGTTGAGAGCCTCAAGATCGATGGAGCTTAAGAATAAGTACTGGTTCTGCTCCACCAGAACATATCTAAATGGCAGTATCACCTAGGATTGTAAAACTAGATAAATCTTATTTTTAGAGTCTTTCAGTAGGATATTGACGAGGAGAGTTTTGTTTAGTATGCAGCACTTATACATGTGCTTGGTTACTTGGCGATAAATATTAATATAGCGAATTCAGTTATATTGATATGCTCTGTAAAGTGCTCTTCTCCTAATTGATATCAAGCTTTTATGATTCTCCAGAAGTATGAGCCAAGTTCTACTAGACTAGGATTGCCTATTTAATTGATACATACTCAGTGTATATATGGTTAACAATAAGTCAGTGACGGACACATGTGAGTAACAATATCAGTTGTGTCGGGTAGAAGTGTGATTGTCGAGGTTCCTTTTTTTCTCCGCAATTTCTTTATGTGGGGAAATGCAGCAGCAGAAAAGCTGTATGCCTCTTCAAAAGGAGGATCATAGGAACCTTGCATTTTTTTTTCTTCTTCCAGTTTGTTTGGTCCTACACACCACTATGCATCTGTCGACGCAACCATTAGTCCTCTTGATGCTACGATGTACTATCCATGGCATCGTGAACATATATGGAACTAGAGATTTTCTTAGTTTCTTAAATAACAGGAAGTGCCATCCAAAGACGAATGTCTGATGTGATTTCAGGATGTGAAATGTTTTCTCCTTCTGGTCAAACTCGCAAGTTTTGGCCGACAATATGAAAGGAAGCGGAAGGTGTGAAGACTGAAGAGAACGGTAGAAGTCACATACAGAAGAGGTCGTTTTCATGCACTCTATTTTTAGAAACTTTCGATTTACCTAGGGCCCATGAATGATTGAGTGTCAGTGATTTAGCCAAAAAATTTTTAACTGACTCTGCTTTACTTCTATTGTGCTGAAAGCCGAGCAAAACTAGAAGGACGCATATTTTCTTTGCAAAGAGAAGGAATTATTCGTTATCAAAATCAAAATGCAAAATCAGGGAAGCAACTGCACCCCATCGCCAGCAATGGTACCGAAAAAGCTAGGCGGGCAGAGATACAAAACTATGAATGAACAATGGAGAAGGTGAGGAGAAGCGGCAGCAAAGGTGAAGGAAGGGTGTATGGCTGACTGACCTGAGCTCTCCCGCCGGTGACTGAGGCAAGTGCCGCGCCTTTCACAGTTTCCTTTGTCGCCTCCAGCTTCCCACCCGTCCTCTGCATCTTTATACCCGTGCTCCTGCTCTTGTGGAGCTGCGCAGGCGCAGGCAGCTGTCCTCATCCGATCCCGGCAGGGAGGGCGCTGGAATCTAATATCTGGGAGGGATGCATATGGGTGATGCTAAAAATAACGCGGAAGGCAGAACCGGGACGAGGTGCTGCGGCGGGGACGAACCAACGTGTCTGTCTGTGCCTCGCGGAATCCCGCGTGTGCCACCTGCGGCAGCCCTACGGCGGACACGACACACGAGTCGCCCGTGGACGGTTAAACTTGGATTGCCCATCTTTCTTGTAGCTGAGTTCACCGTCCAATGGAAACGTTCAGGTTGGTATGTGTCATCCTTAAAGATCAAGGAGGTATAGGGACTGTTGATCTTGAGATCCAAAATAAGTGCTTATTAAAGTAAATAGCTTTTTAAGCTGCTTAAGGAAGATGAGACTTGGCAAAATTTACTCAGAAAAACTTTGTCTCAAGTAGTCGCTAAATCAACTGATTCCCTCTTCTGGACAGATCTCATGAAGGTCAAAGATCAATTCCTATCATATGGATCCTTTCGAATCAAGGACGGATCACAGATCCGCTTTTGGGAGGACATATGGATGGAAAATCACCCTCTTAAAGAGCTTTATCCTAATCTCTACCATGTGACATAAGAATCACATTGTACGTGACATAAGAACCACATTGTACTGTGAAACATGCTATGTGAAGACCTCTATAATTTAACATTCAGGAGGTTCATTGGAAGGAGTAAAACTTACAGAGTGACAGAATCTAGCAAGTAAAATTTTTGAGATCAATTTAATAGATGAGAAGAACTCCTTTATTTGGAACTTACATAGGAGTGTACAATTCTTTGTCCGATCTATGTAACAAGTGATGATTAACCAAGATGTACCCTCTAATAATAACTTGATCTGGAAACTAAAACTTCCCCTCAAAATAAAAATCTTCCTTTGGTATCTCCTAAAAGGAGTTATATTAACAAAGAATAATCTAGCTAAGAGAAATTGAAAAGACAGTCAGAAATGTCACTTTTGTAAAAATTAGGCATTTGTTCTTTGAGTGCCACCATCATGGATTGAAATCCCGGACTGTAGCGGGAAAAAAATCCCGATGAAACCGGACCGGGATCCCGATCATTTCGGACGGAATCCCGGATTGCTACAGTATCCAGGTCCGGTTTCATCCGGAATCCTGGTCGTCCTGGTCCGGACCGGATTCCCGGAATCCGTGGAATCCGGCCGGATTCCGACCGGGATTTCAATCCATGGCCACCATGCTAGAAATATTTGGAGGGTTGTTACTATTACTACTGGGTTATCTCCACCTAGGTCTACAGTCCATATGTTTGGTACCTGACTAACAGGTGTCAGTGCTAAAATGGACAAATTTATCCTTGTAGATTTGGTGTTGTCGAAATAATATTTGTTTTTTACAATAAATGTTACACCTGCTTTATTGGACGCTACTGCAGCGTGAGGAGGTACTGGATGGTCCGTAAACACGATGTTGGAGATAATCACATTGGAGCTCTTTGCTAATCATGGAAGAAAATTTAATAATAGAATTTATCCTCCTTAATTTTCAATTGTTGCTCCTGTGATAGTCTGGGAACTGTTTTATGTGCAATAAAAACAAATGGTTGTGTCCAGAAATTATTTGTTTCCCAAACCACGCTAAGCGAAGCGTTTTGCAGCCAGTAGTCGCCTAATTTCTCTGAAATTTTCACACCGAGCCGATCCCAATTTTTTCGACAGCTGATGTGTTTCAGACAACCCGTCGTCGCACGACTCTGCAGCGTGGCTGCATGTACCCTGACTGTCTCTGCCAGGATCCGCCACGTCTTATCGCGCCCATTCCTCCCTCTCCATCTCTCTCAGATTC
Source organism: Chloris gayana (assembly GCA_031894775.1). Taxonomy (NCBI): domain Eukaryota; kingdom Viridiplantae; phylum Streptophyta; class Magnoliopsida; order Poales; family Poaceae; genus Chloris; species Chloris gayana. The sequence goes on along the minus strand of JAUNZO010002462.1, from coordinate 499,894 downwards.
CAGCGCCCCTTCGCGAGCGAGGAGGCCGGAGGGGGGCGACCTCTTGCAGAACCAGGAGGACGTCCTCGTCTTGTTTTCTTCGAGAGCCTGCAGTGCAGGCCATCCAGGAGGACGCGTATAAAAGGGCAGAGCCCAGAGTGAAGCGATGATGGTAGAGCAGGATTCAGAGATGACCTTCCTGCTGGATCGATCGATCGGCCAGTGGAAATTAAAGGTCAGTCATCTCTCATCAGGCATGTCCCCTCCACCTGTTGCTGCCTGCTTGTGTGTTTTATTTGCTTTTTTTCTTAAGAAATTTTATTTGGTTGTCCTCCTCCGATAAACTTTCTTGATCAATCGTTTCGTGGCGATGTCTGGTTTGTGTGTTGACTTTGTTCTGGGCTTCTGGCTCTTGGGTTCGGAGTTGTTGCTGGTGATCGGTGAGCAGGCAGCACTGCAGTAGTTCAGTACAGCACTGCAATGGTGGCTTCCACCTTTTTATGGCCAGCCGGCACCATATGTCATTCCTCGTTCGGTTTTGCCACCCGCTGGTTTCTAATACTGCTACTCCTTACATTCAATTATCTGTAGTTTTCGTTTTCATTTAAATGTTTCATGGAAAATTTAAAACCTAATTTAATTGGAGCGTCTCAAAAAAAAATCCAGACCACGCTTTTGATTTCCTTCTCTTCATGTACTGCTTGGGGTAACACGTAGAAAATGTAAGACAAATGTGGTTGCACTTTTTTTTTTTGCAAAGGAAACAATGTGGCGAATTGTTGACTTCCTTGTAATCGCATCACCATTCTGTGTAAACATATGAGTTAACCATCTTAATGAGGCATGCAGCTATATATGCTGAATTGGTTAACTGATATGTGATTATAAGGCCAAATAACCTGGAAATAAAGCCTTGCAAACTTCCCTTGTTCCCTTTTCTGTGAATGAAGCATCATGTAGTTATTCTGCATTTTCTTTTTGCCATAGAAATACAAGGAATAAAAAAGAGAGATGAAACTTTCACACTTCAATCCGGCTGTACTTGATACAATACTCACAATAATTTTATTACTGAGATCATGCACTGTCGAACAGTGAACGAAGTGCTAATAGGTAAAAAAGGTCCAATAATAGGCTAAAATAGTTCTATTCTCTACCACTAATGTGCAACTTGGCCCATCCTTATTGAAAGGCACTTCTATTCTCAAGATGTCTTAGTAGTTAGTTTTGCACCCTTCTCATCTGTTTATTAATATATTTTTATCTCTTGCTGCACAACCTACTCATTCTTTGAAGCTTTGTCGTCGATCTTGAGACTATCAATAAACCTCTTGTATTTGTTGATGTTTAACGGTAGGAAGTCAAGGAAGTCCTGGAAGCTACTTCCTCTGTACATTCTCGGGTGCTGCTTGTCCACAAGCTCCTCGGCGCAATGGATTCTCTCATCCATGGCGAGGCCATGAATGCTGGCAACAGACGTCCGTGATTCGGAAGGGTTGAGGACGGCTCGATGAACTAGGGACTTGATCTGACCATTGCTCAGCACTTCCAGCTGGTCCCCAATATGGACATGGAGAGCTCCGGGGATCACCGGGACAGCGGTCCACGCATCATCGTCGTGGTGCAGCACCTCCAGCCCCGGGGAGCTCTGCAGCAGGATGGTGAGGAAGCCGTAGTCGGAATGGGCAGCCAGTCCCAGCTTGTCGCTTTGATGCGAGAACTGTGGATAGTTGTTCACGGCCATGACCTGCACTCCCTTGTCTAGTTTTTGTCCCAGGTATGACGGTCCTAGCTCGAGGCCCTGCAGAATCGCTTCCATAAGCTGCATCGACAGTCTCTGTATTTCAACACCGTACTCCCCCATCTTCTTCCTGGTGCAATAATCGTGTCAAGACATGTGTATAATAAGATGGCCTAATTCGAAGGATTCGTGCAGGTTATTATTACCTATATGATGGCGGGTTCTCTGGCCAGCGGTGGATCCAGTGTTCCAGGGGATTAGCGTAGTGCTTCAAGAATGACCTGGCCAAGCTGATCCCGTCCCTGGAGCTCGTGTCGTACCTGATAGGCTGTCGAATGTCATCTGATGCGAACTCCCCTTCTGCTCCGTGGATAATTCGAAGAATTCAGAGGCGGCCTCGAGGGCGCCCTTCATGACGGACTTGCTCACACCGTGGTTTATCACCTGAAAATCGTATTTGTGAGGTTGGTCCCCGTTACTAGCTAGAGTGAAATTTACCAATTTTTGCCCTATGTAAGTTTGTATCATGTCGGCATGGTGACATTTACATGGCAGGGCAGTAGGGATGGCAGCTTACAAATAACTATAGTCAGGTCGGCATCTGCCATGAGAATAAGGTAATTCAGGACTTCTTAAGTTAATTTATCAGAAGACATATATACGTATGAGGTAAAGAAGAAGTACGAGGGCCCTAACGTGGACACCATGCATGGGTCACGAAAGCGAGGTGCCATGGTAAGACGAGGCATGAGTTGCACGTGTATTGCAACCATTTTATTATTAAGGGTAAAAATGCAATTCACCGTGCCATTGACATCCAGCAATGGTAGTAGCTAGTACATTATTTGGAAGAAACAATGCAAGCAAGCAGCATGCATGGATTACCTGAAAGCAACCCCTCTCTCGGCACGCCCGTGCAATGTCCTGGATGACGAGCTCCCTTGATGCCGGGTCGTTGCCGAGCCGGCCGAGGTTGATCACAGGCAATGCCGCCTGTGGCGGCAGCCGCTGCGGCTGGGTTGCCGCCATGTATCTTGGTAAGGAGCAGGCAGGCATGGCTCTGTCGTCGTCGTCGACCTCCACTCAATCGGTGAATGGAGATGCACTGCACTGATCGATGATGCTGTTGCGCCCTCCTCCTATATATGGTAAGAGGATGGTTTTCAAATGCCGGTGCCAAGAGATGGCAATGCATCTGGTATTTATATAGGATCTGATGAACGTGCAGCCGCGGGTAGAAAATGAAAGGTCCTGGCTGTTGTTGCTGCTGGCAACTGGGCAAATTAAGTCCCATGCCCGGGCCAGGAGCGGAAAATAGCGAGCTTCCCAACGGTTCGGTGACACAAGCTAGAACGCATGCGTCACATATGTCCCATTTCGCGCACGGGCGCGGCCGGTCCAGGTGAACGAGATCTCGCCCTTGCGGTTACCAGCTGTGCGCCAACTTGCGCTGGATACATCCCGCTTGCGACCATGTGTCGCTGTTGCTGAGGTACGTGTCCTGCGACGACGCGTCCCTCTCCCAGATAAATGCTTTGGTTTGGCGGCAGGGAGACGGAAATCCGCGGCAACCAGGGGTTTCCGGTTTTGGCATCCAACACTAGACATGTGAACTCGGAGACAATGCCATCGATGATCCATGGGGGGTTCGCTTCGAATCGCATGGTGACCCGAGACGAATCTTCTTTCTTTCTTTCCCGGGAGCAAGGTCCTGTCCATTCCGATTCGCCGTCATCCGTGACGACTCACGACCCAAAGGCGTGGCCGACTCACAATAATACAGTACTGGTTTTCTCCTAGGATTTCGGAATTTGGACGGTTGGTTTTTCATGGATGATGGGTGCACGGACTGTTTTTTTCCTGGGCTTTAACAACTGCCAGTTTGGCGCGCTTCCCTTCTCGTACCACCCGCAGGCTGTGTCGTTGGCTCGTTGCACAATTCTTCTTCTTTGTGCGGGGTCGACAGGACTCTGGGCAATGCCGCAAGAGCTCACATAATTGGAGTTCCAGGACACCAAAGTACGTCCAGTGTTGTCTCTTCGCCAGTGCATTTGAGCTCCAATAATAAAGCAACAAAGTGTCCGTACATCACTCTCATCATTTTTTTTAATACAATGTAATAACAAAGTACGCCATCTATTTTCTGAGATAGAGTTTTCCACTGTATGAGATCAATATATTACTGAATAGTGGCTTTATTACTGAATTAATGCAACGATCACAAATATTCATGTGACTTTGAAACTAATCTAACACTATATATTGCCTGACTTGTGAATAGGGTCCAAGGATTAATAGTCATTTATATTATGCTCAAAACTAGTTGGTTCTGCATTATCGAAAAACGAAACAAATGGGTTATAGAAACCCTTGTACCATACGAAAGTGGGATCAAGACGATTTTAGCTTTTAGGTGCAAATATATTGCCATACATTTATTAAATAAAACAAAAAACAAAAGTATTTGATTGAGTATAAATATAGAGCTTTCATTTTTTTCAAATGTAAAATTACAGGTTTATTATAATATTTCAGAGATCTTTAAGTGGCAATGCATAAAGATGTAAATAAGGGGAAAAGTGTTCTATTAAGTTTTTTTTTACATAAATAGATGTTTTTTAGAATGTTCTATTGAAATGTGAGTAGAGCTCATCTTTACAACATTATAAATGGGACTAAGATATTGCTCCCTTTATTTTTCAATGAATATTGAAGTAAAAAGTTCTTATCCTATAGTGACAATATACTTCAAAACATACCATTAGGCCTAAATCTAACGGAGCTGAGTTCTACGACCCACGAAAGGGGCTCACGTGAAGTACAAACACATCTATTCATGTGTGTTGGGACTTGGGAAAAGAAAGGTTAGAGGTGAGTGGGTGTAAGGAGAGGGAAATGAATCCCGTTATCAAACTTTATACATGTTTTCTCTGTCAAACCATAATTTCGTTTGTGAGTCCATTTGAACCACCTGGTTGTTTACAAATATTTGTACTAAGATGCCATATGAATATTCTTTTATATTTGCAAAATTTGAAGTTACGTAAGTACTTTTAACGTATTGTAGCAAATTTTTGTTTATATTATGTCAATATTTTAGATATTATATGCATTTTTAAATAAAAATATTGAGTTTATTTTTTATTATTTAGGAATTATAAAGAGGTTTACAAATTTTTGAAATTTTAAAATGATATAAAATTTTGAAATTAATTGTTATGATTATAGAAAGAGCTGACAAAAATCACATAGAACTGGTCGCTGACAAGTGGGACCCATCGCCACACGCGCTAGCCCCGACTGTGCCCCGCGGCTGCTGCAAGCGCCGCTACGCTCGCATGCGCCGTCGTCCATGGCCGCAACCACGAACGCCGCGCGCAAGCCCAACGCCATCCACGGGTTGGCTGGAGGCCACAGCCGTGCTCGCCCACGCGCTAGCCGCGACTGAATAGGGACACGGCTCGCCGCGTCCTGGGGCACTCGTCGGGGAAAGATTGAGCTTTGACAACATCCCCACCCTCGTCGCCGAGCTCTCCGTCACGCGCGCCGCGGTTCACGCCTCTCCCGGTGCCACCGAGCCTCTGTGATCCTCCTATGCGCGCTCTCCTCGATTGGAGGCCTCTCGGCGTGCAGGCGGACAAATCTGCGACCCTGCAGTTCACAACGGCGAGATGGACGGGGCAGGATCGCAACTCATCGTCACAACAGCAGCAAACAACAGGTTATACCTTTATATCAAATCAAATTCGCCTCGTGAATTTTTTTACTCGACTACTTAGCAAAGGCTGGTGCATTGTAACTTCCCGTTTTCCTGAGGAAATGAAATCGAAATTGAACGCAATAGACTCAAGAGCATAAATTAAGTAATTGATATGCTTAATATAACAGATATTTTACAGAGTCATGTAAAGTACTTCAAACACACTCCAAGTCTTAAAAAAACATTTGTGTAACCAAAATGTAGATGATGACCGAAAATGATGACGGATGCAAGTTTCCAATGCTTCATGTAAAATGGGAACCGGACGCTTCAGGATTTCAACATGTGACAATAAAACCTTTGCCCAATCTGCCTTCTCCAGTACCATAGCACCAAATAGCCTGCATGATCAGATGATGTTAAACTTTTGAGCTACAAAAGGATAACAAACCATTGATCACACAATTAATTGGGCGCTCTGGGGTACATACCCATATTCCTTATAGTTTTTAGCTGTTTTGCAATTATCAAGTGTCTGTCAAGCTATAATGTCACTGTACAATTGTGTTGATTTGCACCTTTTCATTAATGATATACAAGGAAACTTGCTAATTGACCCTTTCTTTAGTAGTGATAGCTGGAACAGATCTAGTTTATATAGTGCAGTATCTTGTGATAGCTATGTGTGTTCATACAAAATGAGATTTTTTTTTACATTGGTGCTTGTTCTGATATGGGTACAATTCACACTACTGGAAGACCTATAATGATGCAGTGTGATGGAAGGGAAAAACTACCATCAGCAAATAGGGAAGAACAGGTTAGCATTAGCATCTCTATATGAAATAAAGCAACTAGTTCAGAGCCCATAACTTGTGGCATTACTTTGAACTTGAAATACATATAGATGGACTGATGTATGCGTAGCACATCATATTACTTACTTCTGGACTTGTCGTGAAGATTATTCTCTAATTATGCTCCAGTCTTACATTCTAAGGCTTTCAAGAAAGTTTCTGTGCTTGTTGTCCATGTTAGCCGTAAGATGGTCAAGGAAGTCACTGAAGCTGCTCTCTTTATACTTCTGGGGATTTTCCTCATCCACAAGCTCCTTGGAGCATGTGACCTTTTCATGCAGAGCTAAACCATGAATGCTAGCTATAGATATCCTTGCTTCTTCAGGATTCAGAAGGGCACGGTGCACAACAGTTTTGATTTGGCCATTGCTCAGGACTTCCATGTGGTCTCCAATGTGGACATGCAATGCATGCGGGAGTTGCTGGACCGTTTTCCAGCTATCGTTATTGCGGTCAAGAACTTCAAGGCCCTGACAGCTTGGGAGCAAGATGGTAAGGAAGCCATAATCAGAATGTGGAGCCAGCCCTATGGTCCTAGCACCATGTGAGACTTTAGGGTAGCTGTTCACTGACAGCAGTTGCAAGCCTTCCTGAAATTTCTCTTGCAAGTAGTCCTTGCCCAATCCTAGGCCTTCAAGTATTGCTTCCATAAGTAGCAAAGCCACCCTCCTCACTTCAACAGCATACCTTCCCATGCACTCCCTGTTTTCAGCAAATAATAGTTCTCACAGAAAAAGTGCCCCTCTAACTTTATAATTCAAGTCTGCATAACAAACTTCTAAAAGAAAATGCTTTACCTATAGATTGGTGGTTTTTCTGGCCAATATTGAATCCAGTCACTGAGTGGATGAGCATAATGTTTGAGGAATGCCCGTGACATGCTAATGCTATCTTTTGAGCTGGTGTCATATCTAACAGGCTGTCGGAGGTCATCTGATGAATACTCTTCCTTTGTCTCGCTAGGTAGTTTGAAGAAATCTGATGCTGCTTCAACTGCTCTGTCCATGATAGATTGACTGATCCCATGGTTTATAACCTGCAAAATTGAGCATTCATCAGAGGCAGAGAGACAAGCAAGCATGCTTTATTTGGTTCAATTGTCCCCCCTGCTACTTGGTTGAGGATCTGGCAAGGGTTTCTGAGAGACTGAAGAAGAAATTTGGCTGGTCACTCAAGGCTGAAATGCACATAGCACCCAGAAAACTGAGAACATGACACGATAGGTAAAGTCATGCAAACTGCCATTTCTAAGTACTAAAAATGACCTTCCTTGTGGGTGGAATCCCAAGGATCTGTAGCCACTGTCATGAGAACTGAAGGGCAAGATGGGAACTGAAGTTCTTCTCAACTTGATGTTTATTGTCAGTTCCCATGCAACAGAGGACAATGTGCAGCTAGTTCTTTGCCATTCAATTGGAAACTATAAAAAAATGTGGTCGGAACTTGGTAGTGATAGCCGTCCCTTCTAAGAAATTTGTTGAAGGAGGAGTCAAACCTGGTTTTGCTAGGCCATTCAAGTGAAACTAGCTGATTCACTGAGTCAATTTCTCGTGATATCAAGTGGTCTTGATATCTCTGACAACTTAGAGCAGCACATTCTTTACTTTGGGAGGTAAAGAATGGGGATGAAGTTCGTCAAGTCACGCTGTACGGTAGAGAGAAAGATGTACCATATGATAATCTCTTCAGCATGCTAACAGCGGGAAACTGTTCAGCTAGTGGCTGGGTTGAAGGTCTGAGGTCAAAGCTTCGAAGGTTCACGTGGTATATATATCTTTTTGAGTTTTACTTTGACTAGAATATGGTTTGAGGCGTCACACGTGGCAAATCAGCTTCTTTGTTGGACTATATATAGCAGAGGTCACACGTGGCAAGTTCAAGCATCAGATTCAGACAAGGGAAAAGTTCAAGGAAAAGAAAAGAGAGAGAGAAAGGACAAGAAAAGGAGCAGAACAGTGTGGCTAAGAAGCATACCTGAAAGTACCCTAGATCACGGCATGCTTTGGCAATTTCATCGACCACACCTGATCGTGTGGATGAATCGAGGCTGAGGTGACCAAGGTTGATCACCGGCATTGGCCGGGGGTGCAGGTCGTCTGACGGGAGCTGCTCCTGTGGCACGGTCCTTGACGAGGCAGACATTTTGGCTGACGAATCGTAGCACCAGAGACACAGAGGTCGAACTGTGCTATTGAGAAGCACAATGTGGAATGGGGTACAAGCGTTGTGGAACCATCTACTTATAGGCTGCTATTGATCTTCCGAGGTACTACGTTAGAAGCCACCTCCTGGCCTTGCAATGTTTGCTTCATCAAAGGAATAACAGTATACTAGTACACCTGATGACCTTCACCTGGACAGTGCTTGCTCCAAAGTAGCGGTCAACTGAGCTCATCCGTCCATGCGACCACTTTTCAGTTTCCTGACCAGGAGAAGAGAAGGTCATGGGCTGGCAGTTCGGCTGCGCGCCATGCAAGTATAATACTAGTATGTTGTACTACTCCGTACTCCAGGGCAGCAGGTCGTTCTCAGCCGCACTGCTTCCCTGTTCTCCATAGCGCGTTAACGTCGCGGCTGCTGCTGGTGCAGTGCAACTGGTGTTTTCTTATGACACGAGAGAAGAAAAGGAATGGATAACATTGTTTTGGACGCAAGTTGTATTTTCTTATCTTGCTGTTGATGCCCATTTCCCAGGTGAGGGGTCTCATGTGCGCATAACGCCTGAAAGCTTCGTCGGTCACTCCAAAAACTAGTGCAGTGGCAGCGCCGCTACTTTGGCTGGTTGCGCAGTTAGGCTGCGTGTTCGCTGCAAGGGTAACACGCAACGGTGGATGATCTCCGGCCGCACGAGCAATTGTCCCATGTTTTTGTGCTGATGTGGTTCTGTTGATCTGGTGTGGCAACACAGCTGCGCTTGCTGTGAGTTTGTGATCGTCCGATCGATTATTTGTTTGTTACCCAGAAAAACCTTTTGGTTTTGGATGATCGTTGCCGCTCCAAAATGATCTTGAGATGGCAAGTTGGACGGTTGAGTTCAGGTGTAGACTTTTCTTCGGGTATTCGATCTTGGTTTTCTCTTTTGTTTAGCTCTTACGTGTACGCGTATCCAACTAAACTCTTCTTCAGTTGGCAGTGCAATCCTTTTGTTATGTTATTTAAAGTAAACAAAAGCAGGCGTATTTCACGTAAGCAGCATGTATTTGTTGTATTTTGGCATAGTTAAATAATTCGAATTGCGCAGCAATTGCAGTGTGATTTTGTTTCTGTAGCTTCTTGCTCTGTCGGCATTCGTTTGATGTGTCGAAATATTGCCGACTCCACATATATGGATGTTGCTGCATCTGCTGTAAATCTTTTTTTTTTTTTTTTTTGAAGAAACTGCTGTAATCATTGAAGATGGCCACCTGTAAATCTTTGAAGATGGCCGCATGTAAAGAAGAATAAAGGTCGAGGGGAAGAAGGTGATGACAGCCAATTTTTAGAAAGAAAAATAGGGTAAAGTAGGCTACAATTTGAATTAAACGCAACTTAGCGAGTCGAAACCACCATGGGATGCCTTGCCTTGCCCGATCAGGACTTTTTTTGTGTAAAGGGAGAACTTTATTGATTACTTGAGATTAGGATTACAATCGGGAGCAATCAAGTGCCCGATACAATGAGGAATACGCCCCCTCCACACAGCCGTGTGTGTCTTGAGCTATTGTGTTCTACTTTTTTTGATATTAGAGTCCAACGGCTTCAAAAAAAAATTCAGAAAACATAAGAGGCACGAAACACGGAAAATTTTTGTGCGTTGTTGGCTGGGTCCGTTTGGGATGAAGGAATTCCAAAGGAATTTCACAGGAATGCATTCCTATGGAAAGGAATTAAAAGTTGATGTTTGGATTGGAGGAAAGTGAGTTTCCTTTCCAAAGGAATGGTATCCTTCTATGCACAAAACGTAGGAAAGATAAAATCTACTAAAAACTATGGGAAATTTTCCTTTGAAATCTTCAGCACAACGGAGGTTCTAACTTCCAATTAATCTTCAATTGCTCCATAATAGGTTGTCTAAAGTATCACATAAATTGTTCAAGCCTGCGAATATTTGAAATTGCTAAATCACTAATTTTTCAAAGTCGGTTGATGAGGTCCATAATATGTTGCACCTCGGTTGATGAGGTGCAACATGCAAAGCTGCAAGAAGCCAATTTTTTTAACAAGGTGCTAAATCGTTAAATTAGTCATAATGCAGGTTATGTAAATAGAAATTTCAATTAGTGGTGCACGACTTTTTGTCCATAAGAATAAACTTGAAACTGAACCAATAAATGAACACTGAACATATGAACAAAAAGAAGATATTTTTTCTTTCTAATAACGGAGAGAAGGTCTCGTGTTTCTATGTTTTGCCAACTTAGTTAGATAACGTCCATAGGTCAACTATGAATTCAAAAGTAAATGTTGTATGGTTGTTATCTAATCAAACACAATATAGATTCATTCCTGTGTTCCAAACACATGTTCACTGAAATTCCTTTGTTCCCGATTCCTGCGGTAATCACATCTCCATTCTTCTAAAACGTGTGGGTTTTCTTGCAAGATAACCAGGCCACGTCATCGGTTTATTTTCCACCGTTAGATCTTCCATCGGACGAATACGAGACCGTTAGATATGCAACTGTGGTCTTACATCTAGGCCCTTCACGAAGTAACAATTGCATTCAGATCCTTCCACCGTTTCCCTAGAAGTTTACACCTGGAACCTTTAGCAATCATAATATTTTTCGAGGTCCTTCCACCATTCCTTCCGGATTTTACATCTAGAACCTTCTAAAACCATAATATTTTTCTCAGTCCTTCCACCAATGACAATGTTGCATCCCGACCCCTCACAAAGTATATTTTAAAAAGAAATCACTATTTATATTCTTGCACTTAGATTATTTTTAAAAATCATACTGAAATTATTCTTTGTGTAACATATAAATATATTAATTAATGAAATAATACAAAAATGAAAAATGTCTCCATGTTTCTTCACTAAGGTTTCTTTTTGGCTATGCTAAGATTTTGGTTATTTGTAAGCAGCTTATAATCCTTCCTCACAAAAAAGAGCTTTCAATCCTTCCTTAAAAAAAGATATTTTAATCCTTAGTTTCTGATATATTTTTTCTTTATATTCATTTCAATAAAATTGTTTCTATATAAGTTGATGTAACATTAAGATAAAATAATTGTTATCCACTTGTGAAGTTAAGTTCTCCGAACAAATAAGAAATTTAATTTTGATTAAAAATCTAACTTGATAATGGTATTTTGTAATAAAATAAATGGACGTAGCTTGTAATCTCTATGTTCATGTATGCAAATAAAGAGCATAGACAATTCGCAAATAAACATGTGTGAGCCGATGGCTTTGTTGTGGGTTGTAATTACAATGGTTGAATCAATATAAATTTGAGAATTCAAAAAAGGAACAAGTTATAAGATACTAAAATAATTGTCATGAGAAAGATTTGAATAATATATTGTAATCAATATAAATTTAAGAATTCAAAAAGGAATAAGTTATAAGATACTAAAATAATTGTCATGAGAAAGATTTGAATAATATATTGTAATAAATATAAATTATCTATTTCCTCACATTTGAATTCATTTTACTAACACTTTGGTCTGTTGTGATGAGGGGATACATATTTTTACATATATTTTATCATTTCATTATTTACAATCCACACTATTTTGGTTTTAAAAATATAGAATAACTATGTTAAATATAATATAATCCAAGTCATAAATTCCGCGCGGCGTTGCGCGCGATTATTCTAGTTTCCTCTATTTCTGTGTTTTATTTGTTCCTGCGTTTTTTTCTATTCCTGCGTTTTTCATTCCTTCATTCCAAACACATCCGAGAGTGTTTGGAGCGAAGGAATATAAAACACGAGAACGAGAAAAGACGCAGGAATGATGAAAACACAAGAATTGAAAAAAGTGAGAAAACCACAGGAATCAAAACAGAGGAACAGAGAAATATATGTGTTTATAACACAGGAATAGAAACACAGGAATAAAAAATTTAGTGCAACTAAATATAAGTTTTAGAAGTTAACACGATATTTGCATTTAACAACCTCAAGGGCTATGGGCCCACTGCTAGGAGATACGAAGTCTCCCTGCTCAGTTCGCTCTTATCCCCTTGTTGTTCATCTTCTTTCCTATTCCCCATCCGTCATTTTTCTCTTCTCTCTCCACGTAGTAGGTAGTACAAGAGAGAAGCTTGTCATGTGGCTCGAGGGTTGTGGCTTGACTCCTATGTTTTGTGGAGGAAACCGCTTCTTTCTTCCTTTGAAACACCCTGTGATGTCAGCAATCTATAGAAAACTCATTCCTTTGAAATTCCTTTGAAAATCCTACATCCCAAACAGGGCCTGAGAGTGAGAGGGCCAGCAGGCAGCTCGGGCCGCAGTGATCTGTTTCATTCCGGACCTTTGGGCTTGTCAAGCGGCTGGTCGATCGCGGCCTCGATTGGACCTAGAGCTGTCCAAACGGGCCGTGCCGACCGAGCTTGTCAAGCGGCTGGTCGATCGCGGCCTCGATTGGACCTAGAGTCGTCCAAACGGGCCGTGCCGACCGGGCCGGTCCAAAGCACGGAAAATTTGGCCCGGCCCAAGCACGGCACGGCCCATTAAGATTCGCGAGGCTACGGGCCGTGCTCGAGCCGAAGGTGCAACCCGACGGGCGGCACGGGCACGACCCGTTTAACCATCGGCCCGAGAAAGCACGAAATAGGCCCGTTAAGGCACGACCCGAAAATGTCCGGATAAATATATACATAGTTTGAGTTCATACATATAAGCTAGAGTAGTCTGGTGGTAAGGCGTTTGGGTTGGATTCAACAAGTTCAAGGTTTGAACCTTGCTCAAGCCTTCTTTTTTCACCTCCATTTTTCAACACCAAGTGTTAACGGACCGAAGTGGGCTAACAGGCTAATGGGCTGGCGTGCCTAACGGACCGACCCGGCACGCCTGACACATTCTATGCCGGGCCGTGGGCCGGCGCCTTGGCACGACGGGCGGCACGGTACGGCCCGATTGTCATTTCGTGCTGGGCCAGCCCAAAATTTGACGGGCCAGACCTATCCGTGCTTGGGCCGTGCCGTGCCGGACGGCCCATTTGGCCAGCACTAACTGGACCGAAGTCGACGGGGTGGCCGTCCGCGAACCACACCCAGGCTCGCCAAGGCATGCCAGTTTCAAAAAAGGCGATGGATGCGAATCAGAACACGGCCACCTCGCAGCGGCAGTCGCAGCACAAAGCCGCGGCGCCGCCCAGTCGTGAGTCGCCCACAGGTTCGGAAGCTCTCAGAGCGAGCAGTGAAGTAGTACTACCGAGCAAGCTGATCCGAGTCGCGATAAGCCTGCACAGAAGTACGTAGACAATAAAAAAAGTATAGTTCTCTGTTCTTGTTTTGATGACGTTAAGACAAAGAGATTAATTCATTTTTAGACTAAGATTCTTATCCTAACGTCAACAATAAAAAAATGGATGGAGTACGCGTTACAGAATTAGCGGGTTGTGTGAGCTGAAGGTCAGGAATGTTGGCGTCGGAATTAAGTTGGGTACCAACAGGCTTCGTTAAAATACGGAAAGCAGGCTGAGATAGGATGTATATTGTGGAGAATTGCCTGGTTTATGTTTCTTCTTTCTTTTCTGTTGGTTACAAACTCTATTAGCTTAATGAAGAAGCTAGGAATAAAAATCCTATTATGCAAAAAAAAAATCACGGTAATACCCTATCATGTTTGACTTCAAAGCACATGCAGTACTTCCTTGAAAAGAAAATCCAAAATGGAGCTTGCTAATTTTCAGACAATTGAAAGTTTGGAAGCTTTCGATCAACATCCAACATCACTAGATCAAAATCGAATGATTCATAAAAAGTAAGTAATTTTTTCTATAGTATGTACATTAATATTTTCCCCTCAACCTTGCATGTCATATAATCTTATAAAAATAAATAACAATACAAATTCTAGTACGAACCATGTCGATTGAAAGTTTCTCAAGGAAATATGATTCAAAATATGTATTGAAATGCCCATAACCTTGTTCTGCCTTGTGAAAAAAAATGAAAAAAATGTGTAATAAGAATGCGAATTCAGAGCGGCCCAAATAGAAGTCAGCTTCGGGCCCACCGAAACGTAGCAGTGTCCCTACACGACCAGAGGAACAAAGAGGTGCGGAATTTGCCTCTGCGGCGAAGGGGGTGAAAAATATGGAGGCTTCCGCTGAGGCGGGGCGGCGGCCGCCGCCGGCGCCGCGCGAACGCTGCGGTGGGCTGGCCGTGCGGGGCACCTGGCGGGTGTCCCGCGCCTTGCGGTGTTCGCTGCCGTTGGCACGTTCGCCAAGGTCTACGCCTCGATGCTCAACACCACGACCGTCCACAACGCCGACGCCCTCCTCCGACTCGTCTCGTCGCGGCCTCCCGGCACCCCGCTCCTCACCATCAGCAACCACATGTCCACGTGCGTCACCTACACTCCTCACTCATCTCGCGCTTACCATATATTTTTCTCGATGATTGGCGCTTTAGGCTAGACACAATAGCGGGTCAGAGATGCACTGTGCTGTCGCGTATGCTTGATCTGTCGTAATTTTTGCTCCTGATTATAAAATCTGGGCCACTATAGTTCGGATGAAGGGTCCTTGCTTAATGAGTTTATGCCAGCATTGTTGCTTCTACATGTCAATGGAGCGTGTGTTGATTTAGGTCTAGAACCTGCTGTCGAATTAGGGTTACCTCTGTAGCACACGTGGATGATCTGCTAAACATTCGCACTCACTGAAAACCATTCCTCATTTCTGTTCAATATGTAGAAATGTGGCCCTGAGGTAGCCCTGGCTCCTATATGTGGCAGACTTGCAATGCTGGCCTTTTCACTGAAAACCATTGCTCAATGTTGATTCCTATGCTCCTAAGCATGAGGAAAGCTTTAAATGATTTCTCATCTGTTTTTATCCTTTTTTCCTTAGAAAAAAATTCATTTCGTTTTTCATTTTTCGGCTTTTCTGGTAACCTTGAGGTTATTTTATAATTGTTTGTATCAGGATAGATGACCCGCTTATGTGGGGATTCAAGGGGTTTCCAATCACAGATGCAAAGCTTGGAAGGTGGGTACTAACTGCAGAAGATATATGCTTCAAGAATGTTGTCATGTCGTACATGTTTCGACTTGGTGAGCTTCATTAAGACTTTAATAAAATCGATTTTGCACGGATGCGTGTAGAATTTTTAAGATGTAATGGTATTCCAATTTGTATTTCTATGTTGAAAGGGGCCATCCTTTAGAGAGTGAATTTTCTGTAACTTAATGGCGATGGAATATACTCCATCTTAGGTAACAATTTATGTGAAGATAAGAATTGTTTGCCTTTGCAGTCCATTTTTTTTTCTCGAATACGCAAGAGAGTTGTGTATCTTTGTATTAAGAAGAGAGAAACCGGTCCCTTACAAACACCACCATCTCACTCTGAATTTTAACATGTTCAGTCCATTTTAAGGTGTTTCCTGGTAGTATGTGAGAAGAAAAGGAGTTTGGCCAAACCTTCTACAACTCTGTTGCTACTATAAACATTAGACTTTAAACTTTATGATAACACTCAATTTGAGTGTTGGAGATTTACTTTTCAGAATTGCCAAAACCTCCGCAATTCAATGTTAGTATTAACTCATTTTGGCAATAGTTCTATGTCCAAGATTTTCCATATAGATGCCACTGACCATTGTTTTGAGTCGCAGTTTTTCAGTATTTGTATCATATTATCCCCTATTATCTCTGGTTCAGCTACCAGTTGAATGCTCAGTGCTTGCTATCTTTTCCATTCTTATTGATCTATTTTCTTTTTGTTTGCTTTTATGGTGTGACAGTTTTATGATTGTGCCTATCATAGCTTTATCCTTGACAACATACTTGTATGTATAGGAAAATGCATACCGATCACGAGAGGTGCTGGAATCTATCAAGACTATATGAATGAAGCCCTTGAAGTGCTTAGCAATGGAGGCTGGGTATAACATTTTCTTTAATTTCAGTACTGATCATTGTGTGATTAACAGACACATATGACTGTTTATAGTTTGGCCTTAATTCCAAATTTGTTATGACATATTCAAACAGTTGCATTCATTCCCTGAAGGAAAAATAGCCCAAGATCATGAGCCAATCCGAAGAATAAAGTGGGGAACTGCCAGTCTTATTGTCCGGGCACCTATAACTCCAATAATTTTGCCAATCGTTCACTCTGGTTTTGAAAAGGTATGTGGAACTGATATATGCCAATCTTTTAACATGATTGCATCTCCTGATGAAACTACATTGACTTTGAAGAAATCATATAATGATAAATAGAACGTTCGTTCTGAAGCATTGCTACCATTTTGCCATTTACATCAGGTCATGCCAGAGAAATCATTCTTTGGACGGCGGCCACCAGTGCCACTCTGCAACAAGGAGATAGATATCATCGTTGGAGAGCCGATAGAGTTTGATTTGGCAGGGTTGAAGCAGGCAGCATCTTTGGTACCTCATGATTCATCCTTTGAAATGAAGGGATGGCCAACCATCGAACCGGGTGGGTTAGATGAGGCTGCTCAGAGGTGGCTTTACCAGAAGATGTCTGATAAGATTCAGTCTGTGATGGAGAACTTGCGGAAAACTCTTCTGAACTTGAAACAGCATTGACCCTTTGTCCTTGATCCACGGGCAGTGGCAGGTACCACTTTTTCCCTTTTTTGAAACAGTGAACTGGATAGGATTCATAAACTAGCTTCAATTGTTGCATAAACAAATGGGTGAGTCGAGAGTGGGGATGGGCTTTGCGCCCGCCAAAATGAGGAATCAAAATGGCGAGGGTAGATTATAGCTCAGCTTGTTATTACTATATTTGAGCCTTGTTTTTTGAGGGGCTGTACTCTTGGAAGATTTCTTTTCATCATTTGTGATCAGCTGTTCACAGTTCAGTGTCATTTTACGGAGGCATAAATAAAGCCATCGTTAGTTGGATACTCTATTTTGTTTTTTCTTGCCCTTGATTAGTGCAAATTTGCACTTGCCAGATTGTCCTAACGTCAACAACAAGAATTCCACACAGACGATTACCAGATTGCCTTTTGTTGTTCTTGTCATTGATTACTACTTTTTATCTTTTTGGGTGTGACTGTAATACGGGCGTTACGTTTTGTCATTTCCCCATCGAGTGCATTGAAAAACGAATCGGCATTTGGATGGTAGGTTGCCAAAATAAGGACCAGCCCAGACCCACAGTATTCGCAGATGCGACCAACTGTGTAGATCTTTGGATTCTGTTGAGGCCCAGAAGAAACGGCTTCGGGGCCTGGACGGATCCAATGACAAGATCCAATGACAATTCTTAAACTCACATGTGTTTGCATTTTTTCTTTTGTCTTCGAAAGCATCTGACGGTGTTGTTTTTCAACTCGTAAGCTAGAAAAGACCAATGGAGAATCACATGATCCGATAACTGTGCCCGCTGCCCCTTGTACTATTTTGCTATAGGTTTTGCCGAAAGCGACGCGACGCACAGCCAAGGGAGGAGCCATGCGGCAGCACGGCGAGGGGAACCTGTTGTGCCTGCGCATGCGAAGCCACAGCTCCTGCAGCTGTCGTCGTCCTGCATGCACGCCGGCACCATACCAGAAGTTGCTGTCGTCGAGCTGGGCTGACCCGGATAGCCTATTCACTCATCCAGAGTCGTGCTTCGCCATTTAGATAGTAGACTCCAGCAGACGTGACGTCCACTAATGATACGAGTTGTCCTGGCCTGCAGCTACACGCCGCGTGATTAGGGGAGGGATACGGTAGGGGACAATCCAATCGTGGATGTTCTCCCGTCATGTATCAGGTCTTTGGTTGCTGGTGATTTGCTAGCAAATGAGTAATGGAACATGGTGTTTCCAGGTCAAAAAAAAAAAAAACAAGGGAGGGTATAACCGAACTTTTTGGTGGAAAAAAAGAAATTGCGCTCTTACAAAATAATTGTACGGTCCCGCATTGAAAAACAGGCCTTGTTCCCAGCTTTTATATAGAGTGAAATACACTAGCAGTCTTTAAACTTGCTCCGTAATGTTATCTAGATTTATAATCTTGTAAAATGCACTAATACATCTCTAAACTTGTCTTCTGGTGTCATCTAGGTCCATTAACTTGAAAAATGCATTAATACATCTTCAATCTTGTCATATATTGTCATTTAGGTCGAGACCTCTACTATGGCTACAGTTTATAAAACCATAAGAAATCAATTGGTTTTCATGAAAATCGAAAAACAACTCTACCTGGTTTGAGCGGGTCGTCGGGTTTCACCAAAAAACTAAACATGAGTAATGTAACAAAAATGATAACAAAAAAAAAAACAAACATGTGTCTTCACCCTCTATAGATATAATATGTTGAGGTTTCTTTTAATCATTTTCTTACTAAAGTGATTAAATAATGACACGTAAAATGCTACATAGGTAGATTTATACATTCTACTGAAAGTGTGGACCTATATGACACCAAAAGATAAGTTTAAGAATGTATTTTTGCATCTTACAAGTTTATAGACCTAGATGACACATCACTAGACAAATTCAGGGATGCACTTGTACAATTTGTAAATTTATGGACCGTGTATCACATCGAAACAAGTTTAAGAATCGCTGGGGTAATTTACTCTTTTTTTTTACGGAAAGGAACAAGGAGGAAGAGGCCACGTGACACCAAACGATGAGGAGGGAGGATGGGAAGGCCATGAATGAAGCTAGAACACCTGTGCCCAACAAGGAAATGAATGTGATGCATATATTGGAACAGTGCAACTAGTACCATCATCCAAGCTGGGACGCAGCTATTGTTGTTTAGGTGAAGTGTCAAACGGCTCAATCACCTCCTCTGCCTCTGCCCAGCCAGGTTTTATTCCAACTTCCAGTCACGGTTGGCAATGCAGGACCAGAGAGAATGCTGCCGCGTTGTGAATAGGGGAAGCAATCAAAAGTGTGTCGCTCTCGATCGGGAGCCCGGATCGTCGGTCGCTGTTGTGCGCGGCTTGGGGTCGGTCTCCTGGTTATTGAACCCCTTTTTCTGCGGTTTCGGTGGCGCCGTCGAGTGCTCCTCTGCCATCCATTTGAAGGCCTTGACGATCACGATGGAGCCTCGCCGGACCATAAAAATGCGCTAGCGCAACGACCTGCACGCAAAACTCAGCTACGAGTGCGATGGGTCTATATATGCCTCTTTAGGCTATCTCCAAGACTCCAACCCTAGGTCTTCGGTTGGAGACATTTTTTTAAAGTTTTATGATCTATTCTAGGTTTGGATGGCCATATGGGTTTACTGCTCTTCGGTTAGCAAATCCTAAGTAAATTGTACAAGCCTACGAGTCTTGGACAAGACTTGAAGTGAACTCCTGAGTTTTCTTGACTTGACGGTATCCGCTACTTACGGTATACAACAAACGAAGGCTGTACCCTGCCAATGCCACACTGATACCGGTCGAAAGTACAGTATTTTGTAGTTGACGATCTACTTGCTGTGTCAGTCAGTCGACCTATCGTCGGTTGAACATGATGTGGACCGTTGTTGCCCGGTGTACCACCATCATCGATGGGCAGACACATTACATAGGTCTTCTCGCCTGGCTTTGGCTTTTCACGTGGTAGGCCAAGCAAGGTCCGGAAGGGAACAAACAGGCCAACAAAATAAACAAAAGGGTTGTCATCAGCACTTCCCTTGGCTAGATCTCGCTCGTCTGCAACTCTGGGATACTCGCTCGTGCGCAGTCGACAAAAAGTAGCGTCCAAGATGCTCAGCACACCGCGGTCAAGCAAGTCGCGTCATGATTCGTTGCCGTCTGATTTGAAATCCACTGCTCTACAAAATCTGCTAAAAGCAGGCTAACACGTCAGCATGTGCGAATATCTGTTACAAAATTTTATTATTAAATTGATCGAAATATTTATAAATAATAAATTTTTTTTGATGCGACAAGATCTTAAATTTTAGAGGACAGAAAACAAACGGGCCGTAGTATAACTGCTAATGATATCTGATAGTTACCGTAACGGCTACCATCGGTAGTAATCCGATGTTTTTTTTTCGAGCAAGCAGCACGCAGGACATCGGCATACGGGCGCTGGTACAAGATAATTCCAGCGTGGTGCCAAAAAACATGGAACCATCCAATCCAAGAGGCCTGGCACGGCCTTGTCCGCAGAGGAAGCATTGTGAAGCAGGGGGACCATTTCGGTACAAAAATTGAAGTTGTCACTACTGTGTGCTGCAACACATGCCCCCTATTCCCGTGGAATTTGGGACGCCTCCCGGGACCGTGCGAGTGTGACGCCAATGGCTGGTGGCACCTCATCCATGGCACATATGGACCAAGCTGAGGTAACAAATGGCAATGCCTTGTGGACTTCTACTCCGGTACGCTGCACGGGAAAAAGGGACCCCGGCAAAGCACATACCGTACATGACAGAGGTAGTTATGGCGTTGCCTTGTTGTTTGTTACCAGTACGTACTCTTTAATTTCCCTGTAGCGACGAGTATAAAATACTTGGTTAGCGTTTAGTAGATCGAGAGGTCCAAGCTTTATTTGTACCAGAACATGCTTTAACACGCAAGGAGAAGGATAGCGGCACAGGGCACTTGATCGCGATCAAAACATGGTGCCGTGTTAAGCCAGTGGTAGAGGTTACAGTGGATACTGGTAGAGTACTTTAATACTGATGATGCCGCGTTGGGGATTAGCGACCACGGGCAAACGACATTTGCCAAACGGCAGGATAATCACAGGACTCATATCCATCGCTTTGTAGTTCTATATTTCTCGCAACATTCGCCGGTATTGACTATTGAACCACCATAAAAAGAATTGAACAACAAATCATTAGCACGATACGAATCTGGGATTCGTGTGTTGATTTGCCGACGAGCCATGACGAGCGAGACACCAGCCAAGAACGGATTTGAAAACGACGGTGCGAACTGAAACCCTGGTTCGACGAACTCGCATCGCATTTGCCGACACATGGAATCCAATTACGAGACTTACCGAGAATTTCGCTCGCGCATCAGGTTGTCAATTTCACCACACCCGTTGGTTGGGGTTGTGGCGGTGGGCGAGCAACTCCGCCGGAACGCGCCTCCTACCGCAGGGCCGGAAGAAGAATGACACCGCAGCGCACGCCTGGCAGCGGGCCCCGCCGCACAGACTTTTCTTATTCCGAAAAACGAATTCAAACTTTAATCCGCCCTCCTCCCAAAACGAAAATCATGGGAGGGAGGAGTAATTCCATTCCCCTGCTGGCTGGCTGGCTCAGCTGCGGGCGGCAAAACAGCAAAAAGTCCCGCACCTCGTCGCGTGATTTCTTTAATCCGGCATCCCCTTCGCCATACCACTCCTCGTGAGCCCCTCTCCTCTCCTCCTCTCTCTGCAGTCCACACCACGCCTCCTCCTCCCTCCTCAAGTCTCTGGATCTCGTCCTGCCGGCCGCGGCCGGACGCGGCGGCGACCCGGTCCGACCCCGCTCCCCTTCGCCCGCCGCGCGAGCCTCGCCTGCTTTGCTGTCTTAAAACATCCCGCATTGCTGCTGGGATTTTGCTCCATTTGTCAGACGATAGCTCGCGGCGGCCGCGCACCGATTGGGGAGCTGACCACCGCTTCTGCTGGGTTCGCTCCGCATCGCTCCATCTGAGGCGGCGTTTCTCCGCGTCGCCGGGCTGGTCTGAGCCTTGCGGTGATGGCGATTGGAGCTTAGCGACCTGCTAGCTGCTGCACGCGACTTGAGGCTTCAAGGGTGCTAAGCTAGTTCCCGACGAGAGGGAGGCGGGAGATGGCGGCCGGTGGGGTGGGAACAGCGCAGCACCAGACGCCCAACGGCAGCAGCAACGGCGGTGCTGGCACGGCGGCCGCCACGCCGGTACATGCCTCCGCGACCTCCGCCGTCAACGGCGCCGGCGATGGGTACGAGAGCGACGGCTACAGCTTCGCGCCGCCGTGAGTGCAACCATCCCCCCTGCTTTGCTGCCCTGTTTCGGCTTCTGGTATTTTGTGATTAGCCGTCTCGTTGACATGATTTAGTCCGTTATCGGTTCGTTAGCCTGATTTTTCTAGTGCATATATTGCATTTCATCAGCCAAAAAGGTTTCCCAACCTAGTGGAAAAGTAGATGAAAAGTTGGGTTCACACTCGAGGTTGTTTTTTCACGTTAATGTCACTATAACTAGCTCTGTGCTCTGCTCGGAATCCATGATTGCCTACTGCCCTACTTGTTAAATGCGTTGGGTACCACCAGCCTTGTGCTTGTTTTGAAGTGAAGACGCTAGACGGTGGTACACTGCTTTCTTCTGTATGACTGCTCTGTTTGCTTGGAATGTGATCCATATTTACACGCTGGGGTTACTGTTTTGCAGTACGCCATCAACCTTATCAATGTCCATCCCTCCGGAGCTTGCTGGAGCAATTCCACTGATTGATAGATTCCAGGTACGTGCCTTCTTTACATCCACACTCCACAGTGATCTTATAAATTTCCATGGCCATTTGAAAAGGGGGAGCATATTCTAGTCATCCACCGACCTGGTGGTGCCCTCTAACGTGCATGAAATTTTAATGTTAGCATTGTGGTATTGAATTATTTATTGCTAATAATGCAAAAGATTCACCAAATATCAATGTGGAGGGAACAGAAATGAGATGAAGGAAAACAACCATCATAACCACCATCCATCCAATAGAGAAAAATGAGCGGAAACCTAATATATGCACTGTTCTTCACTGTATAACAATTTGAATCCAGCCTCCAGAAATTAAGAGGAGCAATAAAAAAACCAAGAGAGAATCCAAGAGCAAGGACAATATGTGCAATGTTGATGTTTAAAATTTGCATCCCCTTTTGAATCCGCAATAAAAAGATGAAATGTAGGTTTCCAACAGTTAGTTAAGGTACCAACATTTGTCCCTATCATTGGAATTACAAACGAAGCCTACCGCAACTTGCTTGGGACAAAAGGCTATGTTATTGTTGTTGTTGTTGTATTGGCATTACAAACGAGCAGATGTGTACCGGAGTCTAGAAATAATTCCTCGATTTGACACAGTGAACAGCTCAGCATGTAGGTCTTCATTTATTCCTTTCGGCTATCACTTCTTCTTATCTGTTTATTCTTCTCTATTGCTTTGTTATTGTGGATCATTTTGACAGATATATCAAAATGTTAAGTGCTATAGGCTTCCTACTTTACTATATCAACTCTCCGTTATTACAAACTAGTATGATTCCCACATTAACAATATCGCTGAAATGTGACAGGTAGAAGGATTTCTCAAGGCAATGCAGAAACAGATTCATTCGGCTGGAAAACGTGGATTTTTTTCAAAGAAATCAGTTGGGCCCCAATCTCGTGAGAAGTTTACTTTGGAAGATATGTTGTGCTTCCAAAAGGTATGGTTGTCAAATCTCGTTCCATCTGTGAGGTCATATTGCTGCACTTAATGCAACTTATCTGTCTTCTAGAATTCTGTGCTGAAAAATAAATAAATTTCTCTCATATTATTTGTTTTACTTATACAGTGCTTCTGTGTATGTTTTTCTCAGGATCCTATTCCCACCTCGTTATTGAAAATAAGTAGCGATCTTGTAAGCCGCTCAATCAAATTGTTCCATGTCATACTGAAGTACATGGGCATCGATTCACCTGCAATAATAAGTATGGATGAACGAATAGAACTTGTTGCGAAGCTTTATAAGCATACATTGAAGCGTTCTGAACTTCGAGATGAACTTTTTGCACAAATTTCAAAACAAACACGTAACAATCCCGACAGGTGGGTTAAGGGCTTCTCGTGGAATGAATCACTAGTAGATATCTGCCTCATTTTATGATTCATAAGCTTTCCCTTTTTGTACTTACAGGGGTTGGTCAATAAGAGCTTGGGAGCTTATGTATCTTTGCGCATCGTCCATGCCACCAAGCAAAGATATTGGGGCATACCTGTCTGAATACGTTCACTATATTGCTCACGGAGCCACAACTGATTCTGATGTTCGTGTTTTAGCGCTGAACACACTAAATGCATTGAAACGTTCAGTTAAGGCGGGCCCTAGGGTTACAATTCCTGCACGGGAGGAGATCGAAGCTCTTTTAACGAGCAGGAAGCTTACAACAATTGTATTTTTCTTGGACGAAACTTTTGAGGAAATCACCTATGACATGGCAACAACTGTTGCTGATGCCGTTGAGGTACATGCACTTTTCTTTAATTGTTGGTTTTAGAATTGATGTATGGCAAATACTGTAAAATTCTTTTGGAGGAATGTAACTAGTTAGAATGCGCAATTGCGCATGATATTAAGCACTTTTTTAGTTCTTTATCATGAATTATTTTTGCCACCCTGTTCAAATATATGCTACAGTATAGATTAGGATGATTGGTAGTTGGTACAAGTTGGATAGATGCATGTCAGGCTACAGAAAGAGAAATAGAATCACCAGGCACAATATATCTGCTTCTTGCCACTTCATGAAGATAATTAACACAGAATTGAGAGCAAGCAATCTAATATTGCTATGAGCAGGATTTTAGATACCTACTGCAAAAATGTCGTATTTTGGTGCTTGTTTCCACATGGATGACACTTTAATTTTTACGAATTCTGGTCCATATTACGGACCCTAAAATTAATGGATTCTTATGCTTGGCTGTAGTTTTGCTTCAGTTCATTGATTCTAGTCTTTGGTTGGCCAAAATAGACGTTCAACCATATCACAACTATTTCTATTTGTTATCTCATTGTGCTCTTTTAATACAGTTTTGGCAGTGCCACTTCTTTATTTTATAAATTTACAAGAGCATTGAAATTGTATGACTTAAGGAAATAAAATATGCTTTAATGACAGGAACTTGCTGGCATTATCAAACTTTCAGTATATTCTAGTTTCAGCCTATTTGAATGCCGAAAGGTTGTTAATGGCTCAAAATCTTCAGAAGTTGGCAACGGTATATCTTTTTTCCATGGTGTCTCTGGATTTTGCCTTCACCTCTACAACTTAGAACAGTTAGTCTGCATATCGCGGAGTTAGTATAAACTTTTCACATGTTTTTTTTAATGTTCAGAGGAATACATTGGATTAGACGATAACAAATATATTGGTGATTTACTATCTGAATTCAAGTCAGCTAAAGATCGCAATAAAGGAGAAATTTTGCACTGCAAACTTGTATTCAAAAAGCGCCTGTTCCGTGAATCTGATGAGGCTGTGACTGATCCGATGTTTGTTCAGCTATCATATGTCCAGGTACTTATTTGGTAGTGGTCTCATAGCTAATTAGAGTGCCACCAGTTGGTAGGCTATGTAAGTAATATTGTTTCCGGGATTGCACTAATGTTGCTATTCTGCAGTTGCAACATGATTATATTTTGGGAAACTATCCAGTAGGAAGAGACGATGCTGCTCAACTCTCCGCCCTACAGATATTAGTTGAGATTGGTTTCATTGATAATCCTGAGTCTTGTGTGTAAGTATTTCACTAGGTCCTACTGATTTCTCATGTTAATAATAATTTACCTCATTCATTCCTTCCTGTTGTTCTTTTTAGTGAATGGATATCTCTTCTAGAGAGATTTCTGCCTAGACAAGTTGCAATTACTAGAGCGAAGCGAGACTGGGAGCTTGACATCATTTCACGCTATCAGTTGATGGTACTTATCTGGCTATGAAATTGCAAAAAAATTCACATTGATATAAAGCCATGTGTCACGTGATATCTCTTAATTACCCGAGTACTTTGGTGTTTTATCCAGGAACACTTGTCGAAAGATGATGCACGGCAACAGTTTCTTCGAATATTAAGAACTCTGCCATATGGAAACTCAGTTTTCTTCAGCGTTCGGAAGATTGACGATCCAATAGGACTTCTACCTGGAAGAATCATTCTAGGAATCAATAAACGAGGGGTCAGATCCTAACCCTGTGAAGATAATTGTATTGTGTTTGTCTTAAGTAAATCCTACATTGTATTTCTGCTTGAATGCAGGTTCACTTTTTCCGTCCGGTTCCCAAGGAGTATTTACATTCTGCAGAGCTAAGAGACATTATGCAATTTGGGAGCAGTAATACCGCTGTTTTCTTTAAGATGCGGGTTGCTGGTGTTCTTCATATCTTTCAGTTTGAAACTAAGCAGGTATTTAAAGCTTCTAGAAAAATATACCCACATACATATATAGTCTATGCAATCCTTTTGTATGACCTGTATCTCTCCTAATGACCATATCTTTTTAAGGGTGAGGAGATATGTGTAGCACTTCAAACACATATAAATGATGTTATGCTCCGCAGATATTCAAAAGCACGCTCTGCTACTAGTGCTACTTCTCAAAATGATGTTACACAACCATATAAGGCACCAAATGTCGAAATATATGAGAAACGTGTCCAAGAACTCACAAAAACAGCTGATGAATCCCAGAAGAAAGCAGATCAGGTAAGTAATTTTTTTGAATGCATGTTTTTAATTCACTTGTTACTAAGTAGTGGATCAGTTTTTGGTGAAGAAGATTGCTTGATATCATAAGAATCTTGTTTTATCATCAAATGCTTTCTAGGTGCTTGCTTGTAGAGTCGCCAAGTGTATTTGTAACAATTAGCGCTAGGTATCATTTTGTCGAGTCCCCAAGTCTATTTATAACTCCCTGTGAGCTCTGGCCATGCTAATGCTGCAATGATTTATAATATATTCTTGTACATAGACTGAAAAGCCCAAGTATTAGTAGGGTGGCATCTTTTAAATCTATATCTTTATCGTACAAATATTTATGAAATAGTTAATTCTTTTAAATTCTTGAGAAATCAACCTGTCCTTATTTAATTTGCAGCTGTGGGAGGACTTGCAATTGAAGACAAAACAAGAAACCAAGATGCAGGAAGAACTGGAAGGGTTAAGAGATACCTTGCAATCTGAACGACAACATTTTACAGAAATTAAAAGTGAGCTGGATAAGCTAAAATCTCTATGTGCTGAAAAGGAATCTGCTTTGCAGGTATGGATGGATTGTTGACTTAGTTAAACTATTTGCATCATCTCACTTTCAATTTTATTAGGTTGCACTGACGGAAAAAAGCAGACTGGAGACTAGATTGTTAAATGGTCAGGGCCATTCAGAAACAAAGCAGAAGGATCCTCTAACAACTGTAGGCAGTGTCAATAGTGATATTGAGGTATCTATGACTTTCATAACTTTCTTGGCCATACTTCTGCAAGGATATTAAAAGCTTAAGGTACATTTAACTCTTCTTGTGTCGGAAAAGCTGCTCGCCAAGCTTAAGGAGGAACTGAAATCGTGCCAAAAAGAACTTGATGTATCAAAAGAAATCTCGAAGAAGCTAACAATGGAAAAGAATCTGCTTGACCAGAAGGTTCAAAGACTTGAGAGAATGAAAAGTGAAGAGGTTATTTCTTTGTTGTTAACATATTTTTTTCATGTTCCGGTTTCACAGTGAAAGCTCTAATTCATATATCTGAGATATTGATACTATATTTATGCAGAAAAATACAATGGAAAAGATTTATGGTGATGAATGTCGTAAGCTGAAATCTCAGATTACTGAACTGGAGCAGAAATTGGAAGTTGCAACACGATCCTTAAATGTCGCCGAATCAAATCTTTCCGTAAGAAATGCTGAAGTGGATACATTACAAAATAGTCTGAAAGAACTTGATGAGTTAAGAGAGTTCAAAGCGGTATGTGATGTACAATAACTTCATCTGTTATTTGTGGTTATTTCAAAAAGAAAAAAAAACTATATACTATTCCATTTTGCTCCATTTCAGGATGTCGACAGAAAGAACCAGCAAACTGCTGAGATTCTTAAGAGGCAAGGGGCACAGTTGGTTGAACTTGAAAATCTTTATAAGCAAGAACAGGTTTTGCGCAAGCGCTACTACAACACAATCGAAGGTACACCCTAATTAATTGTTTGTACTTCGCTGTTAACTTGTTGTGGTATGAAGATGTATGTACTTAATTGTTATGACCGTCACAGATATGAAAGGAAAAATAAGGGTCTTCTGTCGTTTGCGCCCTCTAAATTACAAGGAGCAATCCCTGGAGGAAAAGAGCATAGTTTGCAGTCCTGATGAGTTTACAATTGCACATCCTTGGAAAGATGACAAGTCAAAGCAACATATATATGATCGCGTTTTTGATGGAAACACGACACAAGAAGAAGTCTTCGAGGACACAAAGGTGAGATAGTTTTAACATTTCTCTACTGTGTTAATGTTTTCCTAATACTATTCATTTTGGGGTTGCATATGGTTTAATTGGCCTTACTTGATGCAGTATCTCGTACAATCAGCCGTGGATGGATACAATGTTTGTATATTTGCATATGGACAAACTGGTTCTGGAAAAACTTTCACAATTTATGGTTCAGAAAACAATCCTGGTCTTACTCCTAGAGCCACATCTGAGCTCTTTAGGGTGATAAAGCGTGATGGTAACAAGTATTCATTTTCTTTGAAGGTAAGAGTTATACGTTTTCATGTCCATTTTAAGTACTCGACATGTAATTTTCCTTTTTGGGGGCTTATCTTTGCATATTGTTGAGTAATTTTCCTGTTTAGTAGTTATACATCATTCTTGATTTTCATTGGTCGTGAGAATAAAGTGATTCTACTGCCATTGCCTGACATTGTTTAACACACTGCAAATCCTTAATATGCTTTTTGTATTATTCCTGTTGATTGCATTAAATACAATGTGCAGGCATATATGGTGGAACTTTATCAAGATAACCTTGTAGACCTATTGTTGCCGAAAAATTCAAAGCCACTGAAATTGGAGATAAAAAAGGATTCTAAGGTATGTGATCTCGTATATTCAAATTCCTGTCATTTTCCATACGGTAGATCATAGGCAATGTTGAAATCGTTCTCTATTCGCATATTTGTTTTTCCTCTTCCCCTTTTAGCTTCCCTTTCATGCTTAGTAGATTCACATACATTGATATATTTCCTACTATAAGCTATTTTTAGCTGCTGCTAGTAATGTTTTTTTTGGGACAAATAACAATTTGATTAATATTTTATAAAGCTTGTTTTTGTACACCTCTGTAACATATCTGTAATTTTTTAAGTCGGTATAATGTGAGAGTAATAGCAGTTAGGGTGACATGAACTGTGTTAAGATTGGGTAAAAATATCCATAATATATTCTTTCATGCAGTTTGCCTTAGGAAATTATAGTCATTTTCCCTTGTTAATATATCACCTGTTAAATTTATACTTCTCCTTATAGGGTGTCGTCACTGTTGAGAATGCAACAGTTGTGAGCGTTTCAAGTATTGAAGAATTGAGGGCTATAATCTCAAGAGGTTCTGAGAGAAGGCATACTGCCGGTACAAACATGAATGATGAGAGCTCGAGGTCTCATTTAATTCTTTCAATTATTATTGAAAGTACTAATCTCCAGACTCAATCATATGCAAGAGGAAAGGTATGAGAAACTTCTCACCAATTTGGTTGAATATAGTGAGTAGTTTATATTTATGTTTGATCCAATGTTTCTAATGGTCCTCCTGGCCTTGGCACACCCCATGCATCATTACCTGTTGTGGAAAGGAGCTGACCTTTCCCTTGTTGTAAATTTTGTAACGTGCAAACATTCCTTGTAAAACAAAAGGCCCTTGTGTAGTTATTTGCTCTATAAGATTATACCAACAACATTTGTGGCCCATGTATTTATTTGCTCCAGTCTTCTAGTATCCATTAACTTTGTTGTATGCAACCTTTTGTCTTTTTGCAATGAAATACCCACTCTGCTAATTTGAGTAGGTATATTATTTCTTTTTGTGCATGATCGAATTCAATTAGTTGAATCGGTTTTCTTTCCTCATGTAAATGTAAGCATCTTGTAGTGCCTGGTCTGGTGCACAAAGTATGCTTTTACAGATAGATATATTCTTGAGTTTAGTGATATGATCAGATAAAATGCAGAGCCTGCAGATAATATCTTGTGTGCTTCAAAATTGTCCAAAGGCGATTATAAATTGCTAGTTCATGTTCATGTTTTCAATGTTGGCATTTTCTAAAATGGCTGCAGCTTTTCCTATGAAAGAGAGGCACTAACTGTGTTCTTCTGTTTGAGCAGCTAAGTTTTGTGGACCTTGCTGGTTCTGAGAGAGTGAAAAAATCTGGTTCAGCAGGAAAGCAACTGAAAGAAGCACAAAGTATAAACAAATCTCTTTCTGCATTGGCTGATGTTATTGGTGCTTTATCTTCTGATGGACAACATATACCTTACCGGAACCATAAGTTGACAATGCTTATGAGTGATTCACTTGGAGGCAATGCGAAAACATTAATGTTTGTGAATGTTTCACCAGCAGAGTCTAACTTGGAGGAGACGTACAACTCACTTATGTATGTACTACTGCTCATTTTGCTAATGCCCTTTTGCCTTTATTACTGTTCCTGTAAGGTATATCAATATGACATAAAGGCACCATTTTATGTTTCTTTTTTTTCCTGATATTTTTGTTTTCCCAATATGAGTTGGATTAACTGTCCTTTATGTCATATTGATATCCATTGCTAGGCTTATCTGTTTCCACTGAACTTGAGAGCTTCAGTTTTCTAACGTTCATTCCAATATTGGGCATTCCTATGCCAATGTTCTTGTTCAGTTTTTTTCACACCCTTCTTTTAACCCTTTTGTAGGTATGCTTCACGGGTTCGTTGCATTGTTAATGATACAAGCAAGCATGTTGCCCCCAAAGAAATCATGCGGTTGAAGAAGTTGATTGCTTATTGGAAGGAGCAAGCTGGCAAGCGGAGTGAAGACGGCGAACTGGAGGAAATCCAAGAAGAGAGGATATCAAAAGACAAAGCAGACAGTCGCTGACCACTGAAAGAGATACCATCAGTGATGCTCGTCTAATGGGTAGAATGCTCGTGGCTGCATTCCTGCGTTACTTGAGACATTGACGATGATGAGGATGTGCAATAGCTACGAGTTCTGCCGTGGTCGCTAACAGAACGTTACAACATCTTCTGACAAGTGTTGTACACTAATACTAATTGTATAGTTACATATTATATTATGGCAGCGATGCCTGTTTGTACAAAGAGCAGTGTAGTACACGTTTCATAGAAGGGGAAGTTGTTAGGACAAACCTTTTTGGGGTTGATATGGCCTTAACGGTTTCTGGCCACGTATTAGAATTTAAGCAAATTAGCTTCACTGACTTCAGCATTTTTTCATGATTTTTTTATTCTATTATTAGACGAATCGGCTCTGGATGTCAATTTCCGCTATCCTAGTGCGATGATGAGATGGGCGCACCTTTTTCTCTAGATATTGTGCCTTGTTATCTTTGTTTACGGTTCTCAGCGGTCAGCGCAGCCATTTTTTGGTAAGATTGGTGTTGGTAACAAACCAAACCTGCTCAAGCTGGCGGGTCTTTATTGTGACCAATGATCTATTAGACAGCTAAAAAGTATTATCAGTACATCCTTCATGAAGGTGACATGGAATTTCATATGCAACATACAAGCCATTGGTGGCCTTGTGGGATGATATAGGTGAGCGTATTTGCGAAAGATAGGATCAGCACTTGTCAGAAAGCTCTTAAAGTCTTAATCACTTCGGTTGGTAGATAGTCACAACACGACAACGCATTCTTAACCCTAAGACGCGGAGCAAAAGCTGGGAAGGTGGCATGCGAGAGTCTTTAAATATGAGCCAACGATAAATTAAACAGAGTACACGATTAATCTGTACGAGTGACTGCTCTCCTACCACTGACAGCTCGCCTCTTCTCTTGAAATGCACTTAGCAAAAGGGTGACGCGGCTGACGGAAGTGTTGAAGAAACTGGAGGCTCAGCGATGGCTCCTCGGTGTTCTAACCTTGCTCTCCTCGCGCTGCTGGTGTTGGTACTGGCCTTCGCCGGCGCTGCAGGTCAGGGGCTGACCCACCTCCACTTCTACTTCCACGAGGTCGAAGCCGGCTCGCCCAACGCCACCGTCCTCAACGTCGCCAGCCTGCACAGGTACGAAGCGCTGAGACACACTATAGCCACGTCAACGTCGCCGGCGCATGAGCTGTGATTGATTCTGCACATCAGGAACTCGTCGACGTTCGGAGACGTGAACGTGTTCGACAACGCGCTGCGGGTGGGCCCGGACCCGTCGTCGCGGCTGATCGGCCGGGCGCAGGGCATCGGGGTGCACGCGTCGGTGGACGACTCCGGCGGGCTCACGGCCATCAACTTCGTCTTCTCCGACTACGGCGAGTACAGCGGCAGCACGCTGGCGACGCTGGGCCACTTCACCGTGTCGGCGCCCTCGGAGCGCAGCATCGTCGGCGGCACGGGCAAGCTCCGGTTCGCGCGCGGGTACCTCACCAGCAAGCTGCTCAGCTCCAAGGGCGCAGCCATCGTCGTCGTCTTCGACATGTACTTCTCCACGGCCCACTGATCCCGTTCGCGTTGTGTGAACATATGTGTTCAAGACTATATAATCCTCAACTCAAGTTGGGAGGTGTCTGTTCAAATCGACTTGAATCTGAATTTCCTGATCAATGACATCGCGGAGAGGCGAGCGAGTCTGATGGAGGCGGAAGGGCCCGGTTACTACCGGACGGAGTCTGGGTCGCCCGAAGAGCCCACGTCGTTTTTCTGATGAAGAAGTTTCAACGTACGTGCCCTTGTACGCTCGATACGAAACGAACGATCCAAATAGACCCATGGGCCGGGCGGTCGTTCGTTTCGTTTACCGATCACCCCTGATATGTGTCGCCGGAGCGCCGCCGCATTCCGTCCGAGTGCTGCGTGCTACGCTATCCAAGTTCTACTGTACGGTCTACAGAGAACCATTGCGCCTCCGCTCTCTCAGCGGCGGCGCATTCACAGGCCTGCGCCACCTCTCTCGGCGAGTAGTCGCTGCCGTGGTGACCGTGGCGACTGGCCAGGCTCCGAGTGCAGAAACAAGGCGCGAGCGAAACCTCTGACCCCCTGTCTTCTCCGTCCGCCTACGCGCGCTCTACCTCGTCAACGAAACTCATCTCGTGGCTGCATGTGTGCCGACGAACGAGCGCACGTTCTTCGCCACCGTGCGGCCGACATCGGCAGGGTCATCGGGACGGCTCCCCATCACCATCTCGATCCGGTTGATCTTCAATGCGCCGTCCGCTTCCATTACATCCCGGAATTCCTCGGCGTCGGAGCGTACAAGGGCACGTACGTCGAACCTTCTCCATCAGACCCTGAAAAAAATAATTTGACCGTGTCATCAGAACGTGTTGCTGCAGTAGCGACACAACAAGCCGGCTTGTGACATGACATCATTTTCCTTTTTCATTTCAGCATTTCGACGCGGCGAGCTGTCACTGCAATAGGCCAGGATGGACCAGCTTCTTGTTGTTACCAATAAGACTCGAATAGTACGCGAACAGAGGAGGACGAACACATCGAAATTGAAGACCAATTTTTTTCGAGAACGCACCTGAGTGCGTGTTTCATTAAGAGGAAGCAGAAAAGTTGCATGCCCAGGTGTTCCGAGGCGAGAACTCGGCTGGGGGAGTTACAAACAAACTGGACAGAGCAAAGCTAGGCGAACTGAATAAAAGCAGCTAGCGACCTGTATCCTGCCCTAATCCAAGTGCTACCTTCGTCTTTCACATCGGCAATGAAGCGTGTTGGGGGCCTGCTCTTCTGCTCGAAGACGCGGCGGTTTCTTTCTTTCCAAAGTTCCCAGAAGACGAGTGCTAGGAGAGTGTCAAACCCCTTCCTTGCATCTTTGTTTACTACTTTCCTTGATTTAACCCACCAGTCTACCAGTCCGGAATTCTGTGTTGGCATGAGTCTTTGGTTGCCGGACGTCCGCAATAGCTTGAACCAGGCCTCTCGGCTGAAAGGGCAACCAAGCAGCAGGTGATCTGTTGTTTCTGGCGCTTGGTTGCAGAGTGCACACTGATCTGAGTCTTGAAGCCCATGGCGGTGGCGCCTCTCCGCGGTCCAGCAACGACCCATCAGGGCAAGCCAAAGGAAAAATTTTGTTTTTGGAGGTGCTCGTAACTTGGTCAGCTGTTTTGCTCCTGCAATGCTGTATTGCCCTATGAAGAGTGCTTTGTAGGCTGATGAAGAAGAGTAGGTACCGTTGTTGCTCCATTTCCAGATCAGCCTGTCTTGAGTTTCCTCTATGAGTTGAGTTTCCTGGATTGCGTCATGCAGCTGTAAGAACTGCGTGATGAGAGGGACCGTCAAGGGTCCATTAATGTCACGTATCCAAAGTGAGTCTTGTAATGCTTCGTAGACTGTTCGGTTGGTCCTTGTCTTCGCACGTACCGCGTCGTAGACCGCTGGGGCGAGCTGGCTTACATTGCGACCATTGATCCAGTTATCTTTCTAGAATCTCGTGCTGTGTCCGTCTCCAATCACCGAAGTCACGGATGCGGCAAAGAACTGCTCCGCGATGCGACCAATGTTGGCAGGTAGGTCTGACCACGTTCGTGAGTTGTCGACATGTTTGAGCCATTCCCATCCGAGGCGTAGAGCGAGGCCCCGTAACGTAAGGTCCGGGATCCCAAGTCCGCCCAGCTCGGTGGGCCGGCAGACCTTCTTCCATGCGACGACGCACTGACCTCCTCGAGACAGATGAGGTTCCTCTCCATACAAAGGCTTTCATGATCTTCTCGAGTGCCTTGATGACCCAGCTAGGAAGCTCCAGTACCATGGACAGGTAGACCGGGATAGCAGCTAGAGTCGATTTCGTGAGTGCTACTCGACCTGAGCGGTTGATGAGCCCTGCCTTCCATGTCGGTAGCCGGTTGGCCACAGCGTCCACCAATGGTTGCAAGGCGGTCTTGGGCAGTTTTTGAACCGAGAGAGGAATCCCCAAGTATTTGCAAGGGAAGGATTGCAGCTGGGCCGGGAAGATGGTCTCAACCTGGTCAAGAATCTCCTCCGTGCATCCGATCGGCATCATCCGGCATTTATCAATGTTGGTGTGCAGGCCGGTTGCCGCCGCGAACAGGTCCAGGAGGGCTCTCATAAGGGACATATCCCTCTCCGTGGGTCTTAGGAAGATGACTATGTCATCAGCATACAAGGAGACGCGGCTTTTGATGAGTGGCGTGCCGAGGGGTGTGAAGAGATTGAGGTCATCTGCTCGACGAATGAGTGCATTGAGGGCTTCCATCACAAGCACGAAGAGCATGGGTGACAGAGGGTCGCCCTGTCTAACCCCGCGACCATGACAAATACGGCGACCTGGACAGCCGTTGAGCGGAACCTTTGTGCTTGCCGACGAGAGGATGAAAGAAACCCGGTTTGTCCATCTCCTGGGAAAACCAAGGTGATTTAGCAGCTCTAGCAGGAAAGGCCAATTGACCGTGTCGAAGGCCTTTGCAATATCAATCTTGAGAAGGATGGCGCTCCGGTGTCCGGCATGGAGCAGTTTGGCGAGAGAGTTGAACGGCCCGAAAATTGTCATGGATTTGTCTTCCTTTGATGAATGCACTTTGGTTTGGGTGAACAAGGCTTGGAAGATGTGGTGCGAGCCTTTTTTTTTTCTTTTTTTTTCTAGAATACGCAGTTAGTAGTGGTCGATGACCAATTACATGAGGTTACACATACAAAACGCGAGCTGATGGCACAGCCGCTGATAGCCGAAGAAGAAGAGAAAGATATTGTTAAACACGCAACGGCTATCAACTAGGAGTACAGATCGGCCGCTCCGGGATCGGCCTCTGCTCCGGATCGCCTACTCTCGCGGCATCACACACCCTAGATTATCGGCGCCGGCTTTTGCCCAAGCCCGTCCTTCCTCGATGATCTTCCCTATGATTTGCGCAGAGGTTGAGGCTTGATCGTTGAACACTCGGCGGTTTCGTTCCTTCCACGGATGCCATGTTACCAACGGGAACATGGAGTCCATCCCCTTTCGTTGCCTCTTGTCAAGCCCGGATCCGATGGATCCCCATGCTTCGGCGATGCCCGGCTCGTTGTTCACGTAGCGGCTCCGAAGGCCGATCCGGCAAAGGATTCCCCACCACACTTCCCTGGCGAGGGGGCAGAACAGGAGTAGGTGCTCAATGTGTTCTGGCTGTTGGTTGCAAAGGTTGCAGGTGTCATCGTTTTGTAGCCCGTGTCGTTTTCTTCTCTCCGCTGTCCATGACCGGCGGTGCAAGGCAAGGAACATGAACAGCTTGACTCGTGGTGGTGCCCAGGTTTTCCAGAGAATTTTCGCACCGTCGAGTTTGACCGCGCCACGAAAAACATCTCGTAGGCTGATTTGGCGGTGTACTGCATGGAAGCTGTCCATCTCCATCTGATTTCATCAGGCACATCCGCCTGCAGGCTGAAGTCCCGAAGCAGTGGCCAGAGGTTGAGGTATTGGGTGATGGCGCATACCGAGAGGGGTCCTGTTATATCCCGGATCCATTGCTTGTGGAGCAGTGCCTCGCTGTACCGTGCGCTGCTTCTTTGTTCTGCTCGGCACCACTCTTAGGAGGTCGGGCGCTAGTGACTCAATTGTCCGCCCGTTGAGCCAACGGTCAGTCCAAAAAAGGTGAGCGCTCCATTCCCCGTTTTCACTTCGATTGACGCCTCGAACATCTTCCGAATCTCTGGTTGGCGATCGACGAGCTTGCTGAAGCTTGCTGAAGCTGTGTATCAAAGATATTGGCCTGTAGTCCCTAACTTCTTGGGCGTCCTGCTTCTTCTTGAGCAGCACCATGTGTGCATTATTGAGGAGATAAAGGCTCCGTGAGTCTAGCGACCAGATGGCGTTGAAGCCGTTTACGATGTCCTCCTTAATAATCTGTCAAGCTGCTTTGTAGAAATCCCCGATAAAGCCGTCCGGCCCGGGCGCCTTGCTAGCTGGCATGTCTTTGATGGCATTCCAGATTTCTTCTTCGGAGAAACAGACATCGATTGAGGAGAGGTCCCTGGTCCGGATGTCAAGGAAGTTGAAATTAAGCCGTGCCGAACGGGGGTGCTGAACTCCCATGATGTTTTCAAAGTAGTTATCTACCGCAGATCTCATATCTTCTTCATCGACCAGCACGTTGTCATCGTGCTTGATAGAAAGGATCTGATTCTTGCGTCGACGGTGGCAGGCCCGGAGATGAAAGAATCCGGTGTTGGCATCTCCCTCAGCCAGGTATTGGATCCTTGATCGCTGTCGCGCGATCGTGCGCGCAAGAGAGGCGAGGCCTAGGGTTTTCATCTTGAGTTCCTTGCGGAGTTCGTTTTTCGGCGCCGACAAGTTCCTCTTTTCTTGGGCCGAGTCCAGGCGTAAGATTACTTCTCGGGCTATGGCCAGTTGCAACCGAATGCTCCCAACAAATTGCTGGCTCCATCTTTGTAGGGCTTTGATAGTGTTCCGCAACTTGTGGTCTAAGATGCGCGAGAGGGTCGAGTTGAGCGGAGTGTCTTGCCACGCGGCAGCCACCGTGTCGAGGAACCCCGGTAAGCGAGGCCAGAATGCTTCGAACCGGAACCTTCGTGGTGCAAATGAGGGGATGCTCGTAGTCGGGAGCAGTGGAGCGTGGTCCGAACCGTCGGTGGAGAGGCATCTTACTTGGTAGTCCGGGTGATGGTCTTCCCGGTCTAGAGACACGAAAATTCGATCAATGCGTTCTAGTGTCGGATGGCTGCGCTCGTTGCTCCATGTGTACGGACGCCCTTGCAGATGCAGCTCTTTTAGTTCCAAGTCGTTAAGGAATCTCCGGAATCTCCCCATCATGCGCCGATGCAGCAAGTTGTTGTTCTTGTCTGCAGCGCTACAGATCATGTTGAAGTCTCCACATAGGAGCCACGCCCCGGTGCGATGTTGCCTTATCCGCCGCAGCTCTTGAAGGAACCGTATTTTTTCCGCATCGGTCCGTGGACCATATACCGAGGTGAGCCAAGTGGTGAATCCATCCGACAATTGGGTCAGCCTCATCGTGATTGAGTTGCTTTGCTGCGAGAAATGTGAGGCCGACCAGACGTTTGTGCGCCGAGCGACCACAATACCACCACGAGTGTTATGTGCAGGCAGAAAGAAATAGTCGAAAGAGGCGCCCAGCATGTCATTGATTAAACGACCATCAATTACATCCAACTTAGTCTCTTGGAGACAGACCAAGGAGATACGCTCCTGGTCTACGACCGTTCGTACGAGGTCTCGCCGCGCCCGCGCATTGAGACCGCGCACATTCCAAACTAGACATCTTTCGGCCATTGGCGTCGGCTTTGTGCGACCTTAGTATAGCTTCTAGTGCTCCTCGTCCGCCCCTTCCGAGTCGGGCGGTGGAAGCCGCGCCTTTAAAGAGTTTGCGGATGGCGCCACGGTGTCCGGAAGAGAGCAGGCTTTCAAACGTCTTGAAGTACTCGGAGAGGGCCTCGAGCACATGGAGAGCGTGCGTCGGATGTGATCCCCCACTTCCGCATGAGAACATTCCGTGCCCGGGTCGTTGGGTTCGACACCCTTGCTTGGCCGGCCAGGCGTTTGCTGCGCCGTGGAAGACTCATGCCCGCGTTCTCCGGTGCCGGTGATCTTGGGCGACGTCTAGGCGGCGGGGAAGGGAGCGCGGCGTCCGTGCAGGGGAGGGAGGCCGCCGCGAGGAAGGATTCCCGCGCTTGTTGTTGTGATGCGGCAGAATTTTGTGCGGCAGGCGCCTGTGCGTCCCGTTGTTGTACCGGGACCATGTCCATGCTTGGCTGCGGTGCTGGGAGCTGTGTTGAAGGACCATGCTGCGGTCCAGCACTTGGGGAGGTTCCAGGGCTGTTGGCGATCGTCACCCTGGGTATTGGAGATCCGGCCTCTAGTTCGGGCAAAAACAGGCCCAGATCCACAGCCCGGTCCGCTTGATGTACCTCGGGTTGGGATGACAATTCGGGCACCCACCACGGTGCGTTCAAACCACTTGGCCGATGTTGTATCTGCAACTCCTCCAAGCATCGGATCCTCCTGGTAGTTGGCCGGCTTGTCCGGCCGCGTTGACTGTTGTAGTTTGGCAGCCCTGTCCGGCAACCCGGGCTCCTGCAATGAATGTGCAACGTGGTGCAGCAGAAGGCCGTTGCGATGACGGTGGGACCCGCCCCTGTTGAGGTGGTTGGGGGTCGCCTCGGAGTAATGGCGCTCGGAGAATCGCGTCGTCGTAGCACAGCCGGTGGCTTCCGCCTCCGGCGCCCTGGGAGCCCGACCTGCGAGAACCGCCCTCGGTTCGTCCATGGTCCCCTTGCTTATGCGGGAAGCGAGTTACCAGAGGCCATGGTTGCGACAGGTTGCGACCTTGAGATCCCGGCTAATCACCTTCTTCATCGGACTCAGTCCACCGGTGGTCCGGAGGTATGTCGTTGCCGGAGGTCCAGTCGGCTGGTTTTCTCCAGTCCTGGATTTGTAGGATAACAATGTCCACCGGATAATAGAAGGATGGCAAGTCGGAATACATCATCTCATCCGGGCGCAGATAGAGAGGTGGTCCTCCCACTGGTGCGCGAGGTTCCGGGATGACCAGGACCCTCCCAATTGGAATGGCATTCGGATCGAAGGTCTGCATTACACACACACACATCAATGTTCGTTTCATGACTCTAAGCAGGCCTCTGACGCGGTGGCATTTTGTTTTTCAGTTCACATCACTTTTGAGCGAGAGTGAGCACACGACATGCGGAAAGCGCATTTGGGCCATGAGCTCCTGCGCACGTTCCTGGGCTCGACGTTGCAGCCGGTGGAACAGCTCGTCGCCCAACGCCTTCCCAACGTGCGTGTCAACCAGGGCGCCGAGGATCGATCGCTCGTTGTTAGACACCGCGCGGCCGACGGCGCCGGGGTCATCGCCGCGGTCGACAACTGGAGGGCTCCCGATCACCAGCTCCAGCCGATTGATCCGGAACGAGCCGTCGGCATCCACCACCTCCCTGAACTCTTCAAGAGTTGGAGCGTAAACCGGGACGTTGAAGCTATCCATCTTCTCCCCATCCATCAGCCCCTGAGGAATGAGAATGAATCAAGCGTTATTACTATTACAAATTACTGTATTAAATTGTGGGTGTCCGGCAGGAATAATGCAATGTTCACCTCACGAACGAGGTCAGCCCATGAGTCCTGGAACATGGCTCCGAACAGATACTTCACGGTGCCCTGGTCGGTGGGGGCGGCGGAGGACGGCCTGCCGAGACAGACGAGGAACATGGCGCCGCCGCGTTTCAGCTCAGCGGCGCGGCATCGCAGGAAGCGTGCCAGGTCGGACTGGAACTGCCGCTTGTACGCCACTCCCGCCGCCTGCGACGCGCCGTGCACGAACACCTTGCCTTTGTTATATGCCGCGGACCTCTCTGTCCACCACTTGTCGCGGGACCTGTGCACGATCGAGCACGGCATGATGAGAGCCTGAGCTGAGCGACCACTGTTGGAAGTTCGAGTTTGATGAAGTTGAGCCATATATATTTGGGAGAGCCAGTGCAGCGAGAAGGTGGAGGTGAACACGTCGATGAACCTTTCAGGGAACAGGCGATCGTAAAAGACGACCCCGGCACGCCGGCGCCGAAGTAACGCTGCCGCTGGCTTCCGTTCCCGTGGGAATGCTCCGGGAGGACACGGAACAGGGTGTTGAAATCGTTTTTCGGGAGATCGTTGAAGTAGAAGCACAACTCCGGGGAGAGCTGGTTCCGGGATCGGTACAGGTCTGCCAAGTGTTGCACGATTACATCAGCAACGTTGAGCGTGTTTTGTCCGCACGAGCAGTCGGCCGCCATGATCAGCAGATGATTCTTCTCCAGCAGGTTTCGAAGCTGGAGCTTGTCCAGCGTCTCCTTCAGCACGTGGACCGTCTTCTCGAATGTCCGAGACTGCATAAAGTTTAAGTTACTACAATACATACACGAAAATGTAGCATAATTACCCTCTGATTTCAGATACGGTGGAGGACCATCAAAAGAAACATGGATT
The DNA here is from genome assembly GCA_031894775.1 of Chloris gayana. Classification (NCBI taxonomy): domain Eukaryota; kingdom Viridiplantae; phylum Streptophyta; class Magnoliopsida; order Poales; family Poaceae; genus Chloris; species Chloris gayana. Next base: position 458,625 of record JAUNZO010002462.1, on the reverse strand, counting down.
TCCCGCGAGAAGCTTCAACCGAGAATGATGTACCTGTTGCTGGCTGTTGTTGCTGTAACTTGTGTTCCCCTGGCCAGCCTCCATGCACAAGACATTCTTCAACTCTACTTGCTGAGCAACGGCAGTGGGTTCGGCTGTCACAACCACCATTGTCACAATTTTTTCAGCGGGATCGGGGAAGACTCAGGGATCTGGTTGCTGGGGCGTATAATGATATCGAACCATTCTCCATCGCGATTATATAGAGGGGGCTCCATGCATCATTTCTTTGAATTACAGCCGAGATTCTAATAATTGTACGAAATCACGTTAACAACTAAGCGCGCATGTGGGCTGGCGCAACAAGTCGGCATCATGAAATCTTAATAATCAAATGTGCAACACGTGCGGTTTTGCCCGTTTGGTTTGTTTGTTCATGTGTACTATGCATTCCACATACACGTTGCACACTTGACGCTCGCCGCCCACGGGCGAGAGAGATTCCGCCAATCATCAGCACGTTTTTCACATACGGACATACAACATGTTGGTACATAACAATAAAAAAATGAACAAACGCAGCCCAAACCCCAGATCTGGCCCGCTATTAACAGAAGGATGAGAAGTCAGGGCTCTGGACCTCTCAACAGCTGACGAGTCCGGCCCACATGTAAATTTGCTGTCTGCTCGGCCCGGCGTTCCTTGTTTGACCATACTAACCCTGACTTGTAGACCATCCCAACTTGGTTCCTTGTTGTTAGGAGGTGATCACATCGCAGGCGATGGCAGCATTACCATCCAACTGAGCAAAAGATCAAGGAAGCCAGGGGCTACACGCACCGCAGAGCAGGAGCAGCAACTGATGGCCAAAGTGCCGGCAGCACTTGCATTGGAGCGAGATGTCTCCTCATCACCGCAAGCTCTGCCCATGAGCACGTCATGGTTATTCCCTTGAACTTGTGCCTAAAGGTGGTAACCATCAATATTTAGTACCATTGCTATATGCGACAATCATAAGATTCATGCAATTACACAACCCTTTTAACAAAGCAGGTATATTGTCAACACCAAATTAATAATCAAAATGAAATGTGAAGGAGCACTAGAAAAATCAGTTGGGGACTATAATGTTCCATGACCATGAATACATAAAGAAAGGCGCTAACAAATCTATATACAAGCATGCACCCATTGATGGAACAATTTTTCCCTCTGGCTAAAAACTAGCTAGGCGCTAATCATTTTCATGGCAAGAAAACATTTTTACAATTTGCTCCATTAACACTAATAATGGCATTCATTTCTAAGCATTATTATCAAGGGTTGGAAACTTGATGCGCGAGAGAGTATTTCACGAATTTGTAAACTTCACATACACTGATGGAAGTCATTCATTCGTACCTTGCGCGCTTCCTCGAGGTCGATTCGTCGTCCTCTCGCGCACCAAGGCTTTCCTCATCCGCGTTACTCCGGGCGGCATCTTCCACCACCACAGCGGCACCATTGTCAAATGTCACCAGCAGATCGCCGAAGTAGTCGTCGACGCTGAGCTCCTCCTCGGGCCGTTGTTCGCCGTCGGGGCACGCCGCCACCTCGTCGAAGACGCCGCCGTCGTCCTCCATTAGGAACCGCTCCAGGTCGCAGACGAACGCCGACATGGTCGTGCTGCCCTCCTCCGCGAGGGGACCGTCCGTCACGCCAGAATCCGGCGATGAGGAGCCTTCACTGCCGCTTCCGGTGATGCCGTCGATGCCTGAGCCCGCGAGCCAACCGCCGGGGGCCGCCGCGGCGGCTCCGCCCTTGTTGTTGGCGTCGCCGACGAAGGCGGCGTAGGCGTCGCAGAACTCGTCGGCCGCCAGGTCGAAGTCGAAGTCGTCGAGGTTGAACGAGTCGATGTCGAAGAAATCGACGGGCATGATGACGTCCTCCGCTGCGGCGGCGGCCATGGCAGCTACCGATTTGATCGATGGAGCGAGGCGCGGTTGCTCTCAGAAGAGAAGAGAAGGATTTTTCTGTGTGGGTGGGCGACAGCGGGGAAGGGGAGTTTTTATAGGAGGGGTGGCTGCGCGGAGAATTGAAGAGGTCGGTTCGGGGGCGCGCGATCCATCGGCGGCCGGTTCCTTCTCGCGCACGGAGTTTCCGCACGTTGTGCCGAGTCCGTTCGCGTTTGGATAAATTTGGCATGCATTGCGAGGGAGCGCGTGTGAATCGCGGCGGTTGGCTGGAGATTTGGGCGGCGTGGATTGCACGCGTTGACGTGGCGGAGGCGGTTCCGATGTGGATGGAGGCTTCTACGGGATTTTTGAACGTTGCGTGACGTGTAAAAGCGAGCTGCGGTTACCAACGCGCGGCGGAGGAGGAGCGCGTATCACCGCGTTTGGTACGGAAGCGGGCGGGGCGGATCTCCACGAGTTGCCAAACCGCCTCGAACGCTTGGGCCCTGTTCGGACTCTCTCCTTACGTGGGCCTGTGAGGAAGGGCCCAACGACCGGATGTCGGGATGGGTCTAAATAAATTGGGCCGTTAGGACTAACCTAACAATGCAGCCCACTGTAACAAATAGAATTATGTAAAATTCTTTTTGAACTGAAAACAACAACTGAATATCAAGTTGACCGACCCTTTCACAGAGCAAGAATGCAAGATGACAGAAGTCAATCACAAAGCGGAATGATCATCGGATACTGCAGCACGAGGTTTCGGCCGCTCCAGGAATCCCAACCACCGTGTCGTGGTACCACACAGCGCCCACCGCTCACACCACACGAGTGGGCGAGTGGCGAGCGAGATTCTCCGTCGCCAGGCTTCTCTGCCGGGGCGCCAGCCGTCGTAACGGCCTGCCGGACGGCTTGCTTCATCGCCCGCCTACCGCAGCATATGCAGGCACACGCCCGGGCCGGCGCGACGATATGGCAAGAAGTCACCGGACCACCAGCCCCTGTTGCTCTCAAGCCACCTGCCCCCTTCATCTTACCCCCTGCTCATGCACCGCAACGGCTATTCAAGGCTCGAAAGCGAAATACAGAATCAGAATATCCTAATTGGAACTAGTAGCTAGGAACGAATGTATCTGTATCAACTCGGTGTCAAGCAAGTGGTTTTGGGAACGGAAACCCGAGGCGGCTTGCCGACCGGCCTGCTGCTGGATATATACCACTAATACATCTGTGTATGTCCAACTAACCTGGAAGGCTGGAACGATCAGCGAAAACCGTATACTTTACTCAGTAACCACGACAACACACGGCATGTGGCCTTATGGTTATCCCAGTTGCTGGGCGTCCTGTCACTGGAATATATTAGTAACGAAGAAGACTGCATAATAAAGAAAGAAGTCGCTGTCACTTATGGATCAGATATGTAGAGAGCCCGATAAAATCACTGCTCACTGAATCGCTGATGCTAGTCGCGTGGCACTGCAACGGCCGGCCGGACGCTTGCATCACAGGGCCAGGCTGGCAGCCAGGCATAGGCATGGAGCATCGTCGTCGAGGTCCAGCAGCGACCTCACCTGCTCCGTCATCGAACGCACACGCACAACACCACCACGGAAAAGGTCACCACCGCTTGACTCCCCACCGAGTCATCCCCCGCTAGCTACTCGGTTCAGCGCTGCTCAGCAGCGGCGTGTGAAACCTTGATTCTTTCATTCACTGTCACTAGCAAGCTTTCCCATCGATCTCCGACAGAATACTAGTACTTCGGTGCAGGAAAATAAAACTCATCCAAATGCAATTGAAACTAGGATATACTATAACTGCGTAACAAGCTCTAACAACTCTGCGGGCAAGTGAAAAAGTTTGCTCTGCGTTCAAATGTTATGCCTTTATGAAACAGTGCTTTGAAACTGCATATGTTCAGATGTACTTCTCCATGTCGTTTTATGAAACAGTGCTTTGAAACATACGGCAATTAATTAAGCGAAAGTTCATTTTTACTCCTCGGCCAGAAGTCGAAAATGAAACGTGGAATCTGCAATTCCGTGTAAGTTGTTTTGAGAACGAAAACCTCTGAGCGTGCCATCTTGCCGACCGGACGGATACCGTACCTTGTCTGTCCAGCAATCAAACGATCAGCTAGCGCAGGCCATAATTTAACATAATTAGCAACGCCCTTAATCATATTTACTCCATGGCCATGACTGCACGGGCATATATGTAGTTATGTCCCCAGTTGCGGAGCATCCTGTCAGGTTGACAGCAACCCTGAATTAATGAAAATGAAAAAAAAATTGGAGTAGGAGCCCTCCAAGTGTCATGAATCAATCATGGAGGTCGACCGCAATTTTTTCTGCCATCTTTAGATGTAGAAAAGCTCTAAACCTCTGGTGCTTTTTCTTGACAAAGATTGTAAAAAAGCGAATGAGGAAGCTTCAACGTCAATCTCGTTACAACATCGGCAGATTCGTCAAATCCTGACAAATTTTCAGTGCGCTTTGCGAGTGTGTATCCATGCGACAGGTGTGAAGGCGCGCGTAGCTGCGATGAACCGAACTGGATTTGCATCCCTCAACAAAACAGCCGTGTTAGTTGCTTTTTGTACTGGCCGTGTCAAACAACACGGGTCCGTAGAATATCTGGTTCTCCTTTCCCTTTCAGTAGAAGCATTGATCTACTAGTTGACAAATAGTCCCAATTGAGAAATTTTAATTTATTCTCTGTATCTTGACGTAGGTACATATCCCTACTCGGATTCATTGACTAACTAGGTGCTCAACCAAACTGAAGTCAGCGGTACGGTGATCATATATAGCAAGAAACTACTTTTAGCTATGTTGGTTGTTGAAGTCATGCTTTCGCTCCTGTTTTTCTTAAAATTATGATTGTTAAATTAGTAAGCAAGCTACATGCATCAAATCCCCGATTTTGAAATCCCCTAGCTAGGACTAGATATAGAGCTGCCATACGCAATCTCTTTGCTGCTTGGGAATGGGAACATAGGATCAATGAAATACTCTGTTGGATTCTTCCTGGTGGAACTTGCCCGCCAAGAGGGTCACCTTTCAATATCGATGTTGCATTATTTGCCACCGTGCGTGTGTATAAACATATACGTTTGTACTGTATATTTTCTTTTTGAAAAATAATTTGACTTCTGAACGTATATAAATTATTATTGATACATACATGCATCTGACACACGTCGTACCTCAACTTTTCAGCACCATGAAAGGTCCAGGAAAGCCAGTTCTACACACTCATGGATGCATGGATGATAAACGGGGATTGACAAATAAATATATACTAGTATATGAGATGATAAGGACTGTCAAGTTAATGTTCCCTAACATTAAGTCTAGAATTGCCCAAGTTTCCAATTTGAGGTGTCCTTATCATCGTGGTTATGACTTTATATCGGTAGTCGTTCTTGTACCACTGAAGAATGATATTTTCTTATCTAACGGTGATGCCTATGTGAAACCAACAGATATTGACACCAAGGAGTATCAAGGAAGCTCTTTGTCAACGAAATAAGTATTTTTTTGGTGGTACAGGCTTCTAGTCGGCTTAGTTTCTGCCAAATGACTTGAGACACAGTTTTCTCTTTCGATCGGCCATATTCCAGTTTAGCTTCCCCATCTACGTAGAAATTAAATGTAGATCGAGGTTCATGCTGTAATATCAAATTTTACGATTCTCACATTTGTTGCAGTCCCGCAGAGATGTCCAAGTTTGCAGCTTCGATCCGAACAGAATGCTGTCGCAGTATATCCAATGACATAAATGTCCTAAAGTCTAAAACTTAATGGTTCAAACAATGTATTGCTGCAAAATAAAATAGGGGAACTTTTCATATGAATCAATGAAGCCGAATAAACATAAGATTGAGCATTGGTAGAAACATAATTTTTTTGCAACCAAGTACTACTCCACAATGTCCACGGCACTCTGGTTTTCGTCAAAGAAATGAAGAAGATTTATGGAGTACATTTCAGCGTTTCGCGTGCTATTAGAGAGCTTTGCAGTTTGAGTTACATCGCTATGAATTTTAAAATCCATCCACTAAACTTTTGTGCGTATCTTTGCATGACCACAAACATTAATTCTGGTACAACCCTACCCTGACCGTTGGATCACCTGATCAGACGACTGACGCCGCAACAGTGAGGCCGGCGCATCCAAGATCCAACGGCTCGAAATCCCCGGAGTGTCTATAAAAGCCTCTTCCTTCCCCCAAGGTTCTCTCCATCTCCATCGTCCTCGCTCGCGTCTCTCTCCACTCTCTCCAGAGGCCAGCCCAGCCGTCCGCACGCCACTCTCGCCATGAAGCTCGGCACGAAGCTCCCGGCACGCGCTACCGCGTCTTCGTCGGCCTCTTCGGGAATTTCCACGCACAGGCTCTCCCGCGCCATCGCCAAGGCGCCGCCGCGGAAGATCAGGATCGTGCACATCCTGGCGCCGGAGATCATCAAGACGGAGGCCAGGCACTTCCGCGAGCTCGTGCAGCGGCTCACGGGGAAGCCCGCGCCCAACGGCTCCGATGCGGCGGCGTCCCCCGAGTACGCGTCGTCGTCTTCGCCGCCGGGCTCGTGCGACACGACCGGGGACGAGGGCCTCGGCGCGGCCTCTGCAGCGGTGATGAAGACGGAGGTGAAAGAGGAGCCCGAGATGTCATCGGGAGGAGGCTACCTGCACGCCCTCGGGATGGAGGACGGCAGCAACGATTTCTTCTTCCAAGGGCTAGAGGACATCCTTTTCGACTCCTGCAACATGGATGGCTTTAGTTTCTGATGATCGATCAGGTGCACTGAAGGGGCTGAACATTTTTCCAAGTTCTTGATCGTTCTCTCAATTCTTGCGTTAATTAGGTAGGCTAAAACTGCGAGTTGAAGATCTGGAATCCCGTTTGGTTACAAGGATAAATCGTCAGACATTCATTTCCTATGTTCGCTTGCTCTCCATCTCTCTCTGTTCTCACCTGTGTGCCCAATTAGTTTGTTTCTGCAGATGAACTTATTAAACACATTCCATGGTGTCTGGTCGAACTTGTGTATTCCCTGCTTGTTTCGGAGAGTAGTGATTTGATGAGCAGGCCGTGACAATTCTCTGCAGTGTCAGTTCTGTGGGGACTGAACTTGGGAGACAGAGCTACTACTTTGACCATTCGTCTTATTAAAAAATATAAATATTATTTTTTATTTTTTAATTTATTTATTATTAGAGAAATTTAATAATAACATATTAATTTTGATATTTGCACGAAAAAATTGAATACAACGAATGGTCAAAGTTTATTACTGATAGTCAAAAACGGTGCTTTCAATTGGACCAAGGGAGTAGTAGAAATGATCAGAGCTGCAGATTTTTGCATCTTCCTCAGCACATTCTTTCGAAAAGTGTGCCCTTGCTCCAGGCCAGGCGTTTCTTTTTCTTTGATTTGAATGTTTTGTACTGCTTTAAACCTTGGGCATTTGATTTTTGAATATGATGGTTGTGGCCGTGCTCACTATGCTGCCCAGTTGCTATGCTGATAAAAGCAGGCAGCCTTTGCAGTATTTAGTATTAAAAAATAAACGGGCATGTAACAAAATAACACCTGCCGTGCATGCCATACTAGGAGGGCAGTTGGTTAGCAAAACATGGGAAGGAAGTCCATCCACTGAATTGACATAATTAGGCCCATTTAAAATTACTCACATTCAAGCGGCCGTTAACATATGTATGTTCAACTCTGAGAAAATAACCCCAAAAGAAAAAAAGGAAGAAAAGAATCATGAACATGAACTATGCGTGGAGTTCCAATTACTCTAGTATTAAGGCATTAGCTTTCATATTCTGACATTACTGCATCTGTTGTGCCATCACCTGGATTTGGTTGTGGCCCCTCCAGTCTGGTTAAGACATCAGGTGCTCCAGCAGCATCCCTGATAATCTATAAGAGAACAGAGCACAACCATGAGGTTAAGACATTAGGTGCTCCAGCAGCGTCTCTGATAATCTAAAAGATAATACAGCACAACCATAAGAAAAGTTTTGCAAATTTTCCATAAATAACATAAGATCTAAACCACTCATTTGTCCATTCAACATGAGCAAACAGATCTAAATTAAAGAGTTCAGGTTAAAAGCTATCCCGGGCAACCTGGTGGATTATTGATTATGACAGGAAGAGTAGCATCGAAAGGACAAGAGAAGGCAGATAGTTAAGCTCAGGGGCGGACCTAGGATACTGCTTAAGGGTGTGTTTGGAAGGAAGGAATTTAAAACGCATGAATAGGAAAAAACACAGGAATTGAGAACGCGAGAAAACTACAGGAATAGAAAACAAAGGAACTGAAAACTTTTGCTGTTTGGATTGAAGGAATTCACAACGCTGGAATCGTAAAAATAAATTTAAGACAATGTATTGAATATACAAATAATCATCAAGTAGTAGCAATTACAGAATATTTTCAAACGTGATTACTTGTGTCTATAATATATCCATCTGTTAATTGCATGTGGTGGGACCCACCAATTAGACTATTCCACCCACAAAGCAACGCACCACCTAGTTGTTCTCATTCTGAGTTAATTACGTGGACTACCTCGGGCTTCAGCAAAGGAAGAGAAAACCGGAGGTTGGAGTGGATTGTTTCATTCCCGTGAAATCAAGGTGGCCTGTAGCGTTCCAGAGGAAAGGAATGGCTCATTCCTTTGTTACAAACGCTAGTTTTCTTTCCTTTCCTCTGGAAATGATTCCTTTCCTTTCCTCTGGAAATGAAGCATTTAGGTCTTAAAAGCTATCGAGGAGGCTATTGAGGAGAGCTGGACTTGCAAGATTTCACAACTAGGGGCAATACACAGATTTGAGGCCAGTCGAATCGTTTTATACTCAAATTTGGGTGGGTGTGTTGGTGGGGGGTGGGGGGGGGGGGTGCGTTGCAGTCCGCCTAGCTCCCCTGTGGCTGCACCCCTGGTTAAGCTGAACGACATGTAATTATCAGCATCTTATCGATCGCCAGGAAAAGAAAACCTGATATGTACATGTATTTTTTATAACAACACTTCGAGCATGACACCTCAAACTCCAAATCATATATTTGAAATTCAGTTTAAGCAATTTCCCCTTTCTGTTAGCTATTGTGAATTGCATTCTTTTAACAAAGAGAATTGAGGAGATCAAAATGATACAAAACGGCGACAACAAACATTTATGACATTCTCGCCTTGTCATCAACCTTCAACTCAAAGTGGTTTAGAAGTTTGATAAGGTCAGAACTATCTCCTTTAGCAATGAAATAAAATGCTCCTGGTTGCTAAATAAAAAGTGCCTTAGCCAACACTAAGTATTTGATGTAATTGTATGCAGATAACAATAGATATGATTTTAATGTCATTGCAAGTATTGAAGAAACATACCAATATTTCTTCATCCAAGTAAGAAATCATGAATAAGCGTTGAAATGTTCCACCTGTAATTAAGGAGAAATGAGTAGTTATGTAAGTACCTGATTTATGGATTGCGGATATTAATTTTTCATGCCTGGTACGCTGAGCTAATGTAATACTAATGTAATTATGATGTAAAATCCAACCTGGTATGCTGAGCTAACCCAAATGTGAACGAAATGACAGTTAGATGGAGTAGCAACAAAGGAACAGTTATAAACAGGGTTCCAGGAAAGAGGATTGAGGAAAACCAATGAAACGAGGACTGTGTTTCTAGAGTTCCATTCAGCCTTTATTACACATATCATATCCCCAACTTCGCATGTTCAAAATAAAAATAAATAAATTGAAATTTCAGAAAACATTTTTGTTGTCCCTATAACAAACCATCTCTACCGTGCACTAGCGGCTTCTTGTGTAAAACGTGAGCCCAAACAAGGAATTAATCTCTATTATTAACATGAACTCCACAGCCAATTATAGTTAGTACTTAGGATGGAAGCATCTGGTCAAAGGTAACAAGTGCAAATCGTCCTCTGCACTACGTGGTGGCAGAGGGAAGAGGCGCTGAGCATCAGGTGGCAGTGGGCAGAGGCACAGAGCTTCAGGACAGCTAAGCTTAATAGCGTCCACTGAGCTCCCATCACAAATCTAGCGCAGGACAAGAAGGATGGCCCAGATGTTGAGGACGCACGCTGCCTTGGGCACCGATGAATTTCCATTGCTAAAAGTGGGAATAAGCTTCCTTAACATTTTAGGGCCAGCTCTCATTGTTTGGAATTGAATTGCTTAATTTCCTCTAATTGTTGTTAGAATTAATGTGCTCTCTTCTGCCCTTGCACTCCTTACCTTGAAGCGCAAGCGTGAGCAATGACACAACTAGAAATTCAATATCCCACAATGATCTCATCGCTGCACACTATAGGCTAACAAGAAATCTACTACACCCACCTACTTAAACCCAATTCATGGTACAAACTTATGGTTACATGGGAGAGGCACATGTACAGGAATAGTGAACCATGACACCTAAAGAGTACAACTCATAATTAATTAAGCATTAGCTAGTAGATAATTTTTCATTCACTTGTGAAACTCTACCTTTACAGGTATGCTGTAACTTGTGAAACTCTAACTTTACAGGTATGTTGTAACTTGTGAAACTCTATATGCATCCTCAGGTCTCTTATAACAATATTATTTCTTCAATTGTCACTTTTTTGGAGTACAAAATTTTGTCCAATTTCAGTTTAAAAAATTAACATTAGAAAGTATTTCTCAAAAAAACCAATATGTTTTTGGCAAATCATTTGGCAAGATTAGCTTGATAAAGAAAGTGTGCAACAAATTTGTTATCAGGCAGTAGGTCCTCCAACACTTGACATATGTGTGCCTGATATGTAGGATTCTGACAATTTTAATGTGTATTGCTGCAAGAGTACTTACTGAGTGGCAATTTAAGCCCCTCTGCAGCAGCATCCCTTATGGGGCTAGGAAGTTGTTGTAGAGCTCCTGCAGCTTGTCCAATTAAGCCCTTTAGTTGTTCAGGAATTGTTTCTTCACTGATTTTGGGAACCTCTATAAGACCCTCAACATACTCCTCTTTCATCCTGATCGGACCCTCCACAGATAACTGAGTGGTTAGTAAGAACTTGCTTTGTATCTGGCAACAGAGGATAAAAAATTGTAAGCACATGAGAGTTTCCCTGAACAATACAGAAACATACTGGTTCATGATAATGCGAAAAAAATAATCGCCATATAATAATCTACTTGATTATAAGAACATGGAAGCCTTGTGACGCAATCCCTCTTTTTTTTACCCCTTTTTCTTGTGTTCAACATACTGTCATAATTATTTGTAGGTATTTTTCTATCTTTAATAAAAATGCTCAACAGTAGGGGCTTCCCTACTGTATTTTCCTCAAAAAGATATAAAGACACATTATGTCTGAATTTAAAAGAGAAAACCAACATTCTATAGTCACTACTGACGACCAAGACACCTGAATGGCATATGTGCAACATTAGTAGGCAAAATCCTACATCTAGTGGTATTACCGTATTTAAAAACTTCAGGTCAGATGAAATTTTGGAGTATCCATCCTTGATCAACACATCAAGTCCCTTAAAGTGTGCAACAGTTGTAGGTGACCTCCTAAGAACAGAACATATTCACTATAAGTATAAGCTTAGAGAAATTTAAATGGTAACTCAGGAAAAATATGACTTGCATCAATAAAAAGGGACATACTCAAACAAAATTCGGGCCGCAAATGCTCCAGGACTGCTGTCACCAAACCATTCAAAGTTCCATCTACCTTCCAGAAAGGGTGATCTGAAAAGTGGAACAGACGTAATGGAATACAGATCAATGCACTATGCTCACAGAGTTTTGTCAGAAATGAAGCAAAGCTCCTCTCAGCTAGCCACTAGAACCACTGAGCTTTTATGCTAAGTATCTTTAAAAAGACGCTGACATGAGTCATAAAAATTACGTTGTGGGACGCGGAGTGGGGTTCAGGCGTTCAAGTCCAACTATTCGCTCATTGACATCAATCCTCTGCATCTCTGTAGTCTTCCCACTAACCAAGGCTTGAAATCCTCCAGCATCTTCAAACTGAAATTGGAAGTATTAGCATACCCAACCTGAGAAATTAACTTGAAGTTCAGTATCAACCGAAAGAGTATTGCAGGCTAAAACTGTGAATACACAACCTAACACATAGATGCACGAGGCTAATCCTTTAAGAATTCATTAAGCAAATTGTTACAAACACCTCTAATTGGCAGGGTAATTGAGGTTTGAATGAGATTAAATGGCCCAGTACGTGCTATCGTTAAGCAATCAATTCTCTAAGAAGGTCAACAGGAGGCGTATAACATCAAGGTGTGCTGAGCGAGTGTGAAAAGAGGACGGGGAGGGACGAAGAGCTCACGGCGAGGAGAAGGGACTCCTTGGCGGAGAGGCGCTCCATCTCCCGCGCGTAGCTGGCGGCCGGACCCCCTGGAACGTCTGCGCCGTGGCCCGGCAACCGCCAACGGCGTGGCGGTGGCGCCGGGGCGACAGGCGCACCCGTCCATGGCGGCGTCCGCGGAGGGAGGGCAGGAGCGCAGGAGAGACTGGGGTAAGAGCAAGGGCGGCCGCCATGCGGAACGACCCGAAGTTTCGAGCTGAGCTACAGCCTACAGATTTCTCTCGCTGCCCAACTGTGCAGCCCGCGGTGGTGGTGGTGAAGAGTTGTGCTGCTGGTGCTGCCGACGTGGAAAATCGCGAGAAATGGCAGAGAAAGATGGTCTAGCAATTTCTTCTTGCAATTTCCAGACAGCAAACTAAAGGACAGTCACACAGGTTCTGGAAGTTCCTAATACTATGCTGTTACTGAGTTACACGAATAAAAACACATTAACCTCTACGCATTGCTCGAACAACTGACACTGCTCATCAAAGTCTACAAAGCAGTGTCATGAAGAGAAAATCCCAGAACCTGTGTCACTCAGTCAACTGACACAACCTCCACGGAATACTCTCTTTTTTTTTATAAAAAAAAAGAAAATCCTTCCCTTCCACATGAAAAGGAAATCACAATTCAAATGCATCTCACCAGATGCCTCGAACTATAGACTGAGAAAAGAAAATGCTTATAACAGAGAACTCTACAATGTCACAAGGGATTGAAAATTTTCTTACTCACATCTCAAAAAGTTAATCTAACACTTAATCCATAAAATCGTAATACAACAAGGCAATCCATCTATAACTGAAAACAAAATAGTCACAGTAGCCAACGGAGAGTCAGTGCAGGCCACCCAAGATGCATGTTCGTGCCTAGAGAAGCTCCAACCCTCAGGCGGGCCCTCTCCGCATCTCGCTCTCACCATGAGCAAAGTGGCACCGGTCACCGAACGTGCAGGTACCTTTCAAGAAGTTCTCGCACAGCTTTGTCTTGTAGTTGCTCCTGCCCCCAGGGTTTTTCGCACCACCTCGGCCTACCGGAGCTGTTGCACCTGAAGGGTTTTTCGCAGGCATGCTAGCGCTGATGGTTGCAATGAGATCGCTCACCATGGTGCTGGCTTGTTTGATCTGGTCAAAATTGCCCTCCAGCTCAATGTTCTTCAGGTTTGAATCTGACTCGTGTTCACGAATTGATAGCTTGACTCCAGTAACTCGGGATATATGCTTTGTGTTGGCCCCACCCTTACCAATTATACCACCTGCAAGAGAGGCATCGACACTAATCTTGGCAGTCGCTGAAGCTCCAAAGTTTCCTGCAGGAGGGCCCATGGTAGTTTGTGGATGGGGTTCAGGTCGGCCTCCAAACCGACCACCCATAGGAGGACCTTCGTGAGACATGTAGGCAGGCTTGCCAAGTTCCCTCTCACCATGGGCGAAATGGCACTTCTCACCAAATTTACAGCCTTCAACAGTATTGTACTTGGTGCACATGCGGGTCTTGCCTGACGAAGATGGGTGTGAATTAGAAACAGCAGCATGATCAACAGGAACCCTTGTTGGTGCAGACACAGCAGGGCTGCCTAGGCTGAGCATTTTTGCAACTGCCGGATATCCACCAGGAACAAAGTGCGAAAAATGACATCCTTCGCCAAAAGGGCACCCGACAGTACTGCACCATTCAGCAAAAACAACATATTAGTTATGAAATTGTGCCCAATTTTTCAGTATGCAGGACCTTCAGTTGGAATTCTAACCAATCAATTGAATGAATATGATCCTAACAAATGCTTATAAGAAATGAAGACATAGGGAATATAATACTACAAAATTTAATGTATTTTGATTGCTGTAAAATAATCAAAATTAAATTTAAAATGCAATATGACCTACTAATAGATAAATAGAAGGGAACCATGGAGCGAGAATGAAACGATGCGCTGCTACGTATCACATTAATCTAAAGTAACCAGAGAAAACGGCAGTTTCAACTACTGAGACAGTTCAATGCAGCTCATATGATGAACAACGATTTATAATTTCATGTATCTTCTGAATAAAAAAAGGAAAATGAAGAGAATTCATTTGTAAATTGTAATAAGGTGAACAATACAAGTTACCATCCTGATGTTATTTCTGATAGGTTAAGGTTATAACCTGAAATACTTGGTGCAAGGCTTCGATTTGCTTGATAGACCAGTTTGGATTGACTCCGTGTCTGTTGCATAAAATTAATTACATTTTCTCACTTGTTAGAAGTTTGAATTATTAATCTTCTAATCAAATATAAGCACATAGAATTTATGTCCAATGGCTGTGAAAATGAACAAAATTTTATATGGTATAAAGAAAATATTCCGTAGTAATTATCCTGCAGAAAATAGTCATAATTGCACCGAATATGATTGCAATAAGAAAAGACTAATCATAAGGTTCTCAAACTGATATTGCGTCTGTACTATGCAAGGTTGCATGTATTCTTTTTACTTTGTGATTCTTTCTGTTTTGTGTTCCTAGTAATCACGAATCAGAGTGCAGTACATGCAGCTATATCTTCTTTATCATGGGGGCTAGTGCACTTTCTTACAACAGATGTTATTTCTTTAGACCATCTTCGCAACAGAAACCAACAATAAATCCAATCTAGGCACTTAGCGTTCGAGAAAGTCTACAGCATTGGTATAGAGGCAAAATTCTTGGTTTGCAAATCCAAGTTGGCGCTGTTGTGTCAAAGCACTCAAAACTGAATTAAAAAAAACCGACAACTGTCCGGATGCACATCTCATTGCGCAACACCAAGCGATCACCAAAACAGGCTCGCTTCACGCTCACTGAACGAGTCCTAGATCAAGACTACACTAGAGAACAAAGAGGCCCGCAGATCCAGTCGTATAGCTCGCACAAGCACAAGGTCTGAAAGTCTGAACAGCTAACATCTAGAAGCACAAATGCGAGGCATATATGATACGGCGGGAGCACGAAACCTCACCTCTGAAGCGCTTCCCACCGGCGGCGAACCCGTTGGCCGTCTCTGGTCGGGACCTCTTGCGAGCGGCGGCGGCGGCTGCCTCCATTGCCGGCCCTCGCGTCTGGAAGCGGCGTGCCGGAACCCTAGCTTGCGATTGGAGACGGCGGAGAAGAAAAGATTGCGACGAAGTGGGTTGTGCGGGATATGACGTGGGGGTTTCTTATGGAGCTGGGCTTTTGGACTCGAGTAGGAGTAGGATTGCTCGCGAGGAGTTTGTATCCAGGCCCAACTGATAAGGTGGGTTCTCTAGTATTGGGCTTTAGGCCGCACCTTAACCACCTTTTTTTAGGAAATTTCCTATATATTGATCTCTCAGTAGGAGAGTACGAATCAATCGATGTTTGAGATTCGTGCGCTGCCGTCAGACGGTCGCGATCCTCCGGCCAGTTGTGACGAGGTCGGCGAGGTGGCGGAGCGCGGCAGCCGTGCGGGCGGCGTGACGTGACAGCGTGGGCGTCGCCGGAGGTGGAGGCGGGAGGTGGTGCCATCGTGAGGTCGATTAAAGGTTAGGGTTGAGTTGTAGTGCCGACAGCTAGGGTTCGACGAGTCTATCCCCGGACATGGAGGGGAGCTGCGGGGTGGTGGTCGTGACCCGACGGTGGGCCGCAGTCCGGTGGTGGCGTCGTCGGAGCCACGGTTGGTCGGTCGGCGGTGGGCGGGAGTAGGCGGCGGGGGCCTCAAGGTCGAAGAATTTCGTGGTGGGTGGCGACATGACGGGTGACGAAGGTAGGTGCAGGCGGTCGGCAAGACCGCCGGTGGGCCGTGGGAGGTGGTGGTTGGTCGTCACGAGGTAGAAGAAGATGAGAGCACTGTGGGTCGGCTTCGGGCGGGCCTTGGGCCGATCGATCGGAGTATAGAAGGTCCGTTTTTTAGACACTTGTTCTTACGTTTGATGAAACGCAAGGATGTTATTCATCAAACGCAACTAAACATGCTAAATTGAGCTAAAAAAAACTAACCACGCTAAAAAGGAAAATCAAACACAACTAAAGTTTTACATTGGTCGAAAAAAAACACTGAAGTTTTACATCACTCCAAAGAAAGTACGGACCCACCACACCCATATTTCATCACGCGACGCCCAACCTCTAAGCCACAACTCACCATGATCACCGTTCTTCAATCTCGCTCTCGGATTAACTCGTAATTGACTCGACTGCTACTTGCTCGACCATGTAGAGCCAGCAGAACATTTTTCAAGAATTTCAGAAAACCAAGCGTGTGCATCCTGATGATAGCAACATCAAATGATTCACACGCTCCTGGCCATCATCTCCTGATACCTCCTGTACGACTCCTGCTTTTCCAGCAAGAACTTGGCATGGCACCTGGCGATGAACTTCTCGGCGAGCCTGTCGATCTCATTCAAGTCGTCGCCGACGCCATCTTCGTCCTCGTCTTCTTCCAGCACCAGCACTTCGTCTGACGTCTCCTCCTCTAGCCAGCGAAGGTACCCACAGTACTCGCCCGCGCCGTCCACCCCACCAGCCGGTGCCGGGACCACCACGTTCCACGCCGACTCGTGGCAGGAACACACGTGGCTCGCGTCCAGTTCCTTGGCCCGAGCAGAGGATGAATGCGGCTTCCTGAAGCTGGCGATCTTGGCCCTCTTCGTCGTCGACCTCGCGTGGTAGTAGCTGATGGCATGCTTGCCGCGGCTGCTTCTCCATGGCACATCCCTCTTGGATTTACCGAGGGCAACAAGGAGCAATGACTTGAACCTCGCCAGGGCGCGGAATACGCGGCCGGCTCGTGGGTAGACGTGGGATTGGAGGATGGAGCTGATCTTTGGCGAGATCGAGCCAGGAAGAAGTGCCTCCATGTGGAACAGCGGAGCCATGGATGTAAGTGAAAGTGTGTGTGTGCTGATCGACGCAGCCCACCCCTGATACTCCATAGGCCTTATAAAGGAGTCGTGTACCGAAGTGTCACCATGGTTCCAGTGAGTTGCCAAAGATGCCACTACCTATTTTCATTTTGAAGTAATCTCCCACTTTTCAGTTAAATTAAATGCCTTTTCAGATATATATTGAATATCATGAGACTGGACTTAATCCAACTGGAAAAAATATGTGGAAAAAGAAAGCAGCAGGATATAGCAGGTGATGACTTACTACTCTACTTGGTTATTGACAACTAGTCTTGCAGTACTAAACTAAAGAACTTTATATTAAACTCTTGCTTCCAAACTGGGTCCTTTGCTCAGGGCATTGTCATCACTGCATTGCACCAATGCTTAGACTCGTTTCCTGAAGATAATGTAAATTATTACTAGTATAGATCAACTATGAAATCCTCATATGCACAAAAGCTCCCTCCTTGGATTCCTGCCGTGTGTATACAAGAAGGATGGGAACAGTTTTACACTGATCTCCTTTTGTTTTTTTTTTTTTGAGCAAAATGGCAGGAGCTCTGCCCTTCATTAAGGAAGAAAAAGGGGACGAAATACAATTACAAAAGCCAGCCTCAACGGGATACAAAGAAAAGGGGAGAGGCAACAAGCTGGCCGGGGGAAGGAGAAAATAAAAAACAGAAACAACAAAACACTAGTCCTCAATTCCAAGCGCCACATGATAGAGCTTGATTTCATCGATGGTTCGCCTAGAAATGGCGGGTACGGACAGTTCCCCCTTTCAAAGATGCGTCGATTTCTTTCTTTCCAGATTTCCCACCAAAAGGTGAATAAAATGCCAAGCGCTTTTTTCCTTTTCTTCCTTGTTCCATTCTTCAAGAATATGTGGACCCATTCTTGTGGACCATCTGAGCTCCTCATGACTTGATAATTGGGGAGGTGGAAGTGGTCAGCGATTACATTCCGGACAGCTTCCGTGTAGTTGCAACCCGTGAGGAGGTGAGCTGTTGTTTCATCAATGCTTGAGCAAAGGGGGCAAGTTGGATTGCAATCCCGGCTTGCGCTTAGTCATGTTGTCTGCAGTGAGGACTCGTCATGCATTACTAGCCAAGCGAAAAAATTGCACTTCGGTTGAGCTTTGGCCCGCCAAATTTTTGTTGTCTGGGAAGTAGGTCATTGCCCCAAGGAATTGACAATCATATGCCGAGGCCACCGAGAATTTTCCATCCTTGGTCCATCTCCGGAAGATCTGGTCTTTTTCCTCATTCAATTGGACTGCAGTAAGGGCCATAAAGAGCATTACAAATTCTTCCACAAGGGTCGGTGTATCTAATCGTTTGAAGTTTCGCGCCCAACCGTGATTTCTTAGCTCTATGGCCACGATCCGTCTTCTAAACCCGGCAGCTTTGAACAGGTTGGGTGCTAGTTCTTTCGGTGCTGCACCTTGTAGCCATTTGGCTTCCCGGAAGGGCGTGGTTTGCCCGTTCCCAACAAGCATGTACGCGGAGTTAAAGAACAAGACCCTGTTGGTCTTGTCCTGAATTTTTAGGAGCTTCTTCCATGGTCTTTCTATCGTATCCCATTGATGCCACAGCCATCGCATTCTCAAGGCTCGTTGAACTTGTGGAGGTCTTTGAGGCCGAGTCCTCCCCACTTTTTGGGCCGAATGCAAGTTTCCCGGTTTACGAGGCAAGTGCTCGGCTTTGAGATCTTCATGGTCATTGCCTTTCCACGTAAAGCTCCTCCCGAATCTATCCACCCTTGAGATGGCCCACTTAGGAATGTTGAAGATAGTCATGAAGTAAGTTGGCATAGAATTCGGAACAGTTTTAATCAAGAGTTCTCTCCCCGGGTAAGTGAAGAATCTTCTTTTCCAGCTCGGGAGTCTGCTTTCCAATCTTTTGGATCATGCTATGTAGTTCCATCCGGCCTGGTTTCTCGATGTTCGGTGGTAGGCCAAGATAAGTGCATGGGAAGGAGGCCAGTTTTAGCCGATGTGTCGTAATGAAGGAGAGATCGGTGCCCTCGCATCGAATAGGGTAGCATTCTGTTTTGCTCATATTTGTGGCCAGTCCACTTGCTTGTGCAAAAATATGAAGGATGCACTTGGTCATTTGAAGTTCCTGCTCATTGGGTTGAATGAAGACTCGCCGCATCGTCCGCGTAGAGGGAGACTCTAAAGGCTTCACAGCCCTTGCTTAGTCTTACAAGCCCACCGAGTTCTTGCGCTAGCTTGAACAATCTGTGTAGAGGCTCCATGGCCAAGAGAAAAAGCATAGGCGAGAGGGGGTCTCCTTGTCCGACTCCCCGCAGATGCAAAATCTTTTTCAGCTGGCCGTTAAGCGGGAAGGATGATGAAGCAAGTGCCCCACAGAGTTAGAGATCCAATTTCACCATCTTTGACCAAAACCCGTGTGTTGCATTATATGTAAGAGATACGGCCAATTCACCGAGTCAAAAGCCTTGGAAATATCCAATTTGATAAATAGCCCCGGATTTTCCTTTTGTGTAGGTCTCGTATCACTTCTTGTACATAAACGAAGTTATCATGTATGGATCGCTTTTTGATGAAAGCAATCGATTGACCGAAATCAATTGATCCAATATGGGGGATAGCCTATTTGCCAGGAGCTTGGAGATCAGCTTAGCGAAGCCGTGAGTGAGACTTATAGGTCCGAAGTCCGCCACACATTGCGGGTCACTCTTTTTGGGAATTAAGACCACCAAGGCTCGGTTTAAGGCCTTGAGCCCCTGCTGATTCATATGGTAGAAGTGATTAACTCGCTCTGTTCAAGTCCTCCTTGATAGTATTCCAGCAGGAGGCAAAGAATACCCCAATGAAACCGTCAGGTCCAGGTGCCTTCTCCTTTGGCAGTGAGAGAATGATTTGCTTTATTTCTTGCTCCGAGAAAGGCAGATCCAGTTGGGTCATTACCTCTGCATTTGGCGGGTGCCATCCAAGTTCATTTAGGTTCAACACCGTCTCTCCGGGTATGTAAGTTCCAAGGTGTTTATGGAAGTGTTGAAAAATCGCTCCGTGCTTGTCCACCTGGTTGACGGCCAGTGCCATTGTCGATCAAAAGAGTATGTATGTGGTTTTTCTTCTTTCTTTTGTTGGCAACGATCCGGAAGTACTTGGTGTTGGTGTCCCCTTTCTTGAGCCAGGTCAGTCTCGATCGCTGTCGAGCCCTACTCTTCTCTATCGCTGCTAAGCCAAGGATCCGGATTTTAAGAGTTTTTAAGAGTCCGACCTCTCTTTCAAGCAAGATCCTATCTTCTTGCGTCTGTTCCAGTCTGGCGATGACCTCTCGACAGATTACCGAGGCTAATCTTCCCTGGGGAATCAGTTTTTTGCTCCAAGCCTTGAGGGCTTTGGCGACTCTGTTCAGTTTGATATGGAGTGCTGTTAACGGGTTTTTATTGTTGGGGACCGGTTGGTTCCAAGCATCATCAACACATTCATGGAATCCTTCCATATGAACCCAAAAGGATTCGAATCTGAATCTTGGTTTGATTGGTGATCTCCTTTTGTTTTTCTGTAGACAAAAACAAGCTTTGCAGTTTTGCTCTCAGCAATCAGGAAGGTGCAGAAGGTGTCTGTCGCTGATTGAAATCCGTTCGATGAGTGGACCAGTTTTCACTGCGTTGGACCGGTGAAAGAGGACTTATCATCTTTGCTTGTTCCTTCCAAGTTTAGGAGCCCTGCTCAACCTCAGCAAGTCGAGAAGAAGTGTTGTCGTATATCTGCCCAAACAGCAGAGCAGAGACTGCATAATACTGTTCATAGATGTGGAATCCTGAAAAGAAAGGTTCCTCGAGGTGGAAACTGTTTTGCACTAGTGACTCCTGTTTTGCTTCGACAAACAGACAGGAGCTGACCCTGATCCGACAACAAGTTTTACTGGCTCTGAATAGTAGCTGCATGTTCTGAGACACCAGTCAGGAAGTTTAGGAGTCCTACTCAGCCTCAATATGAGATGTGAAGCGCTGCGGTTGTATGTCCAAGCAGCAGCACCGACTGAATATTACTGATCACGCTGTTGGTTCCGGAAAAGAAAAGCTCCTAGAGGTATCCGTGATAGCTCTGTCATGATATTGCACTCGTTCATGCTCCTTTACGTGCTTCAGTTTGAAAATATCACATTGTAGCATGTAGTACTTGGATAAGAACGATTAGATCTCGTAGCTTGAGGATCGGTGTGAACAGCTGACCCTTGCAAGCTACATATGGAGCAATCAAAAGAAAGTGGTGTGGACTCATTGCATCCTTGTATTGAGGTTTGTTATGCTATTCCTGGGGCAGCAACCAAACCGAAGGAAGGAGTGTTGCGTGATGTTTCAACACTGTTCCCTTGGCACTAATCCAATCCGTTTGGATTTGAACCTTGCAATTGGAAAACACCGAGGCTCCAGCCTGGTCCTCCTACTTCGGTCACGTTGAGCCGTTGAGTGACGAGGAAGTGCATCGCGTTATTGGCCATGATTTGCAATTGTTCATCAGCTGGATAACAAACGGCATACATGACATGCATGAGGCTGCTCACGCGTCTGGTGTGCGGGTACATTGAATCCAGTTGTTGGGATACTCGCGCAAGCAAAAAGGTCCATGGAAGCCATTCCATCATACTTTTTTGTTGGATAATTATTCCATCATATTGGAGCGTCGGTTGCAAGTAACGAGAGAAGGATACTCTAGCATCACCCGTCGATCCATGACGCCGACCTGTACCGGATCGATATGCTCTCGCCGGTCACGCGCCGGACGGGGAGTGCATCATCTGTGCGGAAACGCGACGCATTCATCTAGAAGGTTTATGAGGCCCGCTTCCAAGAATTGCGGATTATTGAATAGCCCATCAAAACACGGATCCGATCCAAATAGAATAGCCCATTTGAAATCGTGACACCTGATCATGATGGGCCCATGTCATACAGTGGATGAGCAAAACGGGAGCCCAAATGTAACCGTACTGTGTTCGTCTTCCTTCGCCTTGCTCACCCCGATCCCCACCACGAGCCACGGCGCCGGCGGACCCGGCGGTCGAATCCTCGCGTCCCTCCAGCTCCGCCCATCTCGCCCTGATCCATACAAGTGTTGCGTGTCCAAGGCGCCTCCAGATTCGATGCGATGGTTGCCGCCATGGGATCGCTGTGATCTTCCGGGGGTAACAGCGACAGTAAGTAGCTTTATCCTCTCACTTCAGTAATTTATTAGCGAATGCCAACGCGGTAGATTCAACAACCGAAGATTGCATGCAGACAATCGATCCTACAACACGACGGCAAACCAGAGGAAGACGACCGCTTACCTCCCGCCGTATGCATACCGTCAAATCTACGAGATAAGATTAACTTTAATTATCCATGGCTACGAGATGCGATGCGACGCAACCGGGAGTTGACACAAGGACACCTGGGACACCTGGCTTCCCATGTCGTTTGCGCGATGCGGCCAAGGACGGATCCGACAAGGTTTCCGGGAGCCAAAATGAGCCGAGCTTGCACTATATTGCTGCCCTTTCAGGGTCCTCAGAAGACGACCTGACCTGCCATGCGCGGCTGCCTTTTCCTTCTCCTGCCCCAGAACCAACCGGCGTAGCACCATGACCAAAAGGTACGCATGCATCCAGATAAGATTCTTTCTTAATCCTTTCCACGTTGGCACGTCTGCACGGCCAAATCTCCATCATCGACTCGCATAAGTTTTGTCGTCCAGTTGCTCAATCGCCACTTCTCCGGTCTCCTCTTTCTCTTGACGAGTATCACCTTTGACGTTAACATGCGTGTGCACATACTTCACCAATCCGTTACTGGTCCTTTAATTTTGACCAAGTCGTAATTGATAGTATTTGACAGTCTCGTCGTGATAACATCAGCTTGTGGGACCAGCAGAGCAGATTCTATCTTGATTTCTCCTTCTTGTTTCTGATCAGGGAGATTCCAAAGACGCCTGGAGTCTAATAATCAGCTGACATCTGTCCGTACTTCTTTTGAACGGCAATGGGTTTCCCATTCAGGTAAGCACTAAGCAATGATCAGATTCAGATCGATTGTAGTGATTGATTTCACTTTACTTGCAGTTGGTTCAGGACAGATGAAAGCTTTGCTCGAGAATAAAGAAGTAGATGCTCTGTATTGGGCATGTGGTTCTACTGCCAGGGCCGTATGCAGGTCTACGTGTAGGACGAATTATGTTCAGTGGGTTGGAATAAATTTCTGGGGCACTTTTTAGTGGAATAATAAAAAAAAACCATGAACTCCTATCCCACCCTTACCTAGTGGCCTGTGTGAGATGACCAACAACCAGAGTTGAGCTTTAGACTCTGCTTTGGTGTGGGACAGGCGAGCAGCCCAGCCTCAAATTCGCTTCCAAGGGGAGTAGAACCTAGGACTCAAGTGCTACTGTAGCCACTAACCAAGTCAGCTAGAGCCACCGTTAGTGGAAGAATATGGTCTCAGGATATTAAATGAACATAAGGCCAACTATAAGATGGAACTTTTCCGTGGAATTATGGATTTAGAATTGTATTTGTGATTTCAAGGCGTGATATCTAGTTAAACCCGTGAAATCAGTAATGTAATCCCAAAGAAAACAACACTGTTTTGACCATCACTTAGGGCTAATTATTAGCATGACATTGTTTAAACAATGATATATAATTGGATATGGACCAATTGGTGATCTCTTGGATCTGCGGTAACAAAGAATATAAGTCCTTTTTAAAAGAAGACTGAATCAGATGAGAGGCAGGGTCTTCGCTAACAACCAATTGGAATAAATGAAACAGGAACATGGTTCGATGTTACCATGTTGTTTGATTATTGCTTACCTAGAATCACAAGACAAGACACATTTAACCCTTACTGAAAGCACAAGACTTGTTTGTTTGTCCACTTGATTTCTTACTATTGTATATGTCCCTTTCATGTTTTTTTCTTTATATATATTGGTGGTTGGACATCACATCCAAGAAGGTTCAAATTGGAAACATTGTTTGATTCAACATTTATCCTGCCCTACCGGAATAATGGGTGCCTATTCATGTGTTGCTGGGGTATCAAATGACAAGCAGAACATAAAGTTCCAACATAGAGATGTCCCCATGATCTTTACTGTTGTCTTGTATCCTAGCAATCCAGCTCGGAATGGAGGCCAAAAGATCCAAGCAAAACTAGCTAGCAATAAGAATTTAAGGTGAGACGGTGAAAGGATCAAAGCCCATGTTTGTCCCCTAGCCTCTTGTCTGACTTTGAAAGCTGTACTTTATATAGTAGGTGGATATCTTTGCGTCTTATTATTCTTGTCAGTTGCTACTTGGTCTGATCTCCGTTAGGAGGCCCCCACAAGTTCATATTCCAATTGAGACGATCGGGAGCCACTTCTGCTCCTGTTCTTCCTCTCCAATTCTCCTGTAGATTCCAGTCCTTCCTCCAGATGCGGAGTGAGAAAGAGAATTGCCAAGAAGTTTCAGTGCTTCCAGCTGCAAGCACATGTGATGCCTCCAAGTCGTAAGTTGCTCCAGCCATATCTGCTGATGAACATGGAACTATTCCTTCCTCCTAGTTGCTTGCATTGCCGTGTTCTTGTTGCTTCCTTCTCCACCGACGGCTGCTGCCCTGCTGCTCGTCGGCTGTTTGGTTATTCCGAAGATTTGCTGTGTGTGTTCCGGAGGCATGCACGCACACAACGCAGTCGAATTATTCTCATCGTGTTGCGTGACACACCACCGGGAATCTCTAGACCAGTGCAGGATCCGATTCTGCCACTAAAGCCTTAGCTTCCGATGGACTGAAATGGAACCTTGCATCCTCCTTATTTAAGCATCGCCCTGGTGCTAATCCTTTCTCTTCTACTACTTCTGATCGGATCTTAGTTCGTTGCTTAAACCTGCCGTTTCAGGTCTCCGATAAGGATAATATCATGAACTATTGTTCTATTCTTGTTCATTGCGGAAAAAACTGATATGATGTTAGTTGTAATTTCTTTCTTTCTGCTTGCTTGTTCAGTTCAGAGACTCTGCGATCACTGTGATGAACGCCAAGAAGATTAAGCTGCACGACAACAACTACGGATCCCAGATGTGCGACCCCCAGCTGTTTCAGGGCACCGCCACTGGCCTCTCCTTCCACCCTGGGTTCATGAGCTCTGAGCAGAATGGCGGCGTGGGCAGCTGGCCGCAAGAGGAGTACGGCCAGACGCCGAGAACGGTGCTCACGATGCAGGGTGGCTGCGTCGGTTACGACACGGCCGCGTTCTTCGCCACCGAGCACCTGCTCGGCATGGCGCGCTTCGATTGCCCCTCCCGCAGATGGCTGCGCTCAAGACAGCTCCGTTTGGGCGGTCACCGGAGGCTGATCTGCTTTACCGATCGGTGGACCCGCCACAGCTGCACGACGACTCGGTGAGGACATACTACGTCCCGTCGCAGCAGCGGGACGCCACAAAGGGGCCTCCTGCACTCCAGCTTCCATTGCAGGAACAAGTGCACCGGATGTGCGGCAACGCTCCCACCACTCGGCTTCTAGGCAGTGATCCCAAAAACCACTCCTTTTTACCACAGGTAAGTGAACTACACCACTACTGAGTTAAATTAAACCATGGATAAAATTCGTCGTCCCTAGCATAATCACGATTGTCTGCTGATGGTGAGGAACTGATGATGATTCCTGTCTGCTTTCTTGTTTGTCTGAACTTCGAAGGTTGCTGCGGCGACCACGCTTCTCCCAGCAATGGAGTCGCCGAGCATGCGGTGTCCGATGGAGAATCCACTGTCCAGGAGTTGCAGTATGGGTGCACCAACGACCCATATGGCCAACAACGCCACCGCGCCTGGGCAAGGCGCGCCGAGCAAGACCCGGATCCGGTGGACGCAGGACCTCCACGAGCGGTTCGTCGAGTGCGTGAACCAGCTCGGTGGCGCAGACAGTGAGCGTCCTTATCTGAAATCGTTTTCGTTCTTGACATGGATATGTTGCTTTCCAACCTTCTTTGCTCGGATGCAATTGGTCTCTCTCTCTCTCTCTCTCTCATTATGTGTAGTCTTCTCTTGTTTCTGTATGATATGACACCTGCAGAGGCGACACCAAAGGGGATTCTGAAGCTGATGAACTCTGAGGGTCTCACGATCTACCACATCAAAAGCCACCTTCAGGTTGATGATCTTTGAAGAATTCAAACTTAGACTATGTTATTTTGTGATAACACGTTGAATTCAGCTCACAACTTGCTACTCTCCTCTTCTTGGATTTCAGAAATACCGCATAGCCAAATACATGCCAGCCTCATCTGAAGGTAAGCAACTACACCACAAAAAGAAAATCAATCTGTTGAGTATTCTAAATCGTGTCAATGCCCAAATCTTTATTCCATCATCGTTTCTTAGGCCTTGACACATGCTGCCATCCCTGTTAGATTCCATGCCCAATTGCTGGCTGACACATGTTGCCATTCTGTTGTCGAATTGCAGGGAAACAGGAGAAAAGAGCGGCAGGGAACGACGTGCTGAATCTCGACCCAAACACGTACCTTTCGCCGCCTACCTTTGCAAAAGATCCTAATGGAACACATGTGTAACTATGGCTTTTAAGCACAAATTAGCACAGACTAATGGCAGGATGCCTTTTATTGCAGTGGAGTGCAAATCACAGAAGCACTGCGCGTCCAGCTCGACGTGCAGAGGCGCCTCCACGAGCAGCTCGAGGTGCTCTATCTATGTGTCAAACACTTCAATAAAAAAGGAAAAAAAATCATATGGTAGAATCTAGATATTTGTGTTCATCATCGTCTAACTTTTCGCTGATATTTTGCAGATCCAGAGAAATCTGCAGCTGAGGATCGAAGAGCAAGGCAAGAAGCTGCAGAAAATGTTCGAAGAGCAGCTGAAGGCGAGCAAGAACGTGTTGGAGCCACAGGAGAAGCTTCAAGGTGCCGCCGCTGCTTTCGCTGGAGCCAGCGGGCAGCAGGAGGAGGACCCGTTTGACGAAGTACAGGTGCTGTCCGTAGCCAGCAGCGTCTACAACGATGCGATGTTCCCGTCGAAAATTAGCTGAGCTTAGCTAATCTCGTAGTCTCTTTTGTAATTGTAGACAAATGTTGGCGTAGTTCTCGATGTATGATACTTGCAATGCTGGGTGTAGGAGGAGTGCCTTTGTTTTTTTTTGTCAAATCGAGTTGTGAGCTTTCTTTGATAAAAAATAATAATATTGGAATTACATGGAAGGAAAGATGCGTGTCGCCATACATCTGGGTCTTCTGACATCAGTTGGACCAGCATTTTCCATCGGCTTTATTATAACGAGTTCAAGCACCACTAGCATCATCGTTCCCTGTGCTGTGCATCTCTGAAGCTCCATGTGTCACAGTACAGTAAGCCGCAAACTCAGAAATATAACCGGGGAGCATAAAGAAAGAGGCACGTACAGGCAGCCAAATTCAAACATTTCAATAAGAGAACGATACCCGTGAACTTGCAGATAAAAAAGAATCAGAAACTGAAGCTGGATAGATGCCTAATTAATTGCGAAATTCAGCTAATGACAGGTGATGGGTAAGAAGCTTCTAACTTTGTGTTTGCCATGGCGGCTCTTACAACAAGTTTAAATTCACTAATTTGTATGGACATTTATTACTACCCTAAAAATAATATGACAAAAAACAGGCAATAATGGCGTATGCTTGTGATCCACATCGAAATAGTGATCATAAGAGCCAAACAAGCTCATGGAAGACGAGACAGGAGGGTGAAACCACCAAAGTACTTCGTGTTTGACGTACACAGATGTACTTTATATAGCATTGCAGGTCTATATCTTTGCATCCTTGAAAACTTGCTTGTTGAAAGTTCGCTGGCGAATTCGATTTTTGAATCGATACTTTCTCCAGATGCAAAGTGGGAGGGTTTCTTTTGATTACTGCACATGTAGTGATGTCCTCAAGTTGTAAGCTGCTAAGTCTTGACTGCATGTGTACTTGTTCTTTGATTGCTTTCTTCGCGAAAGTAGATGCGCACATATTTCAAAGTTAATTCTTCCTCGCCTGTTTTTTTATTGGAAAGAAAAGCAGAGTGTGGCAATTTTGTTATCCTGTTCATATTATTCCAGGACAGACCAATAGGTACCTGTTGAACTCCAAGACAACAAGACCTGTTGAGCGTGAGACAAATGCGATTTGCGAACCGCGAGTGTGATCCCCAGTGGGGTGTAAAAGCAAAAATGTGGTGTTGTAAACTGTGAACCTTACCGTTGCAATGCAATTAGGCTAGGGCCTCCAAAAGTTGGAGGCTCTAAAACTTCAAAAGTTAGGATGTTGTTGCTTGTTTTACAGTTTGAGAAACAGGTCTCTGGTTGTGGTAACTGTGTACCCCTTATATGGCTATTTCTAGAGCTACCGGTAGTGATATAGGGGGAGGGGGGGGTGGAGGGTGTGCCCCCTCCCGTAGTTCTCGTTTTTGTTCTCAAACCTCAAACTTCTTGTAAACTGTGATTTCTGTTTTTGTCAGGAAATAGAATGGGAGTAATCCTTCTCGAAAAGAAAAACTCTAAAAATATTCCAGGCCCCACCATCCAATTTCAGGCTAACACACATGTCGTCATTCTGTCGTCGAATTGCAGGGAATCAGGAGAAAAGAGTGGCAGGAAACGACATGCTGAATCTCGACCCGAACACGTACGTTTAGCCGTTTACCAAGATCCTAATGGAATCATGTGTATCTGTGACCTTTACACATATAGTATAAATTAGCACGACTAATGGCTGATGCCCTTTCTTGCAGTGGAGTGCAAATCACTGAAGCACTGCGCGCCCAGCTAGACGTGCAGAGGCGTCTCCACGAGCAGCTCGAGGTGCTCTATCTATGTGTCAAACACTACAATGAAAAAAAGGAAAATCCATATAGATTCTAATAGATATTTGTGTTCATCATATCTAACTTTCCACTGATATTTTGCAGGGTCCAGCGAAATCTGCAGCTGAGGATCGAAGAGCAAGGCAAGAAGCTGCAGAAAATGTTCGAGGAGCAGCTCAAGGTGAGCAAGGCCGTGATGGGGCCGCGTGAGGAGCTGTAGGGCGTTGGTGTTCCGTGTGACGTGTAGAACATCGGTGAATAAATAAGCATGCTTTGAAAAACTGTAGGATTTGTTGTGACAAACGAAATTTATGATAACTTAAAATAATTGTTGAGGAGCAGGAGTGCATTGTTTTCTTTCCAAACGGAGCTGTCAAATTTTTCGAACCAATTTTTTTTAAAAATTGAGATGTCGGGTACATGAACATGGAGGATCGTCCGTCAA
The DNA here is from genome assembly GCA_031894775.1 of Chloris gayana. NCBI lineage: Eukaryota > Viridiplantae > Streptophyta > Magnoliopsida > Poales > Poaceae > Chloris > Chloris gayana. The sequence continues at coordinate 429,154 of JAUNZO010002462.1, read as the reverse complement.
GGTTAACCATGATTTGACTTTCAGTTTGCTTGTCAGGGTTCTGTTGACGTCCAAAGTCGCCAACACACCGTCGTCCGGAGAGTCCATCGAAACCCCGGCTGACGCAGGGCCTCGTGCTCCCAACGGACCGGCTCGGCTCGCCGATGTTCGTGTGCTGCTGGTGCGTGCGGATGGTTTTCCTGCAAACCAACAAAGACAATAAAAGGTGTAAAATTCCAGGTCATCGGTCCGAGATAGACCGATGTGCAGCCGTGGCCGATTCTGGCGTAAGATAGACAAAATCGGCCATCGATCGGGAGCAACACGGCCCATCCATTTATGTGTTAAATGCCAGGCAAACGAACTTGCGATACAAACGATACGAAATCGGCCGACGCTATAACATGCGATCGGTGGCTAGCGACCGATTCCGTCGGTAAACGATCACATCATTAAGACTTTGCGAGGATGCATTATCGGATAAAATGTAAACAAGGTAATTATTAATGGGATGTGATTAATTTGGTAGTAAGAAGATGGTTTAATCATCAATCGGATCGATAAATCGGCCGATCGAGCATCCGGCCGATTTTGCCATTGATTATAGTAGTGAATTATTTAGATCTATCTAAATGTATAATGATGGTCAATGAAATCGTACTAATAACTCGGGTCCAAAAGCAGCTTTAACAGATTTAATTAATTGAACATAAAACAGCTTAATGAACGTGATAAGCAATCGGCTAAACACTCCGAAAGAACGAGTAAGACAAATACAACCACACAGATCCCAAATCGACCGATCGCTCCAACAGGACAAGTCAACTAATGGCACGCGGTGGACCAGGTCTAACGGCCGCGCACGCTCGGCCGATTCAGGACAAGCACAATCATAAACGTCTTAACTATGAAAGTAAGTCTACACCCTAGCCAATCGGCTGCATGCGCCTAGGACAAGTCAACTATCGCAAAGGCAAACACGGGACACGTCAACTGAATCCGCACGATCAAATCGGCCAAGATGTAAAAGAATTCTCATAGCGGCTATCGTGACTCGAACGACCGGATCCGAGCCAATCGGCGCCGTGAGCAAAGGCTGAAACGGGGAGGCGGGACAAGTCAAACTACCTCCACCACGAGCCGGACCAGGTCAACTTGACTCATCCCGGCCGATACTCACTACGCCGATCGAAACAGATCCGGTCGCCGGATAACTAGCAATTAAGCCATCTAATTACGAACAATGCGCGAGAATTAGACAACATAATTACCTTGTCAAGCCAACGTGTTGTCGACCGGAGCCCCGAAGATCCCCGCGCAAAACGAGTAAAGACTTGACAGAAAATTAGGGTTTGGCGATGCGCCGAAAGTTGTATTGGATGTGAATCGAGTTTACATGTTACATCCGAGTATGTATTTATACTCGGCAAAAAGAATCTTATTCGGACCCTCCTCGAGGCCGATTTCCTAACCGACTAGAATCCTTTTTCCAAAACTAACTATTATTTCTAATTTTATAACGTGGGCCAGGCCCATCAATGTTGTGCTCTTCCGTTGGCGTCCGCGCACGATTCCCGGGAGAGACGCGCCTTTTACTCGCCCAAGCGGCCTTCGGCCTTCCGCCCACCGGCCCCTTTTTACCTATAGTCGCCGACAATGGGTCCCTTGGTCAAAAACCGGCGTCAACACATGTCCCCCGGTCCGGGGTATGCAACGCATGCGTCGGACCGATTTATCCTCTTTTCTTGCGCCGGTTTTATCGCCGTCACCTCTTCATAAAAGCCGGGGTCACCCCTGGTCATTTCCCATCTGTTTCCTCTCCTTTGGCTTTCATCTTCCCCTGCTCTAGCGACCTTTGCCCTTTTCGAGCCTTTTCAACTTCCCACCGCGCCGCCGTCGTTTTTCTCCCGGTGACCATGAATCCCACTCGTTGCTGCTGCTGTGCCGCCGCCGCCGACCGAGTCGTCGCCACCACCAACGCCGTTCCGGAGGTAATGTACATTCGGGCATCCCTCTTCTCTACTTTTGCAATTTTCTTTGTGTTCTTGTTCTTGTTCATTTTCACAATCTATCTTCTTTCCGTCTTGTTTCTCATTTTAGCCCTATTCCTTGTTTTTAGGAGATCCGTAACCAAATCGTCATCCCTTCTAACATCCCGACCCATTTCTTCTTGGGCCCCATGGGCGATCCGGACCCCACGGATCTCATCCGTGCCGAAACGAACCGGGTCCCGTTTCGGCAACAATCTCCATTATCGGCCGAGTGGTCCGAGTAGCTTTAGATCATGGCCGACTCCTGTCGCAGGGTGGCGGGATTGGTATAACCGGGTATCGGCCGCCCATCGGCAAGGTTGGGCCAATATCGGCATCGCCCATGCCATCAAACTCTCTCTAGCCGATCACCACAAGAACGAACCATTGCTAGCGGCCGCTTCTTATCTCCGGTCGGATGCCCCGAATCGCTTCATGTTCGGGCACGGCCGGCTACCATGACCCTCCTGGACACGGTCATGTTGGCCGATTTGAATATCACGGCGGAGGCCACCCCGGACGCCATCCGCATCAAGTCCACCCACCGGATCAATCCCAAGGACACCAGGGGTTGGAAGGTCTATATCCGGACCTACAACAAAGGGCACGGCTCGGTCGATCGCCGCGAGCACGTTGCTTTTCTCAACATGTGGCTTGACCACTTTTTCTTCCGTGGGGTCGGCGTAAGCCCCACAAACAACTTCTGCCGATGGCCGATGTATCGGCCGACGGCTATGCCCTTCCTATGGGCAAGTATCTTCCGGGATCGGCCTACCTCCTCCTTCACCGGGTCTCGGTGGAGTTGCGCTCCGGCCGATCGGTCAAGAACCCGGGAGGCCCTTGGTGGTTCATCCAAATGTGGTTGTCCCTTCATACCACCAAGGCCATCGATCCGGACCTCGGTGTCCTCACCTTCCCCAGCAATCATGCCGAATCGGCCACGCCCGATCCAGTCGATGTATCTCTTTCGGGAAGCGTTGTCCATGGCACCGGGGCGGCCATGTCGGATGACACCTTGGCATATTGGTTCGCCGCCCTCTACAAGGGCCTCAACAACGAAAGTACGGATTGGTACCCGTACATTGATTTCTTCGAGAAGGGGTATGACACTCCTTTCTCGATCGACCCCACCTTCCCGACGGTCGACGCGGAAGCGGTCAAGATTTTTACCACCTGCCTCCGCCCTCGTCTGCTGCCGACGGGACTCATTGCCGGGAGCAAGGCTTTCTGCTCCTATGAGTTCTACCACCCGTCGGTGGCGGCCCGCCAACTCGGTTTCGGCCGATTGCCCCCGGTCTCTTCTATGTGGGGCAAATAAAGGCGCGATCCGTCGTCGACAACGCCATCCGGTGGAATTGGCTCGTCGGCCGCACCGCCGATGTCATCACCGGCGACTTAACCGGATTTTCCCGGTGCCTCGGAGTACCCGCCTTTTCGACCGTTGGTGGGGCGAATGGAACCGGCACCTCCGCGGTCGGAACACCGCCTCCTTCTTCTCCGGTTTAGTCCTGACGGAAGCTTTCGCCGAGGTACGTGTAGCCGATTTATTTTTATAAGGCCGATTTTGTTGACGAAATCGGCCGCTCCAAATGCTCACCCTTGTATATTCCTTTTCGATCGGACACGGAGGAACCGCCGACCCGAGTATCGGTGGCCGGCCAATTGCATACTTGATGCCGAGCCCAATTGTTCCAAATATCGGCTTCACCGATCGCACTCCCGCCCAAGCTTTTGCGGCGATGAGTCGAGGGCACCAGCTGCCCGCAAGGCCAAGACTAAAACGGCCGCCATCGGAAAGAGGAAGGCTAATGTGCCGGCCGCAAGGCCGACCCAAGCCCCGAAGCGCCACGCGCGCGCTGTTAAAGCGACCTGCGCGCCGTCCGACCCGGACTACTTCGACGAACCATCTCCGCCGCGTCGGGTTATTATTGCATGATCGCCGATTCCCTCTTTACTTTACATAGTCTAACTATGAGTTCTTTGCAGGAATCGGCGGTTCTTCCTCCTCGTGCCGGACACCGACGCCCGATAGGCCGATCCGCCTATCACCTCCCCCGGGCCAGGACGCCGACACCCGAAAGGCCGAGCCCCGTAGCTCCGGAACCGGCGGTTGTACCAAGCCGGGCCGATCCAAATCTTGCGGAGAGCTCAACTCGCTTGGATCGGCTGCGTCTTCGAGGTCGCCGCCGAAACCGAACAAGGCGGCCGCGTGTCACCTGCGGCTTCTCCCAAAGGCACCGCCGCTAACGAAGAATCGGTCGGCCGGGAGCCGCCCGCGGCTTCTCCTGTAGGCACCTGCTGCCGATGAGCCCGCCGATGAGCCCGCCGAAGTTGAACAAGCTGGCCATGTGCCCGATGCTGCCTCCGAGGATGCTGCTGGTGAAGGGGATCGGCCGCCGAGAGCTGATTGAAACATACGAACTCGTAGGTTCAATGGTCCAGCCGATAGACGTCCGGCCGCTTCGCATCGACGCTTCGCGGGTTTGTTTTTACTATCTCCCTTTTATTTTCTTGATTGCTTCGATTATTAACTTCATCTTATTCTTCTTGGTATTTCGGGCACTCGGCTTCCCTCGTCCTGCGCCGATTTTAATATCTTCCTCCGGTCTTACCACCATGAACGAAATCGCGCGCAGGCTCGAGGCCTCTTCGATCGGCTGCTTGGTGGCCGACGCACAACCCATAAGGGCCCGGTACTTGGAGGTCCGGACTGAGCTCCGGAGGATGTGCGCGATGCTCGCATCGCGTGGCATACATGGAGTATTGGCAAATGGACTTCACTCGTGCCCGGCGGCGTTTGGCTCGCCATGCGGAGCAGCGACAAGCTGCGTTACTTGCCGATAACTCCATCAAGCGCTCCGAGGAGGAGGTTCGGAAGACCCGGGAGATGCAAGAGCAACTCTCAAATCGGCGGGATGAGCCGCAAGCAATCAACCAGGAGATTGCCGATTTGAGAGCATCTCCGGCTCTCAAGGAGGAGGCGGCGGCGGCCTTGGAAGCTACTATTGCACGATTGTCGGCCGATGTGGCGGCTCGGCAGAAGACGACGGACGAAGCCATTCAAACGGCCGAGAAGATGGTCGCCGCGGCGCAGGCGATATCGGCCCCATCGAGGATGACCTATTGGTCATGGCCAAACTCGACTCCACGCCGGCCCGCGCACTATCTCGCTGTCCAAGACTTCCTGTCCCGCGCCGAGGCCGTTGACTATGCTTAGGTGTAATAGGACTTTGAACAAAGTTTTGGTTGTAAACATTTTTTTTGCACTAAGGGCGATATACAATCATATCGGCCATCCGAAGGCGATGTTCAAACATCGGCTAATTTATCGGTGACTCCCTCTGTTTTACTTTCATATATTTTTTGGGCTAAGGGCGATACTCTCGATATCGGCCGTCTCAAGCGATGTGCATCGACATCGGCTATAGTCTCTTTTAGGCCGAACACTATGAGTTAATCCAAATGCTAGGATAATACTTGCTTCAAATACTTTCCATTAAGTGCTCGGCCGAATCCTTCCCCTTCTAACTCTTTCAAAATATATGCATTACCGGTGCCGATCGGTTAATCAAATAAGGTCCTTCCCAATTAGGCGACCATTTGCCAAACCGATTGTCCTTCACGCCGATCGGCATCCTAAGCTTCCGGACCAAATCACCCTCTTTAAAGCTGTTTCTGCACAACCTTCTTATCATAATGGCGGGCGACCCTCGCCTTATTCTCGCTCTATCTTTTCCAATGCATCCGACCGATTTTGTACTACATCTTCTAATTCATCCATCATCAATCCGTAGTACTTGATCGGCCGATAACTTTTGTTGCAACTCAATCCTTCCGGAGCCGATAGTTGTCTCCCATGGCGATGCGGCTTCGTGCCCATATACCAGTGATACGGCGCAACTTGCATAGCTCCATGCCGTGACATACGATAAGCCCACAAAGCGTCCATCAATTTCATGTGCCATTTACGAGGATACTCTTGTATTTTCCGCTTGATTAACTTGATCGAGACTCTTATTCGCCGCTTCAGCTTGTCCATTGGCTTGGGCATAATACGGCGATGAATTAATCAACTTAATTCCCATCTCATCGACAAAAGATTGAAATTCGTCCGACGTGAATACTGATCCTTGATCTGTTGTGATTGTCTCCGGAATCCCAAACCTATAAATAATGTGCTCTTTAACAAACGTTATCACGTCGGCCGTCGAAACTTTACGATAGGGCGCTCGCTTCAACCCATTTTGTGAAGTAATCTGTAGCTACCAATATGTACTGATGCCCTTTGCTCGATCTTTGGATTTATCCGGCCGATCATATCCATGGCCCAACCTCCGAACGGCCAAGGTTTGATTACTTGGATTCATAGCCGATGCGGGCGCCTCTGTATAGGCCCGAATTTACGGCGATCTTGGCAACTCTTGTAATATTTGAAACAATCGGCCAACATTGTCGGCCGGTAATAACCAGCTCGCCTTAGCAGCCACTTCATCTTATGGGCCGATTGATGCGTTCGCAAATCCCATCATGTACTTCGCTCATTACCACTTTTGCCTCGGTGTCATCAATACACTTGAGAAGCACCCCATCAATTGTCTTGAAAAATAGTCGATCATCCAACGAACATACTTCAAAGCTTTATATCTTATCTTCTTATCCGTAGGTTGGGATGGATTGCTCAAAAAATTTCGAATTTCCGTACGCTAATCGGCTTCTTCAATATCAGCTATCTCTAAGTCTGTTTTCGGCGAGCCGATATCCGGATGCTAGCTGAGCCAAGTTATTTGCTTCAAAATTCTGCTCTCTTGGTATATGGCTGACTTTAACACACTTGAACCTTTTCATTAACTTCGGCACTTTCTATGATATTGCAACAATATTTCATCTTTACACTCATACTCATCGGCCGGTGACTCACAACCAACAAGGAATCTCCGAAAATTTCCACAAAATCAGCCCGAGCATCGATGAGTAATTCCAATCCTTTCGATCTTGCCTCGTATTCGACTTGGTTGTTGGTGTACGCCTCCACTGTAATAGAGTATCCACGTATCGCCCCGAGGCGACACAACAACCAAGCCGATTCCACTTCCTTCTTTGCAATCGAACCATCAAAGAACACCGTCCATGGCATCGGTTCAACATATCCGGCTGATTGTTCACCGTGTTGCACCACCAAATCAGCCAATACTTGTGCTTTCATTGCTTTGGCCGATTCATAGCCTAAATCAAACTCCGCAATTGCCAACATCCATTTGCCCAACCGGCCTTTGGGGACCGGAGCCGATAGCATATACTTTACGACATCGGCACGGCAAACGACGAGTACATTCTTCGACCAACGAGATAATGCCTTAATTTCGTGCATGAAAAATACGAGACAAAGACATAACCTTTCCACTTACGCATACCGTGTTTCGCATCAATCGGTTCATGGTCGAGATAAAATATGATCCGCTCTTTTCCCTCCTGCTCTTGAGTCAATGCTGAGCCGATGCACCTATCATCGACCGATAAATATAACCTAAAGGGTGTGCACGACTTTGGCGGAACCATCATCGGTGGGGACACCAAATATTTCTTGATATCTTCTAAAGCCTTTTGATGGATCGGCTCCCACCGAAACTCTTGATCGGCCTTGAGCTTCAATAATGGCGTAAACACATCAAGTCGGCCGGACAAGTTTGAGATAAATCGCCTAATAAAATCAATCTTGCCGATCGGGGACTGGAGCTTCGTCTTGTTCGTCGGCGGTTCCAACTTTCACGATAGAATCAATACTCTTAGGGCCGACTTCAATTCCCTTTTCATGCACAATAAACCCTAGAAATTGTCCAGTTGAGACACCAAACGCACACTTGAGCGGGTTCATCTTCGATCCGTATTGCCTTGTCCTCTTCAACACTTCCACGAGATCAGCCACATGACTTCCAACCGATCTCATATAATCCCAACGCCCAGGGCATCCGAACGCCGTTTCGATATATCTTCCTCGGCCATAAAAATCTGATTATACCCAGCATTTCCATCCATAAAGCTCAAAATCTTGTTGCCGGCGGCTGCATCAACCAACAAATCGGCGTTTGGCATTGGATACTCATCTTTCGGAGTTGCCTTATTCAAATTCCCGAAGTCAATGCGGACCCGCATCTTTCCATTTTTCTTCTCCACCGGCACAATACTAGAAACCCACTCCGCATATCGGCATGGCCCGATGAAGCCGGCTTCATACAATCCGATAATCTCTTCTTTGACGGCTTCATAATACCTAGGGTCAATCTTCCGAGCCCCACGCTTATATGGTCGATATCCGGGTTTAGTGGGCAACCGATGTTCAACAATCGATCGGGTCGAGTCCAGGCATCTCGCTATAATCCCAAGCAAAACAATCCTTAAATTCTTCCAATAAGGCCACCAATTCATCTCTTACTTCTTTACACAATTTCTTGCTAATATATGTCGGCCGAGGCTTGTCTCCATCCCCTATATCCACTTCTTCTAATTCATCGGCCGACACAAAACCGTGGCCTAATTTCCCGTCTTCGATTCATCAATCGGCCGACTCACCATGTCTTCGGTGTGTATATCGACCGGCCGATTGTCCGTCAATTCTCCTGTGGGGCCCATCGGAGCAGCCGGGGGTACCCGACCCCCGGTCACAATAACTCCATCATCTCGTGATGTTTATGGCCTCCGCATCCCAATACGTGCCCGATAAACAAGGCAAGCTCTCTAGACCGACAAACTCGAAATCGGCGGTTGCAATGGTTACTGAACTTATCGGCCCGCACGATTTCGACCTTGTTGCCGACCCATTGAATCAAACACTGGTGCATGGTTGAGGGGATGCAACAATTGGCATGAATCCGGTCTCTTCCTAACAAAGTTGTGTATGCACCTTTCCCGTCAATGATGAAAAAAGTGGTGGGTATGGTTTTGCTGCCTACGATGATCTCCATTATTGCGGCCCCACGCACATCTTGGCTTCTCCCGCTGTAATCCTTGAGCGTCGGATTAGCCCTCATCATTTCTTCGGCGTCTTCCCGAGCTTGCGGTATGTAGTAATCGGCATGACGTTGACCGCCGCTCCTCCGTCAACCAACATTTTCCTCATCGGCGACCCATTGACATAGCCGCTAATGTATAATGCCCTGAGGTGCAAATGATCGAGTTGACCGGCTTATCAAATACCGCTGATTCCGGCGTCCACGGAATCTCCGAAGCTTCCCCAATTGGTTCTTCTTCAGCCGAATTTTCATCGGCCGATCCAACAATCTCGGGCATCGGTGACATCATATTCACTGCGGCTTCGACCGGACCACCCGAGACTGCACTTTCGGCCTCCATTGCCTCTTGGGCTTGGGCTCATCATCTTGGTCATCTCCGTAATGGCGTCTACCCTTGATTTCCCGACAACGCATTCTTTGAAGCCTCCTCTTTTGGGTTTCTGTCGAGCAAACCATCAGAGCACCATCGACCTTCGTTCTCCGTTTGATCACCTCTCGAATCTTCATGGTATTGGTAATCGAACTCTTCTTCATCATTGATTGGCCCCAGTCGATCGTGAACAGAGGTTCTCTTTGGCACTACGTATCTTCGTTCATTATATCCATGATTGTAGTCGATTGCTCTTACGGGGGCCGATTGTCGAGATTCATAGTTGTGACCAATCGGCCGTCCCCGGTAACTTGACGACCCGACGTCACGATACTCTTCCCGCCGATGCACTGCGGACGGTTCTCGATAGATGGAAGCTTCATGTTTCGGTCCCAGCGATGCTGAAAGAAAGGACAATCCCGGTGTGGGTCAAAATCTTCTCGGCGGATCACGCTTTGCTCGTATCGTCGGCTTTGATCGAGAGATTCTCGTTCACGTGCCACTTGATCTCCTTCTTCCCTCTCCCTCTTCCTCTCATATCGGCGTATGAAACCAGCTGATCCACCACCGATGGTATTGATGTACATTGTATTAGCAGGGGAAAGGGTGCCCATCAACTTTCATCTTCTTCTTCACATCGGTCGCTCGCAATATCCCACTCGTCAACCGCCTTCCGGATCTCATCTCTCATAGCATAACAATCAACAGTGTTATGATGTGAATTTCCATGCCACTTGCACCATTTAGCCATTTTCTTCAATTCCTCCGGCGTAGGAATTTTGTGATGAGGTGAAAGCTGAATTTTCTTTTCCCGCAGCAGCTGATCAAATATCTCGTCGGCCTTAGATAAATCAAAATCATATTTTCTCTCCTTAGGATTGACGTGCGGAGAAAATATCGGCCGTTTATTATTAGTCCACTCAACTGCATTAATTCCCTCTTCATCATCTTCACTGTCGAAATCAGCATAAGCTACCCGATACCGCCGATTCCTGGTGAGCTGGAGATTTTCTTCCTGGCCAATCGCCCTACGTGTCGACTGCGCCGACCCATCAAACTCATGTGGGGTAAACTTTTCTTTGATGTTGGAGAATAGCCCCGCATAAGCGATCTCGGCCAATCTGTTGCTCGTCAGGTTCGGATTGTAGCATCGTCCCCTCGAGTCCTGAACCTCCGTATATAATCGGTCACCGATTCTCCCGATTTCGTTTCATCGCCATTAAATCGGACAAACTAAGCTCGGTAATGCCCGTGAAGAAGTACGAGTGAAACCTTTTCTCCGGATCGGCCCAACTCCGAATAGAACCAGGCGACAGTGAAGCAAACCATGAAAAGGCCGATCCGGACAACGACAGTGGGAATAGCCTAACCCGCAAAGCCTCCTCGAGTAGACGCCTCACCAAGCCGTGCGTCATACCGGCCGATGTGCTCCATAGTTGATGTGTTATCTTGCCCGTAAAACTTGGAAAACTCGGGAATTTTATACTTATTGGGTAAAGCCACGGAATCCATCCAGTCAGTGGTAAGGTCGCCGATACAATGCACTTTTCTCCTTAGGCTTCAAATCGAACCGATCTTTCATCATATCGACGATCTTAGCCATGAGGCTATTCATATCACCGGGTTCAGCGATCGCCGATCCGGTCCCCGTCATATAAGCCGTGTTGGGCTGTCCCCAGCTTGGGTGTATCAACCGACCGTTCCCGGAAATCCCAGTGCTAGTAGCCGGGAATAATGTTCGCGTGAGCGATTCCATAACTCACGGCCGATTGGATCGGCCGTCCGATCATGAATCCATGTCCCCCACCCGATGCGGTCGGTCGTGGAATACCGGATATCGGCCGTACTATAGTGGGTGAGTTCTCAATTCTACTCGGGCCGGTATTTGGTACGTAGAAGAAATTGGGCTGTTGTGCCATCTGCGGGACCGCTGCCACATTGGTTGGTGCTCCCAACTCGTAAGCCGGCTGTTGTACATCTTGCCTGTTGCCCTCTTCCGTTACCGACTTCTTGGGATCACTCGTTATCCTCTTTGCTTGGCTGGGTTGCACCGGTACTTGCATTTGCATTGTCCTTGCCAGGCCATAGGTTAGGTGGCATGCCATACATGGGCTGAAACCCCGTTGGCGGTGTAGTATTTCGGATGCCGATTCCCCGAATCGGTCGTACAGAGTGCCAACAGGCCGAGTGTATGCAGGTCCGAATATCCTTCAAGAAACGATCCGCCATCAACCGTGTCCTTGATCAAATTCCCGATGGTGTTGGTCAACACGCCCGATTGATTGATTAGGGCTTGATGAATGGACGAGTTGACCATATCACCGAGTTGGTTGGCATCCGGCAGTCTCTGGGCTTTGATTTGATCTAATTCTTCCGGATGCGGAATCCGAGGAAGTCCCTTTCGTGGCCACTCGCCACGTGTCACCGTCAAGGCTTGAAAGTACTTCTTCATTGCTTCGGCCGGTACTCCTGGTACTGCAGCTTTTGTTCCGTTGTCATCTTCCCCAGTGCCGAAAGTGTGTTGTCATCGAAACTTCCCCATGGCCTTTGCCATCCGTCCCGAGAGGGACTGGAACGAAAATCGGCCGATTCTCCGCATCGACCATTGGTGTTCCGTCCTCCCGACCGCCTCGCATGTACGACATCTTGATCTTGGTTGCTTTGGTCCCACCGGGCGTGCCAAAAAGTGTGTTGACGTCCAAAGTCGCCAACACACCGTCGTCCGGAGAGTCCACCGAAACCCCGGCCGACGCAGGGCCCCGTGCTCCCAACGGACCGGCTCGGCTCGCCGATGTTCGTGTGCGCTGGTGCGTGCGGATGGTTTTCCTGCAAACCAACAAAGACAATAAAAGGTGTAAAATTCCAGGTCATCGGTCCGGATAGACCGATGTGCAGCCGTGGTCGATTCTCGCGTAAGATAGACAAAATCGGCCATCGATCGGAGCAGCACGGCCCATCCATTTATGTGTTAAATGTCAGGCAAACGAACTTGCGATACAAACGATACGAAATCGGCCGACGCTATAACATGCGATCGGTGGCTAGCAGCCGATTCCGTCGGTAAACGATCACATCATTAAGACTTTGCAGGGATGCATTATCGGATAAAATGTAAACAAGGTAATTATTAATGGGATGTGATTAATTTGGTAGTAAGAAGATGGTTTAATCATCAATCAGATCAGTAAATCGGCCGATCAGGCATCCGCCGATTTTGCCATTGATTATAGTAGTGAATTATTTAGATCTATCTAAATGTATAATGATGATCAATGAAATCGTACTAATAACTCGGGTCCAAAAGCAGCTTTAACAGATTTAATTAATTGAACATAAAACAGCTTAATGAACGTGATAAGCAATCGGCTAAACACTCCGAAAGAACAATGAAGACAAATACAACCACACAGATCCCAAATCGACCGATCGCTCCAACAGGACAAGTCAACTGATGGCACGCGGCTGGACCAGATCTAACGGCCGCGCACGCCCGGCTGATTCAGGACAAGCACAATCATAAACGTCTTAACTATGAAAGTAAGTCTACACCCTAGCCAATCGGCTGCATGCGCCTAGGACAAGTCAACTATCGCAAAGGCAAACACAGGACACGTCAACCGAATCTGCACGATCAAATCGGCCAAGATGTAAAAGAATTCTCATAGCGGCTATCGTGACTCGAACGACCAGATCCGAGCCAATCGGCGCCGTGAGCAAAGGCTGGAACGGGGAGGCAGGACAAGTCAAACTACCTCCACCACGAGCCCGGACCAGGTCAACTTGACTCATCCCGGCCGATACTCACTACGCCGATCGAAAACAGATCCGGTCGCCGGATAACTAGCAATTAAGCCATCTAATTACGAACAATGCGCCGAGAATTAGACAACATAATTACCTTGTCAAGCCAACGTGTTGTCGACCGGAGCCCCGAAGATCCCCGCGCGAAAACAAGTAAAGACTTGACAGAAAATTAGGGTTTGGCGATGCGCCGAAAGTTGTATTGGATGTGAATCGAGTTTACATGTTACATCCGAGTATGTATTTATACTCGGCAAAAAGAATCTTATTCGGACCCTCCTCGGGCCGATTTCCTAACCGACTAGAATCCTTTTTCCAAAACTAACTATTATTTCTAATTTTATAACGTGGGCCAGGCCCATCAATGTTGTGCTCTTCCGTTGGCGTCCGCGCACGATTCCCGGGAGAGACGCGCCTTTTACTCGCCCAAGCGGCCGTCGGCCTTCCGCCCACCGGCCCCTTTTTACCTATAGTCGCCGACAATGGGTCCCTTGGTCAAAAACCGGCGTCAACGGGTTCGACTTCGAGACCTCATTATAGTTTTGATCCACACTAAATTTTCGCCTTCTTTCAGGTCTAACCCCAAAAGTCCACCAGTTTACTTTTTGAACAAACAAAAAGTCCACCCGTTAAATATGCTGCTATCTCTGACCCTAGGATAAACCCATTTAGTTTTGCCGCTTTGACCTTTGATACATTCTAAACTATGCATTATACTATACCATGAGGTTGATTGCATTAGATTCATGATGAAAAAGTACTACTGTGTCGTAAATATATATATTTAAAATTAAAATTTCAAGTTGTACAGTATTACTTTAAGAGATAGACATGCATGTTTACTGTTTAGTTAAAGTGCTACAAATGGAGACCGAATCAGTGCCCAAATACATTACAGACTACTAGTAGAAAATAGATGCCCTGAGGACAGTACTCAAATGAAAGTGACAGTAAGGGTGCGTTTGGCACGGCTTATGGAAGTGCTTATTGAAACTGTTTATGCTCAATAAGCACTTTGAAGTGTCAAACAGTAAAATAACAAAAGTGCTTATGTGTATAAGCATCTATAAGCACTTTGTAATTTTGTACTAGCATAAGCACTTTAAGTGAAGCAACAAAACGTAGCTTATAGTGCTTATGGGTGTGAATAAGCAATTTTGATGGATAAGCATAAACAATTTTGCCAAACGGATTGACTGCTTATGTACAATAAGCACTATAAGCAGTTTTGATATAATAAATACTATAAGCAGTATAAATCACTTTGTGCATAAGCCGTGCCAAACGCAATACTGCTTGCATCGAGAAGGTCTGCTGTTTTTGACTTGTAGGAGTAGCACTCTTCCGGCTTGCGGCTCGAGTCAGCGCCAGCGCAGTGGCTTTCATCCTTTGGTTTGGTAGTACTAGTATTCTACCAGCTGATGTGTAAACCATATAGCAGTTGCAAACACAAAAGTTAGTATCAAGAAACAACAAATGTTGCAAACACAAGTAGGTAAGGAACGCTACCTTGAAAATTAGTTTTCTTTAGGGGAACCTTGAAATTAGTTAAGCCTGACCTTTTGAAAAAAAATAGATAAGCCTAAGCCTAACACTTCAAATCAAAATGGTTATCCTCAAATTCGTGACATGCACTACCCAAGTTAGCTGGTGGTTTGGCCCATACAGAAATTCTCAGTTTGGGCTCACAGCCAGATAACGCCTACAACCAGCAGTCCAGCACCAGGCTATAGCTCAGCTTAGAAAAAGAGAGTAAAATATTGCTCCCTCAATTATAAGGGATATTGCTAGAGTCACTCTCTCAACTATAAAACTGGATGTCCGGATCCTCGAACTTAGCGATTTTAGAGGATGGTTTTACCTATGTGACACATATGGACCCACATGTTAGGTGTCACATCATTATTTTTTCTATTTTATTTTTTCTCTCTCTTCCTCTCTCTTCTTCCTCTCTCTTCTCACTCACATGGTCTATCTCTCGTCAGCTCGCTGGACATCGCGTCCACCGCCGCCGGCAAGCCGGGCTGTCACACCCGCCGGAGACCGTGTCCTGCACTTGGCATCCTTGTCGCCACCGCGTGTCGCCTGGGTTTGCGCACGCCGTCTGCGTTACGGGTCGGAGAGGGAGACCCGTGCTTGCTAGTGCGGCGGCGGTGGCCGCCGCCTCGAGGACGGAGAAGGGCGGGAGGTCCGCGGCGATCGCGGTAGAGGCTACATGGCACCGGCCGGGCAAGCACGACGGCGGGAGGCGCGACAGCAGCCCCTCCTCGACCCCGGTCCCGACAGGAGGCGCGCACAACCCGGGACCCGACGGGAGGCGCGGGGACGACCCCACTCACGGTGCGCATGAACCCGGCTGCGGGGTGGAGGCAGCAACCCTACCCATAGCGTGCCCGACCCCGGCCACGGAGCGGCGACGACTCCGGCCCTAGTAGGAAGCGCGACTCCTAGGGCGCTCGTGACCCCGGCCCGCGGGTCGGCGGCCCCACCTAGGTGCGTGCGACCCCGACCATGGAGTGACGGCTTCTCCGACCATGGTCGGTGTCGGGAGGCAGGCGAGAGAGAGAGAGGAGAGGAGAGAGAAAAGAGGCGGTGGCGGCTTTAAGAAAGAGGAAGAAGACAGTTGAGAGAAAAAGAAAAACAACCGTCTAACACGTGGGACCCAATGTACCACGTCAATAAAACAACCGTCTAAAAAACGAAGTGGAATTGCACCGGAGTCAATAGTTCGAAGGTTCGGATATCCGATTTTATAGTTCGAGAGGTGACCTAGCAATACCTCCTATAGCTGTCTTATAGTCGAGAGAGCAAAATAGTTTTTTTCTATATAAAAAAAAGCACCATACTGTTGCAGTAGCCATTAACCGAGCGTTGTTGCAGTAGCCATTAACCGAGCGTTGCTGTCTGCTGTCGCAGCCTCGCAGTAGCACTTTGTTCACGCGTACGATCTATGCTGCTTTTGCATCTCAAAACGAGAGTTTAAAATGCTCCCCGAAGCAAAACTATCCAAATTCAAAACAGTTCTGGACTCTTAATATAGGTTGATCGGATTCTATTCAATTATTCATCGTATTACTGGAACCTACAATGCATCATGCATGTCGTCGTTGCTTTTTCAAAATGCTCCAAAATAAGTAGGGAATTCATGTACGAACAGCCATTCCTTTTTTACTTTGACATTCACAGCCGCTGAGGGAACAAGTTTGTTCATGAGTCTCAAAGACACCTTTTTTCTAAAAGCAAAACTGAAGATTTTTTAGATAAAGTGAAAAAGATGACGCAGACACAAAAAAATCTTCATCTTCTAGAAGGGACAACCACTACCTTTGCACTCCACTTGGACTGGTGGGTAGATCGCCTCATCATATATATAATATATGAAATAAAACACTATGCCCTTTTTATGAAGTTCAATCTGGCACTCAAACAGAAAACTTTACATAGTCAACCATGACAATTTTGACATTAAGGGACTAACACTACAAATTCAGTAAAGGTTACACTAGACACTGACGCAGTAGCCAGTAGACAACAAATTACAGGCTACCACAAATAATCTGGTTTTGTTTGACACAATTCATATAACCCATAACGTTGAAGAAATACAAGCTATGCTGTCCATTTTGTCAAGAACGCCATATTGTAATGTTAGGCCTATCTGCCATACTGCAATCCTAGATCTGCATGGAAAAGAAGATATATTAGAATAAGAAAGGTTACATACACAAGTTCATCAAATTATGATTCAAGAGCAGAAAATTGGCTGCTAAAGTATAAGGTGCCATTACTAAAACACATTGCAGCAAATGCTTTCATCATTCCTAACGTCTAAACTGAAATTGTAAATGTATAAACAAAAAGAGTAAAGCAAGAAACAGACCAGTTAATGAGGATTTGCTATGTCTTCTTGATAAAATGGTGAGAAAGCATTTCTGATAATCCTGACATAGGAATGCTCTCACAGCCGAAGAGCTCCTGAAGCTTTGAATCACATAATATTGATCCATTGATGACATCCTGTGCAGAAATAACAAAAGCAACAAATTTATATGGTGTATCAAAGATGCAATTCAGCCTCAGTAACCACACGACAAAGAACAAATGGACAAGGAATGAATGTATCCAGATAAATCAATGTCTACACAATGGTCTGTGTCTGCCACTACAGTCCAAAAAATTAAACAGAAAGAACATACCCATATTTCCTAAATACGACAGCCCTCACTTTATTGGCTTATAAGAAACTCAGTTTACTTAGGTTTCCACAGTATCAAAACAAAATACTCACATAATCATCAGAAAAAGCAGGGACTACATACTACTTCCGAACAATTGTTAATGCTATATTTTTCTTAAGTCTTCAAAATTAATTTTAGCAAAAGCTAAACTTTGATACAGTTAGGCACTTATCAGTCAAAAAGAGGTAGACCCATGCATCCATACCTCAAGTTGGTTTGCTTTTACGTAATCCCAGAGATATTTCAGAGCATCATCTTGATGTACCATTCCTTCTGTCCCAATAAACTTTGCTAGTGCATCAGAAATAACCACAGAGGGTTGATTAATTGGAGGGCTAGGTTGAGGAACCACGGTGGAAGCCTTCATTCTTTTTACTTCATGAATTTGATCTTCTGCAATGCCAAGATAAAGTACTTGAGAGAAAATAAAAGAAAAGAAATACAGATGCAGATACAAAAAATAGATAGGAGCAGTTACTTGGGTCAAGTGGGGTTATGTGCTTGGCCAACAATTTATTCATCTTAAACATGTCAGTGGTGTCAGTTCCAAAAACCACACGAAGTTCATCATTGCAAATTATCTTCCTTTTATCATCAGGATCTTGAAGATTGTTCTGTCTGATATATGCCCACAGCTGCTTCACAATCTGAATGAAGAATCCTATTAATTTCTGAGACCGTATCATGATCATTCAAAGGGTGGCTCAAGAGCACAAAATGTGTCACTTCTGCCATGGTGGAAAACTAGATGGTACCTGAGTTCTTGACATGGCAGTCTCACCAACAATTGTCTGAAGTTCAGGTGAAATTGCACAGATTTTATTTAAACCACCAGGTCCACCTCTTTTCCGCTTAGAAGCACTAGAAGAAATAGATCACTTATTAGTGTCTTTCAAAGGGAAAAAGCATCATAATTACATCAGAATAGCAAGGCAGTTTATGTGCAAGAATACAGAAATAATTATCTGCAATGTTAACTTGTAACACCCCATCCCCACACAAAAAGGCCACTGGCAGTTTGGTCAACATATTCTCCAAGCAGAACAGATGAAACTTCTGGATCATGTAACCAGTAGTGTACCGTGACAGGCGATGATATCGAAACAATTTTAGCAGTCAAATACGAACAGTTTGATTACCATGTCTGGGATTGATATTCTCTGTCAACCGTTTCTTGGGTCCACTAATGGACTCATTTCCAGTAAACATGTTTTTCTACATCCAATTTGCACAAAACGGCATGCTTTCTAGTGTACAACCATAGAGAACACCTCCCAAAAAAAGAAACAGGATTATATTCTGCGAAAAGTTCATAAAGCATATATACAAGTGCTACGTCCTATACAGTCAATCTGTAAAATCCTGACCAAAACCAAATAACCAAATATTGAGGATAGAGGTGGCTGTTCTTAATAATAACAATGTGTAAAGAAAAGAAACATAAAGCTTAAAGATGTAATCCACAAGTGTCCAAAAAAATTCTGCTTCTTGCTGGGCACTAAGAAAGTGTTAGAAAATGACAAATGAAGCTACTGCGACCATTTCATGCACAAAAGACAAGGCAGAAAATAGGAATCAAACGGAATAAAACAGTTAGTTACATTCAGTTGTTTTTTGAAGCCGAAAGGGATGATATAAATCTTAATCAATTCATGAACACAACAGTTGTTGTCACTTTACAAATGATTTGTACATTGTTGTGAATAACAAATCTGAATATCCTTTTAAAGTTTAAATGAGCAAAATCCACATGATTGTTCTTTTTCTTGATTTATTATAAATTTTTTGCTAGAACAACATGGTAGGTACATGAGTTAAACTAACCATTCCCAAATGCCCCCTTGGTCAGCCACTTTTAGCAGAATCATAAAAGTGCAGAAATTAACCCAAAAAAATAATCGGTTACTAAGCAACTATCTCAAGTCAAAAGGCAGAATCTGCCAACCTAAGCAAAATACCCTGAACACTACAGTACATATCAACGAACTTGTATAAACAGAAAACAGACAAACTCTGTTAGGAAGGTTCAAGCGTAAACCCTAACCCTAGCTTAGCCACAATATGCCATTCCATGACTACAAATGGGTATTATCAGTATAAACCTGGAATCTTCACTATTGGCGACGCCAATCGAATGAATTGACTACTTACATATCAATCCAAAATAGATTTAAACGCCAATTGCTAGAGATAAACAACTCAATTTGGGGAACGAAAACCCTAATTAAAGGCACATCCTACCTTTCCTTGTTGTCGCCGGCGGCTGGCACTGCAGCGGTGGGAGAAGCAGTGCTCCCAGCCCCAGGAGCCGGCTGCTGGAAGGAGACGGTCCCACCAGTAGCGGCCCCGCCCAGGCCGGTGGTGTAACGGAAGGCGAGCGGTGGAGGCGGATAGAACGCCATGGCGGGTACGGCCGGCGGCGAGGAAACTGCAGGGACGGTGGCGCCGGGGATGACGGCGGGCAGTTGCGTCATGGGCTGGAAGATGAGCTGCGGCTGGAGCGCCGTGAGTTGTTGCTGCTGCTGTTGCATCTGCTGTGGCGCTTGCGGCTGAGCCTGCACCTGCGCCACAACTTGACCCTGAGGCTGAGCCTGAGGCATGAGGGGCGCGGGGACCTGAACCGGAGGGGTCTGGCCTTTGGGCGGCGGCGCCTGGAGCCGCGGGCCGAAGAAGAGGTCCATCTGGTCGCGGATGAAGGGCGCCTTGTGGGAGAGGTCCATACCAAGCTTGGCCTCCGCCTGCTGCAGCACCGCGGCGAGAGAGACCTCCCCGGGGCCGCCGCCGGAGCCACGGAGGACGGACTCGACGCAGCTGGCGATCTCCTGGTCGGACACCATGGCGGGAGCGGGGAAAACTCAAATCTCGCCAAAACCCCCTTCCCTCCCACGATTCCCCTCTCTCTCTCTCTCTCTCCCGCCTCTCTCTGTCTCTGGGCGCTTGGTCTCTCTCCCTTTGTCTCTCTACCTCTCTTTCTCTCTCCTCGGCCTCCTTCTCTGTCTTTCTCTCTCCTCTTGGTCTAGCCTGCCTATTTTTTAAGTAGGGCACATTTCGTCGGGAGTGGAGCAAAAGATGGGGAAAAGGACAAGTTGCGGAGAGCGCCTCCAATTTTGTTACGCGGTCAATGACGACTGGGGATAACCGAGTGTGGGCCCACGTGCCATGAATACGGGTGGACAGAGATCCCGTGTAGACACGGAGAGGCTGCAGAGCGCGTGGTGCGAAATGACGAGAATGCCCCTCATTTTTGGACGCGGTGGGTGAGGGTGAGTGGGTAGGGGCTGGTTTTCTGCGCCAGTGGGCCCGAGCGCGACGTCTCCCATGGCGACAAGAGATCATGGAATGGGCCCGACATGGGCCGATCTGTTTCCTGGGGAAGAAGATGACCGATGTGATGGGCCGATCCGAGTCGCGTATAGAGAATACTTTCCTCTAAAAAAAGTTTCTCAAAGAACCTCAAATACGTTTATTTTGTGTAAAAAACCTCAAAAATGTTGGAATGCTACTGTATAATGTCTCTTTTGTTTAGCCGCTCGTGCAATCTTTATTTTTCGTATTTTTATTACATAAATCTACTATATTGCTCTCAAATAGAACATATCAAGATTGTGAAGCTCGCGAACCTACTTGAGCACGGCATTTGGATAATATCCTCCGTAAAAATGACTACCTATAAAACATCTAGCCACTATTTAGTATGCTATAAGTGTCATAGATAAACCATCTAAAATTGGGAACCAGATCCTATGCGGAACGGTAGCGAGAAGTGTGCACGTGGAGTCGTTGATCCACAATCAGACGACCCTCATTCCTTTTGCCCAGCTCTCTCATCTCCGTTCTACAAATCTATTTCCATGCATCCAGCTCATCGACCCGCTCCATGCCGCCGGCGAAACTGGTCATGTATCCCATCCTTGTACCTGCCGTCTTCCTAGCCGTGCCGTCTTGTTGAGCCAACCGCACAAGGATGCTACGAGGGCCGAAATGCCAGCGAGACCAAGCCATGTGTCTAAGCCACGACGTCGTCGAGATAAAATTGAGCCCACGCACACGTTCTGCTTGCCTCGACTTGTCGAGGCTGCCATTAGTGGATGGCACAACGGCTTGAGCAGAATTTTAGTGTTGACTAAGGCTGTGATCGGATCAGATTTTTTTTTTTTTGCTGCAGCTGTTGCTGCTGCTGCATATAATCTTGCTGCTACAGTGCTCGCAGCAAAATCTGTTCCGATCAGGCCCTAAGATGCTAGATAAACGTATCGGGCGTGAATCCATATTCTACGCACTACTGGAATCCTTTCAAAGCATCTCCTTCTCCAGCGCCATAGTAGTTTCGAGCACTTTATAGACCGGCGCAGGATCGATAGCTAGTTGTGTGGCGGTTGTTGCATATGTCATGTGTGACGAGCCTGGGCCAATCTCATCGGCGCCTGCGGCGTGGCTCCTAGCAGAGAAGGCATTATAAGCGGACATTCATGTTATTGGCGGTAACTATGATGTGTGGGTGTACATTTCACATACGGTTGTAACAGCTAGGCTCACGCGGCGGCGTTGAGTCTTGGAGAGACGGGAAACAATAAAGATGGACCATAATTTTTGCCTCCTCACCGAATGTCGTTAGTTTTGAGATCTACGGGGGCATTTCTCCTATCGAAACGACACATCCGATTCTATAAATTGAGGAATTCTCTTGTTTACCGTCGAAAAAACTTTGGATATCTTATACGTAATCCGGCTATGTCAATGATATGTGACCAGGATGATATATAGGGAATTTAGTTTAAACTAGTGGTATATAAGGTAATTTCTCTATAAAATTTCAATACTTACAACTTGAAATGAACTCTAAGTATGAATTTACTTAATACAACTTTCAAAATTTTGTAATCTAAACAACAATCTATAGCTAAACCTGCTACTAATATAAAGTTACCACAATGCATATTTTTAACACTAATGTAAAATGAGTTAGAGTTACATTAGAAATAGTTATTTTAAAAAACTTTTTTTAGATGAAAGGGCAAAGTAATGCAAGCCAGAAAAACGAAACCTCTCCAAATCCTCAAAACCCTAGCACACCCACCAGAACAGATCCCTTCTCCGTCCCCGCATTTCTCCCAGAAGGGGAGAAAATGGCATCCTCGTCGACGTCCGCCCTTATCCACCTGCGTGGCCCGGCGCATCTGCGCGCGCCACCCCACGGATGGCGGAACCAACCGCGGATGAGGCGGCCCCGCCACGGGACAGTGCGGTGCTCGTTCTCTCCGGTGGAGACGGCGAGGATAAAGGTGGTGGGCGTCGGCGGCGGCGGCAACAACGCTGTTAACCGCATGATTGGTAGCGGTCTACAGGTAATGGAGCGCTCACTGGTGATTTCCTCCTGGAATTGCCTTACTACTTCCTACTTGCCATCCAGATCTTCCTGTGAATTTTAGAGCAATATTCTTCCTGGCCTTCGTCCCGTCCAATTCCGTGTAACCGTTCATAACAGTGGCTTAGTTCAGCATGTGGTGTATATTTATGCAAATTTGTTAAGCTGTTGCTTTCTGCTAATCCGAACTGAACTTAAGAACAAGATAGCAGCTTAATCGTTTCGTCCTGGCCAATTAATGCTTATCTCCCACTGGAATAATTTCAACGTTTATGAATGTTAAAGTCCAGTATATGAGTCTAACGGTGAGAAATTGAGAATCTTCAATTGTTCTTACCTTCTCAATAACTAACTCGTGGCCAAATTCTGAAATTTCAGGGCATTGAGTTTTATGCTATAAATACGGATTCTCAGGCACTTATTAATTCACAAGCACAATATCCTCTCCAAATCGGAGAGCAGTTGACTCGTGGTCTAGGTAATGTTCTTGGCATTCCGATCAGTCGAATGAATTGAACAATGGAACCGATATATTGTGTAAATTCGAGTATAGATTTTCAGTGAAACTATTAGAGGTGTTAACTGGATTCACTAACATTACACACAGGTACCGGTGGAAATCCTAATTTGGGAGAGCAAGCGGCTGAGGAATCAAAAGAAGCCATATCCAATGCCCTCAGGGATTCAGATCTTGTCTTCATAACAGCTGGAATGGGAGGGGTACTGGATCTGGTGCTGCTCCTATTGTTGCCCAGATATCAAAGGAAGCTGGTTATCTTACTGTTGGTGTTGTCACCTATCCATTCAGCTTTGAAGGCCGTAAGCGCTCTCTACAGGCAAGTATCTATGGTAGCCCCTTCGTGAATTCAAATTCAGTTTGTTGTAAATCATGTGCAGCATTACATTACTTGGTCACGGCATAAATTTAAAGCATTAACAATTACTACTGGTTGCATGTTTTGCTGATAGTATGGAAACTGGGAGGTCAGAATCACCTGAAGCCTATTCATTTTCTGTTCTTTCTTTTCAGAGTGTGTTATGGCTTACTAATTGCAAACATCTGGGTGTCTGGTTAAGGAAATATTGATTTGTGACAGTATAAGAAAATAAAATTCATTATCAAGCCCTGTAAATTTTATAGCTGTTCGGACTTTTCAATTTCCTCTAGTTACTTGATTTTATATGTACCCATTTCAGGCACTGGAAGCGTTAGAGAAGCTGGAAAAGAGCGTAGACACACTTATTGTGATTCCGAATGATAAGTTACTAGATGTAGCAGATGAAAACATGCCGTTGCAAGATGCGTTTCTCCTTGCGGATGATGTCCTTCGTCAAGGTGTGCAAGGAATATCAGACATTATCACGGTGGGTGACTTTGTCCCTATGCTTCACTAACATAACTGTGAATTAAGATCACATAACTTACACGAGAAAAAAATGCAGATACCTGGACTAGTCAATGTCGATTTTGCTGATGTGAAAGCTGTCATGAAAAATTCTGGAACTGCCATGCTTGGTGTTGGTGTTTCCTCTAGCAAAAATCGAGCCCAAGAAGCTGCCGAGCAGGCAACCCTTGCTCCTCTGATTGGATCATCCATCGAGGCAGCTACCGGCGTTGTGTACAATATCACTGGCGGGAAGGACATCACTTTGCAAGAGGTGAACAAGGTGTCTCAGGTGCGTCCAAGATTCCTCACTAGTGTTTCCTTGATTCCATGAATGGTCTTTAAGAAAAATACATATGCTTATCTTCAAGTAGAAGAATCATAGAGATCACACTTTTCCACTGGTACCAGCATTTGTAGGTGTATGATTTACGATATTTCCAAACACATACCCTAACTACAAGCTCCTTTTGCAGATCGTGACGAGCTTGGCCGATCCTTCCGCAAACATAATATTTGGTGCTGTCGTTGATGACCGTTACACTGGTGAGATACACGTGACAATCATCGCGACAGGATTTCCACAGTCCTTCCAGAAGTCCCTTTTGGCCGACCCAAAGGGAGCAAGAATAGTTGAGGCGAGAGAAAAAGCAGCAGGTCTTGCGCACAAAGCAACACCTGCAGCAGGTCAACCAGCGCCCGCTTCCACTTGGTCCCGTAGGCTCTTCTCCTGAGCTCATCCAGTAGGGCAAACTACTTTGTCAAGCTCTGACTCGTTGGGCATTAGATTAGAGATCTGGGATGTCTCAAGGGCTCTTTTTGGCTTTTGGAGATTTTGTAGAATGGACTACTGTCACGTTAGTTGTTAGGTTCAGTTTTGTATTTGTTGGATTCAGATTCAACACGGTGAGTTTGTGCGGAAGATATTTGACCCGGTAATTGGCGTGCGGCTTGGATTTTGTCTTAGGTTTGGCCTGTTTGTATTCTCATGTGGACAGTTACTGGCTGCTATGGTTTGCCTTGCCAGTTCACTGTCGTTAACAGACCATCAAAGATCAAACCGCATGCCGTGACGTCGTGAAGGGCAACGAAAGTTTTGGTTACTGGCTGCTAGTATTTGCTATGCCTTGCCTAACTGGTTTGCTGGAGCGGGACCTAAACAACTAACGCATCAACTCGAACGCTGGCCTCGCGTGAAACCATTTCTCTATCCCTTGCCCTTTTTCTGTTCTGCGCCGGCGGCGTGTTTGCTTCTTCCTCTTCCTTTGCTACTACGACAGATTGATCAGATCAATTGAGATGATGACTTGCTCGATCGGCCAAAACTTGGAAACCAAACTGCTAGCTGCCGCCCGCAAAACTGCATGAATCCAACCACGTAGTACGGGTATCGACTCGAGATGCACACCTCGTTGCATGTATTCCTTCAATTGAAATATTGAACTGATGAATGCTCCACACATATCAGCATCGGGTTGGGAACATAATTTCTTTTGCATATTTATAACTTGTTTTCCTTAAGAACGAATAAGGTTTTGCATATTTAAATTCGTTCTCGATCAAAGTTATTTAAATATGCAAAAATTCAAGTCATATTTCAATAAATTCGTTCTCAATCAAATTCGTTACTCCTCATTAAAAACATTCGGGAGACTAGAAAATCAATATATTTAGTTCTTTTGAATAGTTGTTATTATGATCTGCCATCTACGGCCGATGTCTAGTGATCCAATTAGTCATCCCCGTATCATATTCATACGTAAGCATCATGATCAGCGATGTGTAGGCCTGGATAAGGGTGTCTTAGCTGCTAAAAATATATGGCTCATCGCACAAGACCTTCCAACCACCGTAGCCGCCAAGTCTCCAGGTTTAGACGTTTAGTACTTGTTTTTGACGTGACTACGGATGGATAATTTAAAATCTATTACTAAGGTCATTCTAAGTGCAAGGTTTCATTGTGTGATTTTCAAGAATGTCCACATTTAGAGAGTATTGAGTTGATGAATGAAAGTAAGACTCTCAATGCAATGTTTTATTTCACAGTTTCATATGTTCCATAGCACTTAAATATTGTCTCTAGGTGACCAATAAGAATAGATGAACTTTCATTTCACTTTCAAAGTTTAGTTATGAAAGACAAATCGTCTCTCCTTTCATAACTTTTGTATCATATCATTCTTTTTCATATTTAATGAGAATGAAAGTTATATAAAAGGAGCGTTGAGAATGGCCTAATAGATTCTTTCCTAAGCATGCTTTCCACTAAATTAGTGCAAAACAATGAGTAATGGTGGATTTTCTTTTAAAAAATTAGGGCGCATTGTCCCACGGTCGTCAGAATGCTTCCCACGTTTCTGATAGGAGGGTGATTTTCCTTTTTGAAACTTCTCTGTATTTTCCTTTGAAGTTGCTTCCCCAATAAAATTAATTATCCATCTCGTGAATCCAAATATGTCTCCTTCCATTAAAAAAATGGAAAATGCTTTATCAAATTATGAACAAATAAATTTAAATGAAAAAAATTCCATAGTATGATAATTTATTCTACAAGAAATTGAGTGATATCATTTCTACTTTATCAAATGTTTACAAATCTTCTGTTGTTAAGAGTCAAAGTTTAAACATTTTAGCTTTGATCAGACTCATAGTTAATTATACTTTGGAAAGAGTATGATGCTCCGGAGCTCATATTGCACCAATGACAATTTATTTGGACCCATGGAGCAAATGCCAAATGAACCCATGGTTGCCAATCGGCATCACAACGACAAATTCTCCCTCCGCATGATGTTTGCACTGGAGACATCGGATAATACAGCAAGCAGCGACTGCTATGCAA
The DNA here is from genome assembly GCA_031894775.1 of Chloris gayana. NCBI lineage: Eukaryota > Viridiplantae > Streptophyta > Magnoliopsida > Poales > Poaceae > Chloris > Chloris gayana. Next base: position 402,137 of record JAUNZO010002462.1, on the reverse strand, counting down.
TGCAAGCCGTCATCTTCAACACTGACAGCTGCAGCCCGGAGCTCCCAGGCCTCGAGCTTTGACACCTTCACTGCGCCCCGTCCATTGTTGAACACGTACAGGTGACTGTTCCCTGTTGCAACATGCTGAGGATACACGCGAGCCGTCATGCACGTGCGGCCTCCACCTCCGAAACTCTCAATGACAGAATGAACTATCTGTTTTTATTTTTGTTTGAAAATTCCAAGAACCGGTTAAAATCAAGCACATAATTGTACTCCAACTAAAGATTCCAAAGTGTAACAGCAACAACGCTCTGAAGCGGTATGGGACAGAAGAACTTACCAGCGTTCGCAAGGATATCTGCCTGTCCTTTTCCACGTCCACATTCACAAATCCTCCGTAAACTGGTTTCTGCACCCCTTGCTTTGTAGACGACCTAGTACAATTTGTGTTTGTATCAAGTGCACAAGGTGTTATGTTTCAGTAACAGCAGGATCAGTCACGAATTGTTCATCGAATTGAAGAAGAGAGAAAAAATTGAGTCCAACAAGAGAACTACTAGTACCTTGTGAGATCAGTGCACATCAGGACCTTGTACGTGTCCTCGTGCTTGAACACTCTGAAGAAGACGGAGGTGTGCTCCTCCATGTCGCCGGACGCCATGACGACGAGCCCGAACGGCCCAACGCCGCCCTGCACGGAGGCGCCGCCCTTCTCCGCGCAGAGCTTCTGCGGATCTCGCAGCCAGCTGGGGTCGAGCTTCTCGGCTTCCTCCAGGTTCGGAATTTCGAACACCACTTCCACGTCGGCCTGCAGCGTCTGGATACCTGCGATCTCGTGCCGCCCGCCCGAACCCAACCCGGCACCCTGCAGAACGAATCGATTCGTGGTCCTCAGGGTCTCGATCTCCTCGATGGGCCACTGCACCAGCTGTTTCCCGGCGCTGTCCAGCCACACCGCTCTCGGAAACGAAAGGATGCCCGTCCAGTCCTTGCCGGCCACTTCGCCAGGCGGGCCGTCCATCTCGTCGACCCAAGCCCATATCACGCGGCGGTTCTTCCGCGAGTCGAAGAAGGACTTGGCCCCGAACAGGTGGCCGTGGTCCAGCCGGCGCCAGTTCCTGATGTCATCGCCGCGCTCGGGCTCCGCGGGCACGAACGTATCCTCCGTGTCGTCGTAATCCCCGACCATGTAGTAATCCTCGTCCGCAATCTTGCTCAGCTTGAGTATGTGCCGCACGCCTGGCCCGCCGTTCACCACCGACGTGTCCAGCCCGTCTGTGCCGTCGATCTTCGCCGGAAACAGGTCGGGGCACTCGAACCCAAGGAGGTGCGTCGACGCGTGCAGCGGCGCGGGGTGCGTTCCCAGCTCAAAAGTCCGCGCTGCGGTACACGAGCACAGACCCCACGCCGTTAACCTCGCCGGCGACGGCGACTCGCCACAGGCCGTCGCGGCCCAGCCACGCCGTGGTCGGGTCGCGGAAGTTGTTGCCGGTCACGTCCGCCGGCTGCGCGATGACCGGGTTGACGCCGCTGGGCTTGACCCACTCCCGGAACAGAGGGTCAGACGGGTTCTTGGGGAACGCCACGTTCTGCACCTGCGAGCTGTTGGCGTCGCAGCCGGTGTAGATGATCACCGGCCGGCCGTCGGGGAGGATGGTTACCGAGCCCGACCAGCAGCCGCCGGCGTCGAAAGTGGATATGGGGTCCAGCGCCGTGCCGAGGAAGGCCCAGTTCACGAGGTCGCCGGAGACGGAGTGGCCCCAGGAGAGCTTCCCGCTGCCCCACGTCGGGCCGTCCGGGTTGTATTGGTACATCGCGTGATATATGCCGTTGAGGTAAAAAGGCCCTGCCAAAGAACATGGACAGAAATCACTGACCATTCAATCCTCAAGTTACATCCTATACTACAAAGTAAATCCTAACAAGGCCGCTCAGCAATTCAAAATTTTCGATGTAGTTAGAACTTGAATTATAGTATGTGATTCTGACGGGGCAGGGCGGTGACTGTTTTGCCTTTGCAGAAATGGAAGAACAGAGTAAAATGACAGTGGAAACATCTACACAGAGAAATGGTAAAAAAAAAAAAACGTACCATTTGGATCTGTTGGATTTCATCCATCCGCATGTTACATCCAAATCAACATATCCAGGAGCGATGGAGGACAGGAAAATTAGTTATCATTCACTGGAACAGCTGGAACTAGATCAAGAATTCAATAGCGCTGTGGACACGTACCGTTTATCCAGTTCTTCGGTGGCTGCAAGTGGTAGGCCGTTCTACCGCCCTGTCGCCACTGCTGCTTTCCGTCCATGGCGTGAATCGGAGATAGAGGATAATCAGATGGTACAAGAGACGTCGACTGCGATCACCCGCCAAGTCTCTCCATGTTTAATGCTTGTTTTAACGTACTGACCACTTACCAAAGTCTTTTGCGTCATTGATTATAGTGCTAAATGGATGAGACGCTCGATGATTAGGGAGTTGTTTATTTACTGGTACAACGCGTAAACATTGTTGTCAAAGCAGTCTCAGAAAGCAAAGAAACCAACTAACCTCAAATCATTTCTAGCGAAAATAGTTTGAAAAAGAGGCGAACCACCACGTGACACTGGCGAGGGTGAGGATGGGGTCAAGTATTGGATTGCCAAATGATCCAAAAAAAAAGTATTCGATTGCCAAGAACTCGTGGGGTGACCGGGTGAGACGTGCGGCGTCGCCAAGATCCCCGTATATCCCATCGTGTGATTCGACGTTCCGCTTTGAAGTCGAAATAAAGCAGGATGTATAAATGTTTTTGTTGCTGGTATGCGAGAGAAGTTGCGAGAAAAGTTATGATTGTTCACGGTGCATGGAAAATGGTGTCTACGCAAACGTAAAGATGACCAAATCATATGGAAAACCATGTAAAATCACGCAAACGTTTGCTACGGTAGTTGAATCCGAGCCATACATTCGCCACCCAACGTTTGAAGCCGAGGGATAGGAGCACAGATGCTGAGATGGGTCCAAAATATGGATCCATTTTGGAGGGCAACAATTTCATTTTGCAGATTCACAGGATAAAGGCGACACACCTATCAACAAAAGCATTACCCTCGCCGTGACCTTGCACCTCATGAGTCATGACAGAGCATTGAGCCTGCAAGCATGACAACTCCCACTTCCACAATGCACCGCAGGTCAAACCCGTAGAGGTGTGTAAATATTGCAACAACACATGAATAAATAAATGTTTGAGGGCATACAATTTTATTGGACAAATGCCATTGTGTCGACTCGCAGGGATTCCCAGTACAACACTGATCAATTTGTTTTACTCAGCAAATTCACTGAACTAGTGAACTACTCTTAGAACATACATCCTCTCAACCTAGAGAATGGTCCACACTGTTTGACATCCGTGAGTAAGATTGGAACATCAGGAAACTAAGTTGTGATCACACTCGTATCATCTGATAACTTATTACACAATGGAGCACCATTGTTCAGCCGAAGAGCGACCGGGTTTTGTTTCTTTCAAGGCGAGCCTCCCTCTGCAAAACATCCAGGTTCAAGGAAAATGATAAACACTCGGCTTTAACAGAAGGAACCCAACATGTGGCAGTCAAGGATTTACAGAATGCTAGTTGATATCAGAAAATAGTACTCACATATAAAATACAATTTGGACACACATGAGACAAATAATTCAAATAACTTTGATATTTGACAATAAGAAATATCATTTATATAAGAGAGATATCATTATCCTAATTAGGTACTTTGATGGTTTTTATTAGATACGTCTGAGCAAAACTTGGATGTTGGCTAACAAAATAGAAAATATAGATTTTACTTTAATTGATCATACAACAAGCATTCACTTTTGCATTCTTGATTTTTCTGTGAATACACATTCATCCGATTTAAATCTTACTATCGGATTTTGCTAGCCTGCATGAGCTAGACATAGATCTAGCATTCTAAATATATGATATATCCAAACTAGTAACATTTTATGTATATAAGGTGTACCTGAATAAATGAACATCAGAAAAGGTGACACGTTATAGATTGGCTAAGAAAGTTAGTAGAAATTATATCTAGTAAGGTTGTTAACTTGTTATGAGCATTTTCTAGGTCACTGAGTTAAAACTTTGGACATCGGAGCAGATTCTGTAGTGGGTTTTGCAGATGCTATGAACCTCTATTTATCATTTATGTAATGTTAAACTTTATTTTTTTAAAAAACACACACACACACATGGAGATGGCCTTAGAAAGAAGGTGCTAGCAATATATGACAGCAGCATGAGAAACTAGTTTGCTTGTAAAGCTTGCAAAAATCTACTGTAGTCTTGAACCAAAGGAACAATTTCGTGACAAATTGAACTACCTAGTTGAGCACATAGAAGCTACTTATCAATGTTACAGGGCACAGGATCTCTGAAAATCAGTTTCCCAGATATCATGGAAGTGCATATAATCTACTGATATGAATACTTAGCAGGCTTGAACATATGATGAACATTATAAAACCTAAAAAGGACGAGAAAACAAGTCTGGTGAACACGAGACTGTTTTTGTTATACTGATACACCAAAAGTCCTTAAATGATTCAAAAGAGGGATTCTTTTTTGATACGTGATTATCCAAAGTTTGTGTTGTTCCCCAGTCCCTTACTAATAATCTAATATCACTAAGCTTCCAGTTTCTCACTTCCTTTCCTAATAATACGATCTTTAGTTCACATTGTACATCTAGCGGGAATTAGATACGGTCTGTGCAGCAATTGAAGGCATAAATGAATACGAGGAATTCGGTAGAACAAGCGAACCTCCTTCTTTTTACACTCCTTGTAATCGTCGAACTGCTGCTGGCACTTGCTCTTGTCCTGATTGGCCTCCAGACCTTGAATAGAGATAGCGTCAAAATGAATGAACTAAAGGAAGGATTAAGAATAAGAAGGGGGAAGGATGCGGTGGCAGATTAGGGATTAGAGCGGGGGCATGAACATACACTTGAGCGAAGCGGTGTACTGGGGAAGCAAGAGGAGTCCGCGATCCTGGCCGCGCTGGGGTACGGTGGATTCGACGTGGCTGGAGAGGACGCGCGTTGGGTGGGGGACTCGGAGGCCGCCTGCGCCGTCGCCATGGAGTCGTCTTCTACTCTTCTTCTACCCCTCTCGTCTTCTCCGTGTGCTCTTCCTTTCTGGGCTTTGGTTTTGTTTACTTCTCATTCCATCCTTTCTCCTTCTGCGTATAGGGGCCTGTAATGAGCTTCAATGGGCCGTAAATAATTTTTGTACGAAAAGGCCCATCTACGACGCAACAAAAAAATCACGAGACAATACACAATCCGGGACCATCATTTGCCGGATACCGTATTCAGAACGGACGAGGATCATGTGAAGTTTCATTTTGAAAAAAATTAAGTGGGATCCACCAAAGAAGTTTAACTACTACTCCTGTCAAGTAGTACTCAGCAAATGGATCAACAACGTGTCTTAGTTGTTAAAGAAACAGAAGAAAACAATGCACATCATTGGACTGAAAAATCATTAAGAAACCACCTGATATTAGTATAACCAGACCAGATATTTGATTGTTAGTATACCAGAGAAGAGTGCACGCAACCAATCGCCACGGAAAAAGACATATCCCATCGTTCCATGTGAGGACATAACCCTCGTAAATCTCTAATCGGTGATACCTTTGCAGGTAATTTTGCGGATGAAGAAGAAGGTATCACTTGCGGTACAGTAGATTCGGTTCATCTCGAATCACCGTCTCGCCAGTGCAGTGAGCATTAAGAAAGGACCCGATCAGATCTAGAATTTCACCGAAAGCACAATTTTGTCTGAACTCAAAGACCAGACAACAGAGGGTTGGGATCTCAATGCCTTTTCTTCAAAGATGCTGAGGAGTAATTACACGCAGTGAAAATAATTATAGTCAGCACATGCACATGGAGGCACGCCGTCAAGTTGGTAATTAACTTTTTATAATATTTCAGACGTGCGGGCTATTAATCCCCCAGAGTTGTCAGCTTTGCTGAAACAGAAACAGAGCAACCGGAGAGACAGAGTGAGAGGTGACTTGTCCACTTGGGGCTCGTTCGTCCCGTCGCAGCCATGGCGGGGCTTCCTCTCGCCGCCTGCGCCGCCGTTGCCTTCCACCTCTTCCTCCTCGCGTCTTCGTCCTCAGCCAGCACGGGCGCAGGACGCGATGGCAGGACCGCCTACCACTTCCAGCCCGCGAAGAACTGGCAGAACGGTATCGCCTCAATCCCCAGCCGTTGTGCTGTTATTGCTTGCTCCAACGACCGATTTAGCTGAATCGATTCGTGTTGTTTTGTGGCCGTGTTCCAATTGCTGATCCGGATGGCTTCCTGGCTGCTGCGAATGACGCCGAGCAGATCCCAATGGTATGTGCTGTCTTCTTGGTCCCTGTTCTTCTTTCTTTTTGCACAATCTGACAGCTATTAGGCTATGATTTGTACTTCGTAGACATATGTTTAGAGCGATGTTTAATTCAAACATGGAAAATGCATTCAGAAGGTTAGCCTTTTTGTTTTGGGTCAAACCCTGCTGATTCAAACATCATGACACCAACAGTGAATAGCTTAAACCTATCCACTGATGATAAGAACTGCAGATAGAAACGAATCAGAAAGACGCCTGTGTGGTCTGCAATGACAAAAAAAAAGTGCACATTGATTGGTTTGCCAAGTGTTCGTTGCACTGTGGCTGTTGCTTGTAGTTGGAGAATTCCGAGGTGTACTCACACGTCAGCTTATTCCTCTGACTAGCCGGTATCCTGAACAAAAAAGTCATTCTGTCTGAATTCAGCAAACTGAAATGCCGCATTTCCAAGCCATCTCCAACTGCAGTAGTATTTCAGTTTGCTGAACAAAAGTCGCCTCGAGTAATAAGTTTCAGCTAGAGATTTCAGTTCCCAGCAGGGTCAACTTAGCTCATTCATTTCTGCAGAAAAACAAAGTTGCAGTTCGTAATTGTTGTCCGTAGCGTTATCCTGAAAAACTGTAAGCCATTTCATCATACTTGGAAAAATGACGTTGGTTTACTTCCACTGTACTACAACGAACGAACAGGCCCGATGTACTACAACGGCCTATACCACTTCTTCTACCAGTACAACCCTAACGGCGCGCTGTGGGACATCGGCAACCTGTCGTGGGGCCACTCCGTCTCCGGTGACCTCATAAACTGGGCCACCCTGGAGAACGGGCTGGACCCGACAGCGCCCTTCGACATCAACGGCTGCTGGTCGGGCTCCGCCACCATCCTGCCCGACGGCACGCCCGCCATCCTCTACACGGGCATCAACGCCAACAAGTCGCAGGTCCAGAACGTGGCGTTCCCCAAGAACCCGGCCGACCCGCTCCTCCGCGAGTGGGTCAAGCCCGACTACAACCCGGTCATCCCGCTCCCCGCCGACGTCCCCGGCGACAACTTCCGGGACCCGAGCACGGCGTGGCTCGGCCGCGACGGGCAGTGGCGCATCGCCGTCTCCGCCGAGGTCAGCGGCGTCGCGTCCACGCTCATCTACCGGAGCAACAGCACCGCGGGTGATCAGTTCCGGAACTGGGAACGCAACGCCGCGCCGCTGCACTCGTCGAGCGCGTCGGGCATGGTGGAGTGCCCCGACCTGTTCCCGGTGAAGGTGAAAGGCAAGGACGGGCTGGACACGTCGGAGAACGGCCTGGGGATCAAGCACGTGCTCAAGCTCAGCGTGATGGACACGCTCCAGGACTACTACATGGTCGGCGAGTACGACGACGCGGCGGACAAGTTCGTGGCGGCGGAGCCGGAGCGCGGCGACGACGTGCGCAGCTGGCGGAGGCTGGACTACGGCCACGTGTACGCGTCCAAGTCCTTCTTCGACGCGCGGCAGAACCGGCGCGTGCTGTGGGCCTGGGCCAACGAGTCCGACAGCCAGGCGGACGACGTGGCCCGCGGCTGGTCCGGCGTGCAGACGGTGCCGAGGAAGGTGTGGCTGGACAAGGACGGGAAGCAGCTGCTGCAGTGGCCCATCGAGGAGATCGAGTCTCTCAGGAGGACGCTCATCGGCGTGAAGAAAACGGTGCTCAACGCCGGAGGCATGAACGAGATCGTCGGCGTCGGCGGATCGCAGGTGGACGTCGAGGTGTCCTTCAAGATCCAGAGCCTCGGAACGGCCGAGGTGCTCAACGCCAACGACCTCCTGGACCCGCAGCTGCTGTGTGGGCAGAAGGGCGCCTCCGTGCCGGGCGGCGTCGGCCCGTTCGGGCTCATCGTCGCGGCGTCCGCCGACCTGTCAGAGCACACCGCAGTGTTCTTCAGGGTGTTCCAGTACAACGCCACTTACAAGGTGCTCATGTGCACCGACCTGACAAGGTACGCTCTAATAATCAACTGCACACTGATTGTATATTCATTAAGATTGCTGAAACATACAGTAACATTTTTGCGCCTCTATTGCGACCATGTTTAGGTCCTCTACAAAGGCAGGAGTGTACAAGCCACCGTACGGAGGATTTGTGGATATCGACGTGGAGGAGCACAAGAAGATCAAGCTGAGAACTCTGGTGAGCTCATGGCCACGTACAATTGCCACTGCTTTCAATGGATCTTTCTTGGTCGGTATATATGCGCCTAGCACGTTGTATAATAACTGTATATCTGCAGATTGACCACTCGGTGGTGGAGAGTTTCGGCGCCGGTGGACGGGCCGTCATCACGGCTCGAGTGTACCCTGAGCACACGGCCACGAACAGCAGCCATTTGTTCATCTTCAACAACGGCACTGATGCCGTGAGGGTGTCCAAGCTGCGGGCGTGGGAGCTCGCACCGGCAAGCGTGAACGTCGGAGACAACGGATTGATCTTATCCAAGATTCTCAAGCAGCAAAGTGAATCGAGCTCATTCGTCTGATGGCTTTAGCTTAGTTAGTTTGATTTTCGACCGTCGATGGGTGGAGTTGATTTAAAGATTTGGTGGCATTTCATTTGATACTTACTAGATAGGAAGAAATGATATATCTGTTTTGAAATAAGAAACTATTGCATATTTTCAAATTATGTTCGTTGGGTAATCGGTTGATTTATGTTGTGCGAAAATCCGGGCAGAGGCACCAATTATCAGGCCTGATATATTTTCAGAATTGGACACTTGTCGTTTTGTAGCGGATAAAAAGCCTATTGCTTCGTCCAATCTTATTCATACTACTAACTTGACATGCTGCAAAAGATCTTTCCCAATGTCATCTTTTATACCAGGACTTACAAAGCCGGCATTATTTTCAGATAATGAACAATAATGGCAGGCCCATAGGAAATTTATATTTGTTTCTAGATCTTGTCAACGAAAATGCGAGGTGATTTCTGCCCTGAAAGCAACGTTTTCGTCCTTATGGAGTGATCACGCGTTCCACCAGAGTAAACAAAATGAACAACTACTTAATCATCGCGTCTCATCCGCTTAGCACAAGTCAAGCACTCAACCATGGACGCTTTGTAACCTATCAGAATACTTTCACATGGTCGGTACATCGTAAAAACAAGTATTAAAGCTGGAGACTTGACTGGTGATTGCGGTCGACGTAGCTTCTGCCATTTAGAAACTGTTATGTGCAAGGATTTAGAAACTGTTATGTGCAACGACGTTTACAGCGGATATAAAAGCGCTTATTCGGCCACGGCAACGACAGGAGTTTCGGCTTGACAAAGTTTTCTCCTCCATTTCGTCATCCTGCCGGATTTCGCGCCATGGAAGGGAAGCAGCAGTGGCGCCAGGGCGGTAGAACTGCCTACCACTTCCAGCCTGCCAAGAACTGGATGAACGGTACTTGTGCGCATCGCTTGATCGTGTGTTCTAGCAGCTCCAGTAAACCGTAACTGATATTCTCTGTTTCTATCGCGCCTGGATCTCTCTATTTGGACGGAACATGCGCGTGGATGAAACCCGACAGATCCAAATGGTACGTATTTTGTTCGTTCTTCCTCTGTATTCTGTCGATGTTCCCTCCGTCCTTGCACTCTGTTCTTTCATCACTTCTGTAAAGCCAAACCAGTTACCGCTCTGTCAGCTTGAAACATCAACTAAACATGTGGCCGCGCCGTGATTCTTACGATTTACTACTTACAATGAACTACAGAATGGGGGCAGTGATTTCAGTCCGTGTTTCCTTGGCAGGTCCCTTTTACCACAACGGCAAATATCACCTGTTCTACCAGTACAACCCGCACGGCCCGACCTTTGGCGGCGGGAAGCTCTCCTGGGGCCACTCCGTCTCCGGCGACCTCATAAACTGGGTGTTCCTCGGCACGGCGCTGGACCCCACATCCCCGTTCGACGCGGACGGGTGCTGGTCGGGGTCGACAACCGTGCTCCCTAACGGCAACCTGGCGATCCTGTACACCGGCCGCGACACCAACACGGTGCAGGTGCAGAACCTGGCGATGCCCAAGAAACCATCGGACCCGCTGTGCCGCAAGTGGGTCAAGCCCAGTTCCTGCAACCCAGTGATCCCGCAGCCGGCCGACGTGACGGGCAACAACTTCCGTGACCCGACCACGGCGTGGCTGGGCCGCGACGACCTGTGGCGAGTCGCCGTCGCCGGCGAGGTCGATGGCGTGGGGTCCACGCTCGTGTACCGCAGCGATGACTTCCTTCGCTGGGAGCGCAACCCCGCACCGCTGCACGCGTCGACGCACCTCCCCGCGTTCGAGTGTCCGGACCTGTTTCCGGTGAAGATCGACGGCACGGACGGGCTGGACACATCGGTGGTGAACGCCGGGCCAGGGGTGCGGCACGTGCTCAAGCTGAGCAAGATTGCGGACGAGGATTACTACATGGTCGGGGATTACGATGACACGGATGATACAGTTCGTGCCCGCGGAGCCCGAGCGCGGCGATGACATCAGGAACTGGCGCCGGCTCGACCACGGCCACCTGTTCGGGGCCAAGTCCTTCTTCGACGCGCGGAGGAACCGGCGCGTGCTCTGGGCTTGGGTCAACGAGACGGACGGCCCGCCTGGCGAAGTCGTCGGCAAGGACTGGACCGGCATTCAGACGTTTCCGCGAGCGCTCTGGCTGGATAGCAACGGGAAGCAGCTGGTGCAGTGGCCCATTGAGGAGATCGAGACCCTGAGGACCACGAATCGATTCGTTCTGCAGGGCGCCGGGTTGGGTTCGGGCGGGCGGCACGAGATCGCCGGCATCCAGACGCTGCAGGCGGACGTGGAGGTGGTGTTTGAAATTCCCAACCTGGAGGAGGCCGAGAAGCTCGACCCCAGCTGGCTGCGAGATCCGCAGAAGCTGTGCGCGGAGAAGGGTGGCGCCTCCGTGCAGGGCGGCGTCGGGCCGTTCGGGCTCGTCGTCATGGCGTCCGGCGACATGGAGGAGCACACCTCCGTCTTCTTCAGAGTGTTCAAGCACGAGGACACGTACAAGGTTCTCATGTGCACCGATCTCACAAGGTACTAGTTCTCTTGTTGGACTCTGTCTTCTTCTTCTTCTTCTTCTTCTTCATCTTCTTCTTCTTCTTCTTCAATTTGATGAACAATTTGTGACTGGTCAAGAAACATAACACCTTGTATGCTTATTACAAACACGAATCGTAGGTCGTCTACGAAGCAGGGGATGCACAAACCACTTTACGGAGGATTTGTGGACGTGGACATTGAGAAGGACAGGAAGATATCCTTGCGAACGCTGGTAAGTTCTTGTGTTGCGTACTGCTTAACACAGCGTGGTACTAACGGTTATTGGAATTTTCTGATAAAACAACAAACAGATCGATCACTCTGTCATTGAGAGTTTCGGAGGAGGCGGTCGGGCGTGCATCACGGCTCGAGTGTATCCTGAGCACGTCGCAACAGGCGGCACTCACCTGTACGTGTTCAACAATGGATGGGGCGCAGTGAAGGTGTCAAAGCTCGAGGCCTGGGAACTCCGGGCTGCTGTCAATGTTGAAGACGAAGATGAAGACGAAGACGATGACGATGACGACGATGATGATGACGTCTTGATTGAATAGCAGCTGCGCGCTTGCTCTGTTGCAATTTTATACCACGTTTCTAAATAAAATTGCAATCATCCGGACAGAAAATGCATCAAAATGTGCACTTTGTTTCTTTCTCGTTGTAATGCGGATTGACTACTCATTTGGTCCATTTGCTGTTCATTTGATCCATGAACTAAATTAAATTTATGTTATCTATAAATAATTTGTCATTGATGCATTATGAACTGCTGGGGCATCATTTCCTATAAGAAATGAAAACGGCAAGCGTGAACGTCGGAGACAACGGATTGATCTTGTCCAAGATTCTCAAGCAGCAAAGTGAATCCTACTAGGAGCTTCCGATTAGTTCGGCCGACGAATTTGATTTTCCAGACATGGGTGGAGTTAGATTTGATTTTGATACTAGATAGGAAGAAAAGATACAGCTGTTTGGAATAAGAAACCTTTGCGTATTTTCAAATTATGTTTGTTGGCATTGATTTGAGATCAGTTGATTCATGTCAGGTACTACACAATGTGCAAAAATTCAGGCAAATTAATGCACAAGTTATCTCGCCGCCTATTCTCCGAATGGGCACTTGTCATTTTGCAACGTTTCCTGAAAAACCATAAAAACTCATGTATGTAGCGTGTATATACCTTTTCAAACATGCAAAAGGTCTTATTCATGATGATGATATAACATCTCAACTTTTCATTTAGATATTTTTCAGCGAAAATGCAAGGTGATTTCTGCCGCTGGCAGCAACATTTTCGTCCCTGCAGAATGATTAGGGGTGGGCAAAAAAACCGAGACCGAAAAACCGGAACCGAAAAACCGAGACCGGGACCGAAAGAACCGAAATTTCGGATATCGGATAATATTTCGGGTAAGTGTATTGGATAACCGAAATTTTCGTTCCAAGTTCGGGTACCACCCTCGGATACCCGAATTACCCAAACTACCCAAACAACACCTAGCACAAGGTCAATTCACACAAATTAGTTCCATTATGATTAATTAATTATTAACTAGACTATATACATGCCTAAATTGGTTTAATTCCATGTCAAAAGGATACAAGTTAGGCCTTATCTTAACATATATATGAAAAAAAGATACAAGTTAGGCCTTATCTTAACATATATATGAAATTATCATGAATTTTTGAAACTAGTTTACATATTTGAGTGTATGTTTGGGTATTTCGGGTAAGACCGAAGACCGAACCGAAATTTAGGTACCCAAATAATTCGGGTACCAATTTCTTTTGTGACATTTTGGGTATTAATTCTTCAAGACCGAAATTTAGAAAAGACCGAATTACCCGAACCGAAATTTCGGATAGACCGAACGCCCAGGCCTAAGAATGATAACGCTTTCCATCATGGCATGTTTAGTAGAGCTCCACTCCATGATTCTCCACATTCACTCTTGATTCTTCTGGTGGAGTGATTATGTGATTGAAAGTGATTATCTTTGATTCTATAGAAAAAAATAGAATCAAGACAAAAAAATCACTTCTAAGAATCAGGAGAAACAAATTTTCAGCTCTCAGCTACTTAGTTCATTTTGGAGAATCACTTCTCAGAATTAACTAGAGAATCACTTCTCACGATCAGCAGAGAACCACTTCTTTGGGAAAAAAAACAGACGTTTGCAGGGAGCCTAAACAAAATGAACAACTCCTCATTGTGCGTCTCATCCGTTTAGCACGCACAAGTCAAGCACTAAACCATGGACGCTTAGTGACCAATCAAAATACTTTCACATGGTCGGTACGTTTTAAAAACAAGTATTAAACCTGGAGACTTGACTGGAGATTCTTCTGCCATTTGCAAACGACGTTTGCACCGGATATAAAACGCCCATTTGGCCACGGCAACGGCAGGACTTCCGCTTGACAAGGTTTCTCCTCCATCTCGTCATCCTGCCAGATTCACGCCATGGAAGGAAAGCAGCAGCGGCGCCAGGGCGCTAGAACTGCCTACCACTTCCAGCCACCCAAGAACTGGATGAACGGTACTTGTGCACATTGCTTGATCGTGTGTTCTAGGTGCTACACAGTAAATAAACTAATTTTCCTTGTTTCCGTCGCGTCTGGACCTCTTGATTTGGACGGAACACGGGCGTGGATGAAACCCGACAGATCCAAATGGTACGTATTTTGTTCTCTTCGTACTCTGTCGATGTTTCCTTTTACTCTGCTCTTTCACTTCTGCGAAGCCGGACCACTTACCGCTCTTCAAACATCAAGGGGAAAAAAATCTGGGCACACTTTCTAGGATTTACTAGTAGGATACAAACTTGAGGACTGAACGGGGCAGTGATTTAGGTCCATGTTCTTGGCAGGTCCCTTTTACCACAACGGCATATATCACCTGTTCTACCAATACAACCCGCACCGTCCGAGTTGTGGCCCCGAGAAGCTCTCCTGGGGCCACTCCGTCTCCGGCGACCTCATCAACTGGGCCTTCCTCGGCACGGCGCTGGACCCCACATCTCCGTTCGACAGCAGCGGCTGCTGGTCGGGCTCGGTAACCGTGCTCCCCGACGGCCGGCCGGTGATCCTGTACACTGGGGGCGACTCCAACAATTTGCAGGTGCAGAACGTGGCGTTCGCCAAGAACCCGTGTGACCCGCTGTTCCGGGAGTGGGTCAAGCCCAGCAGCAGCGCCAACCCGGTGATCCCGCAGCCGGCGGACGTGACCGGCAACAACTTCCGTGACCCAACCACGGCGTGGCTGGGCCGCGACGGCCTGTGGAGGCTCGCCATCACTGCGGAGGTGAACGGAGTGGGGTCTACACTCGTGTACCGCAGCAGCGACTTCCTTGGCAGCTGGGAGCGCAACCCCGCGCCGCTGCACGCCTCGCCGGACGTGCCCGCCCTCGAGTGCCCTGACCTGTTCCCCGTGGCGGCGAACGGCACGGACGGGCTGGACTATTCCGTGAACGGCCCAGGGGTGCGGCACGTGCTCAAGCTCAGCAACAGCGACGACGAGGACTACTACATGGTCGGGGATTACGACGATGCCAAGGACACGTTCGTGCCCGCGGAGCCCGAGCGCGGCGATGACGTCAGGACCTGGCGCCGGCTGGACCACGGCCATGTTTACGCGGCCAAGACGTTCTTCGACGCGCGCAGCAAGCGGAGGGTGCTGTGGGCCTGGGTCAAGGAGTTCGACACAGAGGCAGACGATTTCGCCAAGGGCTGGTCTGGCATTCAGACGTTTCCGAGGGCCCTGTGGCTGGATAGCGCCGAGAAACAGCTGGTGCAGTGGCCAATTGAAGAGATCGAGACGCTGCGGACGACGAATCGATTTGTTCTGCAGGGCGCGGGGTTGGGTTCGGGCGGGCGGCACGAGATCGCTGGCATCCGGTCGCTGCAGGCGGACGTCGAAGTGGTGTTCGAGATTCCCAACCTGGAGGAGGCCGAGAAGCTCGACCGCAGCTGGCTGCGAGATCCGCAGAGGCTGTGCGCGGAGAAGGGCGGCGCCTCCGTGCAGGGTGGCGTCGGCCCGTTCGGGCTCGTCGTCATGGCGTCCGGCGACATGGAGGAGCACACCTCCGTCTTCTTCAGAGTGTTCAAGCACGAGGAAACGTACAAGGTCCTCATGTGCACCGATCTCACAAGGTACTACTTCTCTTGTTGGACTGTTTCTTTTTCTCTGCTTCAATCTGCTGAATGAACAATTTGTGACTGATCCTGATCTTACAGAAACATAACACCTTGTGCACTTGCTAAACACACAAATTGTAGGTCGTCTACAAAGCAGGGAGTGCGGAAACCAGTTTATGGAGGATTTGTGGACGTGGACGTGGAGAAGGACAGGAAGATATCCTTGCGTACGCTGGTAATAAGTTCTTCTGTCCCATGCTGCTTCAGTGTTACTGTTACACTTCTCACTCGTAATAGGGAACAGCTTGGAATTTTTAGTTCAAGTAGTGCTACAATTATGTGATTGATGCTAACGGTTCTTGGAATTTTCTAACCCCAAAAAAAAAACAGATCGATCACTCTGTCATTGAGAGTTTTGGAGGCGGAGGCCGCACGTGCATGACGGCTCGCGTGTATCCTGAGCATGTTGCGACAGGGAACAGTCACCTGTACGTGTTCAACAATGGATGGGGCGCAGTGAAGGTGTCAAAGCTCGAGGCCTGGGAGCTCCGGGCAGCAGCTGTCAATGTTGAAGACGATGACGTCTTGATTCCATAGCAGCCGCGCGCTTGCTGTCGCAGTTTTATACGACGTCTCAAATAAAATTGCAATCACCATCCGGAGAGAGAAAATGAAGCAAGATGTGCACTTTGCTTCTTTGTCGTTGTGATGTGGATTGACAGTCATTACTCATTTGGTCCGTTTGCTGTTCATTTGGTCTATGAAATAAAAATTCCGTTATCTAAATAAATTGTCATTGGTGCATTATAAACTGTGGGGTATCTTGTCGAGAGGAACCCGGATATCTTTTTTTCCCGAACAATGAGCATGAGACTGCTCTTTCATTTAAGAAGGAAGAAGAAAATAGTTTGCGTTACAAAGTTGCTCTATTACATAAAAAGGGAAGCACCATCACCACAAATTATACAGAATCATCACATCAATTTTGTGCTGCACTTTTCCTCCTGATGTTTCCCCATTTCTAGCTCCTTTAACCTCATTTCCAGTTTGGTCACTGGTCAGTTCAAGCACTTATCCCGGATATTTTTGATACAAGAAATGACTAGCTTGCCAATATTTTCTTAGTAGGATTTGTATTGTGCCTCAAGTGATTTGTCATATCTGGATTTACTTTGAGGTTGAGATGTTTTCGATGGGTGCACGAAGCCGCTGTCCAAGGAAAAATACAAGGAGCTTTGAAAAAGGAAAAATCAGCCTCCTATCAGAAATATGAGGAGCTTTTTGACCGTGACATTTCATCGATCCGGAGAAGAATGTGTTCCACCGTAAATTAAAAATTCCTTGATTACTCAGCACCTCATCGTTTGGCACTTGTTTAGTGGATAAGCAAATGCTTAGTCTCGAATCAATAGACTTGATAATGCCCATCCATAGTCAAGTCAAAAACAAGTATTAAACATGGAGACTTGAGGCTACGGTGGTTGCAGGTCTTGTGCAATTCTCCAATGAAAAATATATCTACTTTTAGCAGCTACGATGAGACACCCTCATTCAGGCCTAAGGATCTCATTTTGATCATGACTAATTAACCAAAGGAGTAGTAAAGCTACGTGTCGATTTTGTTGTCTTGTGAATGTTCATTGAATAATAAAGGGGGTCGTTAATTTTCAATTGATTGAAACTTTGTTACAAAAATATTTTTTTAAGAGCTCCTTTACGGTACATACTACCACCAGATCACCGTATTGGTGGTACTACGTGAGTATTGGTGGTACTTATAATCTAACGGCTTAGATTAGTTTACATCACAACACTAGTACCACTAGTACTATTAGGTGGTACTAATGGTACAAGGGTATTTTTGGAAGAATAAAATAGTGTGTATTATAATAGTTTTGTATTACTTAAAAGAGACTGAATTGTTTAAAAAAAAAGATTGACCAGAGGGAAATGTAATTCATTTTTTTTGAATTCGAAATTTCCTAAATTTCAAATTTGAACTTATTTTTTTGCGAATTTGAAAAGTTGAAAATTTCAAAAATGAATTCCCGAATTTAAAGTTTGAATTCAAATTCTATGATTTCAATTTTGAATTTGAATTTTGCGAATTTGAAAATTTTGAATATCACGAATTTGAATTTTGATTTTTTTAGTTTAAGTTTTGCAAATTTCAAACTTATTTTTTCTCGAATTTCTCAAATTTGGAAAAAAAATCTTGAACATGGAAATTGAATTTGAATTTTCTGATTTTCAAATTTGTGATTTTAAATTCAATCTTTGAATTTCAAAGTTGAATTTTGCAAATCGTGAATGGCAAGAAAATGAAATTTCAATTAAAAATTGTATAATTACTAAAATACCCTAAACAGTACCACCAAGATCGCGATCTGGTTGTAGTATGTACCATAAAATTGTTATTTTTTAAATCTATACATTAACAATTTTTTCTCTCTACCTACATGCTTACATAATTCTATGACAGGAATAATATAAATCATAGTACAAATCATGTAGATTGAAAACTTCTCAAACTTTCAAGCGATTGAAGAGGAGAAAAGATCATAATAAAATCACTAAGCATTTGTTCTAGTAAAGTGCTGATGCTTCACTCACACACACAATCCTCCATGGCGCTTGCAGCATTTCCCCTTGCCGTCTCCGTCTGAGGTCTGAGGCATCGCCGTGCACCTGTGCCTTCTCTGGCCAGCTTCTTCTTCATCCTTTTGTGTCGTGAACACACATCACCATGACAGAACGGCTTACCACTTTGAGCCCGCAAAGAACTGGCAAAACGGTGAACTGAGCCGCATTGGACAACGCCCCCTGACCTTTTTGCACCATTCATTCGACATCATCCTCCCCGACGCCAGCGTGCCGATGATCAATTTCCAGGTCCCGACCACGGCGTGGCACAGCCGCGATGGGATGTGGCGGTTCGCCGTCTTCGCCGTGGCCAGTGGCGTGGACACCACGCTGGTGCTCCGGAGCGCGGAATTCGTGCGGTGGGAGGGCAAGACTTCGCCGATGCAAGCGGCAAGGCCGCATGGGGTGCCGTCATATGTCTGTCGTTCCAAACAAGTCTTGAAAATCGTCATCCTATTGGAAATGCAGGGAGATTTCTGATCTTGATGTTTCAACGGTCATGAGAAGAAGTGTTCCACGGTAAAAAAAAAGTTTCCCCGTTACTCATCGCCTCATCGTTTAGCACTAATCATCTAGTGCTGTGGATAAGCATGCTTACGCTTACGCACGAATTAAGAGACCGCACATTGTCCGTTCCTAGTCAAGTCAAAAACAAAAATTAAAGCTCAAGACCTGCGGCTATTGTGATTAAAACTTAGAAGTCGTGCACTTCTCTAATGAACCACATCTCCGGGCCTTAGCATCTGATCGTGATGCTTACGTATGAATATGATCCAAGCATGACTAATTGGTCACTAAACGTCTATACCAGCTGTACTTAAAAAAAACAATCATTATTTGCAGATGATGAACAATAATGGCAAGCCAATACAAAATCTCCACTTTTTTCCTAGTGATTTTTAACGATAATGTGAGGTAATCTGTGCCCTGACAACATCGTTTTCGTCCTTAATTATGGAGTGATAACGAGTTCCACCAGAGTAAACAAAATGAACAGCTCCTTAACCATTCTGCGTCTCATCCGTTTAGCACAAGCCAAGCACTCAACCATGTACGCTACGTAAAAACAAGTATTAAACCTGGAGACTTGACTTTTGACGTATCTTCTACGATTTACAAACGACGTTTCCAGCGGATATAAAACCCTCGTTCCGCCACAGCAATGGAAGGAGTTCCGCTTGACAAGTTTTCCTCATCCAGCCGGATTCACGCCATGGAAGGAAAGCAGCAGTGGCGCCAGGGCGGTAGAACTGCCTACCATTTCCAGCCTGCCAAAAACTGGATGAACGGTACGTGTGTGCACATCGCTTGATCGTGTGTTCCAGGTGCTCCAGTAAAAGATAACTAAATTTTCTTGATACCGTCGCATCTGGATCTCTCGATTTGGACGGAACATGCGCGTGGATGAAACCTGACAGATCCAAATGGTACGTACTTTGTTCTCTTTTCTCCGTACTCTGTCGATGTTCCCTCCGTCCCTTCTACTCTGTTCTTTCACTTCTGTATAGCCAAACCAGTTAGTTACCGCTCTGTTACGTCACATATTTCAATTTTCAACTTAGAAACATCAACGAATTTTAGGATTTACTTAGGATGGACTGGGGTTCCGAATGGGGGCAGTGATTTCGGTCTATGCTCTTGGCAGGTCCGTTTTACCACAACGGCATCTATCACCTGTTCTACCAGTACAACCCGCAGGGCCCGCTGTTTGGCAGCGGTCAGCTCTCCTGGGGCCACTCCATCTCCGGCGACCTCGTGAACTGGGCCTTCCTCGGCACGGCGCTGGACCCCACATCCCCGTTCGACGTTGATGGGTGCTGGTCAGGCTCCACAACAGTCCTTCCCGACGGCAAGGTTGTGATCATCTACACGGGGCGCGACACCAACGGCGTGCAGGTGCAGCACGTGGCGTTCCCCAAGAACCCATCTGACCTTCTGTTCCGGGAGTGGGTCAAGGCCAGCGGCGTCGATCCGGTGATCCCGCAGCCGGCCGACATGACCGGCAACAACTTCCGTGACCCCACTACGGCGTGGCTCGGTGGCGACGGCCTGTGGCGGGTCGCCATCGCCGGCGAGATCGGTGGCATGGGGTGCACGCTCGTGTACCGCAGCCCTGACTTCCTCTGCTGGGAGCGCAACCCGGCGCCGTTGCACTTGTCGCCGCACCTCCCCTCGTTCGAGTGCCCCGACTTGTTCCCCGTTGCGGAGGACGGCACGGATGGGCTGGACTATTCCGTGAGCGGGCCAGGTGTGAGGCACGTGCTCAAGCTCAGCAACAGCGCCGACGAGGACTACTACATGGTCGGCGATTACGACGATGTGGAGGACACGTTCATGCCCGTGGAGCCCGAGCGCGGTGATGACGTCAGGAACTGGCGTCGGCTGGACCACGGCCACGTGTACGCGTCCAAGACTTTCTTCGACGAGCGCAACAAGCGGAGGGTGCTATGGGCATGGGTCGAGGAGTTCGACAGTGAGGCAGACGATGTCGTCAAGGGATGGTCCAGCATTCAGACGTTCCCGAGGGCCCTGTGGCTCGACAGCGATGGAATGCAGCTGGTGCAGTGGCCAATTCAGGAGATCGAGACCCTGAGGACGACGAATAAACGGGTCGTTCTTCAGGGCGCCGGGTTGGGTTCGGGCGGGCGGCTTGAGATCGCCGGCATCCAGACGCTGCAGGCGGACGTGGAGGTGGTCTTCAAGATTCCCAACCTGGAGGAAGCCGAGAAGCTCGACCCCAGCTGGCTGCGAGATCCGCAGAAGCTGTGCGCTGAGAAGGGCGGCGCCTCCGTGCAGGGTGGCGTCGGCCCGTTCGGGCTCGTCGTCATGGCGTCCGGCGACATGGAGGAGCACACCTCCGTCTTCTTCAGGGTGTTCAAGCACGAAGACACGTACAAGGTCCTCATGGGCACCGATCTCACAAAGTACGCACTTCTTGGACTCTCTCTACTTTTAACTTGATTAACAAGCTCGGTGGTTCATCTTACCGAAGCACAATAACATATATTAACAATTGCGAACCTTTTACAAACAAATATTCTAGGTCGTCCACAAGGCAAGGGGTGCGCAAACCAATTTACGGAGGATTTGTGGATGTGGACGTGGAGAAGGACAGGAAGATATCGTTGAGAACGCTGGTAAGTTTCAGTGTCCTATTGCTTCAGCATCGTCACTGTTCGTTTTCACTGGCAACAAGGAGAACAGCTTGGAGGTTTTAGTTCAAATACTAGGAGAATAATTACGTGCTTCATACTAAACAAATGCTAACACCCGTTGTTTTTTTTTAAAAAAACGGATTGATCACTCTGTCATTGAGAGTTTCGGAGGAGGTGGCCGGACGTGCATCACAGCTCGAGTGTATCCTGAGCACGTCGAAACAAGCGACACGCACCTGTACGTGTTCAACAATGGATGGGGCGCCGTGAAGGTGTCCAAGCTCCAGGCCTGGGAGCTCCGGGCTGCAGTTGTCAATGTTGAAGATAACGGCTTCATTGCATAGCAGTCGCTGCGCTGCTGTTCCAATTTTTAATCCAACGTCTCCAAATAAGCGCAATAACTATCCGGAGAGAAAATACGTTAAAATGTGGGCTTTCTTTCTTTGTCGTTGTGATGCGGATTGACAGTCATTGCTCATTGATCCACTTTGCTGTTCATTTGATCCGTGAAATAAAATCTCCTTTATTATCTAAATAAATTGGCATTGGTGCATCATGCCATCATCATGAGCTCTGGAGCATCTTGTCGAGAGGAGCCCGGATATATTTGTACATAAATGAGTTTTTTTAGTAAATTTCGCAAAACTACAAGTTTTTTGCTCAAACTATCACAAAAACTACAGGTTTTAGATATCATTTCACAAAACTACACATTTTACAATTAATTTTTCACGAAGCTGCAGATTTAAGGTTTGTAGTTTCACCAAACTACAGATTTAAGGTCATGAGCTAGTGGTTAAATCTATAATTATATGAAAAATCTATACAAAATCTGTAGTTTTATGAAATGATCTCTTAAACCTGTAGTTTTGTGATAGTTTGAGCAAAAAACTTGTAGTTTTGCGAAATTTACTCTTTTTTGTCAATACTAGTATTTTCTTAGTAGCATTTCAATTGGCCTCAAGTGATTTGTGGTATCTGGATTTGGTTTTAGATTGAGATGTTTTCGACGGGTGCACAAAGCCGCTGTCAAAGGGAAACACAGGTAGTTTTGAAAAGGGAAAATCAACCTCCTATCAGATATGTGAGGAGCTTTCTGACCGTGACATTTCATCCATATGGAGAACAATGTGTTCCACCGTAAATTAAAAATTCCTTGATTACTCATCGCCTCGTCATTTAGCACTAGTTTGGTGGATAGGCATGCTTAGCATCTCCAACCGTTCCCTAAATAAGATTGTTAAATCAAAATTTAGGAAGTGATTAGTAAAAACCATGCATTCTCCAACCATTTACTAAATGAGGTTGCTAAATTTACCAACTCTCAACCTATATCCTGGAGGTTGCTACATTTAACCACCTAATTCTCACTCCCGAGAGGATATTTAAAGTATTTAGGAAACGATTATTGAAAATTGTTGGAGTGTATGTCTTCTTTTTACTCTCAATAGATATAGCAACTTCCTAAAACCAGTCTTTTAGGAGTAAAATTATTGGGAACTGTTAGAGATAAGGCATGAATCAATAGACTTGATAATGTCCATCTGTAGTCAAGTCCAAAACAAGTAATAAACCATGGAGACTAATACGGTGGTTGGAAGTCTAGTGCAATTCGCCAATGTACGGCTTCATTTTTTTCAAACAACGGGCAGGAGCATTGTTCTTTCATTTAAGCAAGAAAAAAGAGTACATGGATCAGGATTGCACAGCTTCATATGAGGCTAAAGATCTGATCTAGATGCTTGCGTATGAATATGATATGGGGCTAAAGATCTGATCAATATAATTTTAGCAGCTACAATGTAAGACACCCTCATATGCGGCTAAAGATCTGATCAAGATGCTTGCCTATGAATCACAATACTATAAAAGCTACAAGTTGATTTTTCTAGTCATTAAACAAGGTACTAGAAAAGCTACAAGTTGATTTTCTAGTCTTCTGGACGTTTATATGGAATAATAGAATCACTAGGACCAAATCACAATGCATTTGCTCCACTGAAGAAGTGCTAATGCTTCACTCACATTCGTCGATGGCTTTTGCAACATTTCCCCTTATTCTCTGCATTGCCATCTAAGTAATATAGAGGAACACTGTAGCATGTGCATTACCAAATAATAGCCAACCGATATGAAGCGGGTGATCCAGATTGATGCTACAGTAACGTGTGAGCAGTAAAAATTGGCACCATAGTACATAGATACAGGAATATGCTACAGTGTTAATGCACCGTCACTGTTCACTCTCTCACAAAAGTATTGTAGCAAGTGCTACTGTAGCTGGAATTTAGACCTTCTTTCCCAGGTACTGTAGAGGACCCCGATCCTTTCCCCTTGCCGTCTGTGCCATCACAGTGCTCATCTTCCTGGGCGTCCACACTGGTGTTTAGCTACACTTCCTAATAGACAAGGACAAAAGACCAGCATGAAACAATGTAACTTTAACACTCTAACTAAGATTTCAGTGGCCCCACTCATATTGCTATTTTATTCTCATCTTCATTCGAACTCATGCTCAACTCGCCTGCGTTGCCTACCTCCTCTACAAACTGGCCCACAAAGCGCGTGGTGTGGCACCAAGCTTAGCAAAATCTAGCTTTTGTCTTCGCTATACATAATTGCTGCTGCGGCAGCTAACTGCATAAAACCATTGTGAAGGCCCTCGCCCGTCTATCAGTACAACCCTTACGGCGCGCTGTGGGACGTGGCCAACCTCTCGTGGGGCCACTCCGTATCCGGCTACCTCGTGAACTGGGCCGTGCTCGATAACGCTCTCGACTCGTGGGCGCCCTTCGACATCAACGGCCCCGCTGCGCGTCGGGGTCCGTCACCATCCTCCCCGACGACGTGCC
Organism: Chloris gayana; assembly: GCA_031894775.1. NCBI lineage: Eukaryota > Viridiplantae > Streptophyta > Magnoliopsida > Poales > Poaceae > Chloris > Chloris gayana. Next base: position 377,895 of record JAUNZO010002462.1, on the reverse strand, counting down.
GGTGATCCTCTATACTCCGGCTTGGACGCGGACCGGCGGCAAGTACAGAACATGGCGTTCCCCAAAAGTAAGAACCCGGCGGAGCCGCTGCTCCGCGAGTGGGTCAAGCCCGGGTACTGTTGTCCCGCTTCCGGCCGGCCCGATGACGTCTCGACGGATAATTTTGGGACCCGACCACGGCGTGGCGCGGCCAGGAGGACGGGCTGTGGCGGTTCGCGGTCTCCGCCGTGGCCGGTGGCGTGGGCTCCACGCTGGTGTTCCGGAGCGCGGACTTGGTGCGGTGGGAGCGGCGTGGAGAGGCTCTGTTTAGCGTGAGCTAGAGAAGACAGATCGGCCGCTAAAACATGACAGTCTGTGTCTAGGCCCTCTACAAAGGCTGGAGACCTGGAGTGTACAGACCGACGCACGGAGGATTCGTGAACGTGGACGTAGAGAAGCACAAGAGCATATCGTTAAGAACATTGGTGAGTTCACTTGACCCGCAAGTTTTAGAGAGTTTCGGCGGCGGAGGGCGCACGTGCATGACGGCCAGAGTGTACCCCGAGCACGTCGCTACAGGGCAGCACGCATCTGTACGTGTTCAACAATGGAACGAGGTGCGGTGAAGGTGTCCAAGCTCGAGGCCTGGCAGCTGGCCACGGCGAGCGTCAATAAACATGTAGTTGGTGGAGAAGAAGACAGTATCGTTGCACTATCCGGCGGAAATATGTGCCGGCAACAAAGCGAGATGTATCATTGGTTTTATTTCACGATACACTGGTGGCAATTCATTCCACTGACGAATAAATAGAGTATGAACTACAGACACAGGTGGATCTTATTTAGTTGTTGAACTCATCATGCAAAAATAAAAAAGGACAAGCTCAGCTGAGTGCTAATCATCTTGATCAGATAAGTGTGACGACCCATGCGTCACAAGCAATTTTCTTCATCGCTTGCGCATTGGTGGGGTGAGAGAGGCTCGAACTCTCGACCTCAGGATAACTCAATAGCTATGAGACCTACGCGCTAGCCAACTGCGCCACCACCCCTTTGATGCTAAAATCCTGACGTAGGTTCTCTAAAATGAGATGGTCTCGTTGCATGCGGCGGAAATATGTCATACTATTACCAGCGGCTGATTTACATGTTGTTTTATTTCACGATACACTGATGGTGATGGCTGTGCCACATTCATTTTGCAGATATAAAAGCAGGTCTTATTTGACCGCATGGGTGTGCACAAATCATGCATCACATGGTAGGATACTGGGCGTACATGGCGAGGCTGCACAGGCCCCTCGAGTCGCCAGCGAATTCCCTCTCCATGAGGATGTACCCGTCCATCCCCCAGGTCTTACCGTACGAGTTCTTGACGATCCAGTACTTCTTGCCACTCGCGGCGTCCGTCCCGTACCCAACGATGGCCACGATGTAGTTGGTCTTGTACCCGCAGGGGCCGGAGAAGACGCCGGACTCGTAGCTCTGGAAGGCCTGGCTGGCCTCGATGTTGACGGTGACCGGCTGCCGCGCCACCGCCTCCATGAGCTTGACCTCGTCCATGCGCGCGATGGGGCGCCAGTCCCGGATGGTCGCCGCGTGGTGGCCCAGCTTGGTCGCGTCGCACACGCCCTGCTTCCCCGTGTACGGGTAATCGGCCTCCGTCGTGATGCCGTGGTTCTTGCCGATCCATTTGTAAGTGCCCGCGGAGTTGCCTATCGTGCACCCGTAACCGGCGCAGTCCAGGAGCTGTTGCTCCGACAGAGACACCAGCTCGTCGGTCTCTATCTTGTGCAGACCCTCCACAGCGGCCGCTACCGCGAAAGCATAGCAAGATCCTAATTAAAGAGCAAAGATCGAGATCAAACACACTGATAGCCACTTAACTGAATATATATAGACATCTGCTACGTACCGCACGTTCCCTGGAATTTGACGGGCGTGACCGCACCCTTGTCCCTCCAGTCGATGCTCTCCGGCAACGCCGATTCGTTGGCAGCATGCCCGGCGTTACCGCCACCCTCGGTTACATCCCCGGCACGCGTCGTGATCACCATATCATCATCTCCATCCGGGAGCACAAGGCTGCTGGTGTAGGTGGCCAGGAACTCGTCGGCCGTGAGGTCCGTGAAGTGGTTCTCGCCGAGCCTGTAGCTGAGCTTCCCCTCCCGGTTCGTGGCGTCGATGTGCTCCACGTTCCGGCGGTACACCTCGAAGCGGTGCAGCTTCTCGTCCGCCGTCGGGTACGACCGGTTGTGCTTCTCCATCCACCGCTGGAACCTGTTCACCATCGCCACGTCTTCCAGCTGAGTTCTCGTTCTAGAGGTAATTGCAAGGGAACAAGAGACAAGGCAACAAATCATCATCAGAAGAAGAGCAGGGATAGCGGAAGAAGCAGCCATCTCGTTCCGGCTGCTGCCCTTTTTGCAGCACGGTGTGCTTCTTGCGATGTGCTTTTATAGTGCTCAGCGGCAGGGCAGGTCGTGATGCAGCCAGGACAAAGTGGCAAAGAGGATATGGCCGGCTCAATTGAAGGCCTTCAAACCGCGGGGTCAGCTTTAACTGGCACTGTTATGCTCGGTGGGTCGATGTCGCTTTGGGAGCTTAATTGCATCTATCCACACGAGATCCATTGAGAGGTCCGTGCGATCGACCACGCCAAAAATCCCCAGTCATGACGCTACCAAGTGAGCTAATCCTCACTCGCCAAGTATCAACGTTAGTCTTAATTGAGCACCGTACTTGATTTTTTTTTCTTATTTTGGCTGAACGTGCTTACATGCATGTTTGATTGCCGACACGGCGACACTCCATGCCACAACTTCGCGAAATGGGAAGCAAATGGCATGACCATGATCAAACCTGCACAGCTACGCGCAGTGTTCCCTTGCAGATATATTCAGCATCAACGGCTCGCCTCCATACTTTTGGAACAGAGTCACCGTGTGTATTGCAAAGAACACATCACTAACCTCTGGAATGCTTGCGACACTGTCCAAACAGAAGGCAAATCGCGCAAGCAGAGCATGTCATCTCTGACTTGCAAAGAACCGCTTGGTTGTTCTGCATATATCTCAAATACAGTAGCAAATTGCCAGTTATAAAATAAAAATCGCAAGTTGATCATCCATTCAGTGCAAAATAAAAATACGGATGGATAGTTTATGTAACGCTGCTGGAAAATGGACAGATATGCAGAATTCAGTTTTTTGTTTACCGAGCCCCAGGCCTGTTTGCTTCGCTTCCACCGCGCGCCACAGCTCGCCACGCCACATGTTAGCCACGTCGATAGTGCCAAACGCTCCACGCCACACTTTGCCGCAAGTTAGGCGCCGCCACTGCTAATCAGTTCATTTTCTGCGCCAAAGCTCGCCAACTGTCTGGCGAACGAATCGTCCGCCAGAGTTGTGGCGTGGCCACAATTACGGCAGTGTGCGGTAGTGGCGTGCGCCAAACAGGCCCTTTAAGTACCACCAGTCCCGTCTCTGCTGTGCACACGATTTGGTAAAATTTCATTTATTTAGTCTGCCGCGAAACGGCTTTTTTTCAATTGAATGAACAACATTTGTGACCGTGTAACAGTCCGACGTTCAGGGACAGTCAGTCACATGCCCATGCATGCACAGACGACGACTGACGACAGTTACGTTACAACCAAATTCAGTCCATGGAGTAGCAGCAGTTTTTGAACGTGTCCATGTCGCGGCTGAATAGCGGCACGTATGCGTCGACGCTGCCGTCTCCCACGAAGGACGGCAAGAGGATGAGCAGTCCCTCGACGGGCAGGTAACTCGGCATGAAGAAGAATGGCCTGCCGCCGCCGAAGTCGAGGTCGTAGAACGGGATCCTGAGCCAGCTGTCGACCTCGACGTTGGGGCTGAGCACCATCTCCGCCGCGTCGGCCGTGGCCACCAGCTGCTCTTCCTCCACCGCGCCGGAGGTGGCGAAGTCGACGAAGGACTTGAAGTAGCGGTCGTTGATCCTCGCAACCTCCCGGTTGATGAGCTCCACGGCGTGCTGCAGCGGCCGCGCCACCAGGTCCCCGGCCGGGGCCGTGGGCCGGGCCCAGAGCACCACGTTGCCCGTGTACCCGTCCGGCACCTGCGGGCTCATCCGCGCCCGCCCGTCCACGGCGATGGCCACGCTGGTGGGCCGGTCGGCTTCCAGCCCGCGGGCCGTGGTCATGCACCGCCACAGGTGGGCCACCACGCACTGCAGCGTGCTGTACGGGCGGTGCTGATGCGCGCCCGTCGAGGCTTGGGACTTGAGCTTGGAGATGAACTCCCGGCTCAAGTGCGCCTTGTGTATCACCACTTCATCATCGTCCTTGCCGTCCACGTCACCGTCGTCGCGCTCATCCGTCCCGTACGGCTTGAACTCGACGCCGCGGTGCTGGAACTCGACCAGCGGCGGGTCCCGCGGGTGGAAGAAGGCGTCGCGGTCGTGGACGGGCGGCGGGTCGAGCGGGGCCCCGCGGGTGGCCTGGCTCCACGCGAGGAAGAAGTTGCTGGTGGCGCGGCCGTCGGCGACGATGTGCTGCGTGGTGAAGCCCACGACCATGGAGCCGCACGCGAACCGCGTGACCTGGATGAGCATCAGCTCCGGCGGGCTGTCGTCGCCGCTCGGGTGGAGGCTGAGCACCTCCGGCGTGGGGCTCAGCGGCATCACGCTGTCCAGGGTCACGTCGGCGGTGGCCTCCACGAACCGCGCGCCCTCGTCGGTGAGGAGGATCGCGCGGTTCCCCTTGGCGTCCACGCCCAGCCGCCCCGCCCACTCGCGGTACTCGGCGAGGACGTTGGCGAGGCCGGCCTCCAGCGCGGCGTTCGCCGGCGCGGGGGACGGAACGCGTAGATCACGGAGATGTACGTGTCGAAGTTGGCCTTGTCGAACACCGTCAGCGGCACCACGTTGCTCGTTCCCGGCGGCGGCGGGACACCGTCCGCGTACGCCGGCTTGACGGCCTTGGTGGAATGCACGGTGATCTTCATCCTCGAGACTTGCGAGCTTCAAGAGCTAACAGTGAACAGGAAATAAGTACTTTTGTTTCTTGTTGAACGGCTAGTGACCGGAGCTGTTGATGAGATGATGATGTTGGATCCCAGTGCAGCTTATATAGGAGAGGAGATCGAGAGGGACGCATATGCATGCGGGGACACGACTGGGTGAGGTAGGTGGCATTATTCGAACACGATACGTTGAAAACAACGCGCTTGTCAACAAGTTTGTACAGGTCACCACTCACGCCAAAGTGTCTTCATTCCCCGAGCGCAGCCCGTGCAATTACTCGCGCGGGAGGTTGGTTTGCAAAGCGAAAAACGAGACGCCACATTCAGACGCACGCAAGGCCGTGTCACCCTTTCTATCGAATCGGTTGAAAGCGATCCGGCCACACACCGTAAACAATTACCAAAGGAGCGAGCACTACAACCATCGGTTAGCCCTTTTGCTTTCGGTAAAACGAGCACGAATCGAACGTGGCCTTTCGTCTGGCGAAAATGGAAACCTGTTTGGTGGTGGCGGCGGCGAGGGGATGAACTTGTTGCTTTTTCTGGGCTACGTACTGAAACATGACACACATCTTCAGTTACCGAGCAGAGCAGCCGTCAACCTGATCTCTCGATGGATCTCGGTTGAAAGTGAAAATTAAAGTGCCGTGAACAAGGACCAGATACGGCGGCCGGATCAGCTAACTCTTTTTTGGCTTTCGAGTTAAACATGGCCGAATTGAACGTGGCCTTTCGTCTAGAAAATCTGGAAAGAGGTTTGGTGGCTGGGGCTGCTCTGACGAGGAAATTTTGACACGAAGTTTACGTTTTTGAGCAGATGACTGGGCTTGTTCGCTCTGCAAGTCCAGAGCAGACCTTCTACAGCCATGTCCTACATAGTACAACTGTTCATTTCCTAGAAGCCAGATGTGTGCATGTGTTCGGTCGAGACTGACTGCTGCAAATGCAGCCCTAGCGAGAAAGTCTGCACATATCTGATCAGTCAAACTAACGATGTCCTTCGCCCAAGTGGCTGCTGGCTTGGAAGCTCCATGTTTACCTGACTAGTCAATAGGACACGAGGACAAATTGAATAATTTCATTCAAAATACATATGGCTCATTATTATTCCATACACACTACTTACATGCGCGACACGGGAGAGTAAAATGGAGCATATTCCACTCAAAATATAAAAATGAAACGCATCGCAAAAAAATAAAAATGAAAATGAAATACACGAACTCCCAGATCGGAACGCTAGACCGCGTGCTCGTTGATTGATCCGGTAATGCCTCTGCGACGTTCAAAATCCATGGATTTCGTGTGCTCTCTACAGGGCATATTCTCGCTGCATCTCATTTTTAATTTAGTCTCTTCTCCACTAGCGTTTTCTTTTTCGGAAGTTCTTTTCATGAATCTGCATCGGATTGGATATTGACTGTATCTTCCACTACAAATTAAATGATTAGGTAAGATATCGTCAGTGCGCAGATAAGTGCAGCTACTTGGTGCTTAGGCATGGTTGTTAAATAGGTATAAATCTGCTTTAGGAGGTACACGGGCCGACGATATATGGTGTTTATTTCCCATATACGCACGGAGTTGGTGGCAATCATACACAACATCATCCACCTTGCACTTTTTTCTTTCTTCTCTTCTTTAGAAAGTGCACGTTTTTTTTTAAAAAAAAACTATTGCCACGTTAAGGACTTTTCAACAAGGTTTCATTAAATTATACTAGCAAGGTTCTAGTGCGCCTACTTATCTCCCCTTTTTTTTATATAAAATGTGAAAATAGTTTCCGGCCTCTACAAACGTACATAACCTTTGGTTATTACACACTTTTCAGCTATCACACCGCTGCTGGATTCAAAGGGGTGAACAAAGAAGAAGAATGCAACTCAATTCTGCTACTCCAGCATCCATGCATGGTTGGCAATCTCCATAGCGTATGTATGTATGTATTACTTCTGCTACTATCGTAGCAAACTAATCCACTTGCAGCCATAGATTAGTTTTGGTAGCTAGGACTCGTCACATATAGAACGAAATTTATAGGCTTTCATGAGTGGGAAGGCCATTAGGAGAAGGCCATTAACAACAAAATATTTAGCCGCGCCCAAAGTCGATCTGGCATGGCTCCTGTCCGGGTGCATTATATTGCTGTGTGGTTGTATGGACAGTTTGACGTATTCCATTTATTCTTGTCCAGTACCAGTAGGCAGCATAGCAGTGACTCGCTGACGCCGCATTCTTTGTGCACAGCAGTTGGTGAGTCTTGCGGCGGGTGAGCGAAACTGGCGCGTGGGCGCGGCGCTTGGAACTGGAACGTGTGTGTTGCTGATTCAGCGGAGTTGGTGTCCCCTGGTTGGTTGGGGAACTGTTGGTGTAGGTCGCCTTGACCTGAGGATAAGTGTTGACCAACTATGCATGCATGAGCGGAGAATTGCCAGCCTGAAACAAATCTCCGTCAGACCTTGACGCTCTAATTCGGGTAAGCGTGATTAGATTGATCAAGTGTTATTTCGCTGAACCATTCTCCTCACCAGTCGTAAACAAGTGGTATGTGAACTGGAGACGAAGTAACAAAACTACTTGACCAAGCAAAGCAAAGCCAAAGCACCTACCGTCGGGACCTCTGACTCATTTTCGTTGGCAAGTGGAATCAATCCTCTTGGCACTGGCAGGCTAACAATAATTAGGCCGACGGCAGGACTGTTTTTTTTTTCTAGGGAACGACGACAGGACTGATGCAGGAGAAGGACCATCCGTGATGGCTGACTCCTGACTTGTTGTTTTAGCAACAAGTAGACGCAATGTGAACTTAAGTGACGACCCAAGTACGTCTTGGAGGTCCGTTTGGCCCAGCTCGAGTCGATATGGCGATTGCAGCTCGGAAGGCCCAGTGAGCCCACCACGGCCTGTTGTATTCCGCTGCTTCCACTTCCGGAACCGAGGACGCGCCTCGAACTGCATGGATCAGAGCCGGTCCACCACGTACTTGTGCAGCACGAACGACGGGCTCACGGAAAAGAGGTCACCTAGCTACGAGCCTGCATGCACAAGGTAGTCCTGCGGCGCTGACCGTTCACGCGCTGTTCCAGCGAGTCCCAACTGGAGGCGCACGCCAGATTGCCAATATTAGCGGTGATTCCCCGGCAGAGAAACGAACAGAGCGCCGAGAGGAAGATGACCCGGAAAGGTAGCGTCACATCTGGGCGGGGCGGCACGGCACGGCAGCAGGAATCCATCGATGGAGGGAGCCGGGAGGGGACGGTGAAGAAGGGGCGAGCCGAGCCGGGCGGCCTTTTTACCGCCGTACCGTAGGCGTGCTCCTCGGCAACCGCGCCCGGATCGGACCAATGGACCGACCCATCGATCATTCCATCTCCATCCATTCTCCAACCCGGCTTCGGACTCCGAGGTGCTACCTATTGCGGTGTGGCCTGGATCCATGCCCACGTCCGCCGCGCAAAAGGGAGACGCCGCTCGTCAAAAAAGTCGCCGCTCTTTTTCCACCCCTTTCTTTGCTTTCCCTCCCCCTTCCCCGGCGTCGGATTCCATGGTTTTGGAATGGCTCGCTCGGCCTGAGCCGGCCTCAGCGCCGGACCACGAACTGTGTACTCCCTTCTTGGACTTTCAGGTCTGCCGGGCTCACCACGACTACCCCTTCATGTTTTCTTTGTAAAATAAAAATGTTACCAGTACTAGTACTCCTTACTGTCAAATAATCTGATGCGAGGGCCCAGATAAAAAAGGCTGCCTAATCATGTGCGAGATTCCAAGGATTAGCTATTCCAGAAAAAAAGATTCCAGCAAGGATTAGGTGCTGCTTGTTTATTCCCTGGCACACGGCGCGGCTTTCCGCGTGACAAAATGGTTGGAGCTCAGGGCAGGGCTTCCTCCATCATTAGCGGTGATACAACCGGGGATAATGTGCCCCACGATGCTTACTTCTCCATCAGTTTTGCCTAGGATATTACGCTTCTCCATGGCCTAGATTCTCCGCTGCAACCCTTATTATGAACAACAGGAACAATGCCATCGGCTCTCGGTTTCCCACCACCACACATGGTCACTGCCTGAAGCTATACTACATGGTAGTACAGCACGTACCAAAAGTGCTTGGCGCTTTGACGGGCGAGCAAGCGGAGAGCCGCTGAAACTGTGCGACGCTTTTACTGATCCAGTAGCTATAGCTATAGGTAGGAACAGGCCGCAATTTGAGCTTCTCGCAAAGTTCCTATTGTGGCAAGGCCGACGCCTCCTTTTTGACGACGGACTCTGGATGTGTATGGACACAAGACACAAACACAAGGAGGAAAAGGAGCACACCGCACCATCGAGCACGCACGCGCCGCCACTGTGAATTCACGCACGCCACTGAGACGCATCACGACACGACTAGCCTGCGCACTCCTCTCCCACCATGTCCATAACAGTACCATGCGCTACGCAAATTACAAGCACTACCGGTAAATTTTAAGGGCAAGGAAAAGGACGGCATGGAAAAGGGAGGGAGCACTGTTGCGGTCTTGGCGAATTCCGAGGCGTGGAAAAGGGCCGTTTGTATGATTACTAGGGAGCTGCTGCTGCCACCCTGCTTTTGATTCCCTTGTCACTCTCTCTCAGTGTCTGACGTCATGTGACACGTCCTGTCCCCCTGCCATGGCTCAGGGTGTGGTCACCGCGCACGACATTCCCGGGATTCTGCTCCCTCCAGCCCGGGGGACCCACCCTCCCGTTCGCCGCTTCACCGGCACGAACCGCAGCGTCGTCTGGTGCGGTGCCCCCGAATTAATGGCGAGCTCGTCTTAGAGCAGGGCTTATGCTCTCGCCGACGCGCTGGCTAAATGGAGTCACCAAGTCAGATAGCGTCTTCCACACAGCCGGCACGTATAGTGAGGCTGGCTATTCAGTTGACGCAAAGACTGTTTGTATTAAAGAGGCAATACTCAATGCTAGCATGTATATGTAATCTGATACAATATGGATCTCTGTAGCTCTTTATGAAACAACATGATATGAGAACAAAATACATGTTCATTCAGAAATCACTTGGGATATACCAAATACATAAATCACTTGGGATATACCAAATACATCATTCAACGGGAGCGGCAATAACATGATGTCAGGAATCTTGGATATACCAAATACTTAAGGGAACATGGTTCATATTAACTACTTAGATAGCATGATGCCAGGAATCACCAGGGCACCACAATAAGCATTACAGAATTCATATCAAATATTATTCAACAGTGCTACTAGGTAAGTTCTGAGGCAAACATGCCACTAAATAATTGATCTAAACGAAGATGAAATCAAACTCCAAGGCAAACTGCTTGATTATTCGGTAGACAAGAGCAAGTCACTGCAAGTTGACAAGTATAGTAGAATAAGATAACAGTGTTGGGCTTGGTACAATAAAATGAAGTAATAGCAATAACAAAGCAATAAACAAAGTACTTCGGTTAAAGCACACCTGTAGGAGGTGGCCGGAGCAGGGGATCGAGCGGGAGGTCGAAGCGCCGGCCTTGTCGCTGGCAACAGGCGCGGAGCAAGCGTTATCGCCTTGGGTCTGCTGCAACACGCCAGCGACCCGCGAGTCGCCCGCACGGCACTGTTTCGTGTTTTCTCTCTCTGTCAGCGAAGATTTGGGCTGATGTGGCGCCTGATTTCGCCAGCTGAGTCACCGCATAATACTTGCTCTTAGGTTTACCGAGTCGTCCGAAGAAACAGAGGTCAGTCTCCGCTTAATTGGCTCCTTCAATTTGGCCGGAAGCATTCGCGGCAGTCGACGCGCCCTGCCCGTGCTGTCAAATTGCTCGGAAAACCTGTCTGGCCTTGGCCCATTGGCCGGGAATCGTCACGTTCTGGCACGGCGCGGCCACGCTGATGCGCAACGCGACGGCCACGGCCTTGGACACTACTACCAATCGTAGGTGAGAGCGGTACAGGTACTCTGAAACAGAGCAATACGCCGGAGCTTCCCTTTCCTCCTGCCCGAGACCGAGACAACAAACAAGCTGCCGTGGAATCGGAATCGGATTCGTTCTGCCCCGAGGCGGCCGGGCTCGCCGCCGTCAATCGTGTCTCTTCTTCCTCTTGCCTTGGCTGGCCCGTTACTTAGGTCCTGTTCGTTTCCAGTTATATAATTTTTAGAGGGTCAAATCAAAGAGAATTTTATCATTTTGGAGTATTAAATAAAGTCTAATCTCGAAACTAATTGCAGACTCCTATCTAATTCACGAGACTGAATCTAACGAGGGTAATTATGGTGTTATTAGAAGATGTTTAATGTAGCATCACTGTAGCAAAACATAGATTAATTAGGATCATTAGATTCGTCTCGCAAATTAGAGGGGATCGTGACATAGGTTTTGTTATTAAATTAATAAAAGTACTAACTAAATAGTAAGATTCTCTTTAATGTGACAGATGCTTAAATTTTAGAAGCGAGGAAACGAACAGGGCCTAAGGACTCGCGGCCATGGACAAACACCTGGCTGTTATCGGGATCACTACATTCCAAAGCTTTTACCTACTCCTTTGTGTCGATTCAAAATACGCATGACTCCAAACACCGAATTTTTGAACGCCGGCCTCGCAGCGACAAGTGGGCTGCCTGCTGTAAACTCGTCCATTTCCGTCCGTTTCAACGGCACCGTCCCAACTTTTTCGGAAAATGTGAGACTGAGTCTAATAACCGTAGTAATAAGTCCTTTTTGCAGTTGTAGTAATAAGTCCTTGAATGGAACTTAGTCGACTGCTAAGATCGGACCGGAGGAATATTGATGATTGCTGCGATCGATTGCATCCTCATCTTCACACTTTAGTCCTTGATGAATAGAGTAGTCCTACAAGGCATGCCGTGTCAACTCCTTTGCCATGCGTGGAAAAGCCAAAAAGATGCCTTGTCGTTTGAAAATTGCACTTGAGACGCATGCATGTCAATGTGCAAAGCGCCTACATGCTCAAGTCAAAAGGTTATTGACCAAAAAATTCTTCTCCGTAGTAGAGTGCTGCATCTCCATTTTTTTCCCCACTTGTATTACAGTTGGAATCAACGGTGACATTTTCAACGCTTGTACTGACTCCTCACGTCTTTTCGTTTCCAGCATGTACTTGCGGCTTTGCAAGCAAGCATGGCACGCCTTTGGCAAACCAAACTTTTCTCCACTGCTGACGGAAAGGGCGGGCAAGGCAGGAATGATTTCCAGCGATCCGCCATTGCCCCTCTCTTAGAGATCACACCAGACTACCAGAGAGAGGTCGTCGTGATGATGAACAATCGGACATGATTCCTCATGTTGATCCTGGCCTGATCAAGTAAAAGCGACTTTTTATCGTCCACAGCGAAAAGAGCCCCGTAGCTCTCCGCTTCACACTGGCGAATCTCATTATGAATATGCGTTTTCGCTTTCGAGGCGCGGCGAAAGATGGAATATATACTGCCTCGATACGGTTGTACATACGGTACGGAATACCATTCATTAGCTCTGTTCCGGCCTTCATGCTTCCAGGGGTACTGTACTGTAATTTTAAAGAAAAATGCAAATTCGTTGTACTTTTGATGATGAAACCGGGCTGTGATCGTACGTATGGCCCGTGGCGCAGCGGTGTTTGGCAGGCCAAGCCCAGCCCAACACGACGGGCAACTGGGTAGTACTCCCGCTGCCGTGTGCCGGTCGCTGCCTTTGCGCAGAGGCAGAGCAAAGCCTGGCACGCCACGCCGCCACGGCGTCGTCGTCCGCCCGTCAGTCCTCTCGTCACACGTCACCCATCCACACTCGTCTCCTCTCACCACGGGCAGAGGCAGCGGCACCGCGCCATGGAAGGAGGGGAGAGATGCTTGGCTGGTCCGCCTCTGCCCGCTGACAGGTGGGGATCGACGCGGAGCAGAGACGCATGCCATGCCATGCCTGCGCAAATCAGGAATCATGGCGCCTCCGCCCTCGAAAGCTCGGCATCTCACCACTCAACTCAAGCACCAGTCTTCTCTTCTCTCTCACTTTCTCTCTTTTTTTTAAAAAAATAAAACTCAAGCACCAGCTGCCCTGCCGAGTGGGCCCTCGATGAGAAGAGGAAAAGAGCAGAGAGATCCTATCATTGCCGTCTACAAGCTACGGCCACCAGCCTAGGAATCACTGTTGCAACTACGCCATCTCCTCGCGTGCTCCCTTCGGCGTGCCACGCCCTTCGCTTTGCCCTTTTTCAGAACCATCCTCTGGCGTGGCGCGCTTGGCACTTGTTCTCCCTTTGCTAGTGCCTGCAGCTGCTACTAGTATTGCAGTGGAGGAAGGAGTATTTATCACAGCGAGCGGAGCGGAGAGGCAGAGCAGCCAGCCTCCTCCTCACACCGCTCGCCGGGTTGCCTTTGGCGCGCGTCGTCGTCGCCCTCAGCAGGAGACAACCCGAGGTGGGTTCCCTTCTTGTCATTGTTCTTGCTTTGTCTCACGCTGCCCAGCTTGCCTTGCCTCTTCTGGAATGGAGCCGAGCCGTCTTTTTTCTTTTCTTAATTAATCCCTTGTAGGTAGCTTCTTTTTCTTGAATCTTGATGGCGAAACCATGCTTGTTTGTTTCCTGCTCTGCTCTCCGGCGCCATTCCTGCTCGGCATTGCCATTCTCTCCTCGTGCCCACTAGTCACTAGTGGCTCGCCGCGACCATGCTTGGGGCCGTTGCAGCTTCGCCGCCCTGGTCAGGGGCTGGGCGCCAAATGGCATTTGGTCGAGTTCGAAGATTCTTGGTTTCCTCTCTGCTGCGCTGCGCCTAGGCCCCTAGCCCTGCTCGCCTTTACTCCTACAGCCTCGTAGAGGCATGCGTGAAAATACAAAGGCTGACTGCTTTCTTGGGAAAAGGGGACCGCGGGGACCCAACCCCAGCACTTGGGTCTTCTTCCTTCCTCACCTGCCCTTTATTTCTCCTCCGCTTTACCTCTTGCTCACGGATCGCTTTACCCGTCTCACGCTGCTCTCACAGTGGCATGCAGGCATCCTTGTGAGCTTTCAGCAATGGTCAAGGGCCTATAAGCTGGGAATCGAGCATTCGTGAGCATCTCCATCGCCATCCGGAAGTTCACCTTCGCTTTTGGTCGGTTTCTGGAGACAGCATGGCGTCGTCGCTGGACAAGGCCACCACGGGCGTCCTCAGGAATGCGGCGGCATTGCTCGACGAAATGCAGCTCATGGGAGAAACTCAGGGTCAGTATATTGCTGCTGCTGATGCTTCTAACTGATGCAGGATTTCCGCTTGATGATTTCCTACTTTGCTTCCATCAGGTTCCAAGAAGGTGGCGATCAACTCTGAACTCTGGCACGCCTGCGCCGGCCCGCTTGTCTACCTGCCGCAGCGGGGCAGCTTGGTGTACTACTTCCCTCAAGGCCACAGCGAGCAGGTTCGAACGCATTCTCAACATTCTAAGCTTGTACACATTTCACTCATTACTAGTATGGTGTATGCAGTATGGAATTTAGTCGCTTGTTAAAGTACTTGACCTCATCCGTGGAATGCTCGCTTATCAGCCCCTAAACCTCAAAAAACAATCGATGCTGAAGCTGTTTCTTCTCTTGCAGGTTGCGGCTACCACCCGAAAGACTCCGAATTCCCGCATCCCAAACTACCCAAGCCTCTCGTCTCAGCTGCTCTGCCAAGTTCACAACATCACTTTGCATGTAAGTGGAAACAAAATTCATTCAGGTTCAATGTTTGCATGTGTATCCCTTGATTAATGATTGAATCCTTCTCTTGCCCAGGCTGATAAGGAGACTGATGAGATTTACGCCCAGATGACCCTTCAGCCAGTGCACTCTGTAAGTGTAATGCGTTTGATGTTAGTTTGGCGTCACAATATGCAGTCTGAGATATTTCAGACACGACATGTATACACCAACTTTTATAGCTAAGCTACAACAAAGAAAACAACTTTATTTGCTGCTTTGGTTCTTGTGGGTTCATCTCTAGCCTACCCCAACTAAAAGGCTTTGTTTTTGTACAATGAAAAAAAAAGAACTTATCACATTTGACTCTAATTCAGGCTTCTATTCCATTTTTAGGAGACTGATGTATTCCCTATTCCAACTCTTGGGGCTTACACCAAAAGCAAGCATCCCACTGAATATTTCTGCAAAAATTTGACTGCAAGTGATACAAGTACACATGGTGGTTTCTCAGTGCCACGAAGGGCTGCAGAGAAGTTGTTCCCACAGCTTGTATGAACTTTTCGTTCAAATTCTGTTCACTCGGCTCATCTTTTTTAACACCTCAGCTCATATATATGTTTTCAACCCTCAGGATTACTCAATGCAACCTCCTAACCAGGAGCTTATCGTTCGCGATCTGCATGATAACATGTGGACATTCCGTCACATTTATCGTGGTAGGGTCGAACACTATTTGACTTGGTTTCCTCTAAGCTCACTGATAAAAACTGCATGCTATCTTGGGTCTCTATTTCTAATTTTTCATTCCTTTGTTATTCCTTGCAGGGCAGCCAAAAAGACATCTTCTAACAACTGGATGGAGTCATTTTGTTGGTTCAAAACGTCTTAGAGCTGGCGACTCTGTCTTATTTATCAGGTATGCACCTGACTAAGTCTAACTGTCATCTTATTTATCATGTTAAGAAATTATACGTTAATATTCGGTTTAACTGTTCTTTATTTCATAGAATCAGTCACACATAGATAATTTTGTATTCAAGTGTTATAATATCCAGGGGATGCAGAACTTATTACTGGTTGGCAATCTTCCTTGATCCAATTTTATTTTTCTTGCTTTGCCGGAGGAATTTAAAAGCTGTTGTTTAATGGCAGAATTCCGATTCTGCCACTGTCTTTTCAGTAGCTGCTTAATGATGTACGTTACCAAGTCCAGAATTTTCTTTGTTTATGCTGCTGTAAGCCTCTAATTGTAAGTCATGGACATCTCTACTAATGAAAAAAATATCTTTACTAATGTCAGCCAATGATAAGATGAAAGTGGTTAGTGTTCTATGCCACAGCGATACCGAACTTTAACTTGCCCTGTCTAAAACTAGTCGTGCATGTTCTCAATCTGCCACATAAGAAATTTTCTTTTATCTAAAGTCACTGATGACAAACATTTTTTATACAGGGATGAGAAGTGTCAACTTCTTGTGGGACTAAGGCGAGCAATACGACAACAATCAGCTTTGTCATCATCGGTTTTGTCTACTGACAGTATGCATTTAGGCGTTCTTGCTGCTGCAGCTCATGCAGCATCAAGTGGTGGCTCATTTACTATCTATTACAATCCTAGGTGCGCATTTTTATTTAGCCAAATTGCTTGTTACTCACTTAAGCTTATATTCTTAAAATATTTCAAAATATGATCCTAGGAGTATTTGATATGCTTTTCCGAACGCTATTTCAATTAGGCTTATATTCTTAAAATATCTTCAGGACAAGCCCGTCGCCATTTGTGATCCCTCTGGCAAGGTACAATAAGGCCACATATATGCAACCATCAGTTGGAATGAGATTTGCTATGATGTTTGAGACCGAGGAATCAAGCAAGCGCAGGTTTGTCTCCTTGCTAAATCCTTTTCATATGCATGATGCATTTTCCTGATTCTGATTTGATGCTCTGAATTTTTACGCATTAAACATCATAGCTGACACACGTAGGAATGACGTTTGACATTAAAGCCTAATGTCAAAGGTGAATGAGGGTGTTTTTAAAGTTAAAAAGTAATATAATCAATGAATGATTCCTTGTCGTCACTCGCCAGCTTTGCAGAAGTAAACTTAAATGTGTCACATTCTCTGGAAATAGGAGTTCAGATTGAATATTTGTCTAATATACCGCGCAAATTTTCATAAGATTCTGCTTCACCATATCTATCGTTCCTATGATGCAGATGCTCCGGTACAATTGTGGGAATTAGTGACTATGATCCCATACGATGGCCGAACTCAAAATGGCGCAACTTGCAGGTTGAATGGGACGAACATGGGTATGGTGAAAGACCTGAACGAGTTAGTATATGGGATATTGAAACTCCGGAAAACACTCTTGTGTTCTCTTCTCCTTCGCTGAATTCAAAGCGTCAATGCCTTCCGAGTTATGGAGGTACTCCTCTACCATTTCTCTAGGTGTGTTTTGTAATAATGAAAACACTGGTTGTGTGCACTATGCAGAGGCCGGAAACATTGTAAACTTTGTTTCCATTATCTACAAAAAGGGTGTGTTATGGGTCATATGGGAAGATGAAATAATCTGTTCTATTTTCCATTTGCAGTTCCGGGGTTGCAAGTTGGATCTCCAAATATGTCATTAATTCCAAGGCCACAAGGAAATGCTTATGGTAACTTCCAACACATGCCGGCAATTGGCTCAGAGTTGGCTTTGATGCTTCTCAATCAATCTGGCCAGAACCTAGGGAATGCACTTAATTGTCACCAATCCTCATTTTCTAGTATTATTCAAAATGCTAAGCACAGTTATACTCCTCCATCGACATTTGGTACTTCCATTAGTTCTATAAAGAAAGAAGCCAGGCCCTCAAATGAAACCCAGCAGCAGTTGAGTACTCCTAACATTCAGAGGTGTGATCAAGAAAGCTACGAAGTTCAGCCAGGCATTGATTCAATTTCGGTGCAGGAGCTGAATGTAGCAAGAGAGCCAAGAAATGCTGATTCCTACTCAAGTCAAAGTATTTCTGGTCAAGATAGTAAGGGTGAGGGTAGAAACAAAACTCGAAAAAGCAAGAAGGGATCGTCCCGCAAAACCATTTCAGATAAATCAGAGCTTTCTTCAGTTCCTTTTCAGATTTGTGATGACCAACTGCATGGTACTGAAGGAGAAGTGGGAGCTGGACAGGCTAATTCTGGAAATAATGAACATTCATCTGGTACGGTTAGTAGAGGTAATTTTGCTGGAGACTTTCACGTTCAGCAGGCTGAACAACACGAAATGTCGGTCCCGAAAATAGAGCCTTCAAAATCACCTGATGGAGGCAAGTCAGGCAGCTCATTTCCGAAACCAAGGGTGTTTCGCTCAGTTCTTTGAGGGTCTGGATTGGATGACTCAGAGTTCCTATTACCAGGACTCCAATGGCATCCAATCAGTTAGTGCATCCGAGAACATATTTAATCCATCTGCAGATATGCCTTCCACAATAAATGGTGATACTATGGAGGCATT
This sequence comes from Chloris gayana, assembly GCA_031894775.1. Classification (NCBI taxonomy): domain Eukaryota; kingdom Viridiplantae; phylum Streptophyta; class Magnoliopsida; order Poales; family Poaceae; genus Chloris; species Chloris gayana. The sequence goes on along the minus strand of JAUNZO010002462.1, from coordinate 359,757 downwards.
TCAAAATTCTTGCCTTTCAGACTGCTTTCCTAGTTCCATTCAAGAGTTTATTAGCAGCCCAGAACTGAATTCACTAACATTTCTGTCGCCTGAGATGCAACATTTGGACGTCCAACACGAGGGAAGCAACTTGCCAAGCACATCCAACTCATATGTACAGATGAGTTTCTCAGAGGATAGTGGAAACCAGAATGCAAGCTTAAGTGGCCTGCACATGGACTCTATCCATATAAGCGTGAACAACAGCTCATGCTCTCAACCACTGCCTACTGGGAGCTTTGATGCAGGAGGGTTCTCGAAGTTGCCAAATTTAAAGGAATCTCAGGTGTTGCCTCTGCCGGATATTCATGATAGTTCCATGGGAACACCATCTTGCAGTATGGACGCAGCCGAATACAGCATTGATCGAAGTATGAAGCCTATGAAACCACCAGTGCGGACATATACAAAGGTATAGTGCAAGACTGTCAAAAAGGAAACATTTGTCAAATACTCTTGATATTGAATGTAACATGATCTATTTGTTGCTTAAGCTATCTTGTAATCTGTGATGATAGGTCCAAAAGGCAGGATCAGTTGGAAGATCCATTGATGTTACAAGGTTCAGAGATTACCATGAGTTGAGATCAGCCATTGCTTGCATGTTTGGGCTCCAGGGAAAATTGGAACATCCTGGAAGTTCGGACTGGAAGCTTGTCTATGTCGACTATGAAAATGATGTCCTTCTAGTCGGAGATGATCCATGGGAGTAAGCCCGAATTTCTCTTCACCGGTTTTCCTTTTCATATAATCTCTTCGCTCATGACAATAGTAACTCTGCTCGTTCTCATTTGCCGTGGCTTTTTTCGTTTCACAGGGAATTTATCAACTGTGTCAGATGCATCCGGATTCTATCACCTTCGGAAGTACAACAGATGAGTGAGAATGGCGTGCAGGTCCTGAATGACTGCATCCAAATAGCTTAATAAAGATTGCTGCTTCTGCAGTCTGTACGATGTAACAATGCAGCGTGAGAAATGACTGTCTGTTCTGTAAATAAAAAGAAATTGGTATTGCGTTCTGTGAATTCTCTTTTGTTTTCTGGCATAAGAGACGGCTTCTTGTGAAAACTTGAGAGAAATATTGGATCCAGTTCAGCTCAGAAAGCCTTGGCCAGGGTTCCACGGCCTGATTCCGTGACAGGAATCTCTGGTCCTACGTGTGTATTATTGTTACTTCCTGTGCACGAGTAGCTTGTATGCAAGCTTTACCTGCTCCTTGGCGAACTGAGTAGGCTGCGAGTCCGTGAGTGTGAGTGTCATGCACTCATGCTCGAGGTCAGATAACCGCAATTTTCATGACAGTAGTTTGTTGCTATCACTTGTCTGTATAACTTCCCACTCTTGCCCCGAAAGTGTCAAACTTCTCAGTTGGCCTACTTGTCAGAATGTAATTTTCTACTAAAGGTTACTTACGGCGACCGCACTAATTCCAGTATCTCTATAGATAATTAAGACAAATGCAACAAAATTAGTTGTCAAACATGCCCTTCGATACAAGCGGTTTGTTTGATTCATCGCCACATATTTTGGTCTAAAGTAGCTTTGTCACTGATCGTATCAAGAAACAGTCAGGACTTAGGAACAACGCAAAAGGCCAAGAAAACATGTCGAACCAATAACCATTGTAGACACCTTCGCATCGAGCAAGAACCGATCAGGAACAAGCACACCAGAAAAAAGGTTACCAAAAACCACGAATCAAGCAGGGTGGGGATGGGCAAGCAGCACGACGCTAGTGCCTCGCTCGCGCCATCCTCGTCTCGCGTGCTGTCTCCTTAGATCTTGTTAGTTTTGCCATGAAACAATATGGATTATAGTCCAAACCACATAGAATAGAAGAATGTGGAACTGGTCCAATCCAACACAAAATGGTCGTTCGGTTGCGTATGGATTGGTATGGGAACCCACCGATTCTAGTCCATTCCATGCTTTGAAGGCCTAACACCAATCCATGATCCTAACCCATGGAACGTAACAGACCTGGCTGAAGTGAAAGAAGCTGGAACCACTCGATCCATGTCCGGGGACAGATCATGTGGGATCCATTCCCACGAAAATGAATAAGACCTTAGATGACGCAGTGATGTCGTACCGCTCCTCCTCTGCTGACGTTGTGTTGCCATCATCCGCTACTGCATTTGGTCCGATTCGGTGAGATAGAGGGAGCACAAAAAGGAACACAAGAGAATTTGGAAGAGGGATAAGGTGGTGGAAAAAAAGAAACCGAATAAATGTGTAACTAGTGGTATGGTGGGCAATTTCTTGTTTGTGTTCAAGCAACACAGACTTGGGTTCTACGTTAATACTGTTCTGGGACCTTTGAAAACTATCGTGTCTGGAAGAAGTTGGGTCAAAATCTGACCTTGTCCTAAAGGTCGGATTCTGGCTCAGCTTAATTTCAAACAGAACCTTAATTCCAACGAAAGCTGCTATAGAAGCTGTTCCAGACAGAACCTCCACCACACCTAGATTAGTACGTATGTCTGTCATAAAAAGTGTGGCAATGTATCATACTTGTAGATTTAGCAAAAAAAATGAGTCTGTGACTTGGATAACATATTCTTAAAAAAATTTTGTCCTTTGGTAATGGCCACACTTGGCGATCTGCCTTTCCGTTGGACCAGAGGACAGCTCCACTATCGCAGGCGGCAGGTGCTGCTATATGTAAGCAAGGCCCAGCAGCCCAGCTCAACCTAAACCCAGAGTCCAAACCCAAACCCGTCGTTCCGAACTCCGAAGCTTCCCCTGCTTCAGCGAGGAGGGAAGGGGAGTCGCAACCCAGGACGCCAAGATAGGGTCGGAAACCCCCGCCGCCGACGGCGTCGGCGACGCCGGCCGCAAGCGTCCCAGCTGCGGCGATGGACCCGCGCCGGCGCCCTCCGACAAGCGCCGCCGCCCGGAGCCCTCCTCCTCCTCCGGCTCCCGCGACCGCCACCACCGCCGCGCGCCCTCCGCCGAGGAGAAGGTACGCGCCTCCCACATCCTGATCAAGCACGAGGGCTCGCGCCGCAAGGCCTCGTGGCGCGACCCGGAAGGCGTCGCCATCTCCGCTACTACCCGCGACGACGCGGCGGACCTGGTGCGTGCGCTGCGCGAGCAGATCGTCTCCGGGGAGCGCAAGTTCGAGGACGTCGCCGCCGAGAACTCCGACTGCAATTCTGCCAAGCGAGGCGGGGATCTCGGTCAGTGCTCCGTACAGTTTCCTCCCGTGGCCAAATCGTTGTGCCTAATGGTTCTGCACTGTGTATGATTTGTTTCCTGGTGAATGGTTAATGAGCGGATAGATAGAATTGGTATATATTTTTTTTGATTCCGGATTTGGATTGTGAATACAACATGTGTGCTCGAGAATATATTAAAATTACTTTGATAAATACACTCTCACTGTGATCTAGATGCAGATGGGGCTTGTATGCTAGTGTTGTGTTTTAATTATGCCAAATAATTGGAGGTACATGTCACGTATCCATATCAGTATCTGAGTTCCTTATTACATTACTTATACCAAGTAAGACAGATATGCTCTTGCCTTGCGGCCTCGTTAGCTTGATTGGCCACATACTCTGTTATTCCAATGGAAATGCAGTAACATTCCAATGGACATGATCATGAATAATGATTGACAGTTTGGAAGAGTTACAATTCTTAGCTCCCTCATTTTATGTACCCATGAGTATTTAAGGATAGATCGAAGACAGATAGCTGTGTGATATGAGTTTAGCAATAATCATGCTATATTACTGCATATGCGATAAAATGGTATGGATACAATTGATAATTTTATTAGCAACTGTGCATCATATGTAAGTTGTCCTATTTTTGGCTGGTCAGTGTCTTCAGGTGTGTCTCCTCCACATCAGAAAATGGATTGATTTATTTGGGCATAAAAGATAATCACTAGATGTTGGATATGCCTCAGCATTTGGCACAAGTTTTGATATGCGTAGTTTCGTACCATGATTAGGGTAAATGCTGATTCTAGTATTATTCGTGTTCGTGATATTCAGGAGATAAGAGTAAGTGGGGGTCGTGGGTTTCTAAGCTGCAGAAAGAGATGATAGCATGTGTTGGTTAGACTATATCGGTGATTGCTTTCTTTGTCCTATTTGTCAATATTTTGTTATTCCCTGCAAGTAGATTATCAGCAATCTCCTGATAGACTGGTGGTTTTGTCAAGAGACCAGAATTCTAAATTGAATGCTGCAGGAATTTTTTATTCAAATGTATCTTTTTTAAATAAGGGCGGGAAAATCCGAAATCTATTATTATGCATAGTGCTTCCCCTGATCTTAATGGACAACTGTTAGGCATGCTTAGTCAAAAGGATAAGGTGAGTAAATGCACAAGAATCTTTTATCCCCATTGATATTTGTATGGAGGAAAGCACTGAAGCAGTTACCAGTACCACCAAGGATAACTTCCTTTTGTGACAAAGCATTCTGCGCAATGTCATTTTATTTCTTGCTAACCATTTTTTAGTTAAATTTGTTAACCATCATGGATTCATGGGTGTGCAATGGCATGTATTCTGAAAGCTAACCTTACATATATTTGACAAAATCACCCTCAATCAATGCTGTTTGTATTTATGTTTTTTGGGTATAAATATCTGTACATCATGATACACAGCCATTTAAATTAATGATTACTGTTTCAGGTTCATTTGGGAGGGTAAGATGCAAAAGCCTTTTGAGAAAGCTGCTTTTGCGCTGAAGGTCGGCGAGATCAGTGATGTTGTTGATACAGAGAGCAGGGTGCATATTATCAAGAGGACTGGCTGATGGCGATATCATATCAACCTCCTATCTCAACTGTAAACGCTGGAAACTGGATTGTTTTAAGAAGTTCCATGGTTTCTTGCTTCGTTGATGAACTTGTGCTGTGCATGTACTTTTCTATGAGCTTGAGAATTAAGATTGTTTACTTCCATTGTAACTTTGCGGGAGACATATACTGTGATTATTGGCAAGATGGAATCGGATTGTTTGGGTATCTGTATGTTGTGCTGATTGTTAGTTGTCAGTGTCATTATTGCCTCGAGAGTTTTACGTCTTCTCGGAAATGCTTGTTTTCAGTTCAATCTCGTCTTAAGTTCAATCTGTCGGAGATCGAACTCACCGGAGAATTTAATGGTGCATCTTGTTGGAGAATTTAGCGATGGGTGGTGGCAGAGGGCTGAGGGAGGTGGGGGTGAATGTTTGCTGGCCACTGAGTCGAGAGAAGAGGAAGAAATGGCCCGGAGGTTGAAGGAAGATCAGGAGGCGTTTGATCTTGATCTTGATCCAACGGCTGCTGGCGGACTGAACAGAAACACGATTTTCAATCACCTGAAGATTAGCATCTCCCCCATTTCCTCCTTGACCACTGAAATACTTAATGCGTGATTAGCTGTTTAAATATAAGAGATAATTGTAAAACAAGTCCTGTTTGAGACTCACATAACCTGTTTTGCAATTGACCCAAACAGAAAGAGTTCCTGCGGTCAGTCTCGTACCTGGGACGGCCAGCAGCAACTGGCGACGGTCGCCGGCAACAGGCTCGCAACACATCCAGATCCCGTGATCGGCCGACTTCTCCTGCCACCACACGTCGACGAGCGTATTGCATGAGAAGAATTTCTCGACGCCGACGCGGCTGTCACCGTGTCACGAGAGGCGAAACACGATGCCCAACACGGCGGCGTCTTGCCGTTTTGATTACACCGCCGAATCGATCTCACCAAACTGCGCTGCCACTTCAGCAAACCAGACCAGCGCGTCAGCGGTTGGGGTCCTGTACGCGCACGCCACGCGCCACCCTCTCTTCTCTCCGTCCCCTCGGCTCCCCGCGAGCCAGGAGGCGGTCGCCCACCTTTCCACCAAAATAATTCCACCTCTTCACTCCACCTCCGATTCTCCGCGCCAGGCGAGAACACCTCGCCGACCATGGGCGCGTCCGCCTCCACCAGCAACGCCTCCCCGGAGGCGCATGAGCAGCGGGAGCAGGAGTCGCTCGCCTCCGCCTGCCTCGCCCTCCCGCTGCTCCACGCCGCCCACACCCGCTCCGCCGCATCCTCCAACGCGCTGCCGGACGCCCTCTCCCCGCCGCGCGCCGCGTTCCGCCTCTCCGGATCCTCGGCTCCTCCGCCCCACTTCGACGCCCTCCTCGCGCACCTCGGCCCCGCCATCGCCTCCCTCTTCTTCGGCCACGGCGAAGGCGCTGACGCCGGTTGGGTGGGCTTCCTCAAGGGGTTCAACCGCTGCTGCGCGCGCGTGCCGACGTCGCAGTCGCTCGCGCTGCTCCTCCGCGTGTATTCCGCAGCCTGCGCCGACGCCGGGGCGCCCTGCGGCGTGCAGTTCCAGCCCGATGACGGCGACGAGGGGAAGGTCGTGGGTGAGCTGGCGCCCGAGGAGATCGCGGTGCTCCTCTGGATGTGCTGGGTCATGGCGTGGAGCAGTTCAGCCCCCAGCGGCGCGTGTGATGGAGGCCAGAAATCGGAGCCGGTCGTGGTGATCCTTCCTCAAGTGTCGCACCTGGTGCTGTCAGCTCTCGTGTCGGCGGGTGCCGTCGCGGATGACGCTGGCATTTGGGACTGGGAGATTTCCGGTGCTGGGAAGGGGGTGAAGGTACAGGAGTTCACGTCGTGGGTGCTGTCCACGGCAGTGGGGCTTGGGAGCTACCTCTCCCTGTATGTGCAGGATAGGTTCCGATTGTTGGCGGCTGATTCCGTGGAGGTGAGCTCGTTATATTGCAGAATTAGTAGCTAATGTCAACTATTGGTTATTTTGTGTTTCAGAATCAAACATTGATGTGACATTGCTATTACCTAGTTCTTGTAGCACACTTAATTGTAAATTGGGGATCTTCACTGTTCTATGTTTACATCTTGTTATTTTAGCATATCTTCAAATTAGTTCTTAGAGCACACTGACAGTAAAAAAGTCGCTTTCCGTTGTTCTATTTTTACATGTTTCTGTTCGGATATGCTGTGCAAGACATTGGATTTCAGGGATCCTAGAGACATCCTTATTAGTTTTCGTTTATTCTAGTTCTACAAATTTTCATCAAATTCTGTAATTTAAGATTATATGCGACTGCTACGAAAATTTGCATTTGTTTTTCACTGAGGGATTCTATTAGGAAGTTGCCCAGGTTCATAATGTAGCAGAATGATGCTTTGAATGATAACTATCCACTTCTGACAAGCCTCTTTTTTTTTGACTTACTGTTCTCTTAAGACTAGGGGAAATTCCTTATTAGCCATTACTTCCAACTTATGTGCCTTTAGTAGCCATTGCCGTGATTACCAGCCATTTGCCATATTCTCTTGCAACATATCAAAGTTGGCCACATTACCCTTAGCACCAAGTGGACCAGCCCGAATGAAAATCAAACAACCTCTATGTTAGTGTCTCCTCCCTCATGCTCTTAACACCAAGGGTAATCAGCACCTAAAACGCGTGGCGCAAAGGCTGGTGCAGAACCGGAGGGTTGCAGCACTGTACTCTGGCAGCAGATCGGTGCTTCCCCTCGCATCTTGCGTCACCTTGTGGCTTGTGCTACTCTGCCCTTCTGCTGCCGCTTCCCACATTCCACGCTGCCCGGGGGCCAGACAAATGGATTTGTCTCTGTTGCTGTCTTAGCAAGCAACATCGTCGGAGCCCCCACTGCCTTTGCCACACCGTGAATGATGGTGCTTTGGCTGCTTGCCTCTCAGCCCTCACGCCCATGAATGCGCAATCGAATGTGTGCAAACCCAGCAGGAAGGTGTGTCCAAACTAATTATATAGCCAGAACAGAATTTTAATCATTATAAATATGCTGGCTAATGCTTCGTATGACACTCTAAATCTTCCATACAAATTAATCAGTACAACCTTTCTGTATCCGAACCTGTTGCTGCTCTCTATTATGCCCTATTTTCCTTTTCTTTGATTTGCCAATTTATTTGCTCGTACGGTATAAAATCAGTCAAAAATTTGCTGCTAAGGGCAAGTGGATTTTTTCAGCTGCAATTTAACACCATTAACCATAAAATGGATGGCAATGTGTAAGGCATAAAAGTTAAAAGTAATGGCTAATAAGGAACTCCACTTTTTCAATGGCTAATAAGGATTTTTTCTAAAAACTATATATCTATCTTTCCTCTCAGCTTTAACTGAACATGTTATCTCGTTGACTCAATAGAGTTATTACTTTGCAGGGGAGCTCTGTTTCAGCTGCTAATACAGCTTTGGTTACTTCTGATCTGTATCTATTAACACGTGGATGTGCATGGGCTATCTCTCTCAGCCTTAGAAGCAAATTGAGTGAAAAGTTTTTGTCGGTATCTATAAGTGGAATGGAGATGGATGACCTTCTTTATAGGTAACTTGTTGCTCTTCTGACATCCATTCTCAAGATTCTCGGTGTATGCTATTTATTCCTTGCACAGCATTTGAAACTGTTTTTATTTCTGTTTTATATCAGTCTATATACCTGTCTCTATATACTATCATAATTTATATTAATGTAATTGGTAGGGACTCACATTGACCCAATTGATGTGTTTAGGTCGTCAGTTCATGGAAAAGGACTAAGCCGGTTTTGGTCTTGTGTTGAGGGCTACAAAGGACCAATGCTAATTTTACTCTCAGCATTCTCTAATGGTGGTTCTGATACTAGTGATGCTGATCAAAGGTGGGGAATTGGTGTATTAACTGAGGAGGGTTTTGAAAACAAAGACACTTTCTATGGTAGCTCCGGATTTCTGTGCGCCACAAACCCAATATTCCGCATACTCCAGCCATCTGGTATGACATGTGCTGATTATTCATTGCATATTTCCCCCACAGCTGATAATGGCTTTACTTAACCTAACAGGTAAGGAAAAGAATTTCATGTACTGCCATATGCATCCTCAGATAAGGGTGTATGAGGCAAAGCCAAAGCCTGTTGGCTTAGCATTTGGTGGAACAACCGGAAATGAGAGGATCTTTTTAGATGAAGACTTCTCCAAAGTCATAATTCGCCATCATGCTGTTGACAAAACTTACCAGCATGGTTCTCTCGTACCCAATCAGGTTAAATTTGAGATTTACTGCTATACATAAACTCAACATGCATAATCTCAAAATGGGTGTTAGGGACCATTTATTGTCGCTGAATCTTTTTAGCTAAGTATTCTTCGTTTCTATATTTGATCTGAAAACAATGTCAGTTTATGCGAAATGCAAAGAGTTGCTTTTGAAAACTCACTGACGTGCCATAGTAGGCCACTGATTAGAGTAGATAAATGAAAAGTTATAGTGAGTGGTGCTTCTACAGTCTTCTTCAGAAGAATTCAGAAATTGAAAACTAATCCTGCTAGTGAGACACTTGTAAATAAGCCTTTGCATTGCCATACCAGAAGCAGGTGATTACTTTGTTATTTGTTCTGTAGGGTTACTTACCTGTTGAGGCCTCGGTACTTGATATTGAAGTATGGGGACTCGGTGGAGAAACAACAAAACGGCAACAAGATGTGTTCAAGAAGAGGGAAAATATTTTCTCTGAGCAGCGAAGAAAGGTGCTACCCGGAGCGATCTTAAGAAAAATAATCTGTTGTATCATTGTTCTAGCATCCAGTAATGCTCATAATCTTTCCCATTTGCTCATTCAGGTTGATCTCAAAACATTTGGCAACTGGGAAGACTCTCCAGAGAAAATGATGATGGATATGATATCTGATCCAAATGCAGTTCGACGTGAAGAGCGTTGATCCAGTTTTCGTTCCCCCAAACTCTCTTCCTGCTGATGTAGTTTTGATGATGTCACTTGTTCTGTAGTCATCTCTGTACAGGAAGGTGTAGATACGAAATGGATGACTCGATAATGAAACTACATGATCCCTTTAGAAATAGAGGTCTCTGCACATATCTTATATGAGCCTGCCCATTTTGCTGGGCCACATATCATTTAGGCCATGTATTAAGCAGAAATTTGTGCAGTGTCATTTCATAATAAAATGGAGATTCTCTTTCGTTCAGGATTCTGTTTTTAAGGGAAACAAGACCTAATTATCTGTGTGTTGTAAGACTGTTACGCTGTCTTCTGGATTGTTACAGTGCACATGAATTTTTCATATTTGTTTATTTGGAGTGGCGCACGCTGAATTCTTTTGTTGGGCCGTGAAACGGCACTGATTTTACTCAAAAGAAAAGCTCCCGTTCCAATCGCTCCATTCAGATTCATGTTCGTTCAAGATGGATGAAACTAATCGCCCCCGGCAGGCGGTCGTCGTTCCTACCCGTGGGCAGTCCAAGAGGGCAGGACTGGACTCCCTTCATCTACTTGTGGCGTGGAACCTATGGAACGCAAGAAACGCAAAGTCTTCAGGAGCAGCCCTGTCAGCGTTGCAAGGATAACGGCTCAAATTAAAGAGGAAGTCAGGCAGTGGGTGGCAGCAGGAGCCGGGCACCTTGGTAGCATCATTTCGGGAGAGTAGGCTTAAGAGTGGATTTCGGTAGTGAGGGCTGTAACGACCTATCCTGAAACACTACTGATGGCCCAAAAAAGTGACACGTGTCATGTATGGTCATCAACCGATCTTCTTCTTAATATAAAGACACACAATTCTTCTATGTATTCTAGAAAAACCTACCCGTAGGCATGGTGAGACAGAGCCGATTCGTAGTTGCCACCGGGTGAGGGAACAAAGACCCCGATGGCCCTCCTCTCACATCTTCCTTCCGGTAGCTCGGACCCGAATCCCTACTCCTCCACGTAGTTGTGTCCCTACCGAAAGCAGATCTAATGGCCGCTGCATCACCTAAGCAACCGAGCTGACTCCAAACACAAAAGGAGACTGGTCGCACAACCCCTATGGCCAGGCCCAAATCAAGAGGATAGAGGAAGGAGATGACGACGATAGGGGCGGAGTGTGGAGGTGGATGGGCGACGCGATCCGGCTATGGGGCTCGCGTCGTCGGTGATGAATTAGCGTGGACGGTGAAGCTAGGAGGTGGGGATAGAAAGTTGCCTAGAGGGAGGTTAGACAATTTAATTAATTCCTAAAAATCACAACACGAACACACGGATAAAATCTACTAGGATGGAACTTTCATCGGGAGATGGAACTTCCATAGGGGGCTCGAGGAAAAAAAACAAGGGAGATAGATCGAGAGCAATTCTCACAATTCCGCTTGAATAGAAACTTACCTTAACCTCCTAGGTGTGCTATACCTACAGTAATTCAATAGACACACAACACGCAAAATAGATCAAGCAATATATGCAAAGGAGCAAGAACAAGCAACAAAAGCGAAGAGAGACACGAGGATTCTTCACCGAGTTCGGATCCCTTATAAAGAGATTCCTACGTCTCTATTGGGGAGCTCACAAAGAGTCGTATCTCTCTCAACCCTAATCTCGTCCAAGTGACCACAAAGATTAAACGTAGTTTTCTTCTTATTATTGATTCTTTTTTTCTTCTCGGAGGCGAATCACAACCGTTATAAACTTCCCAAGACTCACCACAAACTTGGGAGTTCTAAGGTTGACACCTAGCCAATCTAGAAGAACAAATCTCTAAGAGTCACAAGTGAAATCAATATTGCTTGCAAGGAAGAGATGTGCTCAAGGTTGGGTTGATGCCCTCAAGCTTGGATATGAGGTTAGAGCTCCACAAATGGTCTTGGATCTCAAGATGAGTGGAGAGAGGTGAGAGCCGAGCTTGAGGGAGATGTAAAAGTTTAAAAAGCACTAGGAAACCTCCAACCGAGATGGGATAAAGTATATATAGAAGTGGGTCAAAAAGAGCCGTTGCTAGGGTTAAATAGGAAATGACGGAACTTCCATCATCACCTTGAAATAGACATTGGCAATGTTAGGTCGGAAGTTCTGTTTGGAACGGAACTTGTGATAGAAATTCCTTGGACTCGACGAACTTCCGTCGAGCCCACGAAACTTTCGCCAGAAATTCTTTAGACTTCCATTCCTTCGAGTGAATTAAGGTTTCATGCTTTTTGGACTTGACTCTTTTTGGCAATTTTGGTTTCCAAGCTTATCATAGATTTTCTTGAGCATATTTTTCTTGCATGTAAGATCATTTCACCCCTCTTGATAGTTTGATGTACCTAAACTCAAAAAGCTATAAATCTAACTTTAGCTCTTGAATTTGAGTCCACTTTTCATATTTTTGTATGAGGGGTTAACATTCTCACAACGTGGGTGTTTATACTTTGATATTATGCACATTAGGTAAATAGTACATTAGACACATTAATTCTTTGTTATTTATCATCAAAATCCATTAGAGAGGCCTAGTTGCATCTTCGGGAACAACAACACAACTCATAGATGAGGACGGCGGTGGAGCACGGGATGACGGGCGGCGCAATGCGACGATGGAGGCGCCACCGTGTTACCGGTCGGCGATTTAATGCCGGTGACTTAGGGTGGGGGTTGCTGGGGTTTCACATGTTGCCGACGGCTACGAAGAAGGAGAAGATCGAGAGAGGCGGCCGACACGACGGTGAGCGATCGCCACGGGCGATCGACGGGCGGTTTGCGGGACGGACTCAAAAAGACAAGATAGAGGAAGGGGACGAGATTTTTTCTATTGTACCATTGTTCATGTGTGGGCTTCTCCTAATACCATTACAATGTCTGGGCTACCTCCTTTTACCATTGAATCACAATTATCTCTCTCCTTTTACCATTGCTTAGTATTTGACCATGTTTACCTCTATCAAGACACTGAAAAGACAGAAATACCTTTACTTGTTTCTCACACACAATAAACTTATTTTTTCAACTTACGGCATTTGGTGAGGCAGAAAAAAATCAGAAAATTAATAAAATGATATACGTAAGGTATAAATTCGTAAAAAAATAGAAAAATTCAAAAATGACCACGTAAGCTGAAAATGACTCACGGATGTCATTTTTTATTTTTTTTCTGTTTTATTACGAACTTATGCCTTACGTATATCATTTTATTAATTTTCTGATTTTTTTATTTTTTTTTCTACCTCACCAAATGCCGTAAGTTGAAAAAATAAGTCTCGTTGTGTGTGAGAAACAAGTAAGAGTATTTCTGTCTTTTTAGGTGTCTTGATAGAGGTAAACATGGTCAAATACTCGAGCAATGGTAAAAGAGAGAGAGATAATTGTGATTCAATGGTAAAAGGGGAAGCCCGACATTGTAATGGTACTAGGAAGAAGCCCACATTTTGACAATGGTACAATAGAAATAACCTCGAAGGGGACGAAGCGGCATTCTGGCTGCATTTCGACAGCCGTCGGACCGTCAAGTTCCACGACATATCCACGAGCACAACTCTGTTGCATAAGTTGATATCACCTCCGTCTAGAAATGTAAGCATTTATTGACTTTTAAATATCACGTCTCACTATCTGTCTTATTTAAAAAATTATAAATATTCTGTTTATTTTGTTAAATTATTTTATTCCTATATCTATTTTAAATATGTTTTCTTGATTTTTATATTTATATAAATATTTTTCTTGATTTTTATTTTTATATAAATATTTTAAAGAAGATAAATGGTCAAACGACGAATGGTGAAAGTTAACAATACATATTTGGATGGAGGACAGGAGGAGTAGGAAATAGTTTTCAAAAGTAGAAAAAAGAAGGTTTAAATTGTCTGTCTCAAAAGGCTACGTGTCGGGTCGGGTCTTCCAAGTATCCCAGCATATCGCACCCCTCGTCGTCTGCTGCCATGTCCCAGGCGCCGCCATTGGTCTCTAATTAAAGAAAAAAAAAGGCTCAAGATCTCTCTGAGTGCGACAAGTGTTAAAGAGTTCTGGAGAAGATGTCGTCTGATTCCCCAGTCCACGGATCCGGCCACAATGAAGGAGAGGGTGATGGCCATGGATCTCAAGAGAGGAGTGAAAAAGCGGCCGCTGGCTATGGTTCTGAAGAGAAATCTGAAGAAGCTACTGCTCGTAAGGGATTGGGGCCAAGGGCAAGTGAAGATGACCAAGCTCGTTCTGGTCCTCCTGGAGCTGGATCGGGACTTCCGCGTGGGAAGAGGAAGCCAGTTTCAACTGAAGGCAGGGAACTGATGGGCCTGGTCTCCAAGGAGGCAAAACAAGAACACGTAAAATCTGAGGAGGGGAAGAAGTCGCTGAGAACCAAGAAGAAGGCATCGACTGCTAGAAAGGGATCCGGTGGCTTACCTACCTTATCTTTCAACACCCGGACACGCCCTGTTCGCTTCCCTGCATTCCCCAAATCCGGCACGGCGAAGGATGTGGTCAAGTGGAGCTTGAAATGCAGAAGAATCGGTAAGAAATCTGCAAAAGGTTAGGTTACTGAATTTTCCTTGGTATATTCGATCGGTCCATTTTTAGGATTTAGGAGTTATTAGTATTTCTGTGTTTTCTTGAAAGAATGTTAGTTTTGACAAACTAAGAGCCTCTGCCATCAAAGCACATAATAAAAATGAGAACTTCTTTTTTGCTGCAAAAGCTCTTGGCCTCTTGCCTTTCGTTTCTTACAACTATCTAACTTTTGTTAACGCGCACTCAAGATGATAAAGTTTTGCCTTAAAAAAAAGATGATAAAGTTCCCTGCGAAAAATAAGGTTCCATCGACAATGCTTTAAGACCAATTAGTCACATGAGTTTTTGATTTTTCACCAGCTCCTTAAATCACTACTTTCTTATTTACTTCTAATCATGCGCATGAGTCACTCGGTCACATACTCACATCCTTGGTTCATATGGTAGGCTTGTGCATATACGTTCATACTTACTCCTGTTTTTCTGTATTTGCATATAATGTATTATACAAAAATTGGATACTAACTTTGTATTGCCATCAGATCCTCGGTTCAATCTCCCTACTATGAGGAACCCCAATGACCCAGAAACCACCAATGCAGTGCAAAGCCCTGAAGCAAAGAAAATGATTATAAATGCAGCGCGCTCCATTGTTTGTGTGTCTTCAATAGGGCAGGGTATAAAAATCTAATGAGCTTATAGAAAGTATAATAAATGGATTTCTACTATTTCTAATGTTCATCATGTTTATGTTTGCTAGATGGGGTGAAGATTAGACAATGTTCTGGCATCATGATTTCTGAACGAGAGAGCAAGATATTCATAGCAACTTCTTCAATAGTTGTTTGCAAGATGGGTGAGCTACTGAGTCCTTTGCCCAAGGTAAACAGTCAAATCTTGCACTTTCAGCTTTTATGTGGAGGTGCAACTTTTCCCTGTAACAAATAAGAACAGTGGTAGTTGTAATCTATGCATATGACATGAGGGCAGAATTTTTAGTGCAATTTTGAATCTAATGGTGTCTTGAGTTTCTATTTTTTTGAGGTGCTTTACTTCATGTTGTAGTGTTCATTCATTTTTACTTATACTACTTCGATCCTTGAATATTTCACACAGCTTAACCATATGTCTAATCCAAACCCAAACTTTGCAGCTATCAGTTTGCTTGGCTGATGGTCATCGGACTTGTTTGGAAGGGAAGCTTGTATTCTTCAATTATCATTACAATCTTGTTATACTAGAGATCGAGGTGCCATTTCCCGTGCAGTTGGCTTCCACAGGAACCCTCCCAGTGTATGACCAAGAAGTGTATGCATTGTCTAGAGGAAAAGAATCTGAACTCATGGTGAGGCATGGAAAAGTGAAATTCCTTGGTGAATCGGATTATCTAGAGAGAGACTACTACAACTTCCTCAGTTGTGATATACCAGAGGTAGTAATTGTATTATTGTATTCTCGTAACGTGGTGTTCCTTAAATGCTAATTTAACAATGCAGGAAGGCACTGGAGGATGTGTTGTTGACCTTGAGGGTAGAACTATTGGGATGTCATTCCGATTGAGCCCGTATCCTGCTCTTCTCTCGATCACTACAATCAACATGTGTATAGACATGTGGCTAAAGTTTGGGTATGTTACCTTTTTATCTCTAGTCCGTGATATATTGATATGTATTGAAGTGCAAATTAATATTGAGTGGCACCCATTGAACTTCAGAAGCGGAACATGTAGAAATTTTTGTTATTAACCATGGTGGGGTGCCAACAACTTCTATGGGTAGCATGTAGAAAAAATATGAGCAGTTTTGCTGCCATCTCTTGCTTGCTTAGATGAATTTAGCTACATATGGAAGCCTTCGAGTATAATGACATGCTAAAACTTGGAACAAGTTGCACTGTTACTCTGTTAGGTACATAAACATTTGTATGAACTATGAAATGCAGGAACAACTATATAAGATTTACGCAACTTCTCATATATTGGAAGTCGGTCCTCCTTATATTCACAAATCTGATGCATGGTTACAAGGATTAGTTCTCTATGCATCTTAACGGAACCACAACTTCTTTCTTTTGACCAAATATTCTGATAGTTAATTTATTACTTGAGAGATATGGATATGGTTGTTCTGAGCTATGTGCAATTCAATTTAAATTGTTAATTGACTAAGACTGAAAAAATTTCAGTCGGATTGCTCGCCCCGTGCTCGGGTTGAGCTTGAGATCAGTATCACTGTTGGATGTGCAACTTCAAGATGAACTATCAAGTTACTACAGCATCGACACAGGCTTCATTGTCGATAATGTACGTATCTTTTTTGCACTATCAATGCTCTGTATTATGTTAACTCATTTGACATCTTAGGTTTCGTATGACTCTACTGCTGAGAAGCTTGGGGTTGAATATGGTGATGTGATCCATTCTTTCTCGTTCAATGGTCAGCATGTTGCGGCGGCAACTTTACCTCAGGTGAATCCCTGATACACATCAAAAATTTAATAATCTCTCTCTCTCTCTCTTTCTCTCTCTATCTCATTGTGCATTTCTAATCATGGTCAAAACTTTATTGCAGCTGGAAGATTACTTGTTAGATCTTGGTCAGAAATTCCTTAACAATCCAGAGTCCATATTTGAACTAAAGGTACTTTTAAGCTATTTGCCATATAAGAATCACAGAGCTTGGCATGTAATGGTAGGAAAATGCTTCATGCACATAAGGGCTGCACACACGTCCACGATTGCATCTTCCTAGCATTGTTCTTGTTGATTTTGGTACCCTACTAGTAATTGTTATGTGCAGATGCACAAGAAAAAAGTGGTCTAGACCTTCAGTATTTGTTTGCCTGCTATTACATAATCACAGAAAGCATAAGCTCGAAAAGTACTTTAGATACTGCGTTGTTTCTAAGCTTCCTTCATCCCTATTAGATGTTCCCTTCCCTTTTATCTTCAGACGTGATTATGATATCCTTCTTCCCATACCATCATCCAGTGACCTTTTGTTTGACGTCTCATTGCCCTCCAGGAGTGCATGCCAGTTTGGTGGCGTAGAATTCTTTAGTAGTGCATATTTGTAAATGGACCTTCTTCAGCCACCCAAATAGATTTTCAGATCCCTTTCTTAAACTGGTTGTCTGGTTACCCATAAGCATAAATTACGTACTTTTCCTTGATGAGTGACAGACATATTTCCATCTGCCTCTCTTCTAGCCATTACCCATTGATTGGGTTTTTTAATTGTACAACCATGCGCCCATTTAACATGCAAGATTAATGGTTGCTTCAGGAATCACTATCGAAAGCATGAATTTACCTACTATATCACAAACGGTGCCCAAGTAAGACACTTAGCAGTCATGATTTTATTTACATCATCTATGTTGATAGAAAAGTTTGACTTTGAATTCGGTGCATCGTGTTAAGAGCTAGGCGACAATGGTTGACTTTAGAACAAAAATACGGTATATAGTCATAGATATTAAGCTATAATGCATATAATCAGAGATGTCTATTTACGCAACAATGTATTATTTCAACAACAACAAAGACAAAACACCAAATAGGGAGCATATTTCGATTTATGGGATGGATTGGAGGAACAACAACATAGCCTTTTAGTCCCAAACAAGTTGGCAGGCTATTTCTTTCAGAGTACATCCCCATAATGATGGATAGGTTCTTATGTTGGCTTCCCAAGCTTATCACAACCCTCCTTTACGTGGGCTTGGGACAGGCTGTATTGAAAGAAGGTGAGTTGATAGCAGCAGACTGTCAGTTTCTTCAACCCAACCTAGAGCTTTGTGATGCAACTATGATGTCCACCAACCTTAGAATCAAGGAATTTCGAGATACGAACGAGTAGGACAGTGGAGATAATAGTGGGAAGATGAGATCACCCAGTGTTGAGATTTAGATCGTGATGGCGGGGAACCGAGGCTAGGAAAAATGGTGGGAAGCTGAGCTAGCTATAGCTTTTTTCAAGTCTTTCATCCATGTGAGGACAAAGTGCAGTTTCAATAAATCTGGGAAGTGTTGTGCACCATATACTGACAAAAATAACTTGTTTATGATTGAATATAAGTATTGACACTTTACTCTTTTGTGTTGTAGCTACGAGTTTGCTCACTTCTCAGACTTTATGGGAGAACTATCATCTTGCCCATTACTTTTTGTGATCAATGAGCAGGTATTTCCTCAAATATTTTCAGTGATTTTGTTTTGTGTGACCAACACACATGAAAGTCTTAGGAACATTCTACTGCCCGTTTTTTGAAGTACATTAAGAATTCGAGAAAACTAACAAATAATTTGGATTTCAGGTCAGCACTGTGTGGATGACTCAGCAAGGTGCTGGAATTCAATCAAATTTACTAACCGACTGCATATTCTTCTTTTTGGCCGATAAAACGGATGGACGAGGATTGTAGATAAATTTTGGGTTCGACCTACCTCTGCTTCGTAGGAATGATGACACCTCTGTTGGTTTTACCGGTTACTTCGGCAATATTTTTATGACAGTATGAGACACTACCCGGTACTGCCTTGCAGATCGGTTTGGTTGGAGAAGATTCATTCACAATGAGATCATCTTAATCTTCTTATGCTGTTGGTTCTTTCCTCGTTAGTATTTGGTTATGATGATTGTGTGCTGGGAAAAAGATCTTTCTACCTCGAGTGTCATATCGTTGTGACGCCGTTGGTCTAAAGCCTTCTATGGTTCTACCGTGCTAATTTTGTCCTACCGTGCTGCTCTTTTGTTGTTGTGAACCTCCCGTCCTGCTCTTTTGTTGGCTTTACTCTTCGTGTTTGTAGCACGGTCATTGATTGGATGGATGACTCGTTGTTTGGACCAGGTGTTAAGTGGTTTCCCTTATGGAGCTGTCAGTTCTTAAGCCAAGCAACATTGTGAACATTGGATGTACGACATATGTTGTACGGATGACATTCCCTATACTGACACAAATAGACCCTGGGCTATTGAGCTCACTTGTGACCCCTACCATTTTGATCGTCTAAGGCCCCGTTCGTTTCCTGCCCTCTAAAATTTAGCACTGTCACATCAAAGAGAATCTTACTATCTATAAATATTTCGATCAATTTAATGACAAAATCCTATTGACAGATTGATATTAATTTTCAAGATGAATCTAATAAGCTTAATTAATTTATGTTTTACTAAAATGATGTTACAGTAACTGTCTTCTAATCATGACTTAATTAACCTCATTAGATTCTTCTTGTAAATTAGTCTAGGGGCTTGTAATTTATTTTATAATTAAACTTTATTTAGTACTTCTAAATAGTAAGATTCTTTTTGATGTGACAGCTCTAAAGTTTAGACCCCAGGAAACGAACACACCCTAAGATTTATGTGATCTGATATGAATTTGTATCCTTTGATCAATTGAGGGGAAAATTGCTAAGCTATTATGATCCCGAACTCGGTCACTAGTAACCTTTCCGTGCATGTGCATTTTCGTGTCTTTCATCACCAGACCGGCCATCGGGCCATGCTTGGCAATATCTTTCTTTTCAAAGAATTGCCCCCTATAGTTTATTGATCTCTTAAAAGCCTATCCCGTTTATTGCGCACTAAACTTCATTGATCATCGAACCACACTAATACCTCAAGGCTCAATGCATGCAACAATACAGCTCTCTCTATCTTGCACGAGCTAACAAACATTGCCTTTGTTAAAACCTTTATAAACAAAATATAATCTCACTCTCTCTCTCTCTCTCTCTCTCTCTCACGGCACCTTGTCCTGTTTTCTGTATTCTTCCTCAGAATACCAATTCACATACGTACACACACCAAGGTATGCAGTTCTTAATTCCCTTCACGCACGCCATATGCGTTTGGAATTGTTAAGTAATAGTAATCACCATTGAAGGCTGGAACGCACTATGGTGCATGCATCAACAGTACAGGCCATATATGGTTTAGCAAGAAAAACTAGCATCGGTTACTCGCTTGTACCATCGCAACTAACCGGCCAGAGTTACGGTTCTGAAGCCGTTTTTTCTGTTCGATCTGACCGTTCTGTAATTCTCAGAGCCTCCTTTTTGTTCGAGGGACCAAGGATTTGGATACACGCTTAAGCCCCTTTTTTTATTGTTGCGCTACTTTCCAATGAGAGAAAAAACTATGCCTTGCTTGCGCTGATGCCCATGATCATGATTGGTAGAAGGAACGCAAACACGGTCACACATACGAGCGAGGTGCCGAGGTGACAAGACAGTACGAGAGAGGGAGAGAGAGAGCGGTAGCCCTTGTAGGCTGCTTGCAAGTCTGCCTGCTGCCGCCTGCAGCCGGCGCTGTTCATTTCACAAACTTTGGTGCAACCACGGGATCAAGAACGCAGCTTCATCGACCAATCCAATCACCTGCTCCCAAATTCTCTGCCAGACCACGGGATCTTTTCGCCCAGCACGTACACGTCGCTGCATGCGATCCCTTGATTCCTTCCCATTTCCTACCGATCGGCAGCTTGATTTCAGCAGCATATTCGCTTCAGGCCTTCTTTTCAGCTGGATCCATGGATCCCATTCTCATGCGGGCGAGCTTGAAGAAGCGGCACTGTACTTCACGCAGAAGATAAAGCACTCTCTATTCAGCACCACTGCATTAAACCATTAACGCATGCTCATTGCCACTACTACCTTAAGTTCGAGTTTTTTTTCCTAATGAAAAGTTTTTTTCTTTTTGAATAATGATCACCGCTCTTTCATTTAGGAAAAAGCAAAAGGATTCAATTACAAACATAATAATATATAAATCACATTGCATAGAGTGAGGATGCACCATTTGGACTCCTAGCTAGCAGCCAGGGAACAATCTAGTAGCACATCCTCTCTCTCCCGAACTGTGACCAATGGCCAACTCCCTCTCAACTTCATTTCTTGCTTGATTTGGCTGTGTTCGTTTCCAGGCTATATAATTTATAGAGTGTCAAATCAAAGAGAATTTTACTCATTTTAGTAGTATTTAAATAAAGTCTAATACTCGAAATCTATATCGCAGACCCCCTATCTAATTTACGAGACGAATCCAACGAGCGTAATTAATCGACGTTTATTAGAAGATGTTTACTGTAAACATCACTGTAGCAAAACATAGATTAATTACGATCATTAGATTCGTCTCGTAAATTAGATAGGGGTCGTACAATTAGGTTTTAACATTAGACTTAATATAAATACTACTAAAATAATAAAATTCTCTTTGATATGACTCGAGTATAAATTTTATAGAGCTGGAAACGAACAGGCCCTTGATTAATTGGAGACCTGCCGTGTCTGCAGTGTGCAGGTGATGTGGAACTGGCTCCAGTCTTCCGGCGATCGGAAGAACTGATCGAGGATAAATAAAGCCTGTATAGCTACACCGCTTAAAAATCAGACGGCTAGACAAGAAATGATACGACATGGAGTAAATTTTGAACAGATGCAAGTGGATACACAGTACGTACAATATAATTGGGGGATCGAATGCAGACCACTACAGTTTTCAGTGTAACCTCGGGAAGGTACACGTACTCATACATACGCCCCCGTCTCCACACACCATGATTGGCTCTCTGAACAAACACACGAACTCCACGGCTCGCAGTAGGGACACAGGTTACCATAACTCGATTTGATAGGTGCTTTTCTCTGCTTGTCGGCTGCCCATAGTGGTCTTCGATTTGATCGCCAAATTTTGCGGCCCTTTTGCTGGACTTGTGAAAGAGAGAAGCGCCTGTGATTTCGGGAATGTTATCCATTGAGGCCATCCATCGCATGTTGTGCAGTTGTTTCCGTTTGCCCTTTACATTTCAGAGCCGTTTGTTTACCCTTACACGGTCATAAATGAGCTTTAGCAGTTAATAAGTTAATCTAGTTTAATTTTGTAAGAAAAGTTATTTCTTTTGAAAGTTTTTGAGTTTCAACCATGTGATGTTCGAACTCAAGGTTTAACATTATTTTGAGTGTCAAGGTACTTTTCGGGCTATGCTTTTCTTAATAATAAAAAAACGCAATATATGTATATTCTTAAGTCGTACTCCTATATTACTAGTACAATTTTAGCTTCTGCATCAATTACGTCTTGGTAGGCAGCAGTGCATGCTCACGTTAAAATCACCCTACAATGCCTACTGCAACAGCCTTGAAGGGTCCATTCAATTCAGACTTAACAAATGTTTGTTCAAGTTGGGGGCTTGGGTTGCTGAAGGCATCATTTGTTTCCATAACAAGTACCTGCATGTTTAAATCCCAGCATCTCAGAACTGGACATTTCTCAGGGTCATGGCTCATCTCCTGCTCCATGTTTCTTGTGCTTGCAGCACTCCTCAGCCTTTTGATCTCCTTTGCCTCACTCTACTGGTTTGTACTAGTAGCGCCAGTGGCACGAGCCTTCAAGGCTTCAACTGAAGTTAAACTTGCAGCTAGACTTTTGGATGTAGCCAGGTGATAGCAATGTCTCTCCCACTCCAGTCCCTCTCGGTGTTGCTTGCAGCAGTGGACGTTTCATGTCTGCTCTGCCTTCAAGTCCCGCACAGGGATGTTCTCCACTCCTCTCCCTATCATGCAACAACAAAACAAGAAGCACTTGATGGACTAAGGCCTGTTCGTTTTCAGGTATATAATTTTTCGAGGGTCAAATTAAAGAGAATTTTATCATTTTGGAGTACTAAATAAAGTCTAATCTCAAAACTAATTGCAGACCCCTATCTAATTTACGAGACGAATCCAACGAGGGTAATTATGGTGTTATTAGAAGATGTTACTGTAGCATCACCGTAGCAAAACATAGATTAATTAGGATCATTATATTCGTCTCGCAAATTAGAGGGGGTCGTGACATAGATTTTGTTATTAAATTAATAAAAGTACTACTAAATAGTAAGAGCCCGTTCGTTTCAAGCCCTCTAAAAATTAGACGGGTCACATCAAAGAGAATCTTACTATTTAGTACTACTTTTATTAATTTAATGACAAAACCTATGTCACGACCCCCTCTAATTTGCGAGATGAATCTAATGGTCATAATTAATCTATGTTTTGCTACAGTGATGCTACAGTAAACATCTTCTAATCACACCTTAATTATACTCATTGGATTCGTCTCGCGAATTAGATAGGGGCCTGCAATATAGTTTTGAGATTAGACTTTATTTAGTACTTCAAAATGACAAAATTCTCTTTGATGTGACCCCTCTAAAAATTAGATGCCTGGAAACGAACGGCCCCTAAGATTCTCTTTGATGTGACAGTGCTAAATTTTAGAGGACAGAAACGAACAGACTGAAGTTTACACATGCTTTGCTTCTCCACATACATTCATTGCATTCTCTCTCTCTCTCTCTCTCTCTTCTAGAGCTGCTGCTGTGCAGACCTAAGGAACAGACCCTTAATAGGAAGGACCTAAGTTCTCTAGGGCCATATAGGGGCTGGCGAAGAAAATGGAGGACAAATACAGAGTAATTTTCCACAGAGCAATCATGCTCCTCTTTTCAGAAATTCAAGAATGAGAGCTCGGCGTGCAACTGTTTTTGTTCCGTGTCCTGTGTGAAGCGTAGTCACTCGCTATGCATTTGTCTCTCTGACTCTCTTGCACTGGAGTACTCCTCATCACTTGTTTACGCATATGAAATACAGATCACGAGATCACAACATCAGTATTTTTCTTGTTAAAAGGGGTCCACCTAATCTTGATCGACAAGATGTTTCCTTATTCCGTAGAGGTTCTCCATACCATAATGTACTGATGTTGTGATCTCGTGATCTGTTTCTGCTAGAGTAGTAACCTAGAGTATATAGCCATCCAGTCTTTCTTAAAAAACAAAAAGGCGTTGCTTGCTGCAAGGGTTCTGGCGTGGTACTGTGGTAACTGTTGATATGAATGATAGTATTACTGTGCAAGGGCGGCTCATACGCTGTTCTTGATTAGGGCCCGTTCGTTTCCTGTCCTCTAAAATTTAGCACTGTCACATCAAAGAGAATCTTACTATTTATGAATATTTCGATCAATTTAATTACAAAACACTCTTGATAGATTGGTTCTAATTTTCGAGATGAATCTAATGAGCTTAATTAATCTATGTTTTGCTAAAGTGATGCTACAGTAACCGTCTTCTAATCATGACTTAATTAACCTCATTAGATTCGTCTCGTAAATTAGTCTAGGATCTGTAATTTATTTTATAATTAAACTTTATTTAATACTCATAAATAGTAAGATTCTTTTTGACGTGACAGCTCTAAAGTTTAGACCCTGGAAAACGAACACACCCTAGGCAGGAAAAGGTTTTCTCTGAGCAGTACTGGAGCGTCCAAAATGTTCAATAAAATCCAAGACAGTATCATGCACGCCCATCTGCATATTCATGTTGCATGAAAACATATAAATCACACAATAATTCTACGATTTCCTTGTATCCGACATAGTTGCATTTACTGTGTTGATAAGTGTGCTCTAATCTCATCTTACTTTTGATTCTATATTTATCTAGTTTACTTGTTATCTTCGCATCTTAATGTATGTTTTTTTCAATACATCTCTATCTCTATCTTCATCTCTCGACTTCCCATTTCCTATTCATTCATATTTTTCACCTCTTCTTAATCTCCATATATTCAAGGCTAAAATGATATACTTCATAACATTTCAAATAGATGAAATTCAATTTTTAGTGAACTTCATACATTTTCTTCTTTCATATGGTTCAATTCCCCAAGTGTCATTTTGCGTTCGCGTGCATTTATTCTATATGGCTTTCTCTAAGAATACTAAACTTATTGAGAATTAATGCTAGGATTTAACGATTGGAAAAAAGTGTGACGGCTTCAAGAGGATTCGTAAAAAAAAATTGTGAGATATCCATAGAAAACAAGGAAGAAATTAAACAAGAGCGGCGCTGCGTGCGCACTATATATATATATATATTTCCAGTTTTCCACAACACAATTGCACGGAAACTCTTGAATCCGATCGTATCCCATCACAGTACACCCTACGCACGCATTGGTACCCAAAAAAAGTGTAGTACTGCAAGCTAAGCTAGCTCGCGGTTAATTCAATGCGCGCGGAATGTGGGATGCCTGCATATGCTATCGCTGCCGCGCGTACCTACGAGTTCATCAGTCCATGAGGCAATCATGACAGAATATCCTCACGTTCCCGATCGAGAGGGACTACTAATAAACAGGATCTGTTATCCGCGCGTTTTCCTTTCATGTTAACTGAACTTAGTCTCATCTCTAATTTGTTTCTGTTAACTTTAGTTGTAAATGTAACTTGATGATGCATGCATGGGCTTATGCTGCCGTGATATGCATCTGAATTTCCTGGCAATGGGTCAAAATTTGGAGTAGGTAAGTCCAAATGGTATAGAACTTTATGTTTTCACGGCAGAAGGAAAAACAAGCAGGGACGACTAACAAGCAGGAACATGCATGCATGCAGCAGTTAATCTGATTACGAATAATCGATCAATTGATACCTCTTTCTCACTTTTGGTAAGTCTTGTTGAGTACTCATTGAGGTAACAAGTTCTACAAGGTTTCAGGTAGCATGAAGCATATGTTTGCTGGGCTTATATATGCTCTGCCGTGTGATGCGCATCTGAAATTCTTGGCGATCGGTCATAATTTGGAGTAGATCAGTCCCAATGGTGTAGAACTTTATGTTTTCACGGCAGAAGGAAAAACAAATTCCAGTCAATCCGACAGAGAACTGGACATTATTGTTTGGAAGGAAGCGCGCGGGCGTGATTCAAGACGCGTATCAACTCTCACATCACACACGCTTGTGATTTTTGCCCCCAGCCCCAGCTCGATGATGGTCTGAACACGCCTCACCTCCTTCGTTTAATTTCCACACACCCCACATTGCGCTGCCGTGCGCGTGGTGTGGGTCGGTATGGCGATGGCATTTGCTGTAGCTGCCGGAAGAGTCTCCTGGCTACGCAAGCTAGGTTGAGGAGGAAGCAGTTGCCATATGGGGGAGCCTGCCTTTCTTGCATAGTCCCCACATGCCGCTTCTCATCTCCTTTTTCTCTCTCTGTGCTTGTTGCAAAAGCTTTCTTCTCGTGTGTCAACTTCACTTGTCCCTCTCCAAAAGATATCCCCACGATCCTCCGCTCAGCTGAATCACCATGCAGTCATGCACCTTCCTACTAGTCTATTGCATTGCATGGTGCAAAGCTTTTAGTAGCTCCTATAGCCCCTATAGCTGCAACCTCCATATATACCCTCATGCCTCTCCTTGTACAGGCCCAAGCCAAACCCTTCCGGAGACACTTGCCGCAAGCACAAGAACAATGCAGCAGCAGCAGCAGAAGCAGCTGAGTCTGGGCGAAGGTATCGCCGGCAATGTGGGCGGGAGGAGCGGTGGCGGCGGCGTGTCGGTGTGCCGGCCGAGCGGGTCGCGGTGGACGCCGACGCCGGAGCAGCTGAGGTTTCTCAAGGACCTCTACTACGCCCGCGGCCTTCGGTCGCCGACGGCGGAGCAGATCCAGCGCATCACCGCCATGCTGCGCCAGCACGGCAAGATCGAGGGCAAGAACGTCTTCTACTGGTTCCAGAACCACAAGGCGCGCGAGCGCCAGAAGAAGCGCCTCGTCAACCTCGACGTCAGCGCCCCGCCGCCGCCGACCTCGGCATCCTCTCGCTGTCGCCGTCAGGTTCCCTTTTATTTATCTGCATCTTGCTCGCTCATGGTTCACTAGACTTCATTCCGCTACGTCTCCTTCCTCCAATAATGAGTAACTGAATGCATGATGCAGGCGCTACGTCTCCTTCCTCCACCTTGGGCATGTACACCTCCGGAAATGGCTCCACCTTGGGCATGTACACCTCCGGAAATGGCTCCACCTTGGGCATGTACACCTCCGGAAATGGCGGCGCCTCGGCTGTCCAGCTGGACGCAACGGCCTTTGATTGCGACAGCAACACTGCCATGGCCACTGCTACCGAGGGATGCTTCCTCCAGGTAATTGGCCATCACACGGTGCAGAATTTATATATCCCCGGCCCGTGCTGGCTACCTGCTGACGTGCTCGTGCAGGACTACATGGGCGGCGTGGCGGCGTCGCCGTGGGCATGGTTCGCGTCGCCACCGGACCAGAGGACGTCGACGCCGGAGACGCTCCCGCTCTTCCCCACCGGCGACGACGACACCCGCCCGCGGCCGCGCCAAGTTGGAGTCCCGGGCGGCAGCTACTACCTTCCCGAGCTCCCGTTCTGGGGTGCCGCTCCCACAGCTGCGACCAGTACCACTACAGTTACCTTCCAGCAGCAGCACAGCTTTTACAGCTGCAGCAACAACAGCCACGAGACGCAGGACGCGGCAGCGGCGTCCCTGGAGCTCAGCCTCAGCTCCTCCTGGTGCTCCCCGTACCATGCCGGAACCATGTGAGAGCTGTGCCTGTCCATTGCACTGGGAACAATGTTCCTGTGCCTCATGAGAGTACTGCTGTCTTATTAGGCTCTTAATTTGCTTGCTTGTTTGTAGTAGATTTTAGAGATTTCTGGCACTATTTAGTTACGATCCGTGCCACAGGCATGTAATGCCCTGTTGCCGGGCTGTGCGTGGTGTGGTCCTCCAGTACTAGTAGCCGCACTCGCTGCACTGCGCGTTAATAACAGCGTCGTGCAGTCAGTGAAGCTTAGTGGACCGCTGCTTGTTCTAATGTGTTTGGGGCAGGAACACTGTTGTGTCAAACTTGTCGTGCCCTTTTGTGGTTTCCAGAAAAAGAAATGAAGCCTGCTGCCTGTCTGCTGCCCCCCTTGCTTGCTGCTCATCTGTTGAGACCTTCATCCTGTTTTTGTTTCTAGTTTCAGTATGCCAGTTTTTTCAGTTCAGCCTTTTCAAGAATGGACCCTATGCCAGTATGTTCCTCTTGCAAACGCTACATTATTTGATTTTACAGCAGGTTTGGTTTAGTTCATTTAGTACATGTTTTGGTCTCATAAACATGATCAGGGTTCAGGTGGTATGAAAACTGAAATCTCTGAATCTAAGTTTAGCTACGTTATTTGATTTTACAGCATGATCAAACGTTTGGTTTAGTTCATTTACATGTTTTGGTCTCATAAACATGATCAGGGTTCAGGTGGTATGAAAACTGAAATCTCTGAATCTAAGTTTAGACATGAACCGACTTAATTACAGGAGTCCAGCCTAGTTGTCTAACAAAATCAAACGGCTCAATTGGGATAGAAAATCTTCGTAACTGTATCCATTCATATCATCAATGTAGCTAATGTAGTAACAACAGTTGACAAGTGTGCAAAAACTTGCTTCCATGGAACAAAGCTTGGAGCACTCTGAATAACCACGCTGCACCTGGGATGACAGGATCACGCAGATCATGCCTAACAATGGCTTAAAGGGTTCATCTAGCTTCCAAGTCTGTGATGTGGGATCACAATTTCTTGCTAAGGCCATGGAAGAAGCGGTGCTTCCTTCTTCTAGAGTGCTTTCGGTGCACTCTGGACATGATGTGTGGTGAGAAACAGACCTATCAAATCAAGTGACATCTATAGTGAGTTGATGTTTAATTACTGGTTACCTAATAAGAGAATCAAGTGGAATGCTCACAGCCTCATTAGATGCATTATTTTGTCCTCAACCAACTAATACAAACATCCTTTTGATGAAGCACAGGAAGAAACTTTGTTATTCCTTAAAAGAAGACATACCTTTGAGTTATTACGAACACCGTAAGAAGAAAGTGAAGAATTGTCATCTATCAACTTTTCGTTATGATGTGTCAGGCAGTAGTTATCCCAGACATGCTTCCTGGACCAAACAGAAATAGCATTTTAAAGGGTACAACCAAATAACTTAATACAATAACACAGAGCTCAGAATTCTTATACATCCAGATAATGAGTAATAATGACAGGCAAAAGGTTCCATAAATAGCACCAACCAAAACAGCCTCTTGATTAGAGAGGAACTAAATTTCACTTAAGATAAACTACAGGATACCTCACTCACACTGTCACAAAGGATTCCGAATTATCAAGTACTACTCATATAACAATAACTTGTTGCAAGAACATCGAGGATAAGATGGCTCGGTAAGTACAACTTCAGAGGTGTTGTTTACCAGTAATTATATGGTGTGATTATTTGACAAACATAACAATAGGATTCCCCATTAGTTTAATTGCTAGAGCTTTTAACATAACATATAATAGGGGTTTAAACTCATAGTTGTAAAAGAACTAACATATTGACTTCTATCCGCATTATATACCAAAAAAAAAAAGTAGATCAATGCAAAACCTATAGTCCGCAAAACAACAGTGCAATCCTCCAATTTCAGAATAACAGTTCCAATAATGCGCTATGCTAGTCATACGAAATACTCTTTCCATGGAGTATTCTTGTCCATATTCTAGGTAAATTTTTTATCAGATATAAATATCAAGCAGCATGGAAATTTAAGAATGGTTGGAAGGCACCTGAAGATACTTTAGGAGCAAAAAGCTACAAATATCATTTATAAATAGTTTACAGTGTTGAATAGTGGCTTGTGCACTTCTAAACAATTTTAAAACAATTGATCAACAACTTCTTCATGCCCATGGACTATAGTGCAGCGAGATCAAATACTGTACAAAAAACATTCTAAAATCATTCAAAGTTTCAGAAAAAATAAGAGGAAGGGCCACCTAGCTACATGTACACGTGTTCAACAATTCATCAATCCTAAGACTGACTCCAACAATCCATTGCAAATTTGAGATGTTTGCATCTGGTGCACAGTGTAGATGAAGGAAGCCAAAAGTTCTTGTCTCCAACAGTGCACAGAGCAGGAAAGGTAAAAGGGATGTACACCAGTCCGGCCTTCAAACCATCGAACGCTCGCCTCACCCGCCGGAGCACCGGTCTCGCGCGCCAGCCCCTCACGCCGCCACACGGGAGCTCGAGCCCCCGCTCCATGCTGTGGCCGGCCTAGCCAACGCGCAAGCTCGAGCCGCGGACCCATGCGCGCGTGCGGCCTCGCCTCCCCGTGCGTGCTCGAGCAACCGCCCCATGCGCGCGTCCTCGCGCGAGCTCGAGCCGCTGCCTCCGCCTCCATGCGCAGGTCCCTTACGCCGCCGCGCATGACCTCGAGCCGCCGTCGGCCCCGTGCGTGCGGGCGACCTCGCCTCCCCGCGCGAGCTCGAGCCGCCGCCACCCCGAGCGCGCGGGCGACCTCACCTCCCCGCTCGAGCTTGAGCCGTTGTCGCCCCCGTTCGCTTGGTCAGCCATGTGCTCCTCCTCGGCCCCGGGAACACGCACCATCTCGACCTCGTTGGCCTCCGCTAGGGCCTGAGGTCCGCCGAGCGCTGCTCCCCGCCGGATCCAAGCATGGCGCTTCTGGTCCGCGCCGCCGCTCCTCTTCCCTTCATGGTCTGCCGCCCCTCTGCCCTTCGAGGTCCGTCGCCACTGCTCTACCCGCTCGTCTATCCGCTGCCAACGCCCTCCGTGGCCGTGGGCCAGCCATATGCATTCGAAGAGAGGGTGTGCAGTTTTGCATCCCCTCTCTCTTCCAAGGCAAATATGCCTAAGGTGTTGCCTCCTCTGTTGGAGAAGAATACACCGTGAACAGTGACGTCTGAACATGCATTTTTGCCTTTGCATAGCAACTGTTGGAGTCAGTCTAAGTAGGTCAGTCTCAGTCGTAAATGCAATGAAAAGGACCTGAATCGCTGAAGTGGACCAGATGCATATATACAGAGTGCCAAAGTGGAACAAGATGCATAGATACAGAGAGTTCTGGCAAAATCAAAGTAAAATACATCTCGGTTTTCTAATATCTCTTGTCAGTATAAACATTGCCCCACATGCAGTAGTACCTCGGGTTACTCCACTAACAGTCTAGCGTTCCTTAGTTGGAAGGACGAAGGACATTTAGAAACTAGGATTCCCCAGATTAGAGTGAATTAGGTACTAATGTACTAGTTGCCAAGTAAACAGATACGAGTAATGCAAAACAGGAACCAGTTAGTCAATGCCATGGTATGCAGACAATGTACTAGTTTGCTTACCATGAGATATGACGATGGCCCATCTGTTCCTGTTCTATCTCGTTTATCTTCTTCCTGATAGCCAGCTTCAAATCCTTGACTGTAGCAGTGTTCAGCACCGCGACATCTTTCATATCGAGAAAAGGAGACGAAAATCAGAGCTCAATTAGGACAAATACAAGGATTATCTGATCTGCTGAATGGAAATTTGATGAAAATTTGAGAACAAAATGTGTACCTAAGGAGGTGTTGTCCAACTTGACGATGGTCACCCTCATGGCGCTGCCGAGTTCAAGGTTTATCAGCGTGTCAACGTCGGCGAGGGAGGGCTTCCTGGGGACGTCGGCGAGGATGGGGTCGTCGAGAAGCGTGAAGAGCATGGACTGCAGCCTAGCTTGCTTGGCCTCGCTGCTCTGGTAGGCGGCAAGCTCCTCATGCTTCGCAGAGACTGAATCCATCGATCCCACTGACCAAAGGCCACAGAAAACGATTTCCTCAGTTCCGCGGCGGTAAGCGCGCCCCACAACGGCGGCGCAGCGGCGAGCTCTGCCGGAACCAGGAGAAAGGGGATCAGGGTGCCTGAAACTGATGTCTGTGTTACCGACATGTGGGACCAAGTTCCAGATTAAGGAACTTCTCACCGCGTTAACAGCCGTCCGATTGGAATAGGAATCGATTAGACGGCGATCCCTGCGGTTGCATCTATAAGCTTCTAGTAACATCAGCCATTGTCGCGAAGGATCAAATA
The DNA here is from genome assembly GCA_031894775.1 of Chloris gayana. Classification (NCBI taxonomy): domain Eukaryota; kingdom Viridiplantae; phylum Streptophyta; class Magnoliopsida; order Poales; family Poaceae; genus Chloris; species Chloris gayana. Next base: position 327,710 of record JAUNZO010002462.1, on the reverse strand, counting down.
TATATATCGCCGCGACTGCAAGCCCTAGTCGCCGGCCGCCGCCTTCCTCGTCGCCGTTGCCGCCAACCTGTCAGATCGCAGCCGCCTCGACTCGTCTCGCCGCCAACCCGGCCGCCAGCCAGGGCGTTGCCGCCTCAACCACAGCCCGCCGTCCGCGCCGTCCGTCCTTCCCCGGCAGGTAAGGTAAGTCCCCGCGCTCGCGGCGCCACCCTCCCTCTCCCCGCGCGCGACGGCGAGCTAAACCATTGTCCTTGTGCAGTGTAGATATTGTGCTGTGCTGTGCTATGGTTCAAATAAAACATACACCTGTATTTCATTTTAGATGTTTTGATAAGCTTGGTTATTTGCGGTGAATTTGAGTTAACTGAACACTACATCGAAATTGACAACATGATAACCTGAAAGTCTGTTTTGAATATGTTCATGACAATTTGTTTAAAGCTCTATTTGCAGTAGGTTTGGGGATTCACTGTATTTATGTTAATTTTGATTCAGTATTCTTCGCCTTGAATGAACTTTATCCATATTTAAGTTTTATAACGTGGTTGTTGTTTGGCAAACTTATAAAAGAGTTTTTTATGCTAGTGATGAATAGTTGAACTGTTTGTGTTGGTGGTGCTGCAAAAAATCTCATGGTGTTTTCAACAAATATAAGTGTTCCTTCTGGCTGTTCTTTGATCTAGTTGACTCCAAGTCAGTTGTGTCAGCTTTGAGCCATTTTCTATGGCAGATAGTGGGAGCAACAGATCTCAAAATTATCAAAAATATGAATTAGATGTATGTGTAGTTAACATATATGCATTAATGTATTATGTGTATTTATGTAAACCCAGCTACTTATGCCAGAAAAACAAAGGCTAGAATACATTGTTTATCCTCATTTTTTTATAAATAAAACCTATGGAATTTGTTAGTGAAATTCATTTGGTACATTGACTGTTTGAATGCGCTTCTCATAGGCTCTCTGGGTCCACCACTTGATAGTGGACGAGTGTGGAATGTGGAAAGGGTCCTGGTTGCTGATTAGGACGTTTGATTATGGGGGTTGTTCAGTAGATTACATTTTCTGATCCTACACGGATCTTGAAGGGAAGCATAACTAATTACGGAGATAGATTTATGGGAATGATATATGATTCTTTATATGCAACTTCAGTAATAATTGTTTGTGTAATTAAGTTGTCAGGACAATTTAGAGATTTTACTGCTTGAACTTTGAAATTAGTATATGGACTCTTCTTTAAACTGTGTTTCTATAGTGTACTGCAGTGGACAGGCATGTTGATAATGGCTCCACGGCTACTGGTTTGCATCAATCATGTCTAAGTTATAATTAGGCCATGGTTAGGTTATTCGTGTGCTGTGCTGCGGGTCGTGTACACTTATCTGACATGTTTTTCTTTAAAGCATTTCTTTCTACCAAATTAATTTCTCTTACCAATAATTTTGTTTTGAAATTTTGTTCGGTTGAGTCTACTTTGAGAGATGCCCTTTAAAATTAAATTAGAGATCAACTATAGTAATGGCAATATTATAAGTGGAAACTAGTCTCAGCTTCACCATTTATAAGTCAATTTTATCTGTACAAAATGGTTTTAGTCAGCATTACTCATCTTCTTGAATGTAAAGGTTTTTTGTATTTTAAATTCAATAGCCTGATTGATGCTTGACATAGTTCAGAAAAAAATCTCTAGTGAAAATTTATTTGTAAATAAATTGAAAAAACTGGTTGATGCACGTCATTGTTCGAAAAGAGGTTTGAATGTACCGATGAATGATCTGCTTCTGTGGGCATGCTACATTAATTTCGTCAGTGTTTGCAGCAGATAAGGGAGGAACTTTCTACTTGTGGACAGTTTTTTCTAAACCTCCTTTTGTGTTTTAAGCATATATACAAACAAAAGATTTCTCTTTCCCTGTACGCAATTAACCTTTTAGCGATAGATTATGGCATTGCATGATTCTTACGTGACTGCTATTTCACTATGATTTCACAGGACTATAGGAGCATCTAACAATTAACAACTATGGCAAAGCATCATCCTGATCTCATTATGTGCCGGAAGCAACCTGGCATTGCTATTGGTCGCCTGTGTGAAAAATGCGATGGGAAGTGTGTCATCTGCGACTCGTATGTGCGCCCATGTACGCTTGTCCGGGTGTGTGATGAGTGCAACTATGGTTCATTCCAGGGAAGGTGTGTTATCTGTGGAGGTGTTGGCATCTCAGACGCGTACTACTGCAAGGAGTGTACGCAGCAGGAGAAAGATCGAGATGGATGTCCTAAGATTGTCAACCTTGGAAGTGCCAAGACTGATCTCTTCTACGAGCGTAAGAAATATGGTTTTAAGAAGAGATGATTGGGATGATGAATTTGTCAGGCTCTCTTGGCCTCATGTAACGTTCTGTCCTGCTGGTGCCTATTGAGATAGGTGTATTGCAAGCATGCTATGATTTGATACTAATGAGGATAGACCTGATACTCTCTGTAATAACTAAATATTCGTGTAATGTTTTCCCTGTAATAACTAATCATGTTGTATGATCGAAGAGTCAGAGTGCCTCCTTATGCTGTATGGAAAATGTGTTAATGGCCATACATGAAATTGAAATCATGTCCTATTCATTGACATTGTATGCAACTAGTTGTTTGGTTGTGCTACTGTGGCGACCTGGTACAGTCTATGATTGTCTATGATTAAGTTGTTCCAGAGTGTGTTTTGTTTTGCTTGTCAGAGTATCAGCTTGAACAAAGTAATCAGTCTGGTTGAGCATGCAGGCATATTAGCCTGAGTGTATGTACAAAGTGTCACCTGCCTGTCCAGGATAATGTATCATGGGGTTGTGGTTGAGTTTTTTCAAATACTTTTCTTACCCTTTGGAACATGCATGCATTGTTTCAATGTTGCATGATAATGGCGTGACTTCCCTCGCCATTGTCACTGACATTTACTTCGAGACAATTCTTACTCTTGTTCAGACACCGTGATGGTGAAACTGCGTGGTGGTTACCTTCCCGTTTGTGAAAGGCTGGAAGCTTGTGCAGTGGATTACCTGTGCCTGCTCTTGCCACCTTGAGCACAAGTTATATGCAAGGTTCGAAGTGCATGACAAGTTTCCTCAGTGTCCCTCGGAGGAAGAAAGAATTACTAGTACTAATCTTCCTTTGTTCTAGAAAAAATACAGTTAATGAGACAGGCACTGGTGGTGAGAAGCACGCCCGGTCACATGGCACTGCCTTCCACAAGAGGGAAGAGTCTGCAACCAGGGTAGCCCTTGAATTGTAATTATCGAACACACCAGATGAGATAACTGACAACCGTGAGAATGCCGGGCCCGGCACCATGAGCCAGGACAAATCGGAAAACCGGCCGGTTAGCCGGACGAAATTTGATTTGTGGCCGCGCCGGTCGCAGCCCGGTTAACCGGCCGGTTTCTCCTATTGTCTACATTTGCCAGCACAAGCAGAAATTGCAATAGAATCAAGAAAATCTTAGAAAATAGGAAAAAATGCATTAACTGCCCTCAAATATTAATAATAATTTTAGACATAAATTCATATTATATCCACTTCATAGGACACAACACAACCATATTGCCCAATGAAAAGTCAAATATAGTTGTCTAACTCATATTATTCACAAATTCATACAACAATAAGATTAATTGTACATAATACATAGAAAATATGATTTCACTCATGTTCCTACTATAGTTGTCCAAAACATAGTCTTCAACAAATAATTATACATCAAGAAAATTTGGGAGAGGAGTGGCTAATTTACCAAGCATAATGCTGCTAACTGTACGCTTTGACCGGTTAACCAACCGGTTATATGGTTCTATAGCCTTTTTACCTTTATTTGAATTCGTAGAATTTTTTCTATGTCAAACAACTTCAATTTCAAATTATTCTTTTACTATAAATCTTTATTTCTTCTCTAGTTTTTTAACGAATTTTTTTATACAAAATTTTTCAAATTTTGAATTTGAACTGCATATCTGCCAACCTAAATAAGAACTGCCCGGAACGGCTATCAAGTAATCGGTTAACTGCCGGTTAACCCCGGTTCTTTGAACCCTGGCCCACACGCGACGCAACCGGCAACCGCTGCTTCTCCAGGCGCGGCGAAAAACCGAAAAAAAGGGCTCGGAAACTAAAAATTATAATCGAGCCCACCGCCGTCCTCCACTGCCTTAAAAAACGGTGCGGAATTCGGCGAAGAAAAAGGGGAAATCAAATCAAATCAAATCGAACTCCGCGACGAGAGAATCCATCCAGGGCAGGCAGCCAAAGCCGCCGACGCCAGCACATCCGCCTCCTCCTCACCACCACCTCCCGTCTCCCCTCCTCCAAATCCCCCCACCTCCATCAGCCGCCGCCGCCGCCGCCGCCGCCGCCTTCCCGTGCGGGTGTACCCATCGCCGTGGAGGGGGAAGAGCGCAGCATGGACCCAAACCCTTGATGACCCGATCTCGTGCCGGGACCCGGGAGTTTTGCCCCTTTTTCGATCGCCGCCTTCTTGCCCTGCCTAGGGTTGCCGCGCCGGTAGATCGGTTCAGGTTGTGTTGGTTTGGGGGAGGAGGCATCTGAAGCAATGATGGGGTCGAGGCGGTCGAGCCGCGTGTCATGGGCCACCGGACCCAATCTCTGCAAGGTAGTGTTCTGATCACACCTCACCGGCCACGGCGAGGAGAACGATACTCGCGCTTCCCACCTACCTTGAAGTTTTCAAAACGCTCCTCATCTGAAGATTTCGATAATGCTTAATCGCGTGTGCCTTTGTAGTTCATTGATTTAATCCCTTGTTTACAATGGAGCAGCTGCCTACTTTTTTTGTTAATTGTTTGCTAAATGCGCGCCTTCCTAAAACGAACATTCACCTTTTGAGTTCCAGAGAAATGCCATGGTCATGAAAGCAACTGAGATGGATTCCGCTCTTGATTTGCGAAAATGAGGAAGTATTGCTGTTTTTCAGAGGTATAGAAAGCAACGCTGAAAAATCAAACCAAATAAAAAAAGAATTTCGTCGGTACAGATTACAGTGTAATCACCCAAACAAATAAGCAAGATTGCGATTTGGGCAAAAAAACAGTAAGTAGTTATTAAATAAATAAACACCCAAATACCTAATTGGTAGTCACACATTGACTACTTTTGAGGAATCCTTGTTCACCCGTTAAACATCTTAACTGCTATATCTGCATCCCTAACATTTAAGGTAGATGCTGATAAAGTAGAACTCAACTCTTAATTTTTCTCTAGAAAGGATGCATAATTTATGCTGTCTATAGCATAATAAATGGAGTGCAGTTGTGCTGACTTCAGGTGCATATTTTAAATCAGCGGACGTTTAATTAATAGGCACCATACAGATTTTAGTCACTGTTTGTATTCCAGTGCACTGCAGTTTTGATTTACCCCTCCCACCAATGTAAGCGCATGGTGCCTACAAAACATGAATATAGCCTCATAACTTTGACAGAATTCATCCTGTATACTCAGCATATATATTCTGTAGCCACTAAATTCTACAATAGCCATACTTACTTTTGCATCATTTGTAAGGTTTATATTTTTGAAAAACAAAACTCTTAAAAGGGGTTAAGCGATGTGCCAAAACTTAACCTTATTTTCAACTCCGCGACTCTGTAAATTCTTTTCTACTGGAAGTTTAAGTAAAAATGAAACACATCACCATTCATTTCCTTGAACATGAATATTTTAGTTTGGGGATTGGTGCGTACCAATATACGATGTAGTTTATTCTATATGTTACTTCTAAATGATATATTGTTTTTTTAAAAAAATTAAGCAGTCAACCTCCTGAAAGGAGTGAAAAGTTCACACTGCTTTACTATCGAAATATCTGTAGAAACTTCTGTTTTGATGATAATGGTATCTTTTATGTCAAACACTATTGCACATTAGCACATAATGTTCTACTGCATTTTTTTCTTTAAATGTAGCTGAATTACCCAAAAGATTAATTTCCGCTTGTTATTTGATAAGACAATATCTGTTCTCCCACCACATTCCAGTAGTATGAGTTTGGGTTGTACATGACTGCAGCCCCAGTGAACTCATTTTGTGATGCAGTATCCTGCTAGTTGATTGCCGATCTGCTGTGAATGAATGCATTAATGGAGGATATGATAGTCATGTGTTTTGTGGCTTTTTTTTAAAAAAAATAGATAAGCCTTCTTGATGAAGTTTTGGTCTTCCAGAGAAGAAATGTTTCTTATCTAGCCATGTGTTCCAGCTCATCTGTTTTATTGCTTGCTGTGCTTTCACGAAAGTGTAGTAAAGCTAATTGGTTGGGCTTGTGGCTAACATCAGCCCTCCCAAAAGGGCAAAAGTTTTCATGAAATAGAACACCCCTTTACCTCCAGTGGACCACTGCATCAAGTATGTTGTCTCATTCTTGTTATGTATCTGATGATATTTTATAAATGAGAGATATCTGTATGCATGATATTGATTGCAAAAACAGAATTGTCATCCCATGCAGATCCGAGCTAATATGACATTTACGTAAAGTTAATATAGTCTATGGTAGACATGAACTGCATGTTTTCTTTTTTTGAAAAAAAAATGTCAATAGTCATAACTGAATTTGCAATGTGTAAAACCAGTACAATGTTTGGAAGAATCACTGGATACTCCATAAAACCAGTGCAATAAAGTTTGTGTGGTTTTATTCAGGATCCATAATCTACTTCTACCGAATCACTGGATACAAATTGTGCTAGTTCTCGGAAAGAATTTATTTGTCATATTATGTTTTTGTAGCTCATATCATTTCATAAATATACCCGTTTCAAGGTTCAGAGTGAGATACTAAATATCATGATAAAATGCCAAAAGGCCCAAAAGGTTCACATGTTTAAAGCAGTTTTGCAATATCAAACATTCTCCATGCATATTCCACTCCATGAACGTGTGGAATTCATGAATCATGATTATTGTGAATGTTTCAAATAAGATTGTGCTATTTCAGTAGTCTGATGGATAATGCGGAGCTCCTATATTGTCATATGTGATAACTGGATTTTGTATTTTGTTTGAAGAGCATATTTATTGTAATCTGAACTAATGTTAGCTCTTTGAAAGTAGTTATTATCATATCACTTTGGTATTATTGTTGAATTTATCGGCCTCAAATGTAAATTTACTAGATCCCTGATCATTTGTGTGATAAATAGCAATGCTAAGAAACTTTATAAATATGTCAGGTAAGGCTTTTCCTGTCAGATGATTCCCCTTCTCAAGCTGGATTAAGACCACAAGACAATCTCCAAGCAAAAGGCTCATGGTTAATGCATGCAGCTGGTCCAAGCACGGATGATTCCCTGCCACCAGGCTTCGAAACATTGCAGCCAACCAACAATGTCAAAATTGATGTTGCTAAAGTCCCTGTTATTAGGTGGAGATGCCCACCAAAGGTATATGATGACTACAAGCATCACACTACTAATAGTAAGATAATTTTCAGGTCATTGAATTTTTCGATTTTCTATTATTGATTGCAGATGGTGCTTAGCCCTGATTGGCTTGTTGTTGCTGGAGAAGAAAGTGAGGAGGCTTCCTTACAGAATGAGAGAATATTTGGAGCCCTTGAGGCTATATATCCACGCCCATCAAACATTCCTCCAAAGTAAGCGACCTACATATTGGTTTACAATTCTGCAGATTTCACAAGTATCATTCCTCATTTGCCGCCTTTTCCAATCCAGCCCATTTGTGTCTCCTGATGTGACTGACTGCCATTATGATGACTCCCGAACCCAGTTGGTTCCTTTGATCCCTATTGAAGAGGATGATGCTTCTGATCAGTTGGTAGAGCCTCATATTGGTCTACCAAACAATTATCATCAGTCAGATAAGTATGAATCTGCAGTAATCAGTGTCCCACGAGTTTCAGATTCTTCTATTACCGCAACAACAAAACACCAGACCAGTGGTCTCATTGGTGCAGCAAGTGCTGGTATGCCCAATGAGCCTGATGTTGTATTGGCTGCTGCATCTGCTGCATACACTGCGTTTATGCAAAGCAATCAAATGGGAGACATGATTGACCAGGATCTACTCATCAAAATACTAAGTGATCCTGCACATCTTGAGAGATTAATGAAAGAATATGGCACAGTTAAACATGAACAATCAACAACCAGTGCTGTTGTGGCTCCAATGTTACCTGGGGCACAGCCCCAAATGGCAGCAACTGCCCTGCCCTCCTTTTCAGATCCAGCGGTAACATATAAGAGCATGAGCCCTACTCTGCCGCCTCCACCACCTGTGTTAAATCGGCTGCCACCAGCTGTTCCTTCAGTTTCTATGAATCCTCCAGCAAGTTCAAGTCAAGCAATTAACTTTTCAAGGGGTATCAACTATTACAAGACCCTCATCCATCAGCATGGAGGAGAAAGGCAGGAAACACTTGAACAGCATGGAACGCAGTTTGGAATGTATCAGCAGCCTAATCCTACACAGACCACTGTTGACGTCGCAAGCAGTGGTACTGCGCAAGGCCAATATAATAAGGTAAGGCATACGAAGCCCTGTGCGTACTTCAACACAGCCAGGGGGTGCCGTAATGGTGCAAACTGTACATTTCTGCATGATGTGTCAGCCGCGAGAAAGGAGCAGCCAAAAGGAGCAAAACGGTTAAAATTAGACAGCAGAATAGCGGGGCAGTATTGAGCAGCTATTGATTTTTGACCGTTGTTTATTTTTATTTTTTTTGGCCCGGTTCAGTAAATATTGTGCCGCCGCTCCTTATTTCTTTCAATTTATTTACATTTGTTATTTATCTTTGCTGACAAGGAAAAAATGTTTTGAAAGAAAGAGAAGATATTGCATGGTTAATTGGATCTTCAGTTTTAACTGAATCGATTGTCTATCACGCTTTGAAAGAAAGGGAAATATTCCATGGTTAATTGGATCTTCAGTTTTCTTCAGTTTTAACTGAATCGGTTTTGTCCGTCACGAGTATATTGCAGTTTTAGTTTCGCATGGTTTTGTCGGCTTGAAGGAGCGGATAACTGAAACAAATACATTCTTTACTTCTGCAGTTCTGCTCATATGGAGCTATATTTATTTATGATACGAGTCCAAGAAACTTACTACGTAGCGACGACGATCCCCAACGTATTTGGCTTTGGAAGAAGTCCTTTCTCCCTCCTTCAATTGTTGCTAAAGTCTAGATTTCTCTCCTTAACTCCAAAACCGTTCATTCTACGCAAACCGGTCATTTTACCCCCTTTCATGGTTTTTGGATTTCTGGAGCGGTTTTAAATTACGTGGTAGGTGGAGTCCACACATCAGCGCTAGTGGAGCTCACACGTCACATTTCTCTTCTTCTCTCTCCTGTCTTTTTTTCTCTCTCTCCGTCCTGGCTGCCGCCGCCGCTCTCCGTCATCCTGGCCGTCGGCCGTCCTCGCTCCCCGTCATGGCCGCCACCACCGCCGCTCGGAACCTCGCCGTCGCCCCGTCCTCACCAGGCGAGGCCGTCGCCCCATGAGTCGTCGTCCTGCCTCTACGACCATCCTCGCCGAGCCGGGCCGTCGCCGCCGCCTCTCCGGCTTGGCCACACGCGCAGGAGGTGGCGACGGCAGCGGCCTCACCTAGTCGCGCGGAGGGGCGGTGGTCGGCCCCGGCCTGGTGGGTGAGAGAGAGAGAGAGAGAGAGAGAGAAGAAGAGAGGTGACGTGTGGGCCCACTAACGCTGACGTGGCACGCTGACATGCGGGTCCCACCTACAATAATAGCGAAAACCGCTCAAACAGTTCAGGATGTAGATGACCGGTTTTAGAGTTGAGGAAAAAATTCGGACTTTGGCAAGAGTTGAAGGAGGGAAAAGGACTTCTTGCCTTTGGCTTTTATAGTTGGTGTCGGATGATCGTGGCCCCGACTTGTGGGCTTGTGGCAGACCGTACGGTGGTGGCAGCAGATGCATCCATCCCAGCAGCGCGGCAGCGTGTCCCAAATCGAAGTCGTCGAGAATCGAGAGGCAGCCGCGTTTAGGCGTACGTCCTCACCCGCCTCTACATTTGTACAAACTACAAAGCGGCACGCGACATGGTTAGATGTTCTTTGTTTTTTAGACCCACATCGCTAGCTGCTACTGCTAGTTCACACAAACCATGGGCTCCGATCGTGTCTCAGTAGATATGGGCTCTGGCCATCAATAGGGATAGGGACCCGAAAGTGATTCCCCCAGCCCCAAAGGCCCAAGTATGCGCGGCACCCGCCACAAACCATCGACGGTCTTGCGCACAAAAGCAGAACAGCTGTAACTGTAACTACATGGAACCTCGATTCACCAAGGGAGTAACTCACTCCAGCAGATGATATGGAATGGATCAGATTTTCTCGTAAGGCTTTGGTCAAATTTTGGGATCTCGAGAGGCTTTTGTGATACACCGATTGTAAATTTGATTTTTGAGAGCACCATACAGACAACAATATCACCATTCAAATCGCGCACTACCGTCCAAGGTATAGTTGAGTTATGCAGCTGCAGGCACAGAAGAGATGAACTCTATCCACACCAACATAGACTTCAGTAATCAGTATTGCCAGATATAACAGACCAATCCACACTTTTCAGGCCGCTGTTCCATTACAAGTCAAGGGATATATTACACACAAATCACTATCAGTCAAATAACACTAGGCAATGACAACAAACGAATGTATACATATATCAAGAAGCTGCCGCTCTTCTTCCAACCACACTCAATGCTCCAAAGAACGAATGAAGAAAACAAAAGCTGACGAATTAGAGTTTGCGCAGAGAAGGCAAAAGGGCAATCTCAGCCATCGCGATACATCCATCTAGATATCTGATGGCACATCGCCAACGACATTCTGCTGCTGGGCGAATACTTCAAATGTGCCATCTCTTATCTGCATATGAATATTCGTTTAAGAGATTAAGACAACAGACGACAGATATATGGAAATGCTAGTAAGTGACAGAGTAGCTTTTCACATTTTGCCGAGCCTGGATATATGAAGGAATAAAATACTCACCAGATGAGCTGTGTGGAACAGTACCATTGCTCTTCACGTTTTGCTGAGCCTGAGACGATGAACGCTGCATGCGAGGAGATGAATCTTGTTTACCACTGGTCATGGGCAGAGAATGCCTTTTCCTTGGGAGGCTGTCTTGGACATCAGGGCTCATCTTTGGGGATGCATTAGCAGACGCCTTTGCTCTTGCAGATTCTGTAAACTGCATATAACTTGGCAATGGGTTGCTGTTACTTACACGAGGTTCTTGATCAACGTGTTCAGATTTAGTGAGCTTGCTTGAGTTCTCTCTCTTGCCATGCCTAAAATCCTTTGTAAAATTGTCAGTGCTGCTCCGCCCTACTGAATCACTGCTTGGACTAGCCAGTGACCTCTTGCTTGCATGGGACTTGGGCTTTTTGCTCCTGCCCTTTTTGGTATTAACAGAGACCTCGCTTGATGGTGTTCCATGAGATTCTGAAACAGTGACTCGACTCATTGGAGTCCCTTCAGGTGTCGCATAAGATTCAACAGGTCTTTCCAACTGGTTACAGATATCTGACTTCTCTTGTTCAACATGCGGCTCCTGAATAAGCTCGGGTTCGGTGGTAACATCAGGATCAGCCACATGACCATTTTGTTGGATCTCCTTGTGTGGCTCAGGTTCTACTTCAGGAGCATCCTTCACTTCAGAATGCACAACATTACTACCATTATCAGTTTTGTCAGGAGCGTAGTTTCTATTTTCCAGCGCTCCAATCTCCATCACAATTTCCCCACCATCACCTTCTGATCGATCTGGTGAATCTAGTGTAGAGGAAATTGATATTTCAGTGCCGCATTCTGAGGCAGCAACCAAAACTTTAGCATCATGGCCAGCTGAAGTAACTGCCACTCCTGCATCATTATTTTGCTTCGACACGGCATCGTCTTGGGAATGAGGAGTATTAACCTTGGCTTTGTTCGCCCCATCCAAATATGATGAACTGTTAGACCTGCTAACTGTTGAATTTGTGCTCAGCTCTTCAAATTTCAACTGTGCAGCAGCAAATGCTGGATTGCATGACTTCTTTGATCCAAACCTTTTACCTTCCATCGCCAATGTATGCTCAGTACTATCTGTGTCGCTGATGTCCTCATGGGATGGTTCAGGTTTCTCAGGAAGAGGGATGGGCTCCCTTGAAGCATCAGCATTCGTAGACTGTTGGTCGGAGAACTCCGAAGACTCTTCCATGACATTTTCTGTCCTTTGGTCAGTCACATGTTCGACATCCACATAGCTCTTTTCAATCAACTCTGGTTCAGGATCACATTTGATTTCCACCTCGGAGCCTTTATCCGGGATGTATGCACGAGCTTCAAAGGCAGTAGAATCAGATGGCTCTAATGTTTCGTTCACAGCATCAGGCACTAATTTGGGGGAAGATAGGCCCCTGTCTAAAGGAACAACTTGATCATCACACTGAGAATCTCCTTTCACCTTTTCAACTACCAACCCACCATTTTCTCTATGCTCTGGCAGGTGCTCTATAGCGACAGGTGGAATTAAGGATGTCCACCTCTCCATCCATTTCCATGTAACATCAGATTCAGAAGGATCACACTTTATGTGAGATGATTTTGAAGTCGACATGCTGCCCATGAGCTGACAGACGATACACATGTGAATACAAGGATATCCAAAAAGTACAAAGATTAGATTGAAATTTTCACTATAAAAGATCAACAGGTCTTACCTTCAGAGCAAATCCATTACAAAGTAACTTCTCACTTGAAGAATGATGAAGAGTGGTACCCTGCAGAGGAAAAAAATAACATGTCAATTCATTGAATTATGAAGCAAAACTTGGTTGTAACTTGTAAGAATATTTATGCAAGGATAATATTTCACATTCTAATACAAACGATGATTATCCTCTTAGACGTTAGGTCCATGTGCATGATAGTGGGATCACTTTATTCTCTAATGGGACCAGATGAATTTCACAATATCCAATAAGAAGCAATATGTGCACCAAGATGGATGGAAAGGAAAATTTCCAACACCACCAACAGCGAACAAACTGACAGTGCACACTAGTGTAACCTGCATATAACACCACTAAGCCTCACTCAACTGATTTAGCAAGTCAATTTCTGCTGTGTTAATACCTTTATCTCTGGGAATCTAATGCCATCGTATAAGTGATGCTTAGTTTGACTGGAACATGTAAATCTCATTTATTTTTACAAACACTGATCTCGTAATGTTCTTTCTACAATCTACATGCAATGCAATTGACACTAATTTTAAGCTAGTGTGAACTGAATATAAAACCTTTAATCACCTGAAACCTTCCAGCAGATTGTTGTGCTTGATGAGCCCTGACTAGGCCTTGCATTTTAACAATCCCAAGCAGACATTGTAATGCTTCTGCAGCTTGCCGTCTAACTAGATGTCCACGAATCACAGCTTGCAGTTTTGCAAGATCCTTGTAATTCGACAGTTCTTGCCTCGCCTAAGTCATGAAAATGGATAATATAGTAAGACGTTATAACAAGCGATACAATTTAGTATAAAACTAGAATTAAGCACAGAAATATACAATGCATGTCCTGATGCCAGACTGGATGACAATAGCTGCAGACTCCAACTGATCTTCCTCAGGTTTACTGCTCTCTTCAACCTGTGAGGTGATTTCCTCCTGCTTCAGCCCTGTCAATGACACAGGAACGCTTTCTTTTGGCTCCTCGATCAACACTTCAACAGCCTTTTCAGAAGCCTCTTCGACTGGATTTTCAGTTGTCCTCTCAGCTGGCTCCTCAGATGTTGTCTCTGTAACCTTCCCAGCTGGATCTTCGATCGGTGTGTCAGTTATTTTCTGAGTTACTTCTTCAGTCGGTGTGTCGGTTATCTTTTCAGCCAGATGTTCACTAGATTTTTCAATCATCTGGTCAGCTGGTTCTTCCATTGCTTTATCAACAGGCTTTTCGATGGGTTTCTCTGTCAGCTTTTCATCAGACTTCTCATTATGAAGAGGCTTTTCCTCTGGTTTCTCTTGATGCAGAATCTTATCATCTTGCTTGTCTTGATGCAGAGGCTTCTCCGAAACATAAGAGTACGCCGAAGAATAAGTATTGTTGCTTGGTGTAATGTCAGACTTTGCTTTGCTTGAACTAAGAGTTTCAGGTTCTGAGATGTCAGAGTTCTTCAAAACACGGTGCCTTGTAGACCTCCTACGAAAACTCCATCTGCTTTTGTCTGATATGGCCTTGTTCTGAAAGCAGCAAAAATGTACGTCAAACATTTGCCTAGAGCCATTATTGCATGGACTGAAAAAAAAATAACTTATTGCTTTCCAGACATATACAGAGCCTAAAAAGCAGCAAACATTGACATGTGCAGAACAGAAACGGGAAACACTTGTTGCTTTTCACACATGTACAAGGCCTAGATAATAGATTGTAAAAGTAAAATACATTTTTCATTAATCTTGTGCTAGTCACCACAGCAAATTCAAACATACAATCTTCAATCACTAGTCACATGAACAAATTAAGTCAAAAGCATACATTGATTCTACCTAATACTTTTACATTTGTCAACACAGAATTTCATACATTGTTTCTTTACAGACATCTTATCACAAGTTTAGTACTCAATTACTCACAGGATTTGTGGATCAATTTACTTCCAAAATAATAGTTCGGTTCTGTTTTAAGTAAATTGATACGGTTTAGGTAGTACTTAGGTGACATCAAACTTAAATGTGCCTTGTGTCCACAATATGAAGAGACAAACAGAATATCTTTTATTTCATTTTTACCTCCAATGATCCATCCAAACTCTGCACTTCTGTCAATACAGAAAAAATCTAGCCACGTCGCTACAACTGGCACAATTATATAGGCTGTTCCAGATCCCATTTCTACAAGTACAAGTTCCCCATGCGTGAATTCACGCCAATTAAATGGTGCGATTAGCTGGTATCGTTAAGTTGGCAATGCAAGGAGAGCTGCTCGACAGTCAGGCAGCGCCTCCTGTCTCGAACTCGGAGCAGGGCTAACGTTACAACAAAATTGTCAAATCAAGGAGGAAAGGGACTAGAAACAGTCAACTCCATAGAGTAGAAGGACAGATGCAACAAGACAAGGTCACAAGGGGCACAGTGTAAGCACTTGCATAGCAGTCTACACGAATCGAAAAACAGTTGAAGGAAACAAACACTGCAGCATCAGATCCCTTCTTGCCATCCTGCATGGGATCGACGGTACAAAGCCAGTAGCTCAAGACATAACAGACATGGCACTGCCTACAGCTAGCGCCATGTAGCAAAGGAAGAATGATTTTTTCCCTCTAGTTTCTCCCAAAAAGAACGAATTTTTTAGGTGAAGAGCTATGTCCATGCAATCGTACAACACCATGATGAGCCATTTTTCGACCGAAGTACAAGTTAACAAATTTCAACATCAAAATTATGACTTCGAACTGAGAAAGAAACAACCGGAGCAGCGGCACATATCGTAATTGGCCGCTTAACTCGTGTTCACTGCGACGAATTAAATCCAGATCTACGCAAAATCTACTACACTGGCCCCCGAAACCCACGCATTTCACAGAGATCTGCAGGAACAAGAAGAACAGGAGCCCGAAACAAAAGCAACTATACATCGCGCAAGACAGGGGTGCCGCATTTGGCGACGCAACGGGGCGGGAGGTGAGTAGGCAGTAGAGTACCTCGTCGGTGTGGTCGTCGGCATCGGCATCGGAGCCGGCGGAGGGGTCGGATCCAGCGCCGGCGCAGGCGAGGATCTTGAGGCAGCCGTTCTTGGAGCGCGCCATGGGCGGATCGCCGCCGCCGCCGGCTCAGTCAGTGAGTCAGTCAAGCGGTCTGGCTCTGCTGCTCCTGCAGCGCGCGTGCGTTTCTGGAGTCTGGAGCGGAAGTGAATGGCGGCTCTGCTCCTTCCAAGCTTGTTTGCTTGCGCCGCTGCACCTGCACGGCGTTTTTATATTTTGGAGGACTGCTTGGGCCCTCCCATTTTACTGCTACTACCCTCATTTCTTTTTTATTTTACTTGTACTTGAATTAAACTTATTCATGGCAAGCTAGGCCAAAAGTTTATGCACGGGGTAAGAAATTTTACTGAACAGAGTATCTCACTGACAAGACATGTGTCGTTTCCTACGCAGCAATGGGTTCGGCTTTGGATTAGGGCCCGTTCATTTTCAGCTATATAATTTTTAGAGGATCAAATCAAAGAGAATTTTATCATTTTGGAGTACTTAAATAAAGTCTAATTTCGAAACTAATTGCAGACCCCCTATCTAATTCACGAGACGAATCCAACGAGAGTAATTATGGTGTTATTAGAAGATGTTTATCTGTAGCATCACTCGTAGCAGAAACATAGATTAATTAGGATCATTAGATTCGTCTCGCAAATTAGAGAGGAGTCGCGACATAGGTTTTGTTATTAAATTACTAAAAGATCTACTTAAATAAGTAAGATTCTCTTTGATGTGACAAGTATATAAATTTTAGAGGTGGAAACGAACGGGGCCTTAGACCGTGTCCTCAAGATGACGACGACCATCAGCAAGCAAAGATGACCGTTCTCTTCACGGCACGGTAGCTGCAATTTGGTTTTTGTTTGTTGCGATTTGAAGATTACGGTACTCCGGCTTTAAGACGGCAATAGCAAAAGACATCAACGCCTCATCGCCTGTCACTAGCTTAGGACATGTACTTGAGTACTTGGTGATGCCGCTAGGAATTCCTGCTGTTGTGCATAATTTTGCAGTTCCTGACTGTTTCACAGTGGACGACGCACTGTTACGATTCTCCCTTTCCTTATCTAGTCCCAATATTCTTAAAGTTAAAAAGAAAGAGTGAGAAACGGAGGGGCACAAGAGGTTCTGTGTGTTGCTCCTAGCGGCAGGACGGTGGCGAGTGATTGCCGGACGCAGCAAATAACAAGTCGTCGAGAAGCACGAGGAGACGGAGGAAGACACGAGAAAGCCTCGGCGTTGGTGTCGGGCGGAGATGCACACGCCGCACGCGGACTGCCCGAGAGCAGTTTCAGTTGGTGGATTCACGTGATCTGCCGCTGCTCCGATGGGGAAAACCCCGAAAAAGAGGGGAACTGCACACCCGCCCTCCCTCGCCATGGCCTCCTCGAGCTCAAGCTCACGAGCTGCCTGCCACGCCGAGCCTGTGCCCTAGCGCAATGCGCGCGGCACTCTCTGGACACTGCCACGGCCTCTTTTCTTTCCGCGTGGTAGTGGGTTGGTTGGCCCGCTCGCTGCTTCTTTACCTGAAACGGAACGGCAGGGGGAGTAGTGGCCGTGAAGCTTCACATGCAGCTTTTATTCCTGTGTTTGACAGTGCTCCTGTGTGTTTTCCTACTCCTACCAGAAAGAACCTCGCGGTAAAAATCTTTTTTTTTAGAAACTTCATGGTAATTTTACATGCATCAAACCCTACTTTTAGTCTGCAGAGAATCTAACTGGTCAAACTATATTGTTCCCTTTCAAATTACACGCCGTCTAACTTTAGAATCAGACGAAATTACGGAGCTTATCCTTGAGCTAATAGAGCCGCCGAGATACTAGTAACGACATCCGACCGAAGCCTCGCGGGGGACATGTGAAACGAAGTGGGCCACGTGCGTCGCGAGCCGTTGTCCCCCGCTGCAAGTGGGCCCGCGACACCACCAGGCACGTGCCAGCCTTTCGCACATGGACACGACGCCGGCCACCACCTGCGTCGTCTCGGCTCGTCTCGGCGCACGTTACCGCCACGTGCAGTGGTACCCCCACTGAAACCCGTAACATTATCCTTCCCTTTACGAACGACTGCCTTTTGTACCGCCCTGGCTGGCCTCTCTGATCGAGCTCTGAAACCATGATTAACTAAGCTTCCTTCACCTCCTTGGGAGGAGTTACCTATCCTCTAATTACCTCGCTAACAACGGTAAAAGAATACTAGTACTAGATTGGATGCTTGGAGTCACACGGCATGCGTCCAAACATGAACCTGCTTTTTTCTTGGCAGCAATGATGCTGAATCAAAAGGCCTGCCTGACGGAAAAGAATGACCGGCAGTGCAGAGAGCACGATAATAAATCCTGCGATGGCCGAAAGTAGCCATGATTATTTTGGTCCCTAGTGCTCACCCATATTAACCTGCACTTACTTGGTCCTAGTGAGTCAACATCTGGCCTTGACCATTCTAATGCAACTTCTCAAGCACAGAAGCATATTGACATTGCCCAAAAATGGCAAATTCAGTGGGTATGTAGCCACCATGTTGGAGCATATAGTGACTGACAGGATCACATGAAACACCTAGTAACTAGTAGTACAATGAACAAAACACTTGCTGTAAAACACTTGTTATAGTAGTACTATTCAGTGTAGTACAAGGAAGAAAACACTTGCTGTAAATTGGTCGGGTGTTTAGAATGGTTTCGCAAGAAATCAGCAAATAATTAATGGCCATAAATCAAAGATTCTCTAACATTTCTTAATTCAGAAGAACACAAAAGAAAGTACCAACCATATCTTCCATGGATAACAAAAGTCATACCAGGAATAGTCGCATACAAAAAAGAAGGGCAAATTCCTTTAGTGCCATTGGCTTAAACTTTTATCATTCACCACCTATAAAATCTATATGTATGTGCCATTGCCTCTTAAATTTAATCCCTTCCATGCCAACATTAACTATATTCTACATTATTGTAAACAAATGCGTCATAATGACTAATTTACCCTTCCTTTCTATTGTATCCGATGTGATGCCTGTAGATCTTACCAAATAATCTCGAAGTTCCTACCAAATCGACGCCACCTCTTGCCGGATTGCCACAGCTTCCTCGCAGATCTAACGAATCTCAAGCACCACATCCTGCTCCAGACGACTGTCTTCTTCATCCTCTGCTCACAAGTGCGACAATGACTAGTCGACCACATAGGGAGCACGCACGAGCAAATCGAATCAGCGGCAGCGGCGGCGACCAAATCAAAAGAAGTGGCGGCACCGACCAAATTGAATTGGCAGCGGTAGCGGAGGCCAAGCAGTAGCTGCGACGGCGAGCAAGCTGAAACGGCGGTGACGACCTCTTCTAGGCTGTACTGTACGACGCGCTTGCCTTCTTAAGAGGTATCGACCAGCTGTGGTGCTCACCGGCGACCTCGATTCGCCCAGGCTCACATGGAAGCTGGTTGCCGCGAGTAGAGAACGGTAGCTGGTTGCCGCGAGCAGAGAACGCTGGCGCTGCTGCCGATCTGGATGACGATACACTCACAGGGCTAATACCGGCATTTAGAATTTGCACGCTGACATTTGGCCTTCACGGTGGCACTGAGGGGATCAAATTTTCTAGTCGATGGCATCACAGGTTTTCAAGTTTTCTCGGTGGTGAATGAGAAGATCAGGTTATGCTGGTGTCATTGAAGGGATTTTTCAAAAAAAGAAAGGCATGCCGAAAAGGGGCTCGCCACACCATAGACCCTTTCGTTTTCCGTCTATTTTTCTTTTCCCACTGCCAGGCAGTGGTTTGCTTGTCTCAGAAGCAGATCACAGTAACCACTGAGAGAGAGACAGAAAGGATCATACTACAGTGATTGGAGACACAGAGACAGCATGTTATCTAACAGCCAGGTCAGATCGCTTCATCAGATGATGGGAGGGAGTATTAGGTTAGGTTTGTTGGGACTGTATAATTGTTTTAGCCTAATTTTAATTAAACAGCGGCAATGAAATGTCACTGTCAGAGAGTTGGGAGGCAGTGACAGGCTACTCCATGTTGCTTGTAGAGGAAAAAGAGCAGGTTTGAGGCCACAGGCCATCCGAGGGGACTGGAGACTGGCATCTGGGAATGAGATCCATTACTGGCTGACTTATTATTGTTGGGTCCACCCATTATCGTATTACATACCCAGAATTATTTGTATAGACTAGCAGTTTTCCATAACTTTTACACACTTTCCGGAACAATTCGTGAAGAATGATTTAATTGCTGAAAAAAACATGGATTGCACGCTCTTAAAGTTTCAAAACCGTTTAAAATATGTGAATATTTCACGGGTATATGTTTTGTCACGTTTTTCACTCCAAGATGGTTGTTCTGAATTCGAGTAGGAGTACCCAATAAGGCCGTAAAATGTCCTTGATGATTGGACAAAAAATAGAATGGTTGGATTATTTTTCCTTCTCTTAATGTGTTGTGTGTAAACGAGCGGCAAGACTTCACAAATTTGGTGTCAATCAGCTTCCTAAGGAAACCTCAGTATAGGTGATAAAAACTGCTCTGATGATGTTGGACCGCAATGACATGAACAGCCACAGCATTACATGCCGACATAATCGGTGATTATGACCGTAATACACTATGTTCATGCACTAAATGTTGTCTGATTTATGCTTGTGAGCTACTAATCAATATCCTGATCTTGCGATATATGTACGTTGTGTCGTACCATGCATAAACCTGGATCGATCCATGTTGGCGGGTAGTGATGGGATAGCTGTGTTAATTGTCCTCCTATTCATAGGCAATGCGATGATAGACGATGTGTGGTTGATATCCTGTCATTTTTGAAAGCACATGAATACACATTTTTTCGTATTTAGGATATCTAGTACTACCTACCAAGCGCTCTTCCTGCCGTTAGACCGTTAGCAAACCCAACTTGTTATAGGAGTATGTTATTTATGATTATGAACTATTCATAAGTCCCTTTTGTTATGAAAGAGCAATTCATAAGTCTTGTTAACATGTTTGCATTATGAAATAAAACCGAAAACTAACAGTATCTTTTCTGAAATGAAGCTTCAACAGAATTTTGGTATAAAATAGTGAGCATAGGGTTCCTCCAAAAGAATAGTTATTAGCAGAGGTCGAACTTCGATTTCAATAGGCTCCACCTCTGTTTGTCAGCAAAATCCGCTCGTACCAGAACAACTTTAGGTGGGATGTTCAATTCACTATAGTTGAGAGAAAAAAGAATAAAAATGTTCGTCTATATTCTGACTAATTAATTGGCCTGGCCTCGGAGTGCCGACGAATCTTATGCAGCTGGGAGGCTATTCCATAAAAGGGTACTGTAAACTTTGCTGTTCGTTTTCATCTTCTCGTCATCGTCGCCCTATTTAAAAGCCATAGCCTTGTAAAAGCTCACAGTACATAATCCAAAATATTAGAACGGGAAGACAAAGGCCATTTACGTGTTTAAGGTGATGCAAATCAACGGGACAAGTGCATGCAAATCTGCCTCAACTAACACCGATTTCTTTTCTCCATCATATGAAGCGGGAACCACAGACGACTTGGAAGAGAAATGCGAATAATGACAGGGCATCTTCTTATTAGCAGCTCGATCGAAATCTTCGAGAGGGAGGGAAAACTGAGAACGACAGCGGTTAGCTGAGTAGTAGCTCTAATCCCAGCTTTTTTGCCTCTATAACTGGCACGCAAAGGACAACGAGACTTCACCTAATGGTACGTCTAGATGATATCAGTTCCAGCGTGAGAATGATTTTTATGTCTTCTTTTTTTGTTAGCTAAGAGAGAGCCATCTTCCAGTAGTACTACTAGTTCCTATCAGCACAACCTAATTCAATTGACAACGTACTGCGACCGGACCGGAATAACAACCCCTCAGAAGTTGCTTCGTACTGCAGTACAGTAGCAGGTAAGAATGTGGAGAGAAACGGGTGAAAAGGGTGCGCATGATTTTGGCCCTGAACTCTTGACATGACCAATGTTCTTGTCCACCGGAGACAAATAGTAAGGAGTTGCAGCCTTTGTGCGGATGGAAGAGATTGATCAAAGATGTGTGAGTGATCTTGACAAGGGCCCTGTTCGTTTCCTCGTCCTCTAAAAATTATACCCATCACATCAAAGAGAATCTTACTATTTAGTAGATACTTTTATTAATTTAATGACAAAACCTATGTCACGACCTCCCTCTAATTTGCGAGACGAATCTAATGATCCTAACTAATCTATGTTTTGCTACAGTGATGCTACAGTAAACATCTTCTAATAACATCATAATTACCCTCGTTGGATTCGTCTCGTAAATTAGATAGGGGATCTGCAATTAGTTTCAAGATTAGACTTTATTTAAGTACTCCAAAATGATAAAATTCTCTTTGATTTGACCCTCTAAAAATTAGATAGGGGAAACGAACAGGCCCAAGATACGTTAAGGTACCAAGGTTCCAAAACCAACAGTTCACTGTATCACCTCGGAAGAATCCTCCTCGTGAACATCACTGAGCATTTCTACAATGCAACTCCGCATTCAGCCCGTGGCGGTTATTCAGACTCGTCAGTCGCGTAGCTCTGGCATCCGATACATATATATACATCGCCCTGCGCATTATGGAGGCAGGCACATGGAGGCGAGTCCTCTAGGCTGCATTGCATCGCTTGTGGCATCTCCTCCCGTCTTCGTCCATGCTGATGTGCCGTCTTGTCGTCGGCCTCACATGAGCCTTGACGTACTAATATATGGACTCAATCGAGGCTTGCATGTTACTCGTACAGAACAAACTACTGCAACGATACAGCATTATTTCCAGCTCAGCAGCTGGTGATACAACATCCACCACCAATTATTTAGCGGCTAGATTCTATTAGTTGCTAGAGTTAGCGACTGTGGTTAAAGCTAGAAGTCAGCGTATTGACACCGAAGTAGCATCTGCTTGCAGATCTCGTGCACTTACGTCTGCAAGTTCGGTGATAAAAATACTCAAAACCCTACGCCCAAAAAAAAACCTGTGCCAGCACATTTACGAGCCCGTATCTAAATTTATCGGCATTCAAATTCCTCTAGCAATACTGCAACGGAATGAACAGTGATCTCGATAGAGTACGGGCGAACCAAATTAGGGGCGAATAAAGTAGGTGGATGGTACAGCATGGATAAGCTCATTCAAGCCCAGATTTGTTGCAGCAAGAACTAGGACCAGTAAAGCGGAAGTCGATCCAGACCAAGCAGAGTAGCAGACAATTGAATCCGTTCATGTCATATCCATATACTTGTACAATAGAAATAGATTAAATTGTATGACAGGACAAATCCGCCAGAATGAGTATATCCAATTCTCCAATCTTTGTGCAAGAATTGTTGACAGCCATGAAGTTGTGGTGGCGGTTAAATGATGATTGAACAGGATATACTAATCTGCATAACACTAGATCGAATGCAATATTAATTTATCAATAACCAGCATAGATGTACAAGGTTAATCATTTCTAGGCTACAAATCAGATCCATTCAAAAATAGGCTACAAATCTGATGACACAATCAACTTTGGGAAAAGAAAAAGGCAAGAGGTTTTTGAATAGCAGAAATCAGCAAGAATGGGCAAGGAGCATTGCTGAGAAAATGAAGTACTCTTCAGTGATTGGGTCACATTAGGTGTTAAAGATCACTTCTGATTTGAAAAACACCTTATTGAGAATCAGATTATCATTTCCGTGGTCTTCCTCTTCCTCTCTTTCCACCACGTCCTGAGCTTCCAGCTTTCTGAGCAGAACTCTCGGTTTTCTTAGGGCGGCCTCTGCCCCTTCCAGATGTCTTTGGCTCCGGAGCTGCCTTTTTGGCTCCCCTGCCTCTCCCTCTGTTAGAGGGTTTGCGGCCACGCCTTCCCTTGGCCTCTTCTTCTCCATTCTCATCATCTCCACTATCATCCTCATCATCTTCTTCTGAGTCCGAAAGATCCTTGTTTTTCTTGCGCTTATTGGCGCGTGAATTGGTGCTGGCAGATGCCTTCTTTGTTGCTTCAACCTCCACCTCTACTGCGGTGATGAATTAAAAACCATCCATGAATATGAGAAACAACATTGTGTAAACCCAATTTATTAGCAATAAACCAAGTTTGAAATGCAAGCCAAATCAAACTGGTTGTCTATTCACCGAAAAGGTATAATACAAGATGTAACCAACAGCATCATTAGTATTGCACAATTTGCTCTAAAAATTGAACTCTTAAGAGCAGGAATTCATCATACAGTTCATGGAAAAAAGAGTAAACATTTTATCTGGTGCACTTTTGGATACTCCCATTATCAGTAGGAATTCATTGTATACACAGATGGAAGATAAGATTAATGTTTTTTTAAGATAAACATTGTAGGGTGGGGTTTACCCAGACTTAAAGTGTTTCAAGATTCCAAAGAAAAGTATGTTTAGTCCTGTCATTCCAAAACAAGATAAGAGGAAATGCAAACCTTGAGTGGAGGTATCACCATCATAGATCTCCAGCTGAGCAGCAAAACAAAACTGTGTTAACATGATTGTTAAAAAGAAAATGTAGACAGTAAAAAAAATGCAAAAAAAATCTTGAACATATAGACCGTGAGGCAAAAAGTAGAAACAGGTGATGGAATTTGAAAGGTGTTATCATAGATCCAGGTGATTCATTTCAACAAATAGAGTGGGAAAAAAAACCCATGAAGAACCAACAACGAAAAACAAATGGGCGAAAAATTCAAGAATACCTAGTCTCTATACTATGTGACTTCCAGTGTTAAAAGAATATTAGTCAAAATATACAGCTAAGCCTTGTAGTTCCAAGCACATTGGGTCATTCAAACCTCCAAGTTATATCCTCAGATTTGTCAGTGACCTATGCCCAATCATCTGGATCTATTTAAATAATATTTTATTCAGTTGTTGAATACATAAAAGTTCTAATTTAAGATTAGTTGGTCCACTGAGACTCTAAAAGTATGCATATTAAGTGCCAACGATGCCAAAGATGAAAATTGTGCTATAACACGACAGTTTGGAAAATACAGCGGGCAATTTGTTCAAAGATTTCTTTCAGTTACACACAAATTTGCATCCAACTGAATTTCTAACCAAACATTAAGTGCCATCAAAGTGTTGCTAAGTTACCTGATCTAATTTATCTCCAATATTTGCTCTGTCCACAACAATCAAAGAAAATCCGCATCCACAACCAACACTGGAGAAGTGGTCTCAACTTAGTACACACTGCAATATTATAAGGTGTTGCACATATACATATATACTCATTTAGTGTCATTACCTTGTAACATGCATCCCTTCAAGAATGTCAACCTTTTTAGGATTTGCAGATGACCTACATTACAAACATACTGGTCAACACATTCAAAGAAAACAAGTCTACATATTGAAGGTTTTATATGCTAGTATTATTCAACATATCATTAACATTTTCGTATAGACTTACTTTTGTCCCTTAGGCCCATAACCAAGTTCTCCATGCAAGGCGACACCCCAACTTATGCAAGAATCATCTGCACCAACAACGTGGTGCATGTTACCAGAAGCCATGCAGCGAATGTTCCAACCACTGAAGCAAGTAAATCATCAGTTAAACTGATAACTCCGGTAACCCTATTTCATCAAGTAGCTAACCATGACAAATGATTAAACAGCAATGGTTTCTCAAAAAGAAGTACTCCTCCATTCCGTATTTGAAGTTGTTCCGACCAAACAAATTGGCCATAGGCTAGCACGAATTTCCTGTCCGAAACGACAGCAAATACAGAACGGAGGGAGTAAAAATAACATGAGGTATAGCTAATTATGGTACATTGCATAATCAGATGATTATGGAACTAGGTGGCATTTAAATAAGAGAAATAGGCACCCAAATTAGAGGTAAATGAGGTATAGCTGATTATGGTACATTGCATTGATACAAAAGGTGCAAAAGGAACCTTAAATCCATTAGTGGTTTTGGATACATCCAGTCATCGCCTGTATTCTTCAATTTTCCCCACATGTACAACTGCCCTCCACCTAACAATGAAACCATATGACCAACAATTAGTAAAAATATTATTTAGCTATTCCACAGGGTCCTAATTTGCAAGTCCAAAGTTGACTTATATTATTTATCGAATGTGATGAGTAGCACAATGTGAAATTAATATTTCCTTCATAATGTCAAACATAATTCCTAAGTCACATGGGGATCCTATTTGTTTACTGTCCAACTTTAAGTATCAAAGTTAGAAGAGACACATTGGTTGGTCGACACAGAAATGTTTGCCTAGAAACTGTTTACAGAGAGCAGCAGAGTAAAATAAAATCCAGAGACAAACTAAGCTTTGGGAATACAATTTTACTAGTAGTGCCATTCCAATAAGATTAGCACTTCTAGAAAACAGCATCAACTTGCAGGTACATCAGGAAAAAGCATTAGCACATATATGCAGAATTGCAAACAGAGGTAGCACATATATGCAGAATTGCAAACAGAGGCAATGCTAACAATGATAAAATTATGAACAACTTCAGCAAGAGACAGCCAGGTTTCATTTCACTGCCAGTACTTAACATTTATGATTATTCCATCCACAAAAACATAAGGGCTAGCTGTACCATACCAGCAGTGCATGCAGAACTTGCAGAACCAGCAGAAACAACAGCATTAGGGGTAGAACATTGTTCTTCTGGAAGACCTCTACAAGGCGAGGTTGCCATTCATCCTTCTGTTCTCTGTGGCCCAACCTATGTAATAAGCAAGCCACCCAGTCATGTGAATCACCTTGGGCCTGGATTATACACCATGTATCAACGGAATAAATATCTAATGATCTTGTACCTTCCATATCCACCAAATCCCCAGCTGTCAAATAAAATGGGAACAGTAAGAAAGCCAGAAAGGGGCGAAGAAAACATTTAAATTGAAGAAATAAGATGTCCTGCTCACATATAGATTTTATATAGTATATATATATAAAAAGGCAAGTATTTTAGTTACAGGATAGTGTAGAAAAATGACAAATAGAAAACATACGTGTAAACAAAGCCACTTGAATCAACTGCAACTGCATCATACAAGTACAGAAACAGTGTTGACATCAGCGTTAATGTAGAAGGCTCAAATAAAATAAAATAAAATAAAATAAAAAGAAACCTGTATGATTAGTTCCACATGCAACTTTGACTATAGTTTTTCCAGATAGCGTAGATATTGCTCTTGGACGGGGTTGAGGATCATATTGCAGCTTGACAGATGAATCTTTGGCATTATACTGAAACAGCATAAATCAAATCATAGCTAATTGATAATGAATTCAATGAATAACGTAACAATGTCAAAGAGTAACAACCAACCTCATTGTCAGTTCCATGCCCGAGCTGACCAAATTGGGGAAGCCCAGCTGTACTGAATAGGATAGAAGAAAAACACTGCCTTAAGCCTAAGAAAAATGAAGAACACAACAGCTAACTACAACAAGAGCAGATAGTAATCAAAAGAAGTTGAAGATCCCTAGTTTTGTATTTCCAGCAAGACATACAGTATAGAAGAGCCTTCGACTGATGATAACCAGACAGTAAAATCAGCTCCACATACAGCATTTGTTGCTTCAGAAACAAGACAGGGCACAGGCGATGACTCAATCTCTGCAGGAAATGTAAAACCACGGGAGAAAAGCAATATGGACGTAAGATTAAGAGGCAAAAGAGAAGAAGAGAATATCCATAAGATTTTCAAATTAATCAACAGTCATAGAATGATAAGATTATGCTGAAGGATACAAAAAAATTCATCAATTGTTAGACAAATAGGTTAAAGTGATCATGATTTGTCATTGGGGGTAAAAGGAATATGTAAAATGTCATCTGCCTGCAGGCATTCTAAGATAACATCTACATCATAACTAGTGGTTCATCAATCAAACAGAAAAAGGGAAGAAAAAGGAATCAGTAAATATATACAAGTTGCCAGAGTATAAACATAGATGATTGTTTAAACTTCAAATATTGAAGAATTCTTCTTCCACATAAAATGTCGTGTTCTGGAAATAGTGAGATCACTCACAGACACTAACAAGTAAAAGGAACTAACCATTCCTTAAGGAGCCTGACCCTAACTGTCCATGCTTATTGTGGCCAAAAGAGAAGGATTTCCCATCATCAGTTACAACCACTGTATGATTTCTTCCAACACTTGCTTTAATGACTTTGTATCTGCAGGTTCAAAAGTTGTCTGTCAACAGTTTGGAACTCATAAAGAAGACAGTTAACAACTTCTACCAATCCAACTCATGACTATAGAAATCTATACACGGTTACGAACAGGTAAATTGTAGTTTCATGCCGTAGGCAATTCTTACTTTGAAAGTTCAGAAACAACAGTTGGCAGGTTGCGCAGAAGAGTGTCCCCATGCCCTAGCTGCCCTTTCTGCAAGAAAGCAATAGTGTTAAGTAATAAATGAAAAAATGTGCAACTGACTATTCAGGTTTATATACCTCATTGCGACCCCATGTATAACATCGGCCTTCAGCGTCTAAAGCAACACAATGGCAAGCAGCTGCAAAGAATGATGTTAAAAACGTCATTAGCAAAGTATATCATCTACTATAAAGTAGAAATAGTATGAAAGACAGAAAACGCACAGCATAGTAAAGTAACATTTTCTATATAACTATGCTGCTTATAAAGAGAATCATGTGTCAGTTGTCACGATTCAAAAAAATGCCTCAGTTATTCCCAGTCCAATGAAGATATCACTTTTTAATAAATGGATAATTATATCCCCTAAGAAGTGCAAACATAGCTGGTATGAGCCTCTCTAGTAGTATACGAGGTGGCTCACAGCGGAGTGTGATCACCTCTCGTCTGATGGTTCTGACGAGCACTAGGTTCTGTGATCCCCACATTAGGGGCAAGGTTAGAGGGACAAAGCAGGTGTAGGGGTGGCATATTTTTTGGCATATTTTCCCCGGTCGAATTCCCTTTTAAAGTTTATTTAAATCTTTATCCCTTTTCCTGCCTTGCCATAACAGCTTGGCTATCATAATTCAGACATACAACCAACAGGTCCAACTTAAACATTCAAAAGAAATGCATGTTACGATAGTTATTCTCCTTAACTTGTTTCCTCCATACTACAACCTACAGGTCAAATTGGCAGGCAGAGGAAGCAAAAGGAGAGTAAAGTGCTAATACATGAGCACATGAGCACCCACAGGACAGGAGACCTAAAGGAATCTGTTCCTAACACCTACACATGAGCTCAGACTAAGCCTGAGAAATTTGCATCTGTCCGACCAAATGCGCTTTCCTCACCACCCCATTTTCAAGTAATCTACTAGAATTTTACATTTTTCATAAACTCATCAAGGTTTACAGTGGAAAATAAAGCCAAATGACTGACTGGTTATAAAAAAAAGGCAAATGACTGGGTTAACTTCCTTATTCGATTCAATACACGCCTAAGAACAAAAGAGCAACTAGTAAGTTCACTCTAAATCAGTGCCTCGAAGGCTAACTGACAAGCGATATATATCACAGATTATACCGTCATTTCCCATACGGACGTGCTAAAACAAGACAGACCAACATTTTAGCATGCGCTCATACAATGATCTAACTACTGAGTATTCACGAAGTCCAATCTAGGGGTAGAGACCATTTGACTGCATCCATTTCATCCACAAAATTAAACTATGCGTGAGCAATTGAACACCTATTCCAGTATAGACTGGCAGAGACACACATTCAACTCAATGGTGGGCAGGGGCGGTAGGACTCACTGCAGCCAGAGGCGACGAAACGGATGTCCACGCCCACAAGCGGCCGCAGCCGCGTAGGCGACACCAGGTTTCCCTGCGGGCCGCCCACCACCTTCCGGCCCATGGTATCGAAGCTTGTCCCGCCGCAGTACAGCAGCTCCCCGCCTCCCGCCGCCTCCGCCTTCTCCTCGCCCTCGCCCGTAGCGGCGGCATCCTTCTTAGGTTCAGCGCTCGCCGACATTATGGTGGAATGCGGCGGCTGCGGCGGCGGCGAAGAAGTACGACTTCGATCGGGAACCCTAGATTTGGTATGACGAAGCGGAGAGGGGAAGCAAGGGAGGGATTTTGAAACAGGCGACACTTCAGATTGAAACTTTTTCCGAGAGCAGGTGGGCGCGGTGTGGATATATAGTACAGTGGGCTCGCCTAGTGCAGCGGCTAGTTAAAGAGGACCCGGAGATATTTTACTCTGCTACCTAGGACCATGACCGGCGGGCCCAAATTGAATGGAGGCCCGCTTGTCATTGGAACCGCTTCTCTTGCTTCTTCAGTTGTTTTAGATGACCATGTCGAACTTTTTTGCCGTTCTCGGGACTGTACCCGAGTTTATTTGCATAGCACCGCAGGCTTAAAAAAGAAAAATATTTACAGCGCACGATCAAAATAACGGTTTCGAGGTGGGAAGAATCGAAAGATCCACGGTCACATCCTAATAAAAGGTTTGAGGCGGCGACGACAGAGTTCGCATGCGGGAGCAACGCACGCAGCGTGTGCGTTTGCAGCAGTAGGGAAGGGTTCCGGTGCCTCGCCAGCTTCCACTGCCACCAACCAGCCATTCCCTCAGCGCAGCAAGTCCAGGGAAATACAGAGCTGGAGCAACTTGCAAAACTCTTGCAAAATGTTAGCTTCCGAGTCCTCACAATGTCATAGGAACACATATGCAGGTGATGCTATTTTCAGATCATATAATCGTTTCGGTCAAAGGACGACCGAACGAGTATTGTAGTTTGGGACAAACTATGAGAATTGTTTGAAAGCGTTGACGCTTTGAAAATCATAATTTTAGAGAGGTTTTGCATTCCATAATATTTTTTTCTTTGTTACTGAGAGGTTGTTGAGTCTTCGTGTGATCTTTATGAAGACACGTGCAGATCAATTACTGAATTATCTAAATCTCACGACTAGTGTGGTGAGGAGAGAGTTCATGATGTCATTGCGGTATGGAAGTGATAAGATGTAGTACAGTGTTATTATTGCAGTGTTGTTGTTGAGGCAGAGTCGAGAGATAAGGGTTCAGCTCCTCAGCTCCTAATAATAATTGGAAGAAGATTCATGTTGTTATGAGTGAGTTTGTGGCTAGGAGCAACACACAAAAACACATACACGGGTAAATGAGTAGAGGAACACGGTGGCCATACCATTTCGATAGATTTTGACAAATGTTATGCCTACGAACGCTAGCAATACCATCGGTACGTTGTTACTCATACCTCGCCTCCCGTAGTTCCCCAATTCGATCGCCCCCAAAGACATTTGGGTCATGGAGCCCAAGAGACTCTCTCAGTCCAAGCTAGCTGCATAGAATGGATCAGGATCCACCGACCGACTTAAGTCCGGATAGCGGGGCAGAGCCACGCGTGACCCACACACGGTGGCTCACCGGCCGGTGACTTAAGTCAATGGATCTAGTTCCACATAGATCTCCACAAATAGCTTCCTACCGTGATGAAGCCTAAGGTCTATCACGCATTGTCAACTTTTTTTGTCTAGCTCAAGAGATCGAAAGTGGCGCGATCAATCGCATTAGCTTCTGTTCTGTTGTGATTTATGGGAAGGTCATGGAGCATTGCACATGCACGCCGGCATTGTCGTTGGTTGGAACGACGAAACCAAGAGATCCACACCGCTATAATATTGATCGATTAGTTTGCAAGTCATTTGTAAACTTAATCACGGACCAAAGTTATAGGTTTGCTTGTGAAATGGGACAACTTATGTTCTTCAACAAACATTTTTTTATTGCTATGGTAAATATCTCATCAAAGACCGACTTGCCATATTGCAGCTCTCTACCGTCGGTTCTAACCCGAACTACCGTACATGACAACTACTCGAACCTAATGGGTAGACACAAGACAAACTCGTGTGGTGGTTAGAAGAATAATTCGAGTGCAACTAGCCCATGTTCCTTAGTTGTGAACTCCGTATGGATTGCAGTGGAAGACTGATGGTTGGTTGACCACATCCAACACTGTTCTTGGTGCCTCCACCATTGTCACATGCATCAAAATTAGAACGAAATTTGGCCTAAGTTTATGGACGATGGAGCTGCTTGCGGTGTCACTCCAGGAGGCAATATCAACTCACCCTGCGAGATTTAGGCATTAGATATTGTGATGTGATCTACCCGCTTGATGGGCTGCACGATTACACGCTACCGCAGCTAGAGCATCATCTCTTTTCTATGGCCTCAAGATTCCTGCAAAGAAGCATTGGTTCATCTTGTTCCATGATTGACTTTTAACTAGAAATTTACGATCCCCTAGGATGTAGCACGAGAAGCAATATCCTACTTGTAGAATTTACTGGACTACAAATAACCGCTTTCTTCAATTTGAATTTTTTATTGTTTGCCTTTATTATGCAGGTTTGGGGGCCAAGTGAGTCCATAGGGTGGTGGGTATTGTTGGCACCCTATCCCTTTCACACGCATTACATACACAACACGTGGATAGTCACTTCCTGATTGAGAACTACGCGTTAAAGTTTAGTCCTATAAAAAAAATTCTTGTTACTATTTCAATTACTCTAATGACAATTTTCTTTACAAATGGATGCTAATTTACGAGATGAATCTAATGAACATAATAATCAATATTTTGTTAAAGTGCCGCTACCATCTGCTAATCGTGACTTAATTATTATGAGAATTCTTTCAAAAATTAATCTAGAGGTTCTACAATAGTTTTGTAATTAAATTTTATTTAGTATCCATAAATGATAAGATTTTTTTTATGTGACAGGACTAAAGTTTTGCCGGAAGAAATGTCGTCTCCCAATATCCCATGGTACTACTATAGCACAATTTTAATACCCCTGCCCCAGTCCTCGTCATGACACGTCAGTATTACTTAGTTTTTATGTAAAACTCGGCATTTCTCTCCCTTTACCACCAGCTACTTGATGTGCTCCTCCGCGCGTACCGTACCCGGCTGGGTCGCCGGAGAGACGCGGCAACGGACGGAGACATCACGTTCACGTTCACGTCCACGGGATTCGCAGGAAAGCGAACCGGGCCGCGCTTTTTTCCAAGCGAGCACTCACCCTCACGGCAACCCAGGAACGACCCAATAGGAAAGCCACGTTGAGGCTCGTGGTCGCATCCTAGGTCCATGATCCACATCTCGGGGCCCACAGTGCGGCTATAAATCTGCCTGTTTCGGGGCGGAGAAGTTGTCCGGCCCATTCCAGCATTCTGAAAGGGCAAAAGGAGGGAAAGAGGCGTCGGCAATCCGCAGGTCCACACATCTCGAGGCGGGGCGGCCCGGCCATCCACCATCCACCCGCTCCCCATCCCTTCGTCGCGACGCAGTTGGGTCCACCAATTATATATTCTTACCCTTTTTTTTAATTTTGATTCGATTCGAAGAACAAGTTCGGTCCGCCTAATGTATCGATTCAACCGCACCAACCCCAGACTTTTTTTTTCTCTTTTCATTTTCCTTCGCTATATTACGCGGCCGCCTCCCTAATTATAGCCGCCGTGCGCAGTGGAGAGCAGCACCGCCATGGGAGCGCTCGAGGAGGCCCACCTCGCTGCCGCGGTCGCCGCCGTGTGCGCATGCGAGGAGGAGGAAGACCTCGAGCTGCTTGCCGGGGAGGTCGAGGCTGTGGCGGCGTGCGACGACGCCATCGAGCCGGCGGTGCGCGCTCTGCTCGTGGGGCTCGGCGAGGACGAGCGCCGCGATGGGCTGCGCCGGACGCCCAAGCGCGTCGCCAAGGCCTTTCGCGACGGCACCCGAGGTACGGACAACCCATTCCCCTTCTCGTCTCCCGCAGCTTCGTGGATCCGATCCTCCGTGAACAACTGTGCTTGTGAAACATTATGTCTGATCCATTGTAGTATCTTTCTATTCTTACCGTTGTCGCATAATACTCCGCCGTATCTACCATGCGGGAGCTTTATCAGGCACCAAACTACAAAATCCGTCCAGTTGAACGACGTCCTGTGGCGTCTCAAAACGTATGTTCTTGTCATTATACGGACTCCATAAGTAGGGGCTGGTACATTAGACGGACCTGGAATTGTTCCTGGCAGATTCCATTTTGGTACTGTAGGTCGCGCAGTCCAACTTAGTGGCGCAGGATGTTTTGTAAAGTTTGGTGGCAGTGGTGACTCTCACCTGTCGTAGTCGTTATGCCAGTGTAGCTCCACTATATGGTGGGTAGGTGGCTCATTTTTTTTAAGAAAAAAACGTGCCCTAGCCTGTCAGACTGAGAAAACAGAAGTTTGAGACTTCCCCCACCCCAAAGCGATCGCCGGATCTCCAGCAAACACCTGGGGGTAGGTGGCTCATATGATTTAAGATTTTGACAACCGACAGAGCATGCTTTGAGTATGCGTAAACAATCGCTTTATAACCTTTGACATAAGTTGCAACAACAACAATGCATAAATAACCACTTTATAACCTTTGACTTGAGTACACTACTGGTATGATGACTTTTGATTTAGTTTCCAGTCTGAGAAGTCGCGGCCTTATTTTGAATTTCCAAGATGCTAACATAAGAGATCTTATGATCCTTTTGGTAGTGAGTCCAGTTTGTCTCATTCTGTGATAACAGGGAACTATGACGCTGCAACATGTGAAACTTTGTAATGAAGATTTAGGATAGTGCTGTGTAGGATTCACCTTCTATATATCATTGGGTCGTCTCATTTATCAATCCTCCATACATGCTAAATAAACCTCAACTTCATCCACCAGCTTGTCCACTTCCAGGACCGTTTTCTACTTCTTGCGAGCATATCAGCATTAATCATGCAACTGAAACGTATGCCGGTTGATAGGTTCATGTCCAAAATGTAAATTCTGACAAGAGCTACATATTGCCCACCATTCTGTCCCATTACTGTAACCTTTTACTGGCTTAGATTGCTTTTTTGCAACCAGATATTTTCCTAGTAGTTGATTCTGTCTTTCCTTTCTCCCAGCTCTCAGATTTTGTATTCTACAGACCTACGTTTTTCCGATGTGGCGATACGGATATGGTGATACGATACGGCGATATGTCGATACGGCAAATGCCCAAATATCCCGATACGCTGATATGGCGAGTATATATCAATGTACATTTTAATTCCCTCAATAGTTTACTAAATAGGAAAGAAAATGAGATAATCACTAGCAGGACCTTCAGGAACAGTAGCAGCCTGGGAGGATCCACTAGCCATATGGTAATTTATCAAAACGAAAGCAGAAAGCACTTAATCTCAAACCCTAGCAGCAAAACAAAAGGGGTGAAATAGGAAGTGCAAACCAGCTGATTCATAATCAGTACGTACCTTTGCCTAGCTCCCGTTTTTGGATGGCTGGCTAGCGGTGGCCGCTAATGGCAACCAGATCCAGCTGATTCTGCCCGGCGGCGTACGCAAGCCGCAAAAAGCAGACGAGAGGAGAATGAATCGTTCGTCCTGGGCTTCTTGCGCTTCAAAGGAGGTCCGCTACAGCCCAGACGTATCGCTCAGATGTATCGATAGGTATCGAACTGAGTATTGGTAATTAATTAATTTATTTTTAAATCATATTTTCACGATACTTCATCGATACGCGTATCAGCCGTATAGGCGTATCGTGCCGTATCAGATACGGGTACGGCAGTCTCTGCCGCGTATCGGAAAAACGTAGCTACAGACGTGTGGTTTATCTATCTGTCTTGAACAACTTTATTTCAAGAACCTAGATATCTAATTGCTCGTGGTTTCTCATCTATTTACGTTGATCATGGGTATCTGGAGAATTTTGGAACAGATATACCCTGGCAATGGATTGAAAAAAAGATCGATAAATTCAGTTGTGTGATAGTCATTTATCAAGACAGGCCTGGTGATTGAAAATTAGATTCTATCTGGTTCATCAAACTTCCATTTTGGCTACATTCAAATACTCAGCAATACTTTCAAAGGATTAAGGAATTGATTTTCCATTTTGTTTCTTTTACAGCTTCAGTTAGAGTTAGACAGTTCAAACCCTGTTTTCGACTTCGATGTTTTGATTCCTTTTTACTTTCTTTCAAAAAGAGCATTGTTTTTTTATAGGTGTGAACCCAGTGAATACCATACTCTTCTCACACAAGTAACAGTCCCAAATACCTGCTATCTGCACACCATTAACAGAATAAAATGACAGACAAACTGAGCACTGCCTTTTCACCCCAGTTGCGCTCAGCTGGAAATGCAGCAAGTTCAAACTTTTTAATTTACACTTATTCTGTAGGATTTTTTAACTCTTAGAAATTAGGATGCCGAGGATCTCTGTTAGCATAGAGCAATGTATACCAAATTAAATGAAGTTAAACAATTTAATCTACCAGATGTATGTAATTGTTATCTCTACTCTGGAGCTGATGGATCACTCTGTTCCTGTTGGAATATTGAAACTTGATACAGCGGGGGACCTCCATAGCGGCCCCTGTTGTGTTCCATCAAAAAAAATATAAAAAATGGAACTTGACTTGCACTACACTTTTCTATTCAAAAAAATTTATGCTAATTTCACTTTGAACATATTATGTATTGCTCGAATATAACCTACATCTAGCTCATTTGTATCTTGAAATGATGTGAAAGCATGGGTAATCTGCGCACACAAGTCATAGGCGAGGTTATGATAGTATTCCTATTCAGATGAAGGAAAATTTTGTTCCACAAGTAGTGACATTTTATTTTCTTATATTTTACACGGTCTCATCTTCATAGTTAAGATGTTTACTTACTTTTTGTTTAGTTCTGTTTCTTGATTCTTTTTGACCTGCAGCTTAAACGACTCTTGCAGGTTACAAGCAGAAGGTGAAGGACATTGTGCAGGGTGCTTTGTTTCCAGAGGTTGGTGTTGATAAAAGGACTGGCTCTGCTGGTGGGACTGGAGGGCAAGTTGTTGTTCGAGACATTGAACTCTTTTCGTACTGTGAATCATGCTTGCTTCCATTCAGCATAGGGTGCCATGTTGGATATGTTCCCTCTGGTGGACGGGTTGTTGGGTTAAGCAAGCTTTCTAGAGTAGCCGATGTCTTTGCCAAGAGACTGCAAAACCCTCAAAGGTTAGCTAATGAAATCTGCAGTGCTCTGCATGCTAGCATTCAACCTGCTGGTGTAGCTGTTGCTCTGCATTGTTGGCACATTCCTTTGCCAGAAAACTTGGAATGCAAGAGTTTAGCAGGCTGGATTAGAACTTCACATACATCACGTTCTGGAGTTTTTGAGGGTGAGAACAGCACCTTTTGGAATGACTTTATGGCTCTTCTTAAGCTTAGGGGCATAGACATGGAAGAGATGGGCAACAATCCTATCTCTATATCCTGGTGCCCTTTAAGGTCTGTTGAGGTCCCTGTTTCTAATGGTCACTGCAAGAAGAGCACAGCAAATGGTGCGATTTTACCTAAATCTGTACCTGCACCCTCTAACATGGTTTCTGCTGTTAGCTCACTGCTGTTATCCCTTGGAGAGGACACCCAGAGGAAAGAACTTTTAGGCACTCCCCAACGTTACGTGCAGTGGCTAATGAAGTTCAGAGCATGTAATCTAGATGTGAAGCTGAATGGTTTTACACTCAACAGTTTTAGTTTATCTGAGAGACCCGGTGGAGATAAGGCTGATCATCGAGCAATCCGTTCTGAGCTGCATTTGCCGTTTTGTGCTCAATGTGAGCACCATCTTCTTCCCTTCTATGGAGTAGTGCATATTGGGTACTTTGACAATGGAAGTGGAGAAGTCATTGATCGTTCTCATTTTCAAGCCTTGGTTCATTTTTATGGATGCAAGCTTCAAGTTCAAGAAAGGATGACAAGGCAGATAGCGGAAGCAGTTTACTCTGTTTCTCATAGTGGAGCCATGGTTGTTGTAGAGGCCAACCACATCTGCATGATATCGAGAGGAATAGAAAAAATCAGGAGCAGCACGGCAACGATTGCTGTTTTGGGCCAGTTTTTGACCGACCCCTCTGCCAAGGCATGCTTCTTACAGAATGTTTTGGACACAGTTGGTCCGGCGGTGTGACCCCTGTTGGTTGATAAGGGTGCTGTTATCATTCGATAGAAAAAACATTACCAGAGAGAATGTGTATGGTTGCATTATGGCGTTGTTAGCCAACCTACTGTTACTGTAGAAAATGTCTGTTGCCTGATGGGTGCAAAATTTTGTTGCCTGGAAGACTGTACCAAGGATATTACAGGAAAGCACCGAAAGGAATTGGTTCTCTTGTGTTGTATCATGTCATTTGTTCGGCACACTAAATAAATAGTGATAGTTTACAGCTGTGCCAAGAAGGATAGTTACTCAAATGTATTTGTAGATTGCTGTTGAATTTTTCGTTTCTTATTGCAGTTGTTGCAAGATCAGATCATCTTTTGTGGAATTCACAGCTGTGTGAGAAAGCTAATTATACTCAAAATTATCTGTCCTCTGTGAAGCATCTTTTGGCCAAATCAATCCAAGCTTTAGTAATCTTTTTTTATATATGATAACTGAATAGATCTTTGAAAAGTCCGTACATGCCGAGAGCATGACGACAAGATCCACCCATATATAGAATATATATGGGTTTCCAAATAACTCACCTGCGGTTCTTGTATCCGACGGGTTGGTAGAACACGCGGCTGAGCTGCCGCCCGCGTGCGCGGCACCCAGCGGCGGGCCGGGGTTGGTTGTTTGAACTGTTGCTGCTGTAGCTCTGGCCTTATCGCCCTCGCCATCAGCTACGCGGCGGTCGGCATATTCACAGCGAAGGATGGATGGTTCACGTCGTCCGATCCCAGCGTGGGCTGCTATGCTCACTCCGATCATTCATAGTACAGGGGTTGCTTTTGGATCCGCCAACTGCTGTCTTGTCACTGCTTGTTTACACATCGCAGTACCACACGAATTCATTGCATGCCGGTGGCCAAGCACCCCTAGTACTATGCACTTAGGAAGCCCCTTCTTAATTAGGACAGACGTTTATGAAGAGAGCAGGAGTATTTGTTTACTCTTTTGGGCATTGTTAGCATTTCTTTTAACGAATAAAGTGCTGCCGAATTTATTCGGTACGATGTGCGAACCATAAGCTTACACGTACTACATGCTTGGTAGATAGCCATGACACGCAGTTCGCATGCCTGGCCTGGTGGGAATTTCAGGTTGCCCGTGTGTGGAATGGTAGTTGCGCAACTGCCACACGGCTGCATGCATGGTGTTTAGCCTAAGTAAGACCGGATGGAGGCACACGAGCTGGCAACTAGAAGAAGAAACACTAGTACGCACGGGTCGCGTGGTAGGTAGCTAATCGCACAGCTTACGTGCGGTGGTAGCAGAAGAAGGCCTCTGCTGCTCATTACACCCCCTCTGCGCTACGAAATACTAGTATATAACGCCGCCCGTGAACATAAGTTTTCATCCAGCCGATCGAGGGAGAGTGAGAGCTAGCACTACAGAGCGAGAGAGAGAGGCAGAGAGGGAGAGGGAGATATGGCTCAGGTGAGCAGCTCGCCGGCGGCGCCGTTCCTCCCGACGATGTCGAGGGAGGCGACGCTGCGGCCGTCGTTCGTGCGCGAGGAGGACGAGCGGCCCAAGGTGGCCCACGACAGCTTCAGCGACGTGGTGCCGGTCATCTCGCTCGCCGGCATCGACGGCGCGCGGCGGGACGAGATCCGCGCGCGCGTGGCCGCCGCGTGCGAGGACTGGGGCATCTTCCAGGTGGTGGACCACGGCGTGGACGCGGCGCTCGTCGCCGACATGACTCGCCTGGCTAGGGAGTTCTTCGCGCTGCCGCCCGCGGACAAGCTCCGCTTCGACATGTCCGGCGGCAAGAAGGGCGGCTTCATCGTCTCCAGCCACCTCCAGGTAATACAGAGTTGCCGGCGGACTTGGGCTGCTTGTTGAATCACACAAAAATGCTGCTGGAAGAAGACCAAGTGTATCAAACATTCTGTCTTCCGTCACGTATAAAGCGTGCGCACATGCTAACTAAAATAGGAATACGATATACTAGTGTATGTTCCTGTTCCACTTAGAGCAAGGACATGTACTCCCTGGTAGAGATGTGTATAGCTATAACTTAGTTCAAGTGGTGGTTTGCAGGGCGAGGCGGTGCAGGACTGGCGTGAGATCGTGACCTACTTCTCGTACCCGGTGAAGGCGCGCGACTACTCGCGGTGGCCCGACAAGCCGGCGGCGTGGCGCGCGGTGGTGGAGCAGTACAGCGAGCAGCTGATGGCGCTGGCGTGCAAGCTGCTGGGCGTGCTGTCGGAGGCGATGGGCCTGGACACGGGCGCGCTCGCGGAGGCCTGCGTGGACATGGACCAGAAGGTGGTGGTCAACTTCTACCCCAAGTGCCCCCAGCCCGACCTCACCCTGGGCCTCAAGCGCCACACCGACCCGGGCACCATCACGCTGCTGCTGCAGGACCTCGTCGGCGGCCTCCAGGCCACCCGCGACGGCGGCGACACGTGGATCACCGTGCAGCCCGTAGAGGGCGCATTCGTTGTCAACCTCGGCGACCACGGCCACGTCAGTTCCGAGCTTCTTCTTTATTTTCTGACGACCGATCTGATGCCGATCGTTTAATTAATTAATCCATCTCCATATGCAGTTCCTGAGCAACGGCAGGTTCAAGAACGCGGACCACCAGGCGGTGGTGAACTCCGAGTGCAGCCGGCTGTCCATCGCCACGTTCCAGAACCCGGCGCCCAACGCCACGGTGTATCCACTGGTCGTGCGGGAAGGGGAGGCACCCATCATGGACGAGCCCATCACCTTCGCCGAGATGTACCGCCGCAAGATGGCAAGGGACATCGAACTCGCCAAGCTCAAGAAGAAGGCCAAGGCCGAGAAGCAGCAGCAGAGTGCCAAGCTGGACCTGGCGGCGGCGGTGCCCAAGGCTAAGACTCTCGAACAGATTCTCGCCTAAATCATACTATGAGCGTATGTAGTAAAATTAAGGAGTGATGTTTGTAGCCTGTGGAACCGAACATTGTTGCTAATAAGTAATAATGTGATTCTCACCTACGCCCACTGATTATTGGTGCCCAAGTCACAAGTCAATTGTGAGCGTGCAGTATAAAAGGGGAGCTGTAAGATGCTGTGAGCGCCTGTGCTACCGACTAAGTTGTGCAAATCATACATGTGTCATCTGTGGAACCGACGAAGTTGCCACGTAACGTGATTATGAAGTGAGCATACTTACTTCAAATTTAATCTCAATGTGCAATCTCAGTGATAAGTTCAGTTGCCATTACTATTCGTTAGTAACAGTAGGGAAACAGCGTATGTGCTAGCAGCGTTAGTTTTTTCGATCCTTTTCTGGTCCTGGCGTTGTGGATATTCATTTATATGTGGTCCTAAATTTATCACATCAGTAAGTAGACCACAAAGGCATACTAATAGCTCAGCTAAAGAGAACCTGCGACGAAGTTGTCTGTCTCCGTCACACCCACTCCTTGTTGTATCCTGATGAAGCACCTCATGGCGTCACCTGCATTCACCCAGACCATAAGTTACAACATGACTCACTTGTCCTGTTGACTCCAAATAGTTACAGCCTCATCGAGCACAAAACTTTTGTTTTTCGAAGTATAATTAATAGAACTCATTGAATAAACAGTTATATAACACAAATAACATGATTGCAAAAAAGATTCAGAACGGGCCACAGAAGTTCAGATAATTATTTAGTTCTTACATTCATTGCAACATCACATATTTGTCAGCTACTCTGTAGGAATTCCAAACCAACAGAGAGGAGAAGGTCTTCCAACTGCCCACAAAATTCAACCATGTAAGTCACAATCATATCTACATGAAAACGACACAGAGTATACAAGTAGAGATAGTTGTCACCCTGGGTAGGGAGTGGACACCAAGCTTATCAAATGAAACGATCACATCTCCTCGTCTAATCCCAAGCCTTTCAGCAATGGAGTTATCAACCTAGACAGATCAAGAGAGGATCAATGTGTACTGACAGTATGTAGACTGAACAAAATTATACGCTGGATGGATAAAACTTACAACTTGATCTACAATGTAACCACCGTCAATCTTGTAGTCATAATAGACCCGGTCTATCTCTCTCTCTATCACATTCAACCTTTCTATAGTCCTTAACCACAAACCATGCATGGGACGAGCGACACGGCTAAAATAGACACAATTATAATGTCAACACAAAGATAATATCTCCATAAGACATCATTAGATGCATACTCTTCCTTTTCAATTAAGGCAACATATGCTGTGAGAACCAGGTTCGTTGTGCGAGATTTGAGTTCTCACGGTTCACACACGAACCTGGTTCTCACAACATATGTTGCCCAATTAATGATACCCTATTAATTATAGTGCAATATCGCACTACTAACTACTAAGGGCTCAATTAATGAATAACGTTTCTTTGCGTTAGATTTGAATCAGAGAGCACTGACTACACGACAAGGTTTGGCAAATCCTGTAACTCTGCACAATCACAAATAACGCAAATCTCTTTTCCACTGGTTCTGAATTGCTGAAAGTTTGAACACTTCCTCCATGTTCAAAGATAGGTAGGCGACTAGGTGAGGTAGTTCAAGTCACAACAAATAATGCAGCACATCTAACAAGGCCACTATAATTTTCCTATGATCTCGCTCCACAAAGACTTGGTAATTTGTGGAACTGCATTTCAGATTCTTTAAATCTGAAAATATATAATTCGTTATGGAATAAAAGTTTCTTATCTAAGAGAACAATACAGTTTTGTAAGTGCATTGGGACAATGGACGAGAGCAGTGATAATTCAAACGAGTATTTTCTTTTACAATTTTGAGACCAATTTAGCTTTGATATTAAATGTTAATCCAATTTCTAACATGAAGGCAGCAAAAGAAAGGGTTGATCAAACCTGAACTTCATCCACATTTCAATGCATGTCAGGATCGTAGACGATATTGCAAGAATCTAATGGAGCATCTGCTATGATCTCGATTAGAGAAATCTACTACTCCTTAATATGTTTCTTCAAAACGTCCATGCAAGAAATTTTGTACGTCCGTACGCCCAAGAAATTATGTACGCCCACACTACTCTTTAATATGTTTCTTCAAAACGTCCATTCAAAACGTCCATGCAAGAAATTCTGTACGTCCGTACGCCCAAGAAATTCTGTACGCCCACACTACTCCTTAATATGTTTCTTCAAAACGTCCATGCAAGAAATTCTGTACGCCCGTA
Source organism: Chloris gayana (assembly GCA_031894775.1). Lineage (NCBI taxonomy): Eukaryota > Viridiplantae > Streptophyta > Magnoliopsida > Poales > Poaceae > Chloris > Chloris gayana. The sequence continues at coordinate 284,714 of JAUNZO010002462.1, read as the reverse complement.
CGCCCAAGAAATTCTGTACGCCCACAAAAACCGACTCGGCCCCGATCGTAAGCTCCCGAAAAAAAATCACCGAGAGCTGAGTAAATAAATTCCACGTAGAGTTCAGTTCATGTACGGCACCCAAAAGTCTTTTTTATCTCAGATGTTTCTTCTTCGTATTATTTGATCTCCTGATGGCCACGGTCCTACCAGTTCCTTTCTTCGATCTTAATGGGCACCTGCCAGTTGCTGGCGGAGGTCGAGAAGTCGCAGACCATCGTGTATCTCTACATGTGTTGTCGAACATCGAGTAGTCGTTGTATGTCTGTTCTAGCGTTGCGCACGTTTTGAGGCGAAACACGACGGTGAGCACTTTGATGCTGAGTTCGCGCACCATGCCGTCGAACAACACCGGTTAGGTGCCCTACTACATACCTGTGGTGCCCAGTGCGAGAATGACGTCTGGACGGAAACCCAAATTCGAGGAGAAGGGCGGCTAGCTAGGTTCGTGGTCACCAAATCACGGCTCGCCTCGAAGCAGTACTTATCTGAATCGAAACCTTTTTGTGTGCCATTGCAACCATGGAGGTCAGAGCAGCCATCCCTATTGTCGGTATGGGGTGCGTCCCTAAATCATTATTCCCTCAAATCAGCAGATGTACTGGTACACAAAACGGTGATGATGAAGGTCGCCAACACCAGATTTTTTCTACTGTACCATTGCCAAAGTGTGGGCTTCCCTCTAATACCATTACAATATTGGACTTTCTCCTTTTATCATTGAATCACAATTATCTCTCTCTCTTTTACCATTGCTTAGTATTTGACCATGTTTACCTCTATCAAGACACTTGAAAAGACAGAAATACCCTTACTTGTTTCTCACACACAACAGCCTCATTTTTTCAACTTACGGCATTTGGTGAGGCAGAAAAAATAAAAAAAATCAGAAAATTAATAAAATGATATACGTAAGGCATAGATTCGTAAAAACAGAAAAATTTAAATGGAACGAAGCCAAAATGCAGAAAATCTGAACCGGCGCCTGCAGATTTTCTGCTTTTATTTCCTGAATTGGGCCCGATGAATTTCGTCTGTGTGGGCTGGCCCACGTTTGAGTTTCTAATTAGGATTTCAGAATAGCTGGGCCGGCCATCTTTCCTCTCAGCCCACTATTCGCTAGAAGGCGCAAAACAGCTGAAGAAGACAGGAGAGGTATGCCATGGATCATGGATGGAGCAGTAAAACCGGCCGTCCTGCACACAGGATCATGTTGCCCGAGCCGGCCGGCGCCCGTTGGGGAAACGAAAGGAAAGAGACCCGGACGAGGCACGCGCGGGCACGGGTTTCCTCTCATACGCACGCGCATCCGATCCGAGAGAGAGCGAGAGGTCGGCTGCTGCGTTTGCTGGGGCGCGTGCGTCCATGTACGACGCCCTCGCGCGCAGGCAAGCCATCGTACGAAGAAGCGCGCGCGCGGCTTCCACACACCCACAAGCTAATAAGGTCGAGGTCACGTCGCGGTCGCGCACGCCCTACCGGCGCGCGCCGCCATCTCCGGAAGCAGAAAGGCGATGGCCAGCCCGTGATGCCGGCCGGGCAGTACACTCCCCCATGCCGCTCTGCTGTTCCCGGCCACGGTCTCTGTGTGCGCGCGCCAAAACCGGGCGAACCTTTCCGGACAAAATCCCACTAGACGGATGGATGGGCTCTCACCTGAGCTGACCTGAATAATCGACGCACACATGACGCGGTTCATGAAATCCATACTAGTAATGTGCTATTAAAATATCTCGATCGGGGACGAGCTGTTAATTTCACCCTTTATATCATCGTGCTCGGATAAGCCTGCAACTGGCTCGCCAGTCTGATGTGTGCGAGGGCGTGCCACGATAACATAGTTTTCAACTTGGGGTCTCCGAGAGAGTGGGCGACCCTGGAAACCGTGAGCTGAACCTCACCGGTTTCGTGCAATCTGTTGGCCGCAAGCTGATGATAATAACGACAGTGGAACCAGGGAAATGTGTTGCTGATGGCGAGGCCCCAACCGTACGTGAAAGCCGCCGCTTCGTAGAGGATCACATGCGCCTCCTCGGCCAGCTAATACAAAGTCCACCGGCCTAGTGAAGTGGAAGTGAGCTCACAACAAGGATGACGCTAATCTTCCGCGCCACGGCACTTGTTCTTCATCTTCAACGGGCAGACACGGACATGTATCTCCCCCTGTCCTTAATTAGCCTTCCTTCCACTTTCTTCCAATCCAGGACTAGTACATGATCCACGTTGCGTCTAGAGTCTGCCTCGTGGTGAACTGAACCTGGGTTCCTGTTCATGACGGCGCTAATAAAGCTGTGCCAGCCGGAGCTAGTTAAGGCTCCTCACACTGACAGGTCAGACTGCATGTACTGTAGTGTGCACCAACACCGTTTCGCATATCCGCAGCTCCGAAGGAAAACGTGGAGTTTTGGGACCTGATACGCCTGATGCGTCCTCGTTTGGCATGTATGCGTGCACTGGCATTTCTGGCACGCGTTGCATAAGATACCGGTGGAAAGGCGTGGCGCTCAACGTGATTGCCTCCGATTGAGGAATGATCGCGCGTTCGGTGCAGCGAACAGGGGCACCATGTCGAGCCCTGGTGAGAGCAGTGGATGCTGATGCGTGCCAGATCGACCTGACCGGGGCTCGGCTCACGGCATGCCCATGCCGGCTACCGGTGTTCGGTGAGACACGCGCTTTGCAGGATTTCAGCTTCCTCGAGTCTGCCGGCCACGGCGATGGAGTTCGGGGCAAGGAACGTGGTGTGACTGGAAATAGGCTCGAATGCATGGTCTGGAAACACAGGAGCGAAAAAAGGTCATATTTATTCTCTCTCCAACGGGAAGTCACGTTGAACTTTCAAAACTTGAGTAGTAGGAGTAAAAATTACTCTATATTGCAATCAAAAGATTGGATCGATCTAGAGGGATGGGCCTCCCGCTGGTACTGGCAGAGCCAAAGAGAGGACCACGTACGTTTCAACGGATTAGGAGAATGTCCTCCCATTCCGTTGCGTTGGCGTGAACCCCAAACTGCATGAACCAGACCAGATATCTAGAAGCAAAAAAACAGGTGGTGTCTACAGAGGCGCTGTGTAGTAGTTTCTGTTTTTGAGGGACGTGTACAAGACCATGTGTTACCTGTGAAACAGAGCTGTAAACATCACAGCGCCCGTGCGCCCATTTCACTTTCACGCAACAGCACCCAGCAGCGGCAAGCCAGGTACAAACCGCTTACCAGTTACCGCCACTACAGTGTGTGCCCGCGGAGCGCAACGCTGGCACTGTCCAAGAACCAAAAACGGACGTCACGGCAGAAACCAACACGCCAAAAACGACGCATCTCGATGCCATCCCTGCAATTTCCGGCCAAGTCCAGTGGCTGATGCCCAGCGCCAGCGCTATATATGGCCACCCCACCCCGCCCAACTCCACACCCACAACAACTCTCCTTCCTCATCAGCTGCTGCAACCGCAACAGCAGCCCACTCCGGCTTATCGCTCACTTGATCGATCGTCTCGGTCCAGTTCACCCAAGCAAAGCAAGCATGTGCAAGGTCGCGATCACGATCCCGTCGCTCGTCCTGCTGCGCCGCGCCATGCGGCGGTGGCGCTCCAGCGCCGCGGCAGGCAAGCTGGAAGGCGAGAAATCGTCGGTGCCGGCGGGCCACGTGGCGGTGCGCGTGGAAGGCGGCGACGGGTCGCCGAGGCGGTTCGTGGTGCGGCTGGCGCACCTCAACCACCCGGCGTTCCGGGAGCTGCTGCAGCAGGCGGAGGAGGAGTACGGCTTCCCCGCGGCGTCGGGCCCCATCGCGCTCCCCTGCGACGAGGACCACTTCCTCGACGTGCTCCACCGCGTCTCCTCCAACAAGGTCGTCTCCTCCTGCTGCTGCGGCCCGGCGGCCGTGCGGCGCGGCGGTGACTCGCGCCCGCTGCTGCAGGGGTTGCCCGTCGAGAAGCTCGTCTGGTGATCTCCCGATCGATGCCACCTGAGTCAAGCAAGATAAGGCCGCCATTTGCTCTCGCTCTGTCCGTGGGCGAACGAAGCATAGTGATCGAGCTGGTTCTGATTCATTCGCTAATCCAGTGTCTGCAAGTCCGGGCACATGGGGGCATTCATGCAAGTCTCGGCGCGGCGAAAAGGCCGCGAGCACAGGCAGCAGCCGGGGAAAGGGCGTCATCCCGTGCTCGACGTAAAGGCGGCGCCGCAACGGCGACGGCCCCCGTGGGCGACTGGGGAAGGCACAACGGCATATTGCAGCAGCACCATCACCAGCTGTCTGAGGATTTTTTTAACAGCTACTATTAGACTAGTACAGTACTCGTTAAAATTGATGATTCCTATGAGATGAATTTTGTCTCTTCAATAACTCCATCCATTGTGCAACTCTTTGCCGGGAATAAACAAAAACAATTGTTCCATGTACGCCCATTTTGTTCTGACTCGCTATGCATGTGTTTCTGGTGTCGATGTGGCAAACCTGCTGTCCTTGTCGAATGTGACGAACCGATAAAGTATCACTCTCGCCGTATACACGAGAGAATAGACGCAACTTGCATACCAATTTCCCGAGGGTCAATTTGTTTTTTTTTCAAAAAAAATTGCAGTGACAGCTGTGGCAGACGTAATCGTGATTAACTGATTACCAGTAGGAAAGAAAGCGCTCTAAAACCAGTAAAAAGACGAATGGAGTAAAAATATAATGCCTAACGAAGTCTATCATAATATTTGGATGGACCTATAGCGAATAAATTCACATCATTATCACTGATAATTATGGATGGAAAAGTGACAAGATTTGTATGTAGAGGTGTTTTCCATATGTATTTCGTGAATACAGAAGCTAAGTACAAGGTACAGATTTTGGTACAGTTTATCGTGTTTATAGAAATTAAAGCAGCAGCTAAATATATAGGTCAGCCTGGTTGAGGTAATCAGGTCTTACGATGAGAGCGCACAAAATCGAAATAGATATGTGTACGACCACCTCCACAGAAAATGGAGGGTTGAGCCCGTTCCGTGATTACGGGTACTAATTGCAACGGACGGAGACGTCACCGCACAGAGTTTGCATTGTAAAGGTGTTTAGTGTTTTCAATGCGTTAGGCAGTAAGCTGTAAGCAAATAGTTAGCTTGGTACTGGGTTTCTTTCATTTTGGGTAATCTTAGTTCCTTCAGACAAAGCTTTCATGAGTATACGGACATACAGTACAGGGTCTCTGGAGGATTTATGTCTCATTTTGGTACGAAAACAATGCACAGCCATTTTCCTCCTGAATCTGCATAACCTTACTCTGTCCTGGTCGATCAGCTCCATATCCCAATTACCTGACGTGGCTAAAGGCTCATCAGGTTCTTGCGATCCAACCTGAGAGTCGAGCATGACTGTGCTCGTATATATCTAGCAGCAGCGCATGTGCCCGACAAATCTAGAGCAAGCCTGCCCGTAGTACCAGCTTTTGTTAAACCACAACGAGACCCGTCATCCTAAAATACACATGTTGCCAGGCACTGCCTCCGGAACTCACATCATCCGAGTTCTGATGCATCATCATGCACGCAAGTGAAGCAGATCGAACAACATGTGCGTCAAGTTCTGAGGGCAGCATAGCAAGGCAACACTTGGCACCTGGCTTCTCCAACCAAACCAATTAAGGACGGAGAAAGTAAAGTTTCCCACCGGCCCTCACCGGTGAAAAAAAATTATAATATATATTTAAAAATTTAAAAAAATTATATATTTTGGTATGATCATAGTTTATACGGTAGAAAGTATATTAATGAAGTTTCAACTTTAACTTTAACTTTATTTAAAAGTTACAAAATTAACAAATCGCAGAAGAAGATGACAAAATAACTGTTTTGTCCTTTTCTTTTGTCTTTATTCACAATTTATTATTTTTATATCTTTTAGCTAAATTGAATTTAAAGGGTAAAACTTTCAATACATTGTTTAGTATCATACAAACTTTACGTACATCAAGTTTCGTAAAATATGAAAAACTTTAAATAATATTTTAAATATTTTTAAAATTTTCTCTCAACACACCGTATCTTTTCGGCGATTCGCCGCACGCGCGGAGCTCAAGCTCAGCTGCCGGCACGTAGCAATGCAACACGACCGCGCGGAAACGATCGAATCGCCCCGGAGATCATCTGCACGCTTCGTTCGGCGACGGGTTCCGGCCAGTTACTCTGCACTCGCAGCAGGTTCGTTATCGCGGCGGTTACCCGGTCGGACTAAAAAACTCAGCACCGGAATCCGCCGCGGCGCGCGGCATCTCCGCTCGTGTGCGATCTCGACGGGCAGGTACGTGTCCGCGCGGCGGGGCGACGAACATGCGAGCCCCCAGAATCTTTGTATGATGATGACGCGCGGCCCGTGGATTGAGCGACTGTTCCAACCGAAATTCGCGTGCCCTGCCTTTTGGTTGCGGGATCACATCACCTCGGCGACTAGTTTATCAGGGGGGGTCTTATTTTTAGAGTAGAGTAAACCTGCATCCGTGGCAGGGTACATGCATCTGTCCTCCTGGTGCTTAGTTGTACTAATTGTGACTGTCAACGAGTCATCCACTACTTCTTCCTACTAGCTAGTGCCCTCTAATCTTTGCCAGAGCACGATCATTATATTATGCCCTGACCGAGTCTCAGTTCCTTCACCGATGATGCTTTTCAACGGTGATTACATATTCTGGTAACCAGCCAATTATAAGCTGGAAAAAAGAAAGGAGTGCTTGCAGCTAGGAGGCATGCATGTTTTCTGTGATTTTTATGGTTTGAAATTGTCTACGAGGTCATAAGAATCTAGTGTGGTATATGGCCATGCAGAGTCAGCCACATGATCCCCTCACACCCCACCACATGTATTACCATTTGAGTCATCATTGCAGATTGCAGGGCATCTACACGCCACTAAACAAATGACAATGACCTCTCAAGTGTGTGTACTTAGCTTGCGGAGATGACACGTAGAGCGTTTACGAGAGGCACAGGACAAACCTTGATTTAGTGCCATATGATTGGCAAATTTGGCCAATGAACATACATATAAATCTCCTTATATGTTCTCTTCCCACCTATTCTAATGGAAGATCGGAAGAGAATATCTGTTCGGTGAAGCAGCATGGCATGGGGAAACGGGATAAATATGTCACTACATTAGGTGGTGATTAATCATTTTGGGCAATCATTTATAGTCAAACTAGGTGCTAGTTAAAGACATATATCGTTTATAATGCGTCCCCTAGGTTAGATAGCATATATTATTAATCAAGAAAGTTACACTTGTTTATACCTAAAAGAGTTGAATTTGGTGTCATTTCAACCATTTTATTTTGTAGGACATGTACTTATTTGACCATCCCCAACCTTTGCTTATCTACATGTAAACCTACTTTATCTAGATGCTTTGGCCTTGAGAAGTGCAATTGAGTCTAGCACAATAATACTAAAGGATATTACATTCACTGGACTTAGAGCGCACATTTTGACTTCACTAGATTTAATCTATGGGTTATTACTCATTAGTACATTCGTTAGTTACTTGGTAGCTCTTTTCATATATAAACTAGACTACTCGTTACCTTAGTAATAGGACAAACAAGTTCATCACCACCGAAAAAATACCCAGTATAGCAGATAGAGTGGCTCATACGTGTCACTACATCTCTTGGATATGGTTGAGTAATGTAAGTCTTAATGCGATACAGCAAGCATGCATCTTGACAAATGACACTCTGTCCTGACGACCTAAAGCAAGAACGCGCTCATTCTGTTCCATGGGTACACATTAGAGTATTATAATCTTTACATAACGTACGGCCCACTTAAACCGACGAGTAACATATCTGTTTCAGTTCTATCTGTTTTTCCAAAGCTTCGCTGGCAGAAAAGATGCAAAGGGCTAGCCTACTTTTTGTTGCACGCACTGCTGATTCTTTCTTCTTTGGCGCTGTATGACAAGTCCTTAGATAACGCTAACATAAAAGGTTGGAAGCATGTATTAGCTGATGCAAACCACGTACACTAATTTATTCTCGAATTACATTACTCTATTCTCATTTGTTTGATCTGTCGCAGCAACAATCTCGGTTGAGATGGAACAAGATGACATTGTAGCAGATAAAAGGTATCTCCGGCAGAGCTCAAGCTGACAAGTGACAAGTATGCCGATCCTAATGCAGGTGGTACTGTCTGCTTCGTTGTACAAACGTCAAGAATTTTGATTCTCTGTGTTTTGTCCTTGTACGATAGGTCCCGTTTAAGATCAGAGGAAAACAAGCCTCTACTGATTTGGAATTAAACATTTCAGCATGGCATCCTGATCTTAATTGCTTCCTTTGAAAGGTGAAATTTGAGTGAAAGAAAGCTGTGAAAACATAAGCTCCTGATCCTACCTGAGGTTTTATTAAGTCGCTGCCTTTGCTTCGTTGGCCATGCCGTGCCTAGACGATTTATGAATGATTATTTCGTTGACGACACTCACCACAAAACAATAAACAATCAGGGGGAGTTAGACGGTTGGTTAGGATGCAAAGGCGCGCACGGAAAAGTTAAGCCGTCATCATCATCATTCTCGACGGCAACAACCGTGGAGACAGTAGGCAATGGGCTAGACGGCTAAACAACGAGGAAAGAACCATTTGGTTGGTTCAGTTGGTTTCACCTTTTTGTTGATATTTCTTCATCAGAAAACTGGAAGCTCCAGCCTGAAAGGGCGTAGGACGAATTCTTTTCGCTGTCCCTTTCCTGAACTTTCACCGGCCGGAATGGAGGATCTCGACTTAAACCATTGGCTCTAGTTAGTTGCTACCACACTTCAGACATAGTTTAATACTAGTCTACGAAATGATTATGCCGGTTTGCACTTTGCAGAAAAAATCTGTGGGGTCTCAAGTACAGTGTCCATGTCCTTACAAGTACCACTTAAACCAAAGCTTGAACACTTACACCAACTGACCAGGCGTTTTAAAAACAAAACAAGGTAACCTGCACTGCTGCTCTGCTTCCCTAGCCTTGTGGAGTAGTGAAGTTTCTACTTGCTCAGACGTCGTAGAGCTGTACAGGCAAAGTGATGCTTCGATTTCTCACACTGAGGAGATCATAAACGTGCAGGTTGAGCTCCACCATGGAGCTTGAATTATTCAGTAGACACGTCCAACCAAGAGAGAGGAGGTAATCTTCCAACTGAGGTAAAGTTTGATCCATCTGTCCATCGACCGAAACAATCACGTCGCCATGTAAAATCCCAAGACTCAGCAGCAGAGTCACTTCTTACAGACTCAACGATGAAACCATGGTCACGAGATAGCTCCTCTTGGAGCGCGACGTCTAGGAACGCGAACGTCTTTCAGTTACAGACCGTGCACGGGCCGAGCAACGCGACCGGACTTGAGCCACATCTCAGTGCAGGCGACGGCCGTCGTGATGGAGAGAACGTTATTAATACTACGAAATGAAACCCCTACGACGTCGCCGTCGACGTCGATCACCAGTCCTCCGCCACCGCACGCAGGGACCTTACAGCTGAGATACATGTAGCAGTTGCGCCCCAAGAAGGGTTCCTCTGACCATCAGGGATGACTCTTTGTCCCTGGCCAGAACGAAAACGTCCTGGCCGTAGTCCGGGCAAGATCCAATAGACGGGCGCTGCAATGCAGAGTCCCGATATTCTTGTCGCTTGGGCACTGCACGGCGCCGGCGGTGTCCGGATCCTTGGGCGTGGAAGTTTTTCTCGAGGATTCTGGGCACCAATCTGGCGGATCCACATACACTCGACGTGCCACTTCCGTACGCCTCTGGGCTTGGCGCCCGTGGGGAATGGCGGCGTGCAAAAACACGGGTCAGCGGCGGGGTGGTGAATATGGTGGAGGCAGCACCGGCCATTGTTGACGACGTAATTAATACCCGGCTCCTCAACCTTCCTTCTTTTGTTCGAAGACGATCCCGAACCTCCCGAGCCTTCAGGTTCGAATGCGTCAGCCAACGGGCCCGGACTACCCGCGTCCACCGCCATAGCTTAGCTGCTCTGCGACGCGCACGGCGTTGTATCGTATCCTCACAGCATGAACCAGCGCCACGTACGCGTGCATATGTATATGTACATTGTGGGTGGCGAGCATTCCGAACCCAAAAACAAATCAGAACGCCAGTTTCCTCATCTGACGCGAAATCCGAGTTGTACCGTAGCAGCAAGCGCCTCGCGTCTGAAAAAAAGGATCAACCTGGAGACCACCATCAGTAATCACTTGACGGCGCATGAACACTGCTACTTGCCTAATCCACTTGCTCAGACTGTGATGAACAAGCTGTGGCCAATAAAATCATCTAAGTTCTTTAAGAGTGAAATGCAATAGCGGTACGTACATATTCCTCACTTCTCATTTAAGTCCCTAAACAATCATTTTGCATTTCTAGGTTCCTAAATTATTTCCGCGTGGTCATCTAGGTCTTCACACTATTATTTGCATTTCTAGATCTCTAAACTATTTGGAAAGAACTTTTTGTGGACATAGGGACATGTGCCCACTATATTTTTTATTAATTATAGTTACATATAAATATTGAATTTCTAATTATATTATTAAGACTGATTGCAGATATATTATCAAATCATAAATTGAATTATAAAAATATTAAAGTATAACAAATTTGATGAATTTATCAAAATTTAGTACGGTTGTGACACTCTAGAGGTAAGTGGACGAGTCGAAGAGTAGCATGGTCACCACGACACAGGTGGTGTTAGCCATTGCGGTGGTTGAAGGCGGTACTGGGTGGTACTGGGTGCCTTCGTATGTTGTGATTAGGATTACAACGTGTCAGACATGTTTGGGAACAGATGACCAACTTAAACAGTTTAAGGAACCTAGATGAGACCGAAAAAATAGTTTAGAGACTAAAAAATATAAGAACAGTAGTTTATGGATCTTAGATGAGCACGTAGAAACAATTTAGGATAAAGAAATGCAAAACGATAGTTTTGGGACCTAAATGAGAACTCGGGAATAGTTTAGGATGGCCCATGCGTTTCACTCTTTCTTTAACTTGTTGCACCTTATCCGGCCATCCACCCTTCGACAGCCCAAATAGAAAACCATGATCAATTTGGCTTAAGCGACATGGTCAGCAAAGTGTGCGAAGGCAAACCGTCACACGCTCGGTTCAGTGTTCGTTTCACTTTTGCTACAGTTTCTTCAGAAAACTTCGATGTCCAGCCTGAAAAGGCACGAGTCCCAGTCACTTCCCTGGGCTTTCACCGACCGGAATGGGCTATCCGAATTAAACATTGTGCCTGCGTGGTAGTTAGTTGCTGCCACTCCAAACTTTGTTTTGGTAGTTGCATCCAAAGTACAGTGCTGGTGTCCTTCCAAGTACCACCGCTTTTGTTGGCCTGGATCGGTAGTTACGCCAAAGCTCAAGGCTTGGACGGTCCGGCACTTAGCTAACCAGGCGTTCACATTTCACCGGCCCTGCCTTGACTTAAAGAGGAGAGATTCCTCATCAGTGCCGTGTAAGTCAGCCCGGCGCATTGATAAATCAGTAGAATTAGACCGTGTCCATTAATCACGTTGTGTTTTTGCACCGGCACGTCGCATGTCTACAAGTTGCAGCCACAAACATACAAAGCCCACTTTGACCGGGACCGTTTTTGAACTAGCTAAACAGGAAGTAACGAGTGGCAGCACAATCCTGTGGGTGCACGTTTTCAAATCTGACTGCCGCCGGATGCAACGCATAGTCGCATAACCCCCATGTGGCTGAGTTGTTGTTCACTTATTCGAGCGAGTACTCCATCCTCAAAGGATGAGAAGATTTCTCATCCGTGCTGTAGATCAGAGTCTGCGACGCAGACGGAGACCTTTTTTTAAAATCTTTGACAGTTGACACGAGATTCCCCTTTGTGCACCGACATACTATACACATGGTTAAGTAAACAATGTGAGGAGCATAGAGGCGTAGTCCAACACTAGTGCGACTGCACGTTCGGAGTTTGGCCGCCGGCGGCTGGCGGCGACAGGCATGTGGCTGCACTGGCCGGCAATGACGAGCAGCTCGCGCAAACTCTGAGAAGGCAGGTGGCTGAGCTGAATTGTGCTCCATTCCTCTGGCCGCTGCACTGAATCAGAGGAAATCACACTAGCTGTCGTCTTCTTCGTGTGCCTGCAGCCCTGCATTCTGGCTTGGCCCATGCACCAACTCGCACAAACTCGAGGGTCGTACCAACTTGCGAATTGTCTATACCCGGACTTGATGGGCGAGATTAATGGTCACGTACGTGTCTCGTCCAAGTACTGTACCAGACGTAGTATAGGGAATAAAGGCACCGTCGCCCGTGCGGCATCGCATCGTCCGAATAAGGTTTGGTACGTGCACGACCGACGCACGTATGTCCGCGGCCGAGATGCGTCGGAGCATAACACGAGGTGTTGTCCCGTTCCAGAACCCAGACTTGCGCGTGCGCGCACAGCAACTCGCCAAAATGCGGAGTCAGGACGCCGATTCGTGCTGCCGAAACGCTACACTACTCGTCGTGATTTCTGCCTTCTGGTGGGTCGACAGAAGCAAAGAAACAGGGCAAAACACACAAGCGAATACGTACCTCGAAGCATCCACGAATGAGATGGTGGCCGGTACGTACGATTCTGTACGAGCCGGTTTTGGTTTCCTCGTTTGGCCAGAGCGGGAAGGATTTGTTCGCAGTAATAGCGATGTCTGGTCGTAATGGGAGACGTCGACCTCGCACCAAAAGCAAAAGAGAAGGAACGAACTCCAGCCATACTGGTTAACAGAGACTTGACCCCATATAAGCATCTGCCAATGATCTGGTCGTGATGTGGGAGATGTGGACTTGACAACCAGAACAAAAGGGTGGTGGTTCCTTGCATCGAATCTTAATTCCTGCTTGCTGCCTCCCCGAGAGGCCGAGACTCACTCGAAGACGCGTGATGTCACCGTGTTCTCCTGGTCTACAGGGAAAACAAAATTCATAGTACCAATAGCTGACGAGAAGGAAAATGACTGTTGTACACATGCATGCACCGGCAGATAGGTCGTGCGATGCACGGCAGAGGGAGTAGAGTGGGCGCGCACGGTGAATAATGCCCATGAAGGGTTGCCAATTGCCAGGTCCATGGCGAACCAACCGGCGGCCGGACAATTAACCGGACGGATGATCAGTCGATCGAGATTTGCCGTATCCTCATCCCGCCGTCTCCGCATTAATTTAGGCAAGTAAAATACTGTAGCAATAGCAAGAGGGAGGCGAGTCCCGGCACATGGGCGATCGGGTGGTGGAGACCGCTCACTTGCCCGTTTGATCGATCTTGCTTGGCCGCGCGGCGCCGTTTGGCTCGTTCCCCAGCGCGCGGCGGCGACGGCTCAACGGAACGTGCGCGCGCTGCCGCGGCGCATCTCTGCGCTCGCGCTGTCCGTATCACGATCGAATCCGCGCGCGGCCGGTCGTCGGCGCGTCCGTTCACGTTTGACCACCGGTGCTACAGCTCGGTCCGCCGTGCCGTGGCCTGGCTGCACTTCACGTCCGGTCGCGGTCCATTTGACGATCCGCTCTGCTGCTCCAGTGCCCTCTCCGGGATTTGGTGCGCGGCCAACAGCTCGCGTTTTGGATGGAACTGGCACGTGCAGCACCAGTGTTGGCGTTGCTTTTGCGGTTCTGCTGCTTCCTTCGCCTAGCCCGGCGACGACGACGACCACGATCGAGCTGGAGCCGGGAATCAATCAAAGCCGTAATTGCTTCGCCGGGAAGCATGCTCCGCGTTTGTTAAGGACAGTCAGTAACCGGTATCACGGCTCTGACAGCGGATCCAGTTCGCCCCTGGGCGGCAGATGCATGCATCAGTAACAGTGGACTAGAGCTTGTGCGTGTCAAGAAGCAGATGCTACTCCGTACTAGTAGTAGTAAAAGGTACAGTCTAGAACTGTGGCAATGATCAATACGCCCTTTTGACTGTGTTTTCAGTACAGAGCGATATTTGAAGCACGAAAGAACCTTGTACTAGTACCTCACTTCTCGGCCATGGCAGGAATTAAAACGCACCTTTCGCCAGAAATTACTGCACGCTATGCCAGGGGCATTCAGGCTGAGCAATCCTCATGGCGATTTTTGAAAGCAACAGCTCCGGCAAGGATTGCATGGCGCAAAATCTGACGGGGAATCGCCGAAATCAGACAGACCGAATGCGGGCACATGTGCCGCTGGATTGACTGCCCGCCCCGCTGCGGACAGTGCCGTGCACATGCACGAGGAGCTGATGAAACTGCAGCAGGCCACCTGTGGAATCCACCCGTCGCCCATCCAACTGCAGGGAACCACTCCGCTTGGCCGAGAAAGGATTCCCTCCCTTCTCTCTCTCTCTCTCTCTCTCTCTCTCATCAGCAGCGGCAGGCAGCTCACCAGGCATCGACACCGCCGATGATGTGATGTGACCATGTCATAATGTGATGCAACTGTAACTGTACCCAGCAGCGATGCCCGCACTGTACTGTGTTTTTCTCTCTCTCTCGATTGCCCTTTGTGCGCCCGTCCGACACGAAGCCGCTCAACGGTGGGCCTGTGCTGGCTCCGTTTGGTTTTCGGGTGGCCGTCGAGCTGCATTGCACGTTCGCAAGATATGTACCCAAACATCTGCGCTACGATCCAGTCTGGTATTCCTGTTTCAGAAAGATCACAAGCAGTGCGTGCACTACATGATTACAGATTTTTCTGCAGCATTTTAATGTGTATCCGGTGCGCCGCATTGTGGCATTTCCCTCGGAAATGGTATTAAATCAAGGAGTAGATTATTGCCACCTGATCCGAAATGGCTCATGACTTACATGCGGAAAAAGGAACGCGCCGTCGAATATGCACATCTTTGTTCTTGTTAGGCCGCTGCAAAATGACGGTGGATTTGAAAGATTAAGCATGCCCTCCTCAACGCAGCCATAATTTTTTCTGCCTTACATGATTTTATCACATTTTTCGTTATTCTGTAGTGGAAATGGGGGAGCCCGATTAAAAAATATATATAATTTTATCTCATACGTAAGAAAAACGTACTGTAGAATTTATTAAAGAATGTCAGATTTCAAACAATGCCTTACCT
Organism: Chloris gayana; assembly: GCA_031894775.1. Lineage (NCBI taxonomy): Eukaryota > Viridiplantae > Streptophyta > Magnoliopsida > Poales > Poaceae > Chloris > Chloris gayana. Next base: position 269,589 of record JAUNZO010002462.1, on the reverse strand, counting down.
AGGATTGATAAATTTCGGAAGGATTAATATCCAACCATATATCCACAATATAAAAATGTACTTCCATACAATGGTCGCCAGCTGGAAGAACAAAAAAACAAGGACAATCCACGGAAGAGGAGAGGTCCGAAAATCATATACCACTCGAATCTGTGAAGAGTAGTGAACGAAATACTAGTCGAAGAATAATAAAGTCGTATCGCCTTCATCCAAATAATTTATTCCGGGCCAACTGGACGAAGAAAGGCCCTCCATTTCGCGAAGAGACCCCCGCTTCTCTATAAAGCTCGCTCCGCACCGTCCCTTCCAAAAGACAGCTCCGTTTCGTTCGCCACCAGCACCAGCACCAGCACCAGCACCAGCTCGCTCGCTGCTCTCTTCCGCACGCCGTTGGCACTCATTAACCCACGTAACGTACCGGCCAGCAGCGACGATGGCCAAGTGCAGCAGCAAGATCCGCTCCATCGTCTGGCTCCGGCAGACGCTGCGGCGGTGGCGGTCCCGGGCGGCGGCGCGCGCGGCGGTGGCCGCCGGCGAGTCGGTGGTCCCGGCGGGCCACGTGGCCGTGTGCGTGGGCGGCGCGTCGCGGCGGTTCGTGGTGCGGGCGGCGCACCTGAACCACCCGGTGTTCCGGGAGCTGCTCCGGCAGGCGGAGGAGGAGTACGGGTTCCCCTCCGGCGGCTGCGCGGGCCCCATCGCGCTGCCATGCGACGAGGGCCTCTTCGAGCACGTGCTCCGCCACCTCTCCTCCCCGTCCAAGGCGTCGCGGTACGTCACGCTCGAGGACATCAAGAGCGGCGCGGTCTCGTGCTGCTGCGCCGCCGCCGGCGACGCGCTCCCGCTCCTCCACCACGGCATCGCCGCCGACAAGGCCGTGTGGTGAAAAGCGAAATCACCGCTCCGCGCGCGCGCCCATTGCGCGTACGTGTGCGAACCATTTCTGCTCATTCTTTTTTCTTCCCTTTTGTTTTTCCGCCCTCGCTCCCTCCCATTTCCGTTCGAGAGGAGCTGAGGCGCGACGGAGACCAAGCAACAAGAGATCGCGCGGCCGGCCGGAGGCGGTGGTGAAGTGAGATGGCTGAGAAGTCTTAGGATTTTTAGACGGTCAAGTCTATTAGTCATCCATTCATTCCCTTGTCAGAACCCGGGAAAAAAATTACTAGTATTAGTGGTGAAGATTTATTTGCTTCTTCTTCTTCTTCTTTTATTTTTTTCCTCTCACGGAATAATTCCTCCAGTGTAAATACATGTAACCTCTGCGGTTCGGCCAGCATTGCAAGTGAAAAACATTCTTGTCTTCTCATCAGTCCCGGTGCAGACTCTTCAGTCTTTCTGAAGTGAACACACTATGGTTTTGAGATTACTTTTTCTTTTGCCAAGGAGATTTGACGTGTGCTCTGGCCAATGCTTGCTTATTCATGTCTTTTTGTTGAACCTTCTCATTTTGTTCCAACCGTCCAGTCCGGTGTTAGCATTAGAAACGGAGTTTCCTCTCATTTTTATGATTTTCTTGGAAAGGAGTGGCGTCGGAGTTAACGGAAAGCTCACCAGCAGTAGAATTATATATAGCCTCTGGCTGTCGCTAGGCTGGTCGCAATGATTATGGTGTGTTATCACCCACCACCAACCGAATAACAGGGTTGATAACTGATTGACACCGGTGTTCCTCTCAACTAAAATTTGCAGTCAACTATTTTCAATTTTCAAATGATGGGCTCTGGAACTAGCAGAAGCTACTGCCAGTGGTAATTTTTTTTAATTTGCTGATCGAGAATAAAGTGCCTTTTCCCCTGAGAACATCAGGTCTCGCATTCTACCGTAGTCCTATGGGGACAGGATTACTGTTTTTTTAACCCTACTCCCTCCGTCCTAGAATATTTGGCATTCTGAGCTCATCTATTTTTCCCAAAATGTTTGGCGATTCTCACTTCTCGAGACACCTTTCTCTCTTCTCAATACACCTCTATCTCTATCTCTTTCCTCCTCGCTTCTCGCGCACCTACTTTATTCCTTCTCTTCTTAATCTCCGTATCGAGCTTGAATGCCAAACATATTGGGACGGAGGCAGTACCTTTTGGGGAATCTCATCACGTAACGGTATGGAGCTCCATTCTTCACAGAACAGAGGGCATGCCAAAAGATTCTCCTGGTTCCTTCTCTTCCCGCCGAAAAAATCAGATCAAGCAGCAAAGAGCGGCGATCGGGACCCAGTTCCAGTGGCCCATACCAGCCACATTATCCATAAGTAGACGAAATCGGTGGGTGATTGGAGCTCGACTCACCTGCCATTAACACAAGTTTACGGCTTTGGTAAGCGCCGAGACAGCGAGGGAGACGAGACTCGTGAACCTCTGGCCGCTGTACTTTTTCTCACTGTGCGGCGGGCCCACCGTTGCTGCTCGCATGTGCGTCGTGGTCCCGCCCGGTGCATGTGTGATGATACCCAGCCGCCCGGGGCGTGGTCCATCGCGCACGGCGTTGCCGCCGTAGTCCTTTTCCGCCTTTATCCGTAGTCCTCGCCGTTTCCACCGTTGCTCATCGCACCACGGCGGTCGGGACAGTGACCGCGTGGTGGGGCCTCTGGCTGCACCGGTCCTGTTTTCTCTACTACTGGAGCGACCGCAAGCTGTTGCAGCCAGCCACAACTCTACAGTCCGATAAAAATCGGACGAGCCTGTGTTCAAGTTTGATTTTGCTTTTTGGCAATGTCCACAGTTGCATGCAGCGCCGGGACCGCACACATGGCCGTACTCTTTTCGTGCCAGCTCTGTACGATCAGCCAACTTTTCACCGCGTCCTTCCTCCCTGTGCGCAGTCTGCAGACACACCTGTCGGAGGAAAGGGGCCGAGGCGCGCTGACCCAGCATCACAGTAAAAATGAAAACGGCCCACGCGTCGGCCCAACACAACAGCGCTTGTCAGGCCCACCATATCTCGTTCGTCGTTGGTACAGTTTGGTGATCAACCGTTGCTCAAAAAAAGTTTGGAGATCAACCGGTCACGGATCAGAAACCGCCACGGCGCCACCCAACCCGAGACCTAGTCTGCCGCCGCAAGGAATTTCGCGCGGTTCATCCTCCGCCAGCCTCACTTCTTCCCTCTGTTTGTTTCGCGCGCGGCCGTTCAGCCCCACTGGTTGTGGTTGCACAGCGTGAAGTGAAGAGATGACTCAGATGAGAAAGCTCAAGCGCCACGAGCATAAGCTCCTCAGGAACACCCGCTTCCTCGAGTACAAGCGCGAGAAGGGACACCGCGAGGCCGCCGTCACGCAGCGCTACAGCCTCGTCGAGAGGGACGACTACAAGAAGTAATCCTCACTAACCTCCGCCCGATTTTCGGTTAATGGGAAAACTCATCGTACATAATCCACTGTACGACGATCCCTACAAATATCTTGATTGATCAACGAGACAGATTCACCTTTACCATTGGTTTTCTTTCGTGCCAGGTACAACGGGATATGCCTAATGGTGCAGAAGCAGGTTCACATCATCAAGCAGATGGACCCGAGGGATCCTTCCAGGATCGAGATGACGGACATGCTGCTCGATAAGCTGTAAGTTACTACTGTAGCATGCAGATTTGGTTGAGAGCGACTGTTAAGTCAATTTTGGGATGATTTCAATGAAAAAATGGTTCAATTTCGTGATGAACGTTTAAGATTCTATCCCTCATCAAACACTTAGCTTTGACTGTTTTTTTTTTGTTTGTAGTTGTGGAATACTCCTCTGTTTCAAATTATAAGACGTTTTTTACTTTTAGACTTCACGTTTGACCGTTCGTCTTATTCGAAAAATTTGTATAAATGTTATTAATTTGATTATAATTTATTTTATCATTAAAGATATTTTGTAAATGACTTATTTATTTGTATATTTGCACAAAATTTTTGAATAAGACTTAACGGTCAAACATAATCTCCGAAAGTCAAAAGTGTCTTATAATTTGGAACAGAGGAGTATAAGTTAGAACTCAGTTACCTATTTTTCGCTTGTTCCAACTTGAATACTGTTCCACTCCTTGTTTCGGGTATACGGAGACACCAGATTAAGCACATTTGCATTCCACCATGTAGTTCATTACGGGTTGCTTAGTAATAGTTACAGTCTAAATAATGTCAAAATTTGCTTGGATAGCCCACCATGTGACTATTAGCTTTTCACATGTATGTCCACACCCTAACGTTTTGCTCTGCTTCTTGCTGAACTCTCAGATTTCTGCATTTGCACTGGAATTATGTATGACATGGACAATTGCCCGTGGTAGGGTGTGTTCCTGAACATGGCATGGCCATTGATTGCTTTTGTTCATGTGCTATTGTTGTGACTCCCCCTGACATAGTTCATCATGAAACTTGCTATTTTATTTTGTTAATTGTGCGTGGCATCTTAGTTGCATGTCAATACAGGCATTTCATTTTGATGAAATCATACGAGTCACTCGATGACAAAGCATCTTAATTGGAATTTCAGGTATAATATGGGTGTAATCTCCACGAAAAAGAGCTTGTTAAAATGTGAGAAACTTTCAGTGAGCTCCTTCTGCAGGTATCTCTTCCGGCCTACCTGTCTAAATTCTATATATTGCTCATTCAGCATGGACAGACACCTTATTGTTTGCTAAACTAAATTGTTCTAGGAGGAGGCTTGGAACAGTTATGGTGAGGCTCAAAATGGCAGAGCACCTCAAGGAGGCTGTGACTTACATTGAACAGGGACATGTGCGTGTTGGCCCAGAGGTCGTCAACGATCCAGCCTTTCTTGTAACAACGAACATGGAGGACTTCATTACCTGGGTGGATTCCTCAAAGATCAAGAAGAAAATCATGGAGTACAACGACGCTGTGGACGATTATGATGCCACCTGTTGAGTATAGCTCAACATGACTTTCTGACCACCAATTTAGGCTATGGAGCTACTCATCCGAATACTTTTTAAGGTCAAAATCTTTGACAGCTACGTAGTACGTACTCGTTGTAGCTGCTGGCATGTGCATCTGGCTGTCCTACGATGCAGATGCTAACACAGTTTCGTCATTTTTGATAGAATGTCTTTTAGTTGATTAGATATATCACAAAGTTTGTTCATGTGTTGCTGTCTGGTTGAAGGCGCCTTTTGCCTCTTTATGATGCTGCATCTTCATCGATTCTCCGTATTTGCTGAAGCGCAGGCCGATTATCTGCAGTGCCGTGCGTTTTAGCTTGTCGTTTTTGGAGAAAACGGAAGAATAAATTATTACCATTTTAGCACCATAACAGTCCAGAACTGTCTTCATCAATGAGAAAAACTGTAACTAATAATAATAGTTACAAAACAAAGCCAACAGGGTTAGGAAGCTGCATGTGCGGCAGAATTTATTATAGTCAGGATTCATCTTGAAATTTATGAAGCCCAAAAGGCCAAAACATGTAGAACAATATCACAGTTCTCATAAGCAGGATCTATCAAACGCATGATAGGTATAAACTCCACATCAAGACAAAGATGCCATAAACTTGCATGTCAGTCGTACCATGCACATGAGATGAGCATTTGCTAGTACCCTAGTACATGCTACATGAAGCCACAAAAAACTTGTTTTTATGATGCAAAAATATACTCAGCAGACTGTCAATGTAGTGGGACTTGCAATACGTATCCAAGCCATGCATCGTCTAATAAACTATTGGAGCATTCAGCGTTTTGATTGGACACTGTTTATCTGAGAAGGAACCATAACATGGAATTTACTCAGTACCTAAGCTAACATCCTGTCAGCAGCTAAAACTATGGAGCTTGGGATTCCAAGTCAACTTCTGATGTTTGAGAGACTCTACTGCCTTTTGATTCCTGCAACTCCACCTCAACAGTGATCGCATCTTTTGACTTGCCACTCTCCGTCTCCATCCTTCTTAGCTTTTCTTTCTGTATGGCACGTAGCTCATACCTACAAATGGACAATGTGTAATTTAACTATTGATGTTATCGCCGATCAATGGTAGCTGGTAGAAGAAAAAGAGCATCTTATAACAGCAGGAGTTGAAGCTTATCTGGTAATTGCTTTGCAGTAAAAACCCTTTGGGGAACCACATGATTGCCATTTATTTTAGTTTCAATTCTCAAAATTTTGGATAAATTTTCAGCTCAGATAGATGTCATTACATCCCTTTATGTAATAAAGACATCTAGAATACAGAATCTTGAGCTAAACAGGGAGGGGAATTCTGAAGCTCAATAAGTTCTGAGACTGTCTATCTAACATCAAAGCCTCTGTGCAGTAAAGAATATCACCTTCCAATAATAGTTGGAACAATAAGGCAAATGATGGAATGCCATTATTTAAGGAACAAACAAAATTTCTAAAGATGTAACCCCACAGGTAATTGGGAAGTTCCTTATGTTACAATACAATCTCATCAGCTACAGATTCCATAATCTGAATATACAGATAACAGCAGCAGCAGCGGCAACAAAGCCTATTTATAGGATATGCATAGATCTAGGCAAAAACCTACTTTGCTGAATGCAATTGTGCAAGGACAACAGAATAGTTAGGATATATTATGAGATACTTTGAGTTAATTAGATTTCAATAACAAATAGCTTATTTTATTTTATTTTATTTAAACAAAGTGAGATGGTATTCTCGAAGTCAGCTAATGTGGTGAATTTTACTCATTGATCAGCAATGGGTGTCTGGATCCTAATTGAGCTTGACAATTCAAGTGTAACAAGGACATGAGAATACAGTTAAGTATAGCTTACGGTGAGATGTAACTCTTGGCAAGAAGAAAATATATCCTCCAGAACTGCTTATCCTTCATGTGGCGAGGGCACAGATCATATCGAATCTTGGCAAGCTCCTGCATGCAAAGCAAAGGCTTTTCAGAGTAAAACAAACAGAGTGAACAAGAGGATGGTGAATGCAGTATTAATACAATTAACAACACAAACCGTACTGAACTAAACCAGGTGATATGAGCATTAACTCTTGAAAACAGTAAATCTTGATTGGTTGAAGATCTTAGCAAACTTTTACACAGTTACATATCTACCAGTGTAACTACTTCTCTAGCTTTTTAAGAGCTTCAACTTATTAGATGGTTTTCTAGGAGTTAGAGCACGCCAACATTCATTTGCATGTTCTCTTATACAAGTAGAAAAGTATTAATATTTCCCGTATCAATTTGTTACCAGAACTACAGTTTTCACGATGACATCGTGCATCAACAAGTTATAATAAGTCAACTCAACATTTCCAGCTTAGCTGCTCCTTCTAGTTGCACATATCCACTCAAAGATGAAAAATGAGGACTATGGCCTATGGGAATTCTTGGAAGGATATTGTAAGCCAATGAGATGAAATTAGATTTGAGTTGCAGAAGAGGTGATACTAAATTTCTTAGGCTAGCTCACTGCTGGTAATGTAGAATGGGGAAATCCATTTACACTGGGATTCACTCAGGATTGTCGGACGGAACTACATGCTAGAGTTGATTTAGGGCATAGATGCACCTACACATCAGAATACTCCTTCACTAATTGACAGAATTGAGCTGCAAGGGGGAGATCCTGGGGCAACCAACCTTTGCTTTGGATAGCACTATCACAGCATGCTGCTCCTGCCAGCTGGTGAGGTCGCGGGCGGCTGCGTCCTCAGAACCTCCTGCGATCAACACACACTGTCATCAGGATCGAATGGGGCAGCAGAATCCCGGAAGGGATGACGAGGGTCTGTTGCCTTGGAGCTGGATGGCGGCGGACTTGAAGGCGTCGGGGGAGAGAGTTCGGAGGAAGTCCAGGAGCTGCGGGGTCACGCCCAGCTCTTCCTCCTCCTGGGCCGCGGCGGCCGACTTGCTTGCGCCGCCTGCCCCGCTGCCCCGGCGGCGAAACGGCCACGAGAAAGAGGAGAAGGCCATGCGGAGCGGATGCGGGAGCAAGCTAAGCCGCAGTCCGTCAGTCGACGGGCCGATGGGTTGGAGGGACGGCAGTCGGCACGGCGATCTCCGGCTCTACGCGGTGGTATGGATCAAACCGGCAGGTTCGAATCGTTCGATATCTCTGCAAAGGGGAAGCTTGATCCCGCAAGCACGGCCTGGACGTTTGCTCTGTCCGATCGAGGGTGAACGATCAACGCTTCCTCTCAATATCGAGATGATGACGACCACGATAGACCAAGTCACCAAACAGTCCATGTAACTTGCGACATTTACGTTAAACCGAAAATTGGAGCGAGATACGAAATATTCCAAAGAGGCTACATGGAGGATGACGAGTTTGAATCAAACTTCTATTCGTAGTATTTCCAAATCAATTTGTCGAAATAACGAGGTTCCTAAAAAGAAACCGGCAAATAGCAAGTTAAAAAACAAGCTGCAGGTCCATTGATAAAGTCTATTTTAGATTGGTGGGTTCTTGGCATCCACAACGGTCACTGGTAAAACCCATTCGATGTGCAAGCCCTGGTCCCTAGCAACATAATACCTCTCAATTAATAAGATTTCCACACCATGTCAACACCTTTATGCCTTGGATGACATACAGATTAACTACAAATCAATCATAAGAAAGTCTGTCTTACATCACAAAACATGATGCACCTACTGAAAAACTTTGGACCACCTAAAAGCTCATACAATGTCAAAAAGGTTTCTCTCGCCTTTGACCTTATCGTACATGAAATAAACTTCAAAATGTGCATTCAAGGTCAAGACATTTGGTTCAAGACAACAGTGCTAAGATGTCAGTTGTCACAAGTTTCTTTTTCCTTGGCTACCCAGGATCAAAGATTGCAAGTACACTTAGCTCCCAGCAGCAGTGGGAATGGATGTTGGTTTTGAATCCTCTGCCTTTTCATGCTCCTTGTTCAGCATCTGGAATCACAATAAATAATTTCATATCCAGTTATCAGTGCAACAAGGTGCATTCAACAGAACAGAGAGAGATGAGGGATGCATACGGGGACTGCAAACAGCAAATAGAAAGAGCCTACCTTATTGTTGATCAAATTGTGCAGTGCAATGACACTCCGAATCAGAGATGATAGGTATATGACCAACATCATGTCATTTGTTTTCACTGCACCAAGGAAATAAAATATAAGGCTGCTACGATATATATATATTCCATAACTGTCAATTATCATGGTATATAAGGGACAAGATACAAGATTACCTGCAAAAGCTTTAATCAGCTCATTCACATTGAGATTGGGAAGCAGGTTAAACACATCCTGCAAGAAAAAAATTGAGATCAAATTCTAAAGGTAGATCACTCCACAAAAGGAAAAAAATCATGGAAATGCATAGTTTAGGCACTAGCTAGAAGATCAAGCATGATTGTGCAGTTTCAATTTTTCAGTATGTTAAGTTTGCCCCAACTTAAGGTGAAACAAATGAGCATTCTGAAGGGACCAAGAGATAAAAATATAACAAAATAGATTGATATCTCATCCAAAGATAATTTCTAGACCATGTCCTATATTTAGCCCTTGCAAGATCCTATAGGTCCAACTTGTGGCTGCAATACAACTGGGAAGCCTACCCCCATTTGCAGTTGTTCAACCTTATCTGAGCACATTTCAGTTTTCATTCAGCGTTCAATAGTAAGTTGTTTCACAATGGATGTGTACTCAAGCAATTAATATTAATTTAGAAAAAGGAATATTATATGGACAGGAGGATACAAATAGCTTCCAATCCCCCTGAGCATATAACTCAGCAGACAGACAAACCTGCAAATGGTACAAAATCTCATGATTCAGTGGGAGTTTCCCTTCAATTACAAGATCCAAATAGCTTCGGATCTCCCTTAGCCTTGCATCCAGTCCTTTCAAGGCAGCAAGCTTGCTACCAACCTTCATTGACATGGGGACAAATTAAAGATGTTGCATGAATAAAGCAGTATATATATTGAAAGTCCCTTAATGAAACATTACCTCTGTTGCCAATGTGCTTATTGTAGTGTCCTTAACATCTCTCAGAAGGTGCTCAACTCCTGAAGACACAACATGATCAGTTAAGCACATAGTGTACAAGTTAACAGACCAATGAATCACAAATGGATGGCCCCAGTGATAAGGGCAGCCCGGTGCACGTAGCTCCTGCTTGTGCAGGGTCTAGGAAAGGGTCTAACCAGGTTTCCTCTCTAGACCTGGTTATTAGCATCATAAAAGGTTGTTTATTAAATCCTAGGACCCTACATGATGGCGCAACTGAAATATTCTCTGGCATGCAAAATGCTACACAATCATAATCATTTCTTATGAAATTTTAGATGAATCGAGCCATACCGATTTCTTCAACTTCATGAGCAGCAATTTCTGAAGGAACATGGACAAACACCTTTTGACTTTTCTGAGTAGCATTCTGTGATGGACAACAATGTATCTTGAGATGATGAATGAAGAAGCAGGCATAAATCACCAACTTCTGAAACCACACTTACCTCTTTAACCTCTTCCACAGCATAGTATGCTTTGGTAGGTATTCCCAACTCCTTGGGTTGAACATCAATAATCACCAGGACAGGATTAGGAACATAACTGCAAATTGGAAACCAATTGTAAAAATAACTGCTAAAGAGACTCCATGGAATTATACGACCCACTCACCCCAGAAACAATAATCAACAATAACATTTTTACAGGGGCAAAAAAGTAACGCATTCATCACCATACAGACCCACACCTATAAAGAAAACAGAAAAATGCACATAAAAATATAGCATACAATTGTTTTATGAAGGAACTATGACTCTCAAAAATCATGATTCAGCTTGAACCAAAGTTGACTATATAGTGAAGCGAGAAATTAAGGTGATCAAACTAACTTTAAAAAGTAACATTCACAAGAACCTGTTGGGGATCATTATCTAGGGTTTCAGAGCAAAAGTAATGAGCAAACGTCAATATCAGAGGCTTTCATGAATCATTAACAGTAAATACAGCTATGCACACTAGGTTACGACAGAAACACTTAGAAAACAGTCGTAATAGGCTGAACTGGAAGCCGTGCATTTTTTTATAACTTTGGGTAGGGCGGAACTACATAACTATTACAGAGTACATGAATAAGGCCCAGAACCATACTTGTTGAACAATGCATGGACATCCAAGTCGTTCTCCTTTAGTTTTGGCCCAGTGCTGTACCAGCCGACAACATGCTCCTTGGCTGCATCAAAACCAAATCATGCTCATCAGGATTATAGAATCAACCACATAATGGATCGCACAAGCCCAGAAAACTGTGAGAATTCTAAAAAACATACCATTAATCCTCTTGAACATGGAGAACATCGACTCATGGTAATTGTGGTCCAGGAACCAGATCCTCGGGTCCTTGTCATCCTCCTCGAACGGCACTGAAAAAATTAAGCGCATCGTGCGTTGCGGATTCATCAAGTCATCCCATGAGAAACTTCACAGATCCAACCATGTAAGATCATAGGAGTTCACAGTTCACACCATAACTACATCTACACAGCACAACTGACTCTGCAAAAACTAGGCACAGCAGACGCAACCCCTAGCTGCGGACAGAGGCGAGGTCGCTTACCGGCGTAGGAGTTGGTGACGTCGACAGAGCCGCGGGAGGAAGTGCCGAGGAGGACTCCGACGACTCGCTTGCGGGTATCGCGGGCGACGCGGTTGTAGTGGTCGACGATGCTGAGCAGTACCAGCGGGTGCACGACCACCCGCTCCAGCGTCCGCCCGGACAGCTGCGCCGCTTTCACCACGTCCATCTCCTTCTCCTCGCCGAAACCCTAACACAAGAACAGATCTGCTGCGCGCGGCCTCGCTCCTTTGCTCTTCGTCGATTGGAGCGACTGGCAGGTTGTATCGTTGCAACAGGGCTGCGGCTGCCGGCTTTTTCTTTCTTTCTTGCGGAAGCGGAAGGTCAGGTTCGCTTAGGGCATATACAACGGGGTCTGTTTCCCGTCTCTATGTTGGCAATTTTATAGAAACCACCCCGCCTCTGCGAAGAGACCGGTCTCTTGTCGCCTCACGAGACGACGCACTCGTCCCGTGCTCCCAGGTTGGCGAGACGGCTGCGGCACCTCTGTACGGCGCGTCTTCCCGAGCGACGGAGCGGTTGGATCCAGCACGGAGGACGCGCGCACGCAGGCGAGAGGGTGAGTTTCCGCGCCAAATCTTCTTCGCTCGCCAAATCGACGCAAATACTCCGCCCCAAATCCTCCGTCTGGTCCTCGCCTCGGTGCGGAAGTGGTCGATCTCGACGGCGTCGAGCGCCATCTTCTCATCGGCGGAGCGGCGAGCCGGTGGAGCTCCATCTAGACCTCGACCTTCTTGCGGCGTAGACGGAGCATCATGGCCATGGCCTCGTTGGCGGCACGGCACGGCGAGGCGCTCCTCCTCAACCTCGGCCCCTTCCTCCCAAACCGTCCACATACAAGCAGCAAGATCCGAAGGACCTCGTTGGCTTGGGCCACTCCGGCAAGAATACGTGCTCGCGATGAAGGCTGTTCTTCTTCCCGCATCTTTGAATTGATTTGTATGTGGACGGCTTGGGAGGAAGGGGCCGAGGTTGAGGAGGAGCGCCTCGCCGTGCCGTGCCGCCAACGAGGCCATGGCCATGATGCTCCGTCTGACGCCGCAAGAAGGTCGAGGTCTAGATGGAGCTCCACCCGCTCCGCGCTCCGCCGATGAGAAGATGGCGCTCGACGCCGTCGAGATCGACCACTTCCGCACCGAGGCGAGGACCGACGGAGGATTTGGGGGCGGAGTATTTGCGGTCGATTTGGCGAGCGAAGAAGATTTGGCGCGGAAACTCACCCTCTCGCCTGCGTGCGCGCGTCCTCCGTGCTGGATCCAACCGCTCCGTCGCTCGGGAAGACGCGCCGTACAGAGGTGCCGCAGCCGTCTCGCCAACCTGGGAGCACGGGACGAGTGCGTCGTCTCGTGAGGCGACAAGAGACCGGTCTCTTCGCAGAGGCGGGGTGGTTTCTATAAAATTGCCAACATAGAGACGGGAAACAGACCCCGTTGTATATGCCCTAAGCGAACCTGACCTTCCGCTTCCGCAAGAAAGAAAGAAAAGCCGGCAGCCGCAGCCCTGCTGCAACGATACAACCTACCAGTCGCTCCAATCGACGAAGAGCAAAGGAGCGAGGCCGCGCGCAGCAGATCTGTTCTTGTGTTAGGGTTTCGGCGAGGAGAAGGAGATGGACGTGGTGAAAGCGGCGCAGCTGTCCGGGCGGACGCTGGAGCGGGTGGTCGTGCACCCGCTGGTACTGCTCAGCATCGTCGACCACTACAACCGCGTCGCCCGCGATACCCGCAAGCGAGTCGTCGGAGTCCTCCTCGGCACTTCCTCCCGCGGCTCTGTCGACGTCACCAACTCCTACGCCGGTAAGCGACCTCGCCTCTGTCCGCAGCTAGGGGTTGCGTCTGCTGTGCCTAGTTTTTGCAGAGTCAGTTGTGCTGTGTAGATGTAGTTACGGTGTGAACTGTGAACTCCTATGATCTTACATGGTTGGATCTGTGAAGTTTCTCATGGGATGACTTGATGAATCCGCAACGCACGATGCGCTTAATTTTTTCAGTGCCGTTCGAGGAGGATGACAAGGACCCGAGGATCTGGTTCCTGGACCACAATTACCATGAGTCGATGTTCTCCATGTTCAAGAGGATTAATGGTATGTTTTTTAGAATTCTCACAGTTTTATGGGCTTGTGCGATCCATTATGTGGTTGATTCTATTGTCCTGATGAGCATGATTTGGTTTTGATGCAGCCAAGGAGCATGTTGTCGGCTGGTACAGCACTGGGCCAAAACTAAAGGAGAACGACTTGGATGTCCATGCATTGTTCAACAAGTATGGTTCTGTGCCTTATTCATGTACTCTGTAATAGTTATCTGCCCTACCCAAAGTTATAAAAAAAATGCACGGCTTCCAGTTCAGCCTATTACGACTGTTTTCTAAGTGTTTCTGTCGTAACCTAGTGTGCATAGCTGTATTTACTGTTAATGATTCATGAAAGCCTCTGATATTGACGTTTGCTCATTACTTTTGCTCTGAAACCCTAGATAATGATCCCCAACAGGTTCTTGTGAATGTTACTTTTTAAAGTTAGTTTGATCACCTTAATTTCTCGCTTCACTATATAGTCAACTTTGGTTCAAGCTGAATCATAATTTTTGAGAGTCATAGTTCCTTCATAAAACAATTGTATGCTATATTTTTATGTGCATTTTTCTGTTTTCTTTATAGGTGTGGGTCTGTATGGTGATGAATGCGTTACTTTTTTGTCCCTGTAAAAATGTTATTGTTGATTATTGTTTCTGGGGTGAGTGGGTCGTATAATTCCATGGAGTCTCTTTAGCAGTTATTTTTACAATTGGTTTCCAATTTGCAGTTATGTTCCTAATCCTGTCCTGGTGATTATTGATGTTCAACCCAAGGAGTTGGGAATACCTACCAAAGCATACTATGCTGTGGAAGAGGTTAAAGAGGTAAGTGTGGTTTCAGAAGTTGGTGATTTATGCCTGCTTCTTCATTCATCATCTCAAGATACATTGTTGTCCATCACAGAATGCTACTCAGAAAAGTCAAAAGGTGTTTGTCCATGTTCCTTCGGAAATTGCTGCTCATGAAGTTGAAGAAATCGGTATGGCTCGATTCATCTAAAATTTCATAAGAAATGATTATGATTATGTAGCATTTTGCATGCCAGAGAATATTTCAGTTGCGCCATCATGTAGGGTCCTAGGATTTAATAAACAACCTTTTATGATGCTAATAACCGGGTCTAGAGAGGAAACCTGGTTAGACCCTTTCCTGGACCCTGCACAAGCAGGAGCTACGTGCACCGGGCTGCCCTTATCCTGCATCTTTGAATACGTGCTGCGATGAAGGCTGTTCTTCTTCCTGCATCTTTGAATTGATTTGTCATCGAATTTATATCCCGACTTGATGTTTTCCCCAATTCGGATCCCATGCTACAATCCGTAGAATTCGCGAAACTGATCCTGAATCAGACCAAATCTATCAAACCACTCTCTTCTGCGGTTCCCTACAAATCCATTTTGCTAGTCCGGGGACCCCTCCTGCCAAACATGGCGGCCGGAGATGGATTTGCTTTCGTATGTTCCTGTGCGGCTGTAGAGAACGAAAGCAGTGAAAACACATTTGTATCTCTATGTGCTTCAAAGAAAACGTACTTCTTAAGAACTTCATCATGCTTTCAGTTATTTATAATGTTAGAATTTTACTTAATGTGAACTGAACATGCAGTGCTCAATATATTATATTTATGGTTTTAAAAATTATTGTGATTATGTTTCTTTTATTCATGTTTGACAAAAAGCCTTGTAAACCATATATAATATAATTATTATATTATGATTTCTAAAAAATTGTAGCCATGTTGCTCTTATTTATGCTTGATAAATTTCCTATCAAATGGCCACAAAATGGTATGCACAAATGATCTTTAGTTGTATGTGCAGTATTAAATTGTCTGCAGACAGTGAAGTCGTCCGTGGATTGTATGAGTTGTCTGTTCAGCTGTCCGTATCATTGATTAAGAGACAACTCCCGTCTTACCGTTGTACATGCCCTTAGAATAACAACTTTGGTAAGGGGTGAAAGCGTTAAGGACTCAGCCTACGGCTTCATGTCTCGTCCGATTGAGAATAAACGGACCAGATTAACTCATGTGGATCCGAATCGGCGGCCCTGGCTAGGCCAACACCACCATCATCATTGCCCGTACCTGGACGGTAGCGACGCACTGCTCCGGGCGACAGGCGGCGCGTCCACTCCGGCCGCGAGAGGTCGACGTGAGGTTAGAAATATGTTCGGATCCTTCTCCTCGCCGGTGCCCCCTCCCATTTTCCGCCGATTTGTTTGTGTTTTTGCTGATTTGATTCGGTTCCTAGAACCCTAGCTTTGGAATGGATGTCCTCCGATAGTGTTATAGTTCGTGGGTGCAGAAATTCGTACCCCAGCCTGATACATTAGTGGAGAAACACCCCATGTCGCTTGTCTCCTAAACGCCCACACATTTCACCAGTCTGTCGATTTTTTTTCCAGCCGAGCTTCTCAGTCTCTCCGGACTTGTAGCTCTCCTCAATATCGAGCCAATGCATTGGTCAATAGTTAGCTTTCCAAGCGACACGATAGGCTTCCAGAGAGTGAGTGTATGCTCCAATGGTGATGACAAGGACCGTTTCACCATGAACCGAGATGATGATTTGCTTGGGCTGTTCTGGGATATTAACCCTATTTATCTATTTTCGCATTTTGTGAGATGTAAACTAGTGTAACTCAGTTGTGTATTGATCATGTGTAAGAATTTAGCAGTAATGACATGTCAGTGTTTTGTATATTCTTCTATATTTATATTATTTTTCAAAATCCTTTGAATTGTGTTGTTGATATGCGCTACTGGAAGATTAAAATGAAGTAGAAGGGGAGAGATCTGCCAATTTGATGTGGGTATGAGCTAGATCATTGCAGCTTGAATGCCCTAATACAATCTAGGGGTATAATGATCCATTCACATGCCTCCGAGAGAGAAGAAATTCTAACTCCAAAATGGAAATGTGTTGAAGGATAAACTAACAATAGTGGTTTAAGATCGAAGCCCAAGCTAATGTTGGTTTGAAGCCAGTATTTAACCATAACAAAACACACTGTCGGTTTACTAGGCTCAATCAATTGCAGTGAGAGCAAGGGCTCAAATGCAACTGCATTTCGAAATTGTCTTGCCTGAGGTTTTGGTTGTGCCTTGTGTTGGACGTTATATAAATCTTAAGTGGAGGTAGTGCCAAAACCAAAATGGTGGGTTTTCCTTCTTTTTTTTTTCTGTTTCAGTTAGAACCATATCTTGAAGTTATATTTGATCACAGCCTGCTCAAATTAACACTAAATGAACCATGATTTGCTACCGTTCATCTTTTTTTTTTTCAATTAACGAGGTTGCCAACTCCCCACCCATGCCATGATCTATAAATGAAACCTGAGTTTGATCTGTTGTTCTTAGATAAACTAGAACCAAATGTTGCAAATATGTGGCTTGACCTTCTGAAGTTGTGTAATTGACATTTTGACAGTTAAAAACTTTAATTGATTTGATATATGGATTTATGCAGCACAAAGCAAGGTAGCAATGGCTACATCAGCATTCCCTCCACCTCCTCCATATTACCGATTGTACAAGGATTACGAGCAGGACCCCTCATCTGCACCAGAGCCTCCACCACCAGTTGATGGGCCATACCAACTCTTTGGTGCTACCTACACAGTATGTTGCTTATCATACTCTTCTTTATGGTGTGTTGTTGCTTGTGTTGAAGTGACTTTGTGTGGCCTCTCTGGTTCTAGACAGATGTAGTGCTGCCAAGCTTGGAGGATCAAGGTGTTCGTCAGCTTTATCCAAAGGTTCCTAATATTGGTACGTGCAGTTCTTGACTTTACGAATGTGTCTCTTTACATATGCATATCTGACTCAATTGTCTGATTTGTTAAATCTTAGTTGTAATTGAAAAGTGTCCTCGGAACTAGCAGAAATACCAAATCTCTGGTAATGACATGAGATTTTTTTGTTAGGTTAACTACCAAAGGCGCACTTGTAACAGTCAAAATTTTGCATTGTTAGATCAGTTTAAAGGAAACCTATCACCAGATATTTTGAAGCTTCGTATAAGAAAAATAAATTGCTCCTGTTACTTTGAATCCTGAAGAACCTGTTTGTTTTAACAAGCTGTTTTGCTTGGGGAACTGATTGAGTCTCAGACTTTAAGAAGGAGCTAAGGACCCTCAACAGAGAGCTTCAACTCCATATTTTGGAACTGGCTGATATTTTAGTGGAGAGACCATCTCAGTATGCTCGCAGGGTAGAAGATATTTCGCTCATTTTCAAAAACTTGCATCATCTTCTTAATTCACTTCGACCTCATCAGGTGTGTACCTCTCTTTCTGTTTAATGCAGTGATTTTTTCTGTAAATCTGAAATATGCTTATCAGTTTAAGTATCTTTTAGGCAAGAGCCACATTGATTCACATGCTTGAGAACCAAATACAGCGCCGCAAGCAAGCAATTGAGGATATAAAACAGTGAGTGACTATTCTATCTTGAGATCAGGTGCAAAACTTTCAAATTTTCATCTAGCACGCTTCCTAGAATTGCACGGATAGACCTCTGGACTTGTGTTTCCTTTTGCCATTTCCTGTTTACAAAAGGCATACATTGATGTAATTGTTAGCCTAACAGTATTTGGTGATCCCTCATAATGTTCCTTGCTCCACTATACATTGAAGCTGTCTCCAATATACTGGTATCTTCTTTGTCAGTTGCATTACTTGCGGAAAGAGATTATATTTACGCCTGACTTTTTTTTGTTTATTGCAAGATGCTTAATGAGCTCAATAAACATAATGTATAATGTTTTGTTCCTAGATTGTTAGTCTTTTGTTTTCCTTGTTCTCATGGCTTTGCAACTTTAGCATAGAAAAAGTTGCATGGTAGAACTAGCAGCTGTAGCTTGGAATGTCAAATAACCACTTAACTACCTTCTGTTCTACAAATTTGACTTTTGCTATGTGAACTAGCATTTTATACCGTATTCTGTTAGTTTCCTGCAAGGTGACTCAATCTCTTGCTGTCATTGGATTGCATCGCAGCCCTAGTAATGACAGCATTCTTTATTTCCTTCAGGAGGAGAGAGGAGGCACAAAAGCTGCTCGGGGAATCATTGCTGGTCTTGGATGGAAGCCAGACTAGTTAGGCTTCAACAGCTCGAAGACTGGTCATCCTAATCCTAGTTCATTAACTCCTGAGTTGCTTGGCTCGTGTTCAGGGAGAGTTTGAGAAGTTGTCCGTTTGCATGCTGATGAGATATTTCTGGCTTGTGGTAACTGTTGTATTGTGTATTCTCGATTTGATTACAAATGTGCTTCAGACTGATGGTGGGAGCTAAGAAACTCCATTATAATCTAGCTACTAAATGCGTAACTTTTTTTTTATCTGTAAAAAAGATGTTAACTTCCATGTTTCTATATTTTCTTCCGTGACGTATTCAGGGTGAAGGGTTCATGTTTCCAACTTGGTCTTAATATCTCCTGGTCTGTTTAATCCATCTAGCAATCGTTGTCGATGGTTTTTGCAAAAAAAATATTTATTGACTATTCTCTTTTAAGCTGAGATGATGAGAAAAATCATCTGCCGATACTGCTCACACTGTTGAACACAAGTACACAACTCCTCCTGTCTCGACTGCATCATTGCTCGGAATTGTAACTGGGCCAGCCCGTTACCAAGCTTACGCGAGCTAGGGGCCCCAAAAGCCCAAATCGCCTTCAGAGAGCAGAAAGAGTTACCAAGCCGATCCGGCGCAGGAGCTAGGGGAAGAAGAAGAAGAACAATCTACCGCTCCGCAGACCGCAGCTCGCGCTTCGTCCCCAAACCCCTCCGACTCCATGGACGCGTATCACGACCAGCGCCGCTTCCACGGCTCTGGCGAGGTGCCGCCGCCGCCGCCTCACGCCTCCCAAGCGAACGCTCAATGGTATCCCGCCCGTCCGCCCCCGTACCCTCCCCACCCCAGCCACCCCTACCCTCCGCAGCACCACCAGTGGGGCCTGCCCCTGGGGTGCAGCACCAGCACCACCCGCCGCAGCAGCCATATGCGTACCAACCGCCGCTGCAGCAGCAGCAGCAGCCATACGCGTACCAGCCTCCGCCACCGGCGCCTGGGAACACCTGGCCTCCTCACCACGCCGCTGGTCAGCCCCCGCCGCCAAGCTTCCCTCCGCCGCCGCCGGGACAGGTACCTTGAATCTATGTGGTGTGCGATATTAGATGTTTGACGTCCTTTAGGCGCAGTGGCCTGTGGGTTAAGCTGGTTATGTTTTCTGTAGGGGTTTGTAGCTTAGGTTAGCTTTATGGAACTGGGAAGGAGGTTCTACTTCCTGCAGCTAGAATAATGTTGTGCCAGATTGTTTGCATGAAAGCCAATGCATCCGGTAAATTCGTATTTTGCGTCGATTGAAAGTTTGGGGATCGTCCATCACCACTAGATTGAAATCAAACGGTCTAAAAAATAACTTTTTCTATAGTCTATACATTAACAGTTTTTTCCTCTTATCTAAATGCTACACTACCCTATACAAAATAAATAACAAATACAAATTCTTGTACAAATCATGTTGATTGAAAGTTTCTAAGCTCTCAGTAGATTGAAAAGGAGGAAAGATGATCATGGTACTCTTTCTTGGTGTAGTTTGACGTTGATATGATTGTATACTATAGAAGATGGCATAATTCTATTATCTATGGATGCTACTCTTCTTGAGTTAAGTAGATGGTATTGATGTGTAATTGTGGACATTTTCGGGGAAAAATAAGATGTGTAATTGTGGATGTCCAACTTTTCTGTTTTGAGGTGACCTTTAGTTGGCTTTTAAGTATTATAAACCAATTTGGCTGGCTGCATTATTTCCTGATGATTGCCATTTTCTTCTTTACTTTCATGGAACATGAATTTTGTTTGCCAACGCTGCTTATTTTGTAGGCTTGGACAAATCATTCATGGGCTCCTAATCCTGGATACCCAGGTTTGTCATTTTTATTTTGTTACTATGGGTTTTTAAGTGAGTTGTTACTATGGAATTACTGATGTGCAGTATCAGCAAATTATGATGTGGGCTCGCTGGTTTTAAATTTTGATCTAAAATAATAATGCTAATGGTGGGAAGCTTTTCTCCCCACACATACCTTGCTTCTGAAGTTTGGTGTATTTTCTTTCACTGTATGTTCTTGTTATTTTGTTTAGTCATACTTAGTTTTGATCTTTAATAACTGCATTGTCATGTCAGTAAATCAAATAATTGTAAATGCCTTTTTTATGTTTAGTCATTGATCTATCAATGCTGCACTTTAATCTAGTAAATTCTAGACGTTTCATCCCCTTGACAATAGCGTAGCCAACCCTAGCTTAGAGGGACTGTTGGAGCAGGAGAAAAAAATCACTTACAGCACGAAATGGATTGTTTGTTGTTATGATTGAATTTCTCTTAAAAAAATGGAAGGTCATGGCAATGAGGAAGATTGGGCTACAAAGGCGAAAGCATGGGCTGCTACTAAGTCTGTTACGGAAAACTACCAGATGCAACAATCCACGAGTAGAAATGAAAATCGTAATTATGGTTGCCCTGATCATTACCAGCAACCAGCTGGTCTCCCAACAGAAGTTATGGAACCTTTACACCCACCAGCTCCTCAATCAAGTAACGACCATGTGCCATTTCTAATGACAGGTCAACAGAGGGACACAAATCATTCACTAGGTACAGTATCTTATTTGTCATTGCTCTTATGCTACATGTGGATATATGTATGGCTAAGATTATATTGCAGATAAAGGTCCATTGGCGTCCCCAGCAAAGAATTTTGGTTCATTTCCATCTACCTATGAGCAGGAGGTATCTTATAATTATTCTTCTGCTCCAGGTATGCATTGCTTAGTAACTTAGTTTGTTTAAGCGGCCTAGATCATGATAGGCTGATCCTTTCTGGGTATGTTTCCAGATTTGATCATGGAATGATTGAAAAGTCTAAAGCATTACGTATTTTGAAATAGATTGTATAATGTAGTTTACCTATCTTATAATTCTTAGCTAATAGTATCAATTGATAGTACTGAACTTGTATAGCTTTTGAGCATTGTGTATGATATATTTGTTGTGTTGGCTCTATGAAATGGAGGCGAAAACACATTTTGATGGCTAAGTATACTAAGATGCTGATAAATTTCTTGATTTCGATTATATCAAGGATTAAATTGTTACCCATGGTACATTGATATAGTTAACTGGTGAACTCTAAATGTTCTTAACAATGATGAAACTATTTTCCTCCTGAGCGATTACTTGTACAATACATTTGAGCAATCATCCTTTTTCATTTATAGAGCTGACGTGCTGAACTCATTTTTTCTATTATGGCAGTTTTACATGCACATTGAGATGAAATTCATTTAAGATTTTTTTTTACTACACCATGTAATAACAGGTAATGGAAGTTCCATGCTTCAATATCCAAACTCTCAAGCACAGCCATTTCCAAGCTTCGCTCCTGTTCAAGATGGATTACCGCAGGGTCCCCTTAATATGCCTATTGTTCCCTCAATGGAACAGCGTCCTTTTGGGCATGAACAACCCACAGTTGATCCAAGTGACCAGCCATTGGAATTTAACAGTAGGAAGGTCCCTGATATCGCAATCCATACAACAGTGGCATCTAATCATGATACAGTTGTGGCGTCAACTCATTCATGGATGCCATCTCCTACATTAGGATTTCACGCTCGACCCCCGGTTCCACCACAAGGAGCACAGGTAAATATTAATTTGTACTACTAACCTATTCTGTTATCCATTCAGTTGTGTGGGTCATACATGCTCTTTTGATCTTACAGATGGATCCTTCTGTGCATGCTACACCACTTTTTGGAGCAATCTCTGGCACCAACTATGTCCCACCTGCAGCATTTGGTGTTGGCACTGTAACAGAAGTGTTTCCTACAGATCCACACACTCCTTTTAATGCTGTAGAAAAATCAAAGAAAGTATGTCCCCACTTCTTCCTGCCACCTTATCTTTCTGCCTTTTGACTTGAAAATGATTCTTGTGCCATTTTTCTTACCAGCCTCCAGTACCTAATTGGCTTCGAGAAGAACTTCTAAAGAAAAAATCAGCACCTCTGAGTGCTTCAACGCAGCACTTGTCACATTTGGATTCGATGGCATCTAATGACATTGACCAACCCCTAAGGAGACCTGATCAAAGTGACAGCCGAAGCAACGATTCTGCTAAGTCTACTGAAGACGATGAAGATGATGAGGTATTGTTCATTATCTTAATTATCAGTTGCTAGGACGTCATTTTATATTGCTTCTCTGTAATTCTTTTGATGTGCAAATCACCCAAAATATATCCTTCCAGTGGCATATTTGGGAATCTAAGTAGTGATTAATGTGTCCAAGTTAGTGAGGTAAATTGTGGCTTGTTAAACTAAGGGTCTAGATCACAAATAGACTCCAAATATATGGTCAAAACACAATGGCTCCTTGTTATTATTAGTGAGCTAGTATGGCTATGGAAGGATATTGGACCGTTCGATTTCTGTCAGAGAGCCGTGTGTGTGTGTTGGGGGGGGGGGAGCGGTTATAACGTAGAGTGACCATCTTCCTTCCATTTCAACTTCAGTGTCAATCCGGCCCTTATTTAAATCATTTTAAATCAACTGCAGGATGAAATTGAAGCAGCTCGGACGGCAGCAATCAACCAAGAAATTAAGCGTGTCTTAACTGAAGTCCTTATGAAGGTTGCTTCTACTTGTGTAACTAGCCATATGATTGCATTTGGTCAAGAAATACAATGTGACTTGTTTTTTAAGCTTTTATTATCATCTCTCAGGTTACTGATGATCTTTTTGATGAGATCGCAACAAAAGTTTTAAATGAAGATGATTCATCAGCTGAATGTGAGTGAATTGTAATGGATTGTGCAATTAAATGTTTAAGTAGATGTTTTACTTTACTGATGACTGCTTTTTATGGTACAGTCAACGAGCCCACTGGTGTTTCTACCTCGAAGGAGACTAGAGAATCAAAAACCAAAACATCAGCTAAAGTTGTTCTGCCTGCTATGCCATCCAATATTACCTCTAGTGATCATGGAGATACTAGTGAATTAAATTCCCGTGAAGGTGCTCTTCTTGGTCTTGCTAATTACAACTCAGATGATGATGATGATGATGATGAAAGTGGCAATGGTGATGATAAGTCTGTACCGAAATTGTCATCTGAAACTAATGCTGGCACTGCTAATACTGAAAAATATTCTTCAACTCAAAGCACTTCAGTTGGGGAAGATGTTAAATCTGTTGACATAAAAACTCAAAGGAGGACAAATGCAGAACTCAAACACGAGCATATTCATGATACACAGAATGGAGAAATTCCTTCAGATGCTAAAACTTTTGTCCAGCCAATGGACATTCATAAAATGGATGAGAAGGCACATAGACATCTAGAGAAGATCGGCAAGGAGAACTTGGTTAAAGAGGTGAAGGTAGATCATACAAAAGAGCGTGAATCGTCCATTGGAGAAAGATATAATAATGATGGCAAATATAGCATATATGATAAGAAGGGTGTCATCAAGGAGAACAAGAGCTCTGATAGGATTGCAAAGCATGAATTAGATACAAAGGAGCCACACTCCAGAGTTCACTCCAAGCGTGATGATGCCATGGAAGATCGAAAGGATACAAGAGAGAGAAACAGGGATAATGCTGATAGAAGAGGCTCCAAAGGGAAAGATGAAAAGGAGCACAGATCAAGGCAAACAGCAAAGAGCTCAACAAGTAATAGCAGTAGAAGGTCACGGTCACGATCACCAAGAGGAAGAAATCGAAGTAGGAAGGAAAGCTTTTCACATGGTCGAGGAAGTGTTTCAAGTGATGAGCCTTCTGATAACAAGAGGTACCATTATCCTCAAGTACATGCAAAGATGTTTCATACTCACACATATCAAATTCACTATTTTATTCCATTGAATAGTTTATTAAAAAAAATCCCTTGTGCAGAAAGCTTCATTCACGTAAAAACAGCATGTCTCCCTCACCTCCAAAATCTAGAAACAGGTGATCTTTTTTTTCTTTATGCTGCTAGTAACTATGCTGGGATTAATGAATTAGCAATATGGTTGTTAGCCTCAAGTACTTCACAGATAGATGTTTTATGGTTTACTTTGGTAATGCTTCTGACCGTAGTCTAGCTAGTCCCCTAGATGATACACAACTATCAATGATTTTTCATGTTTTTATCATGAATAGAGAGTATTGCTATAGATGTTTTGTCTTTATATTGGTTTCCATCTGTTGGTAAGGACGTAAGGTTTCATGTTAAGGTGTCTGACAGTTGTGAAACATCAAATGTGGTTTCCGTTCTAGCTTATTTGAACTGCAATGTTCTACCTTATCAGATAGGTGTGGCAACCATTGATCACATTAGGAATTATTATTCTTTGTGATTTTGATATAAGTATGCAGGTATCTTCTGCGCGAAGAAACATCAGGTTCACATATCTCTTATCCTTACACTTACCATTTAGTATTATGTTTCATCTCTAGACGTGTTTCGCGGTCTCCACATAGCAAGCATTCTCACCGCAGGCATTCGCCTTATTCATATACGGACAGGTAAGAGATTAATTGGCTCTTCCTTTATTATTATACAACTGGTAGTAAAGTTTAATATTTCAGCTGTTTCCAGATTCAGGAAGGAATCTGGTTATTCTTATTGTAGCTGGTTTAGGAAATTAGATTGGCTGGAAAAAAATTAAATTATATATTTTTTTTTGCGAAACCAATTATATCATAAAAATTATTAAGAAGGTCAAGTTCCCTTTGGGTTTAGTCCAAAAAACCTATTATGATTTTTCAAGAAAATTTATTTCCCACTAAGTATTCATGACTTCTTGAAAATTCAAATATATTTTCTGGTCAAGTTTATGCGCAAAGTAGCGTAGTGCGTTTGTAAACTTTAGGAAGCTTTTCATAAAAAAATGTATTTTTGAAATCCACTGTAATACTTTATCTTGTAGTGCTCATTGACTTAGATATTTAGAATCCACTTCGTTACCCAGCTTCAATCCTTAGAATTATTATCAGTACCTTTTATTCTATTAAATCAGGAATCCTCTGTTTCTGGCCGTCTTGTACAGTAGCTTTACTTTTGGTGCTTTCTTAGAAAACAGTGCCTAATAAATGCAGGAAGAGGCAGCCGAGATCGAGAACGCCAGTCAAAAGAAGATAGAAGACATCAGGCAGTTTGTTACCCAGTGGGGTACGTTGTGCATTGCTGGGGTGCTATCCAGTGCACCTTTTGCTTCCGTGGAGTAATGGAAGAACATTATCGCAACTGTGACGTGATGTTATTTGAGACAAAGATGGGATATAACTTCAGTGCTTACTGTGACGTGATGTTATTCGAGACTAACTGTTTTGCTGTATCTGTCCTTAGTATGAGCATTTTGAATTATATGCTTCGTAGTGCCTACCGGCTTCGGCTTTGCCATGTGTTGTTTTAAAAGCCATATACTGCCCAGCAGATTTATAATTATTTAATTAATTGCACTTACTTTTCGGTAATTTAAGGTGCGACACACCAAACTGATGGACTAGCTATTTTGGGTCCTGTGAAATGATTTGGTTATTGTAGTTGTGTTGTGGAACTGAGATACAACCCACAGAAAATACGACATGAAGGAACTAAAGTACATGTAAGAAAGCTGCAAACAATCTGTTCTTACTGCATTCAACAATCATTTATCGATTGTGATTGCTATACTTTATATATAGCGAAGCAAAAAAATGCTGGCAAACAAGTGATGGCGAGACATGACATTAGAATTTAGAAGTCTAGAATCACTGGCTCATGAATTACATCAGCAATTTTCTCTGTTTCATAAAATGTTGGCTTCTGTTCTTGTAAAGTTGTAGTGTTCGTTCAGCGTATTGTGGTATTTGCAAGCTACAGGCCTACAGCAGCTGAACAGAGCCTGTCCGGAATATTTGAATTCAAAAGAAGTATTTTCTATATTTTCCGGTTGCACGGCTTGTGCTGCACGCAACTCATGATTTGGTTGTGTTTTCGGATCCAAAGTTTGATTTCCCTCCCTGGTATCTGCCTGACTATTTTGTTTTGTTTTGTTTTAGCAATACAGTAGAGATGTAGATGCTCATATACACATTCAAGCACTCGCCACTATGACTAATAAGTTGTAAATGCAACACCCGTATATTCGAGTTCAAATCTTATATCAATACGGGTGTTGTATACGGATGTGGCAGGTTTTGTTTGGCAAGGCGATAGACTGTCCAACAGCGATTTTTAATGGCTAACCACAAGAAGAACTTGTAGTGAGTGAGATCCCAGGACTTCCAAATTCTTTTCCACGTGCGAGCCTAATTAATAGTCCCGAGGAAGAATGCTTCATAAGACGATTTGCTGGTGTAGGTATCAGATAGAGTGAAGCACCACACACATCTTGTACTCTCAAAGAACCTAATCAAGTTACTCAGAGATCAAATGTTTCTACATAAGCAAGGCTTTGCACGCTCTAGTTTGTCATTGAAAAACATGGCCGCTGTTAGAACAACAGGGATCAAACAAAGGAAAAGGCACTCATAAAATTCCAAACACACCAAGATGAACTCACAACACCACCTTCTATTTTGTATTTGGTACATCCAAACACAAAGCAACACAATTTACTTCTGCGCACCCCACCCCCCCAACTCTCGTTACATTGCTTTGCTTATATAGGCTAATGATAACCGATTCATACTAGGACTTTAATTGAGTATGACTAGGAAACTAATTGACTCTGATTCAGACTCACACACATTAACTTTGCACTACCGGGGCTGTTTAGGGAGGCTTTTATTCTTCCTCTGTTATCTTGGAGAGCAAGCACTTTGAACATGAACTGACTACTGTTGGGCTTGCAAGCTGTAACAAGTTGCAGCAACGCTATTCCCGGAATCAGCAAACTTCCTAGCTAGTAAGTAGTTCAGCACTTGAACTTGCACACCGCAGCTCTCCAGTTGTTCACTTTATTTGATCAGGACCACCCTTCAGCAACCAATTGTTGCCCTGATTCTGTGGCCTCCTATCTGTTGATGTATTGTTCAAATTGTTCTATGAAGTTTTGTCAGATTTCGAACTGAATTTTCTTGGTTCCTACCCAAAGGGGTGCTTAACAGTATTGGATATAATCCTACGTCCACCTTGCAAAACCGGTCATTGTGTTAGCGGTACGTAGTATGACTTTGTTAGCAGTAGCACAACTTCAAGATCCACTGCAGTCATGGAAAAGGGATACCATCTCGTTGCCAGTATACAGAAAATCGAGATGCCCAGATGCCAGTATTCTTCACCGATAAGTATATATCTATATTACACAACACATGAATTCAGAATGCAGTAGTGAATAGAACAGATTAGGTGCTGGTACTCGCATCTATGTTGTACATCCGGCAAGAGTATTATTGTTTACATGAGCAGCCCTTCCCGTTCAGCACAGCCTTAAAGCTCCGCTCCCATTGGTCCATCGGTGCACCATGAGAGTGAGGGAGGTATCAGGGTACTTCTCCCTCGTCACCTTTCCAGCAAAGCCTATTATGGTCCACATGAGCAGCCCTTCCCACTCGACGCGGCCTTAAAACTCCGCTCCCATTGGTCCACCGGTGCAGCTTGAGAGTGAGGGAGGTGTCGGGGGTGCTTCTCCCTCTTGTCACCCTTGATTTGCTTCAGGGCGTGCTTGAGCGCAGGCAGGAGTGCCTCCATACACTCTGCAACGGCATTTGGGTTCCCCGGCATGTTGATGATCTGAAAAGGATAGCCAATATAAGTGATGTATAGGAGGTCCATATATATTACCAGGTATTTTCTCCAATTTTTTTATTGAGTTGTAGCACTTACAAGTGTTGATCCTCTGATTCCAGCCGTGGCCCGGGATAGCATTGCGAATGGTGTAATCTGTAGCAAAGAAAATAGTTCAAACACATCATTACAGACCGGACCAGAAGATCCTAGTCCGAGCAAAATCGAAGAATTTAGAACCATAGATATTTTTTAAAGATCTAGTTTCTTATTAGAAACCCTTGGCGTTCAGGGTCACCAAAAAAATTAGTTAAATGATCAATGGGCATCAGATGATGAGCTGGCCCCGAAGTAGAAACAGTAGAACTATTAGCAGCCACTGCTCCAACAGTTTGTCCCATTCTATTCATTCAATGCAAGAAAACAGTTCAAACACAATATAGACCAATAAGATCCTAGTCCCCACAAAATTCAAGAATTTAGAACCCTAAAAGATATGCTGCTTTGTATTCATTCAATATGAGAAAATAGTTCAAACACATAATTACATACCAGAATGTCCTAGTCCCAGAAAAACTCTAGAACCACAGACGATATGCAATTTTGTATTCATAAAATGTAACCAGTATAATGAAATATTAATGTTTGATGTTCCAATATGTACGGTCAATTTCTACCAGCTATGATGAATCAGCATTGGAAAATTTAAACTAAATGGATGTAAATATGAAATCCCCACCTTCAAACTTTCTTGAAGCATGACAAATGTGAGACCAGGTGCTTCTTTCTCTATCACAGATTTTGTTGCTTCTGGTGTGACATCTCTAGGAGTGAAGCCAGTACCACCTGCATGTGCATCATCACCAGAAAGTAGAAGCACATGTGAGCAGGAAAAAAAGGAATGGGGTAATCACTAATAAATTGAAGAACAAGCTTAGATCACCTAATGTCAAAATGAGGTTAACATGGTCAATATCACTCCATTGTACCAGGATGCCCTTGATCTTATCCACTTCGTCAGGAACAACAGCAGTAGCAACCACAGTTGCCCCTCCCAATTTCTCTGATGAAGAATGCACTACAGATACTGCCCTTGGGCCACTACAGGTGCAATGATTAAAGAAAGATGAAAAGAAATTATTTAAGTTACTTTTAAATTCACTATTTTGATATCTTACAGGAAGGAAATGAACATTATAAAATGTAGATTCGTTACTGAAATCCGTTACCATCTAATGTAAAGGAACAACAGTAATCAGACTCTATTTTATTTTGCGCCACAAAGTGACCCCTTTGCATCTCAAGGCAAAGAGGTGTATCAGGGTGCATCCACTTTACAAAATGAGAGTACACTATACAGTTGTCCCCAAAACCAAGTTGCACGTAAAAGTACGGCATTCTTATTGGATATTATGTGGAAAAGGTTATCAGACTTGGATAATACCTCCTATCAGGGCCAGCACCTGATGAAACTGTGTCACTTACAGTCAGAATTGCAACTTTAACTTCAGTATCCTGAGAGGCAGCAACTTGAGGTACGTCTGCGGAAACACTTTTCGTGGATGGAATAAAATGAGATGGCAGTGGATTTGAAGCGGCAGGCATTCTATCTGAAGGAGAACTGATTATGTCAGAAATCACTATAGCTTGGATAGATGTTCCAGCTGCCAATATCTGCCCCGTTGATGGTACTTCCAGCAAAGCATTTGCAGATTTCATACTTAAGAGCCGGCTACTGGCTTGATGGCCAGTGCTCTCAGCAACATAACTGCAGAAATTCCCCAAAAAACATTTAATTCACCTGTGGTCAAATATTAAATTCAATGTTATGGAAAATGTTAAAATATATTTGTACCCAGGTCTACCAGATCCATCATCAAGAACCCATCTGATAACAGCACGATGAAACTCTGTACGGTGTGGGTCTGCTCTCAAAGGATGTGATAGGCGCACATGCACTCTGTCAACCGAGACATAGCGGTGAAGAAATATGGCGAGAAATGTAAGATGAGAAAGGAAGTAATAAAAAAATATAAGAATACCTTTGCGGATGAGGATTCGACCAGCCAGATAAGAGACGTATTGCAGGAACAACAAAAAGATTGAAGCAAACCATACAGCTCACTGGATTTCCAGGCAACCCAAATGCAAGAACTGCTTGAGATAGCTTGGATGTCGCTTGTGTAGTAACCTCAGCAAATGTTAATGGCTTTCCCGGTTTCATTCGGATCTGTATGTAATACATGACAAAATTGTAAAATTTACTTGACAAATGGACAAAGATAGCAGCCTCGAATTGAAAAGGCTTGGTTTCCAAAGATTATCCAACAGCAAACGGCAAAAATAATATAATCATGAAGTATAAACTTCTTTTTATTCCTAGCTGTTGATTTATGCCTATACCAACTTGCATGGGACTAAAAGGCTTTACTGTTGGCGAATAAATCTAGGTAGTGCTGAATAAATCTGGAAGAAACGCCAAATTTCAAAGATACCTTCTCGAAGTGAATTTTACCCATCTTCGACAGGCAAGGTTTGACAAGATCTCTATCACCCATGGAAACACCGCCAGATGTAATGATAATATCAGCATCAGAGCGTAGAGCTGCATCCATATGCTCCACAATACTTTCTTCAGTGTCTTCTGCGATACCCAAATCAACAATTTTGCACCTCTGTTGAGCAGCAGCAGCTAGTAACATGGCCCGGTTGGAATCACGGATCTGTAAATTTCGTTTTCAAGCAGAGAGACAACTCAATTTGGGAGAGAAAATTTAATTTGATGAATATGGAATGCAAATAAGAGTGAGATGTAAATGTCATGGAATAGTAGGTATAACCTGACCACGACAGAGGGTGGTAGTGGCTGGCTGCACTAGCTCGTCCCCTGTAGAAAATACAGCAATCGTTGGTCGAGGATATACCTGTGAAAGCAAACTCAGAATGCTACATTACAATTGTCTTTTGTTTCTAGAGTCAGAAAGGCTGACTTGAAGAGTTATGCACCTTGACAGTTGTCACACCAACTGTTGCAAGCAGCCCAATTTCTGCAGGACCTATGTGCTCACCAGATTTAAGCACTATCGAATCCTTCTCTATGTCACATCCCTGAAAATGATTTGAACCGATGAATCAGCATAGCTACTTACTTCTGAACAGTGCTCTGAATAGTGTAGTGGGGATTGATGCTTAAAGTACAGGAATTCTACTATAACTACAATGCTGTTTTCAAGAAGATAAATGGGTAAATCCACCCCAATGCAACAATCATCTAAGCTGAATTTTTCAGATAGAACCAAAACGGCAGTAGTGTTGTTCGTCCACGAATTTAACCTCACAAGTCATACACTCCTCATCAAACACAAAAATGGAGATAGATAAGCAAATAGTGATGAAGTGAAAACTTGCCACATTGCGTATGTCCTGGCCCTCGGTGGCCCGCGCCAAAATCCTAACCCTCTTCGGTCCATCTGCTGCGGCGGGGACCTGTTCGGTGTCCTCCACCTGCACGACGGCGTCGGCGCCATCAGGAATCGGCCCTGCCAGTAGGCACAGTGAAGATATCCGGATCCGATCGTCACAAGGTACGGGGCAACAGCTAGAGCATCGCTGGTCGCAAGTGAGCTCACCTCCGGTGGTGACGTAGGCGACCGTGCCTGGCCCGACGACCACGCCGAGGGCGTCGTTCCCTGCCCTCGACTCAGTAATCACCGGGTACTCCCCGGCCCGTCGGAGGCCACGACGGCGTACCCGTCCTGCGGGAGGAGAAGATGATTTTAATCAGACCAAGACGCCACGGGGGAGCAGAAGAGGCCAGGAAGGTGGGGAGAGGGGAGTGCGTCGCTGACCTTGATGGAGGCGCGGAAGGGAGGGAGCGGGTCGGGCGCGCGGACGTCCTCGGCGAGGACCAGGCCCAGCGCGTCGTGCAGAGGCACACCGCGCGGCGAGGCGTGGCCAGCCGCGGCCGACAGCACGGCCGCGAGCGCTTCCTCCACCGGCAGCATCTCTGCCTCCTGCTCTCTCTCTCTCTCTTTTCCTTCTCTCTCCAACTTCCCTCGGCTCTTCTCTTCTGTTCTGCCTCGGCGGCGGCGGGCGAATGGGCTGCCTATCTCGATTGAGCTCCTTTGTTAAAATCTAACCGAGGAGACGCCACGTGTGACGTCACGATCTGCCGCTGGACCAGCGCCGGCTGCCAGTGACAGCTCGCGGTTGAAAACTCCGACGTCAAATCACGCGCTGATTTTCTGCCCGTCCTATCCTAGCCCGCCGCTGGCACGACCGGCCGTTCCCGTGCCACGGCCATCGGAAAGTCGAAACAGCGCTCGCCACCGTGCGGGATCGATTGAGGTGAACAGTGATTGACCGGCGTCGTCTTTGGGACTGGTTGGTTCTGCCATTTGCCATCACCGTCGCCATCAAAATTGAACGTCAGTTTATACGGGCGGCGAATGTTGGCATTGCCTTTCAGAGCAGAAGGGCGCACACATCCCTTCGAATAACGAAAAGGCCGGTTATGCCATGCCTACTCTCCAACCAGAAATTGCTCTTAACAGCCGGAGGCGTCACGCGCAGACAGATCGGACTCGGAAGGAATACAAGTACTCCTATACAACAAGTTAAGCCAGTCGGAACGAATACAAGGTGTCTGCACAGACAGATCGTTTTCCAAGGAGTAGTAACGAGAACAGTCAGGTGCAGAGAAGAACCTTCAGCCAGGAGGAGCACAGCTGAGGACCTCAAAAACCCTGCATCCTCAGGGTTACCGTACTACCATAACTTTGCTCGGAATGCAACACTTCGACCCTTGAGATTCCTTCATTCAGGTGTCAAAAAAGAACACCAGATTTCTTAATCTTTTTGGTTCCATACTAACGGGTAATTAAAGGCATAACCAACGTTTCTTCTGTAAAAGCAAGCATAACCAACGTTTCTTCTGTAAAAGCAAGCATAACCAACGTTTCTTCTGTAAAAGCAAGCATAACCAACGTTTACCTCCTGCATGTTGATCATCTAACCGCAGCACCCACTTCTATTGAAAATCCCTGCCAGTATTTGACTTCCATCTTTCTAGACAGCAAAAATTCATAAAGTTCAAAGCAGGGTTTTAAATCGAAGTACTACCACCGAGCTTCAGGTGTCAAAAAGAGAACACGAGGTTCCTTTCTTTTGGTCCATATTAACCAATTTGTTCTCAAAATGCATGCATAACCATGTTTACCTCCTGGATTTTGGTCATCTAATGGCAGCACTTACCTTCAACTAAGCATCCCTGCCAGTATGTGACCTCCATCTTTCTAGACAACAAAAACTCGATTCATGTTCAAGCAAGATTTATAATCAAAGTATACTGTCATGGTTCAGCCCAAGGAAATAGCTGTCCAAGATCTATGATACCAAAATCCAGCAGATTTTGGAAACACTGCACTATGACGCCGGTGAATGCCCTAAATGGTGATGAATCATCCCAGCTTCAGTTGCTAAATGCTCCTGTGACTGCAGGAAAAAAAAACAGTTAAGATGCTGCACATGTTAAAAAGATATGGCAAAATACTACTGCTCATCACAATAAACTCAAGTTCAAACTAAGTGAAAGTCTACAGGTTTGGATATTCATCACACTTTACTCAACAAGCAGAAGCATTCAACATAGGCATGCCTTCAACATGCCATTGTTCATGTACTTTGTGCACTCAAACAAATGTACAGTGCAAAAAAAAACTAAAAAAAGAACATGGCACTGCCAAACCTACTTTCTCACATGGGGCACCGTCAAAACATTTATCATACCACCATTGTTCCTATAATGTAATCAGATTGTTTTTTACAAGCACTTGCAGTACAAATCATGGAAGGAGGATAAAATTGTAAATGTTTATCAAGAAACAGGAGATAGTGTAATCAGATGCTTATTACTAATATGCTTGAGTAGGGTTCGAGGACTAATCAGGCTCAGGCGTTGCACGAAAGCAGGTTGTTTGGTTGTTAGAATCCCTGCTTTAAGCCTGGATGTTTAATTGCTACATATCAATCATGAATTGGTTCTTCTTGGGTATTGCAGTACTCTTCTTACCTGTACAACTTCATAAACCTCTAAACCAGAAGCAAAAACTAGGATTATGTTATATTACTGAGAAAGGGAAAACGTAGACCTAATGGATGTAATTAAGAAGAAATAGAACAAGTTATGCTAGCTGTAAAGACATGTTAGGCTTGTGCGCAAGTTTGCCCAACAAAACTTTAGTAGATAAAGTTTTGTTTGAGATTTTGCTAGCCAAACATTTTGTTAAGATTCTGCTTTGTTGTTGTTGTTGAAACATCTATTTAAGAGTTGCCAAGAAATATGAATGGAGATAGGAGCACTGGCTTGTTGAATTTTGGTAAACATTTGGGCATTTGGCAACAATCCAAATGGGTGGGAATATTGCCCGGGGCTAGCCATATTTTGGCAAGGCAAATTAAAATTAGATCACTGTAACAACCACAGCCAGTCAGCCAGATACCGAAAGCATGCACATGACATACTGATTGTATAGTAAATAGTGTGTCATGCTCATTTCTACTTCTGTGATTGAGGAGGATAAATGTTTGTTGACTCGATGAATGACATTATGGATGCCACCCTGATAAGAGAACAAGGAACCTGTTCAGTTTATATTCGGAAGAGAAAAAAACTGCTGAGACTATTACCAACGTGCCTGGCAAAAGTTTTAAGATCAGCATTTCAGTTACCTGTTTGATATCTGAATTGAATATTGATTCTCAACTCAACTTCATATGGCAGCATTATTGAATTATAAAGATGGCATGTCCATTGGGGAAGAAGTGAGCAGCCTTACCAGTGTACTAATAGTCGTCCTTCAGGACGCGCTCATGGGAGGCCGCAGTGGCAGCGGACGTGGGGGCTGCGGCTTCCTGTTCCTCCCGGAGGATCTTCTGCATGTCGTTAACACGCATCCGAACGATGCCGCCGACCACAACTGTGTTTAAATCAAAAAGCAATCAGCACTCCATGGCAGTTCGCAAAATTAGAAAAAGTTAGAAGAGGGGAAATGACGGAATTGATTACTTGCGGCGGTGCCCAGGGTCCAGATCCACAGGATCTTGAGGCCGGGGCTCTTCTGGCTCCATCTGGTCACCATTGACAGGAGCCGCAACACCTCCCTCCGAGCGCGGCGGAAGCTACGGACGGGAACTAGACTAATTTCTGTCTTCTCGAGAACTAAGGAATGCTTGATAGGGCTCTTCGCAGGTAGGGTTGTCCTGGTTAACCCTTTGAGCTTAATTAGCAGTATTATATTTGTTTGTTTGCAAAACAACACTTCTGTGGTTCGTTTCTTAGACTAACCCGCAAATTTTGAGGCAATTATGTCGACAGCCTTGGTGTTAGATGATTTTTACAATGATGTATGTTGTATATAATCAGTATTAATTAATTTTGGTAAGTTGGTATAAGATGATAAAGAAAAACATTGGGCTAATATCAATATCTTATGTATGAGTTCTTTATTTGACTAAGTAACATTCACCAAGTGTTCTTTCAAGGAGCATGTTTGGAGTAAAAAATACAAACCTAACATAAAATGGCGAAATAAGTAATAAGTGATTTGATGTTATTGTTACATGTATAGCATACAACTCACTAAACATCATTCACTTATATTTCTCTTAATGATGGTTGAGTCATGTCATCTTTTTTATCAACACCATCATATCCATATAAAGCCCCTCTTTAGTTGATCACCGGATCTACGTGACGTCGTGATGTGAAAAAACCAACGCCACCACAGCTTATTTAAGCTCTATATTTACTTGTTCAATCATGGACTCCCTCTTGTTTCTTCGTTTTTCTTATTTTATTTTAGAAGTGTGTGTCGTGATTTATTTGCTCGATCTTTGCTTAGAGGTGCTGGAAGGGCATAAATGCTAGGTCGTGCTGCCAATAATGTTTTTAGCTATTACTCCCTCCGTACAAGTTTAGTTGTCATTCTAGCTCTCTTTATGCGTGTTCGGGTTCATAGCACCTTTTGTGAATCTGGACAACACTATGTTCAGATTCATAGCATCTTGGATGAATCTAGTAAAGAGATCAAATGACAAATATTTTAGGATGGAGAGAGTAGTAAGCATAATTTTCAATGCAAGATAGTGAAAAGTAGTTAGGCTCTCTCGGGAAACTAAATCACTCATTAAATACTTTTTGATTTGACACCTAATTTTATCCAGCTTACCATATATATTTGTTAACTTAAAAATATTAACATTAATAATAATACAATATGTAATTTAGGTTATTTGATAATATGTCTAATGTCCATATATATATATTATATATATATATATACCACATCTATGATCTCCGGATCTCAATCAACGTCTCGGATCAAATCAACCAGCTCATGTAAATCAATCTCTAACCCTAGCTCTCTCCCATCACCATGAATATCCTTCCCACCTTACCCGCCGCCGCATATGACTTCTCTCTCTATGCACACCTCTTGCCCGCCGCCTAGGTTATTTGATAATATGTCTAATGTCCAAATATATATATAACAGATTTATGATCTCTAGATCTCAATCAACGTCTCGGATCAAATCAACCAGCTCATGTAAATCAATCTCTAACCCTAGCTCTCTCCCATCACCATGAATATCCTTCCCACCTTACCCGCCGCTGCATATGACTTCTCTCTCTATGCACACCTCTTGCCCGTCGCCTCATTTTTTCCTCGACTACATATGTTCCTAGCTCTCATCTCCACCCGTTCCTCGCTTCCCGCTTTAACCATCACTCCTTTCATGGGCCACGAGGATGGATCACATGCTCCCCTTCTTATATAGTTGTTTGGTCACCTACATGAGCATCTCAATCTTCAAAGCCATCATCACTCGCACTACACAACTATTGGCTGACAACCATCTTGGTTAGCAACATCTTCCCTACCTGCCTTGTTGTCCTTCCACCATCGTTGCCTTAGTGACCTCCCCTTACACAAAATCACTAGAAATAATGAAGTCTACCATTGCTCGAATCAAAGAAGAAAGGGAGATTCGGAAACAAAGTTGAGGTATGCAAATACATATTCATCCTTTAGATCCATGCTTTTATAGCACCCGGTTTTACCAATCGACATATAGAGAAATAATAACAAAAATAATTCCCCTTTGATAATATTATGATAATAACTAGGAAATGTCAAGCTCTTGGGAGCAAGAGAATTTGGTTAGGTGATACGGGATAATTGATTCCAAAGTACAAATTCTACTTGTGTCATCTTCCACAAAATTTGAAGGTTAATAAAGTTTTCCCCCATCTTTGAAGTAAGTTATATCATAAGGCACAAGTTCCTAATAACTACTATATATTTTGTATGGCTTTCCATCTTCCTTATTTCTCCTAGCTTTTTTCTGTTTACTGATAAGATTCCTGTATTTTTTTATGTGACGAAGCATCCAAACAGCTCATGAGCAATCTGTCCTATAAAAAGATGGTCAACACAAATTCTATACTACAGTACTCGGGAATTTTGTTAATGGACTGAAAGTGGGCCCACAGCGCTGCCAACTAATGGGCTGGAAAAGGGCCCAGACAACGCAACCACCTTCACTCGTGCTACTGACAGGGCCCGCATGTCATTGGTACCAGATTTTGAATCTCACGGCCGAACATAGATCTGCAGCAGTGTCCAAAAGCGTTTTTTACACGCTGCCTATCATCATCATCTCTCTCCACATCTAGCACCCTCCGGACAGCCGTCGGAACTACTAATCGACGGCTCAGAAGCTAACCGCGTGTTCACTCCAACGGCTCTCGCAGCATAGCGAACACGCAGCCACGCTGCCCGCGCCGCCGCCTCCCTCCCTCCCTGCTCACACCTTCTCGTCCCCGCTTCAAATTTGGATCGCGTCGATTTCACGCGCCGATTCCCCAAATCCCAAATCGACACCCCGCCCCTCTTCCCAACGCATAAATAGAATTCCCAATCCATACCGGAGCCCAAACCCTAACCCTACAACCGAGAGCAATGGCGCGTCCGAGGGGCAAGAAGCGCACGGCAGCCCAGGCGGCCGCGGATGAGTCGAGCAAGCAGGAGGCGGCGGTAAAGAAGCGGGCACCAGGTCGTCCCAAGGGCGCCAGGTCGTCGACCGATGCCGAGACGGAGTACTTCACCGAGAAGAGGAATCTGGTAAGAATGCTTCTGGATGGTCCGTCTCATATGGTTATTTTGCTTTGTTAGATTCTCACGGATATGTTTGGGTCGATTGGTGCTGATCCGATTTTAACTTGCAAACTGCTCCGTGTTTTTTTTCTCGAGCGCAAATGCGATTGTAATGTTTGGATTGGTCCACAATAGGGGATAATTGGTTCGCTTTTGCTGCGAGCCATATTTCGTATATGGAATCTCTCGGTTATATGCCAATAGAACCCGTTCGACTATTTGATTGTTTCCATTGATGTAGGTAACATAAATGCTACGAGATTGTGTCACAGAATTCGTTTTGATGAAGATCTTAAACCCGTGCACATTTTCTTGTATACCAACTTTGAGAAGCATGCCTGATTACTCCTAGATTTTGAGATCCTCTAGGAAAATGGTGAACGCAGACCATGTTTTTCTGTCATGTTCACTTGATATGATTCATTAGTGCCTTGTGCTGCATTGTACTATTTTTTAGGTTACTGTCAGAAACCTTTCAATGAAACTATATGTGTTATTACCGTTTCAAGTTCTATTACTATATCTAAAAAACTACATTTCACTCTTGTATACCGGCTTTCCATACTGCTTTATGCATGTTTTAGTTAATGGTTTCTTGCTATCTTCAGGAGGATCTGTGGTTGTCTGCTTTTCCTGTGGGGACTGAGGTTTGTGCCCATTCCTACCTTCATAGGAGTACTCATTTTGCCTTGCTTGCAACTACTAACAACTTATATAACTTGTTATGGAATCTGCAGTGGGAAAACATTGACAAGATAAAGGAGTTCAAATGGAATTTTGAAAATTTAGAGGTATATCATGGTCAAACCTAATCTCTTAAAGTTTGCACTTGAATTTTTTAGCTTCCTTGCTCAATGATACATGTGGTTTATTGCTGGTGAGAAGAAAGCGCTAGAAGAGGGGGAGATCTTCATGGAAAGACAGTCTACGTGTTTGGAAGCACTGAGCGTAAGTATACTTTGTTTTCAGTTTGCTCTAAAGCTTAAATTTTGCTACCCCTGAATCTTAATACATGATATTCGCATTCCTGTTGTGTAACGATTCGGGCCTCAATTTGGGTTGTACATTTGGTGCCTTCTACTTAGTTGTTCTATAACGATAATTTGTTGTTTCTTGTATTAGTAATATATTTTTCAGCTAATATTTTTTCTACTATTGAGTCTTAACACAATTGATATTTTTGTTAGATGTATGAAGCAAATTTTAGCACTCACTGTATGGTATTTGTTCACAGCTCTGTTGAATATTGTACCATGCATATCTGACTTACTCATTTCTGTTGTCATGCAGCTCAACTGCTGGATGTTAATGGCGAATCAAAGATTGTCCTTATTCCTGTGGTAGTTGCTGTAAGTTCTGGTCAAACCTTTTGACTGAACATTTATACCATATAATCATTTTTTATTGAGTACCAGAACATGTTATATATAAAAAAATGTATTTTTGAAAAATGTACATGTCACTTGTGAAGATTAACAATCTGGCAAATAGTCTGAACTTAGGTTGCACATTTGGTATCTTCCGTGTCTTTGTTGTTTTGTTCAGCCCGAATTTAGGTTGTACATTTGATACCTTCTATGTTCGTTGTTCTGTAACGATTGCGGTGCTCTCAATTATTTCCTTATTTGGGTTTCCTAGTTGAAAGTTGAAACTATCTTGCTAGTGATCTTCTGATTTGTTTTGTTGGCTCTAATTTGCACCATTTAATTAGCTTTGCACAACTTTGCTTGTTATTTTCTAAATGGGCCTATCTCAGCATCAATATCTTTTTCATACAAAAATGCAGGTAGACTGTCCGTTCCCTCCATCAGATAAAATTGGCATAAACTCTGTTCAAAGGGAGAATGAAGAAATAGTACCAATGCAGGCGATGAAGATGGCATGGGTACCCTATGTCCCACTTGAGAACAGGTAATTTTTTAAATGTAGGGAAATATTCATTATTTTTTTGATGGTTTTCTATTTTCTTACCCTTTCATGTGTCACTATAGCTGATCTTGTGTGTTTTCCTATTGCTTTGTTGATAGGCTCAGCAGGATTGATAGGTTGAAAACGAAAATATTCACTCTTGGGTGCACCCAGCGAAGGTTAGTATTATGGATGCTGTGCATTGAATCCAGTGATATTGTATATATTCACTTTTCAGCTGTGATTGCAACAATAAGTTACAAAGTTACTAATCTCAGTTTTCTACATTTTGCAGGTCTGCGTTGAAGCATCTCAAAACCGAGAGAGTCAAGAAATTTGACTACTGCATGCCCTGTAAGCTGAATTGGCTTCATATTTTGGCACTATCTAATCTTGACTTGCACTTGAGTCACAGGCCATGTGACACTAATGAATTTCTGTATTACTTTCTGTGTGGCTGTTTCTATTTATACTAGTTGACTGCGAGTCTATCAGGTTATGATGAGCCTTTTTTTTCACTAACCAAATACTTTAATTTGTTCGAATGGAAGTTGAAGAGACCTGATTTTGATGAACATAGTTGTGTTTGTTGTTTGATTGGTATGTCCTCTTAAGAATTAAAAAAATGTCATACATGTAGCAATTTCCTTGTTGCTTCATTATGATTTGATAGCACATATGATGCTCCCTTGAGTCAGTCTCTTCTTTGTATATGTGCATTTCTTTGTTTGATTGAACTTTGGTGCTTTCTGTCTCTAACTTTGTAGTTTGCTATTCTGTGAAGTAGCCATGTAGGCAACAATTTGATAATAGGCAGGAAAATGCATAGTTCCTTTTTAAACAGTTTAAATATGGTGAAGATCCCTTTTATGCACCCAAAAAAATAAACCATCACTCTTCCACACAACACAGCCCATGTTCTCAAATACATGTGCATATTCCTAAGCTAGTCTACTAGTTCAGGTTCCTTAGTCAATTGAAACATACGTGGCATTAAATATTGATGATACAGTTTTAGTGTTTAATGAACCTCATTTAATATGTTGCAGACTATATGCCACTGAACCCTCCTGAGGAAGAAGATGACACAGTTGTCAATATCATATATCCTCTGGAACCTCCGGTAAGCTTCCTTTATTGAGTTTGTTATCAGCTAGATGTTACATAGATAATTGAAAAAATGAGATGTTAGTTTTCTTATTTGGCTGTAGAATATTGTTGAGCAACGTCTGCATTACTCCTTATATGAATCTTTGGTGTTGAACTTACATAGGTGTTATGTTTGGGATGCTTTTCTGTTGAATCTATCCATTAGTACAATTGCTTTACTGAATTCCTGATTTCACCTTATAAGATATGTGCAGTAGCTAGGTTAATGTGGTCACTAGGCTGTGTGTTATGACTATGTTTTTTTTCTTTTCTATTTTTCTGGTGCTGACGATGACCAGCTTGAGTGAATGCTTTGCTAATTTTTCATTAGCAATTTTTTATTTTCTATTTTTCTGCTACAGTGATGCTTTTTCTTGTTGGATGTTGACACATGTTACAATTCAATTTATCTTTTCTTTTCTTGATATGAAGTGAAAATTAAGTATGCCACCCTTTCCACTTGTTATTGCATTTCAAACATTATTCACATAGTTGTGCACTTGTGCTTCATTTTACTATTTGACTCTAGATCACTGTGTTTACATTGTGCTGCTTGTTGCAGATTGTTTGCGACTTTGACTGGGAAATGGATGAGTATGAGGTTTGTGTTAGTTTTTTG
Organism: Chloris gayana; assembly: GCA_031894775.1. Lineage (NCBI taxonomy): Eukaryota > Viridiplantae > Streptophyta > Magnoliopsida > Poales > Poaceae > Chloris > Chloris gayana. The sequence goes on along the minus strand of JAUNZO010002462.1, from coordinate 227,300 downwards.
TTTTGTGTCAAAATATGAAAAAGATCACCTGTGATTGATCACTTTATTGTAATGCAGGATTTTGCAGATGAGAAAGTGAAAGATGAGGTCTTGCCAGAGGATGAGAAAGAAAAGTTTAAGGTACAAAGGAATTTGTGCTTAATCTTACACAAACTTTGTCATCGTTGTCTATTGCTATTTTAATTCCTGATTTCACTTTCAACAGGAGTTTGTAAAAGAGAAGGTTAGAGAAAGGAAGAGGGAGCTGAAGCAGGTCCATAATCAGCTGAAATATTAATTATTTTCACTATAGAAGTAGTGAATTCAATTCCTCAACTATTTTCCTGAAAATAATGCAGGCTAAAGAAGCCAGGAAGAAAGTTATTGATGATATGGATCCGAAGACAAAAGAGGCATTTGAAAATATCAAATTTTACAAATTTTATCCTGTAAAAACTCCGGACACACCTGATGTGAGCAACGTAAAGGTATGCACTGTTGGTCAATGTTGGTTAGTTAAATAGCATATGAACGTGCAGTTGATCTAACCTATTGTTTTCTGCAGGCGAAGTACATCAACAGATATTACCGGAATGCACATTATCTGATGTAATGACGTGTTTGCTTAGTGTTGTCATTGATTAAGTTGTCCAAGTTGAACAGTTGGTATAAACAATTTTGGAAGGCAGGGAGAACAGCTTGGTGTTCTTCACCATCAGACAAAATGTTGCATCTGAACCCCCTGTTCTAGAGCTACCCTCAGACTCCGAGTGTCTCTTCCATAGGCATCCTACTCCAGAGTGTCTCTTCCATAGGCATCTTCATTTGTTGTGCGGTGTATAACATCCTGAGGAAAGATGTAACAATGAGAATGTCAATGTAGTCTATGTAAAGACAGGTTCAGGAAGAAATTCTCTTCATCTAGTAAAGTTTAAGCATATAGTTGCAGCCGAGCTTGCTTGTTATGCTGGTGAATCTGCTGAATACTGGCAGAGTTACTTTGATGTTCATCTTGATCAGGCATGGAATGTAAAATCAATCCCTTAAATTATTTCATCAGGCACTTTACATATGTGTAGCTCAAGCGGTCACTTGCTAGGATGTATCTCATATTATTGGGAAAATTGCTAATGCCCTGGCAAATTTGATCAGGCACGGAATAGATAGGTGCAGACGAGCCTGACAAGTAGAGATTGCCAGCAGATAGGATAAATGTCGAGAGGAAGAACCTAAGCTTATGCGGTCTGCCCCTATACATCCCATTTCCCTTGTTCACAAGATCAAACCGGCCTTCTCCAAGGAAGAAGTATCTCTAGAAACTTTGTTTGTGTTGCATAAATAAATTCAAACATACTACAATTGTAAAATTCCTGAAGGTTGATTTTTGAAAAGCTTTTGACTCCATTAATTGAACAACACTAAATTCAGTTTTAGAAGCAAGAAATTTTCACCCCACTTGACAATGGATCCTTAATCTGTCTGCCACAAGTCAAACTAATACTTTTCAATGGGAAACCTGGAAATTGGATTCAACGCCGCAAAGACATGGCAAGAGGATTCAGCCCAGTGCAAATGAAGACATTGGTCATCTTTTTCTCCAATGTGCTCATATATGATCGCACTCAGTTTGGCAAGATAATTCTTTGAGCTTTCCACTTCCTTCCAATTTCCAGGTTCCCCAATGAGAAGTTTGGAAACAATATGATCACTACTATTGATTGGAATATTTGGAAGTGTATTAACTCAAGGTTTTTAGACAAGAAGATGAGTCAAATTTTATGGTAGCTACTCGCTGTTGTGGTGACTTAGCCTTGTGTCACACTGTTGCCACCATCGTGGTGATAGTGACCATATGGAGCAACATATTTCCCCAGTAGAGTTAGTTTTACTTCTCTTTTCTCCCTCTATGTAAATCTCTTTCTCGTAATAGATATTATTTGTCACAAGGTTTATATCTTGTTGGAGAAAATCCCTTGTATGCCCCTGAAAAAAGTTCACTTTCCTTCTGTGCCACTGAAAATTTTACTTACCTTATGCGCTCCCACTTGAATTTTTTCATCCCTTGTATGCCACATGCCACTCCTGACCATTTTTTTAATCCTATAATGATTGTTTTCCTCCCCTACTGCTATCAACTTGCAAGAAGACTTCCATCGCTTCAATATTTAAGCTAATTTTTACTGTGACATAAGGAACAACGATGAACAAGTTTTGTTATTAGGTCCACTGCAAATTCAACACAAATTATGAATAAAAAATTTCTAAGGAATCCAGCTTAATTTAATTTTTAGGTGTATTATATAGCTCGATAAAATTCTAGAAAATTATGCATAATTATATTTTTGTGATGTATTATTTTTTCATGGTACATATTTGAAGAAATTTAGTTTTACAATATATTTTTACTCGGAAGTGGCACACGAGGGAAAGGAAATTTCAAGCGATGGCATAGAAGGGAGAAGTATTTTTTAGTGGCATGGAAGGGAATGAAACTTTTTTCAGAGGCATACAAGGGATTTTTCTTATTGTTACGAGTGCAATAAAGTTCAGGCAATCTCCAAAGGAGTTGCCACAATTTCCTTCAAAAACCCCCAAATGTTAAGGCAACGACAATTTATTTGGAGACGAGGTAAGTAAGAAGCATTATTTCTACACGGAAGAAAGGAAAATATTTATAATAAGTTTCAAGCCGCAATCATAACTTGTCTTTAGAAAGGTAGCTAGCTAACTAGTTATAATCAAAATAATGAAAGAGAGTTAGTTTAAAAAAATGAAAGTGGAAATTATCTATGATACTCTGAAATTATTTCATTATCACTTTTTTTATTTATGTTTTTAACATCGGTTTTACGTGTTTGGTCAACAAAATTTCAAAACTAGCCTCAGGTAATCGATAATCATCAAATTTTATTTCATCCTTCAGACGTCACACCTTCTCGTCCCCGCTTCATATTTGATCGCATCGATTTCACGTGACGATTGACATCCCGATCCCTCTCCCAACGCATAAATAGAATTCCCAATCCAAACTTGAGCCAAACACTACAACCAAGAGCAATGGCGCGTCCGAGAGGCAAGAAGCGCACTGCAGTGCAGCAGGTGGCGTTCGATGAGTCGAGCAACTGGAGATTCACGATGACCTGTCTAGGATGCTCGTTTCGGTTTATATTCCAAAATCCGGTAGTAATGAGGGTTGATGGGTCATGTTTTAATTTAGTCGTGGGATGCGCCATATTGCATTGGTATTCTCACAACGAGATTTCAGTTATTGGACTGTTCAGAAGTAGGGACATGTGATTAGGCAATCGGAATTGACTGCAGTGGTGCTAGAGAACTTTTTTTTTTTTTGCGAAATGCTAGAGAACTTGCTTGGTATATGATATATCTCACTATACTCAAGGTCAATTTTTAGATACAAGAGAACTGAGAAACATGCCTTATTAGAATTCAAAGATGATGAATCTACACAAATGTTTCTTTCTGGCATGTTGATTCGAACAGACTCGTTGTTGCACCAAATACTGGTTTGCAGTTATGTGTCCATGCTAGCATTTTTTTCACTGAGATTATACGTTTTACAATTTTTGGAAGTTAGCACTATATTTAAACAACAATGCTATTGGTCCAACCCAATTTGTCCAACTAATACAAAGTACGACGGTACATGGGCGCAAAAGCATTTTCCATTTGAAACTGTTTGGGTCCCATGTTTGCCTTTGGTATATATCACTTTATGCCCATTATAGCTAATCAATGATCTTATTATGCTCAGGAGGATCTGTGGTTATCAACATTTCCTATCGGAACTGAGGTTTGTGCATCACTACCTTATTTTGCTTTAGTAGTAAGTATAGGCTAATGACTTTCTTTTAACAACAATAGCTACTCATGTCATTGCAGTGGGAAAACATTGACAAGATAAAGGAGTTCAACTGGAACTTTGAACATTTAGAGGTATGATTGACAAATATGATATCATAACTTACTATTTTTGTGAATGTTTATTTACCTTTAGAATGCTATTTGTTTGTTTTGGTGAGCAGAATGCCTTAGAAGAAGGGGTTGATCTTTATGGGAAGCCAGTTTACTTGTTTGGCAGCACTGAGCGTAAGTTTGATTTCCTTCTCAGTTAGTTTTTAAGTTTTTTTATCTCTTGTTCAGTCTTGATACAGTCGAGGTCTTAATTGGATTCAAATTATGTCCGTGGCAACACCCTAGATATTCTTGATGTATAATGCGGAGTTCAGTTTTTGCCCATTTGATTTTTTGTTGGTTGCACAACCCTGTTGAAATAATATTGTTTTGTACAATTTGACTTATTGGTTCATTTCTGTTGGAATGTTAGCTCTTCTGGATGTTCATGGTGAATCTAAGCTGGTACTTGTTCCTGTTGTGGTTGCTGTAAGTTCTTGTATACCCTATTACTGAACATTTATGCCATTGATTATATTTACTATACAATTCCGCGTGGAAAACTAATTACAGAAGAAAGTTATATATTATCTTGAGTTAAACATTTACTCATCATATGCCACATATTGTTCTGCTTATTCTTTCTCCAATGATGGAAATAGCACATATTGTCTTTGGTAGCAATAATAGTTTATATTTGTAAATAAATTGAGCAATTGCACGAGATAGAAAAATGCATGTGTCATGATTAAAGAAAAAAATGTAAGAGACTTCGTCGGTTTATTTCACCAAGTTGACTAGTACTCTACTCCTAGACTTTCATTTGCCTGATTCTAGTGGGGATATTTAGGGGGCGCTTTTCCCTTGCTGAAGCTTGCTTAGTCTAATTCTGAGCAAGGCAAAGGGATGGTCAAAGCACCGCAAGAAATGCGATGTGTTTGGTTGTTTGCTCCTAAGGGAGACAGAGGGTCCGATACATGAATTGTTTGATTAAGAAAAGTGACAGTAGAGCAGTAGTGCCTTTCCTGCATGATATTTTGATTTAAAAAGTACCGCTATGTACTCTGTGCTCAAACGTCATCACTTTGATTTCTTCGTATCTCCAAACCTGGAGTCGACCCCAATGCGGTGCTGAATATTGCATGTCATATTGTGTTCTTTGCCCCCCTTATCAAGAACTTATTTTGGTCTTTTCCCTATTAGTATGCTGGATTTTGACTCACATTTAACATTCCGAAATCATTTCACAGGTTGACTGTCCTTTCCCTCCATCGGGTAAACTTGGTATCAATTCTGTTCAAATGGAGAATGAAGAAATAGTGTCGATGAAGACAATGAAAATGGACTGGGTGCCTTACGTTCCACTTCAGGATCAGTACTCTGGGGTTATTTGTGTCCAGTTTATTTTTTTACATGTTATTTACATTGCTTAGACCGGCATTTTTTCCATGCAGTGTAACTTTTCACTCATATAATTTTTCTCTTTCTTTTTCCATAGGCTCTGCAGAATTGAAAGTTTGAAAACAAAAATATTTACTCCTGTTTGCACTCAGCGAAGGTCAGTATCGTAAGAACTATTTGACTCTAAATCGAAAAAAAAAACTATTTGTGTCTCCAAAATACCATGCTTTATGGAATTCATTTATTTTTCTTGCTTCGTTGTCAATGACCTATTAAGGGGAGCCCTGGTGCAGCGGTAAAATGTTGCCTTATGACCATGAGGTCATATTTCGAATCCTTGAAACAGCCTCTTTCAGAAATACAGGTGAAGGCTGCATACAAAAGACCCAAGTGGTCCGACTCAGACCCTTTTAGTTGTTACCTATCCCGAACCGTTTAGAACTTAATTGTCATATATTTCTTCAATTGATATTTTTATTCTCACCCATTAAGGTGGAGTATTTTTTATGTAACTCGTTCTTATAGCTAGTTACAAGTTACAACACCTTAGGCTTTGTATATTTTGCAGGAGTGCGCTGAAGCATCTCAAAATTGAGAGAGTCAGAAAGTTTGACTACTGCATGCCCTGTAAGTTGATTCTGGTTTACTTTTTCTGGTCCGGTACTCTGCTTCGCATGAATATCTGTTGTTGCTTTATATGATAATGGGTAGAGGTCTATCTATCTTGACTTGGGACAAATGGGTCATAAGAGAAGTGAAGGGAGTGGAACATTTTCAAGGAATTAGCTATGGACAGGGGTGTTTGGAGACTAGCAATTGACGTGCCGGAGCCGTGACCCCCTAACTCTACCTTTTTCTTGTCATGTTTCCTTTTACGTTTCTCTTGTCTTTGAGTATTATGGGTTTCATCTTTAGCATACCCCAACTTGCTTCAGATAAAAGGCTAAATTATTGTTGTTGCTTTATATGATAATGATAATTTGAATATTGTTAACTAGACTCCCATAAAAAAAACCTTACTTTTTTTTTTGACCGAAGTCAGCAGGGGAGCCCCCTACCTATTTTTTGTATTAACTTGAAGAGTTTATGTACAAGAAAGAGGCCGTAGGCCCAAAGAAGACCCTAAACTATCACAGTCTTGAGTTACATATTACAGATAAAGGCATCAATCAGCAGTTTAATAGCAGGTTTAGCTCTAAAAGCAACATGTTGCAGCTCTATTATAAAAAACCTTACTAGGCACCAACCAGTTCACCTAAAAGCTTAAGCTAATAGGGAAAGGTGGACTTTTCACTTATACACTTCAACGGTTCCTATCCTTGGATTGCTTCAGTCCAAGATCATGTAAACTTCGCTATTTAAATATGCGCATAATATAGCAGTCGCTATAGGCTAAAAAACTTGGACATATCCTGAAATTCCTCTGCTAGTTGATTAGGTCGCTATATGCTACAGTATTATATTAAAGTTTCCTTGCGGGTAACCTCTTACGCTATAATTACGCTATAAGTTATGTTTAATATCTTTGCAGATTATATGCCACTGCATCCTCCTGAAGATGAGGATGACACAAGTATCCGTTTCATGTATCCTCACGAATACCCGGTGAGATGCCTTTAGTGGGCTTGCTTCCAATAGCAATATTACCATTGAATGACTCGTGAAGGGGCGATAATTTCTTATATATGGAATTTATGTAAAAAGAAGCATCTGCCTCTCTACATTCACAACCATTTAAACCTCCATAAAGTGGCAATTACTATCTAATGCCAGTCTCAATGCAAATTTCATGGACACAGTTACCTAGAGTGACACGTCATCTAAAAATGTTTGAAACTAGGATGAAACACCCTCTCTCAATGCATAGTTTCATCTATTGTTGTTTTCTAGGTTACATGCAAGACACAAGCTGTCTAGGTAACTGTGTATGCAGAGTTTCATCCTCATGAAACTCATTTCATCTCTCTCCTCATTAATACATTGCCACATCACCAAAAATGCCTACGTGGCACTCTATTTATTGCTCATGAAACCCCCACTGAGATTGGCCTAATTTCAATCAGATAAAACTAGAAAGAGCAGCATCAACATCATTATATGGATTTCTGTATTATGAGATTAACTATAGGCCTATATTTTTGGAAGCTTTCTGTTGAACCAAAAAGTATATTTACTATAGTCTAATTATATTATACAAGCTTTTGCCTGGAGTTGAGTTCCGTCTAAGTGGTGGTACTGTTCCCCCTTCTTAAATGGTGCTATCTATGTTGTAATCCGTTGGATGCTTGACATTTATGTTATTTATTATATTGCCACATTTCCATGCTGCAAACCTCAATAGCACGATGGCCCCTTTGAAGCTTCCCTCTTTTAATGTGAAATGACAAGAAAATATGCTCACCTGATTTTGACTTGCTGATGTATTTCAGATTTGCATAAGTCTCTTCTTAAGGGCCTGGTCGGCACTACCACTAAAGCACTAAAGCTTTAGCCACTAAACTTTAGTGTCTTGGTCTCCGAACAGGACACTAAAGTTTAGTGTTAAAGGCCTTTAGTGGCCTCAAAACTTAACTCTTATACTTTTCATTTTGACTATAAAATAGTTATTATATATTGCTGTGCTTACTTTACTCTTTGCTGTGTGTTGCAGATACCAGTTGACTTTAACTAGGAAAATGGATGATTATGAGGTTTGTCTTGTTTTTTCTCTGGTACACTAGAGGGGCGATCCATGAAAGGGCATCTGGCTATCCATGTTGAGTAACTATAATCATTGAGCTGCAATGCAGGATTTTGCTGGTGAGAAAGTTGAATGTGGGGAGTTGCCAACGGATGAGAAGGAAAATTTTAAGGTACGGAATTAGTTTCCTTTGCTTAATGTGTGATTGGCAAAACTTAGCGCTGTTGACCATATTTTCTTTGATGACTTCCCCTTTCTAATTTCGCTGCCACATATCTGTAATAGAAAGTTCTTAAGGAGAAGGTTAGAGAAAGGAAGAGGGAACTGAAACAGATAAAATGAAACAGGTAAACTATACCGGAATATTAATTATTCTTACAAGAGGTTTAGTGTCTTTTAGTATTCAATGTTTCCCAAAATATATGCAGGCTAAGGAAACCAGGAAGAAAGCAATTGATGACATGGACACTGATTCGAAAGAGGCATTTTAGGCTTGTTTGGTTGATAACCAAATGTTGCCACACATGTTTGCTAAAGTTTGCCAAAAGTATGTTGAGCAATTTGTTCACCAACTTTTGGCAAACTTTGGTAAGAATATGAGTCTATGACATGTAGGGTATTCATGTGGCAAGCCATAGTTGTGGTAGGCAACCAAACACTAGTAAAAAAAACTGTGACAGGCCAAATATTTGGTGTGGTAAAATTTGGGAATGAACCAAACACACCTGATCTTAGTAGGGTAAGCAGCTGTTATGTTCGATGTTATTTAGTCAAAGCATCTGAACCTTCTGTCTTTAATTCTGTAAAGCATCTGAAGCTTTGCTGGGTCCAACTTTGTTTCTTCTGTTTTGTGCAGTCGACGTACATCAACCGATATTACCCGAGAGCACATTATCTGATGTACTAGTAAGATATGTTTAAAGGCAGGGATATCAGACAACATGCTGCATAGGAACTCTATCGTACCACAGTTTTACTAAATACTCCCTCCGTCCAGAATATTTGGCATTCTAAGCTCATCCATTTTTCCCAAAATGTTTGGCGATTCTCACTTCCCGAGACACCTTTCTCTCTTCCCAATACACCTCTATCTCTATCTCTTTCCTCCTCAGCTTCTTAGCACCTACTTTATTCATTCTCTTCTTAATCTCCGTGCCTGGAGCTTAGAATGCCAAACATATTGGGACGGAGGGAGTAACATCGAATGACCCTTTTTCTTCTTTCTTTTTTCGATGACCCTTTTTCTTCGTCTGGTAAAGCTCACGCACGTAGTTCCTGCATCTAGTACAGCATGACCATCAGATTCTCGGTTTCATAACATGATCACCGGTGAGGAAATCCTACCTATTTTGGGAGAAGCGTGGGGGACTACCCAGAAATAGAGTGCAACCCCCGCGACCCATCGTCTCTGGCTCGTCTTCTTCATCCACCTCCGCCGCCGCCGCCGCGTACGAGCCCCACCGGAGCTACCGTCGTCGGAGAAGCCTGCGCCCGAGATCCCGCCGCCGCCCGCCAGAGCTCCAGCTCGCGTCTGAGCTCCAGCCCGCCTCCGCCTGCTCCCGAGTCCGAGATCCCGCCGGAGCGGCGCGGGAGGCGGCCAAGGCGGAGGCACGGGCGGGGTCGCAGCGGCGCGCGATTCGGCCGCACCGGCGCTCCTGCGGGCGCCGCAGCTCCGCTCGCCTTCGGTCGAGCTCCCCCATTCCCGGCCGCGCTCGGCATCACGCGCGCCGCCAGCCTCCTGCCTCCGTCCGTGTTGGTGCTTCGGGCGCAGCAAATCCACTTCCGTCGGCGCATGGCCGTCGTCCGCCTCGCCTGCCCAACCCTGCCGCTGTCGCGTGCGTTCCTACCGAGCTCCCCACCTGAACCTATTTTGGGACTTCCGTTGGAGATCGTCTTCTTTGGGTGATGACCTTTCAGCCTCAGTACGTGGTGTGGAGGTGGACCCACAAGCAAGACCGCATCCGCGTGGCGTCCACCCTCCATCCACGTTTCCTCCTTGTGCGCTCTCGTCTTCCCGGGAGTGCGCTGCTACTTTCTCCTGTCCACATGCCAGAATGCCACTAGCGTCCCTCCAGCAGCAGCAGCACGCGCTGGCGATCTCGGCAGCATCCAGCAGTCTCATCCTCCGGTGATCGCCGGAGAAAAGTTGCTGAGGACAACCCTCCTTTCCATTCCACACGCCGGTAAGCATCACTCCTCGCTCCTGTCCCCGCTCGGGCCCCTTGTTGCTCCTCTCCACGCGCCCGCCCGGTCCACTTGGCTGTTTCCCTTGCGCCGCTCCCCGCCCGCGCCGCTAGCTCGCTGTCTGCTCGTCGAAATGCCGCAATCCGATCAACAAGCTTGCTTCCTTCTTTTCGCTTGATTCTGGTTTGCGAGTCCTGTCGTGCTTTTGGGTTTGCTGTGCAGTTTGAGCTTCAGGGATAGATTTCCAACTGTCTTCCTGGGTGTTCAGATACATAGTTGATGCAATTACCTGCTCTGCCTTCCGCGCTTGGTTTTTTTTAGTTCATTAGTCACTATTTCCCTCTTCGATTCATACATGCAACAATTTGCAGGTGCTTGATGGAGATGGAGGCGATACTGCAAGCTGGGGATGCCAAGGATTGGGCTTACAAAGGGAGGGCGCTGCCAATCTCATCCTCAGCTACACTGGCTCATCGCCTTCTATGGTATGCTCAGATGCTTGGAGAAGGTTCTAGTTCTGTTCTCGTTGATTACCTGGCTTGATGTGCATGGGGAATTTTTGTGTGCTGCACGGGTGCGGTTGTGCAAGTCCAGATCTAGTGCTCCATCCAATAATTGATGGCGCAGGGATCAGGGATGCTGACCGCGCTCATGTGAAGTTTAAGCATATTACATCAGTTTTCATGATTTTGCAATGTGTGGCTCTGCATGCATCGTCCCTTGACATGATGTGACGAGGGAAATATGACTCTGATTGCCCTTTGGCCTGTTTATAGCTTGGAAAGGTGCTGCGTGTCAAGAAGGTCCTAAATGACAAGTCACAAACAGCACCCAACTCTATTGTCTTCTCAAGTCATGAGCAACTTCTGTGGGGTCATATACCGGAGCTAGTTGAGTCTGTTAAACAAGATTGCTTGAATCAAGCCTATGCAGTACACGTTATGAGCCAACATTTGGGTGCTGATCATGTTGATGGTGGGGTACGTTCCAGATTCAGTCCATCTATGTCTTGTTATTGTGTTATTCAGTTATCAATAAATGAGATCATCGACACTTGATATTTTTTTCTTACAGTTGTTACTACCCTTTCCTAATAATCGATGTCACCCTAGTAATTTATCATATGTTGCTGTGTAAAGTCTTGGATTCTGGAATGGACATGCTGTTATAACATTATCTGTTAAAATGTTGAATCGTTTTTAATTTCCACATGACTAAACAGCTAAATTGTGCCATGTTTCCGTGATGCAGGTATGTATAGGTGTCTCTAGGGATTTTCTGGAGCTTGTTGAAAAGAATGTTCTTAACAGCCGTCCTGCTTGGAGAGTGAATGCAAGTTCAATCGATAGCACTGCTAATGTTGCTCTTCTAATAGCTGACCACTCTTTGTTTTCTGGTAAATTTTTGTATACCTTCGTCCCTCACCTGACCATAATTTGATGCTTGTTTGGATTGAGAAGGGATGATGGGTTCAGTACGGTTTGGTACTATTATTTTTTCTTATGCGCCAAAAATTGGATGAAACATTTGCAGCAACGCTGTTGCCTACCTAGTTGTTTCTATTGGTATTAGATGGATACTCGCCTTAACTTTTAGTGAATATGGTTGAGTTTGTGTGGGTTAAAAGTTCCAAACGTTACTCACTCTGTATGATACCATCAAGATCAATGATAAGTAGCAGCCACTATTTCTCCCATGTGGATAATGTTAGTGAACCAAAATTTGCCTGTTTTGGAATTTAGGAAGCGGTTTTACGAATTGATCCTCAGTTCCTTCATCAAACAGAAAGAAAGACGAATGTCTTGTTTTCGCCTATTTGTAGCTTAGTTCTTGGTTCAATCCAAGAGCTCGGTTGCTGTCCTGTAATTTTGGCTTATCCTGAAGTGGTGACGCAAAATCATAGTAGAACTAAATGTCCTGGTACTTCTTTGGATGGGTATTACACTGGCACTATTTCTAGCTTTCCTGAATGCATATTTTTTATGTTTTTTACAGTAGTTATTTCTTAATTTCAGGTAGTCCTAAAGATAGCAGCTGCATTGCAGTAGAGATAAAGGTACTTTCAGGTTTCCTTTTATTTTCATATTCTTTAGTTTGACGTATGTATTTACCATTCATTGTGCTTTGCAGGCCAAATGTGGGTTTCTGCCATCATCAGAATATATATCCAAGGAAACTTCTATCAAGAAACGAGTAACACGATATAAAATGCATCAGCACCTCAAATTTCGTCAAGGGGAGGTATGTAAATTTCAAGCACCGGATTCCAATATAAGGTTTTGTATGGATACAAGATAAATCCCACTATCTTTTGCTTACTTAAAAGAAACATGTGTTCATGAAAGAGTGTGACAACAGTTTCAAGCATTCTTGTAATTTATGGCACTCTGGTAATACGCACGATCTCTTTTGATTTTTTAAATCAGGTTAATTTCCAACACATTCTTGCACACATTTCAGATATCAGAGACCAGTGATTACAATCCTCTTGATCTATTTTCTGGATCAAAAGAAAGAATATCCATGGCCATCAAGGCGTTTTTCTCTACTCCTCAGAACAACTTCAGGATATTTGCCAATGGTTCTTTAGTTTTTGGTGGCATGGGAGGTGGTGCGGGCAGTGTTCATCCTGATGAAAGAGACAAGTGTCTCGAATATCTGAGCAAGGTTAGTGGCCTAAAGCTATCTGATTTTATAGAGCTCCTATCAGAGGCGATTTTTAAGTCTGGAGTACTACGTAAACTGCTGGCCACTCAAAAGCTGGACGATCATGACATTGAAGGGGCAATTCATTTGTACTACAACATAACCTCTCAGCCTTGTTTGGCCTGCAAAAATACAACTGATGCAGAGCTTTTACGGAAATTCACCCTCTTGCATTCTCTTTCAATGGAAAAGAGCCTGAAGATTGTCCGGGACTTTCTTATCTCTGCTACTGCAAAGGACTGTAGCCTAATGTTCAGCTTTCGTCCAAGAGAGAGTGTAACAACAGATTCTGAGTATGGCTCAGTATTTCTTGAATCAGTGAAGCAAAGCTATGATTACAAGGTATTCTACTGTGATTCATATTACTGGTACCTTGATCTTCATGTTCTTTAGTAACTGAGCTAGTTTTATAGTTCATAATGGACAACCAAGTTCAGTTTGTGGGTTCATTTCTTTAATTAACGGCAGTTTCTGCATAAGTGGTTCTCACTTGCACCTTCCTTTTGCAGGCATATTTTATTGATTTGGATGTGAAACCTCTGGATAAAATGGAATATTATTTTAAATTGGATCAGAAGATTGTCAATTTCTATACAGGAAATGGGGAGGTTGGGCAATCTGCAAAGGGAAGTGGAACTGTGACTAAGCACTGATTGATCCCAAACATTAAGATTTTTTGTCGAATGTTTGTGAAAGGCGTAGGGATTGTTGGTTGTTGCTTTGTGGCCACTGTTGTTGTAACTTGATGAATACAGTCCCCAGGTTGGGAAATTCGATCCTGACATGTGGAAAAGAGGTACAAGGAGCTACCGTTTCTCATCGGTAGTTTGTCACTGTTGTTATAACACTAGTGGATACACCGTGCCACCATGGTTTGGCACAATAGTTGGGTGAGATGTTTGGTGGTCGTTCGGAACTTTAGATACTGGACTGTTCGTGGTGGACTGATGGTAACCGTCAGAAATGAGAGCTGAAGTTTGCATCGCGGTTTACCATTGTTTCCCCTGTCCTTTTTAGAAATGAGAGCTGAAGTTTGCCTTATTTCATGTCCCTCGTTTTTGTACTGTAAACAATATTGAGTGAAACCTTCATCCTCACGGCGATTGCCTATGAAAAGACAGATCTATTTAGAATCAGCGGTGATGGTTGGAAATTTTCACGTGGCCATTCGGTACTTTACCGTTTTTGTTGTGAACATTAGGTGCCACGCACGGGTGTCGTCAAGCCAGTGTCTTGTTGCATAATTTTGCTGTGCTAGATGAGATAATTAAAAGGCAGGATGTGTTTCTAGTACTGCTTGATTGTATGTGTGCTGTTCCGGTTCTAGAAATGCATGTAGCCTCGACCACTTGTCTTTATCCGCCCGTCGCAGAACAGGGTAAGACAGTGGTTCAACTCCCACCTTCTAGACGTAATCAAAAGCAGGACTTCCTACGGGCACGGTAACAGTTAAGAATTCCAGGTAAACTAGTCCGTACTTCGTTAGGATACCATGCGTTCACAAGCACTCCTGACACCAGACGGCCGAGATTTTGGAAGAAATCAATGGACACATTTGAACGGTATTCCCAGATAACAAACCGTATTTTGAAGCGTTAGGACTTGTATAATGCTTATAGTTGAGATGTACAGCGCGTGCAGATTTAAACTCAACACCATGTAACTACTCCATCAGAATGCCGGTTGCAATTCAGCTGGCAGACGTCTTGGGTGGCAAAAGTCCTTACAGTATAATCACTAGCAAGTCAGAGATCGGGTTGGTGACGACAATGTTAGCAGCTACCCAATGATAAGACGCATGGATTGGACTTTTTCTGTCAAGGAGTTGAGCTACTCAACTGGTCCCTCTAACCACCTGAAAAGAGAGGCAAATATTTGTGCCCGCTGACGGGCGGGAGCGAACACCTGCCGGCATTTTCGCGCACTAGCAAGGAGCTTCATGTCGAAGAGGACGGTTCTGAAGGTGGATACCTCTTGTGCCAAATGCAAGCGCAAGGTCCTGCAGGCTGTTTCTGGCCTCCAAGGTACGAACAACCTTATTGCGGAAGATGAGTAGATCGAGTTGGGTCAATGTATACCCATCCGAATGCCACCAAATCTTTCTAGTACAGATGAAGAAGCTTGATCGTTGTGGTCGTGTCTCTGCACTGCACCAGGTGTTGACAAGATCGAGATCGACTCGGAGAACAGCACGATGACGGTGACGGGCAGCGTGGACCCGGTGGACGTGATCGTGCAGGCGAGGAAGGCCGGGAAGCGCGCCAGCGTGGTCACCGTCGGCCCGCCGCCCAAGCCGGCCGAGGAGAAGAAACCGGAGCAGCAGCAGAAGAAGACCGAGGAGAAGAAAACCGAGCAGCCGCAGCAGAAGAAGACAGAGGAGAAGAAATCGGCGGATGCGGAGCGGAAGGCGCCCGAGCCGCCGGCGACGGTGTTCGTCCACCACGTCCCTGCCTCGTGGCCCTGCGCTCCCATGTACCACGAGAGAGTGGTCTACGAGCAGGACCCCGCGCCCTGCTCCATCATGTAGTTTATTAGGACTCGCTCACTCAGGGTGCTTGTTAATATTTTCGATCTCTCGCATCTTTATTGTATAGATATAGCAAATCAAAATACAAAGAATGATCTGGTGTTAATTAATTATGTAGTATTGCTGACATCCAGCATCAACTACTACGTCTTTAGGAGCGGCGCCTCGCTACCGCCTATCGACGAAGCACTGTCCCGTGCAGGTAATTCGTCGTCAGAACCGGCAGGAGCATCATCGCCAGCCTGCGCGCCCTTGTACCGGTAGAAATGCGAGCAGACGAGGAAGTAGGCGAAGTTGGCAGCGCCGAGCACGGCCATGGCGTGGTAGAAGTAGTCGAGCCTCCCAGCGCTGATGTCATCGCTGACCCACTTGGTCCTGGCGTTGACAGCGTCGACCACGAGCGTGGCCAGGTATGCGCTGATGCCCTGGGCGCAGTAGAACGCCGCGTTGGCGAGCGTGCGCATCTGGTCCGGGAACTGCGTGTTGTAGAACTCCATCTGCCCCACCAGGTTGAGCGCGCCGGACGCGCCCATCGCCACCAGCTGCGGCGCCAGCACGAACGCCGAGATCGGCGACGCGCCGCCTCCGTGGCCCAGCGCCGAGCGCCGCCGCCTGCGCTCCACGACGGCGGCCACCACGAACGCCGCCGCGCTGACCACCAGACCCGCGCCCTGCCTCTGCAGAAGCGTGACGGTGATGCCGCCGCCTGGCGATCTCGCCGCCTTATTCCTGGTGGTGGCGAGCCGCTGCACGATTCGAGAAACGAGCAGGTCGTAGACGGGCACGAAGAGCGCGACGGAGAGGTAGAAGACGGCGATGATGGAGATGGGCGGGATGGTGAAGTGCTTGCCGATGTGGAGGTCCATGGTCAGAGCCTGGAGGAAGGTGTAGTTGGTGAGCTCCGTGAGCAGGGTGAACCACACCACGCCGGAGACCCACACGGGGATCACCTTGAGCAGGCACTTGGCCTCCTCCACCTGCTGCACGCTGCACAGCCGCCACGGCCGCGCCGGGGACCCGTCCTCGGGGCGTATCTCCTCGGCTTCGTTCACGATGATGGCCGCCCTGTTCAGGAAGCTCAGCTGCAGCGTCAGGGGAAGCTTGAAGATCCTCCCCGACGACGATGTGGGAACGATTGGGTTGTAGAGCTGCTCCTCTTGCAATCGCGCGTCTCCGGGGTGCGGCAGCGGGAGCCTCCACTTGCGGCAGGACGCGACGATGACACGCGCGACGCTGGTGAAGATGCTGCCCTCGGGGGGCACGTAGACGTAGACCCTGGTGCCGGCGAGGAAGACGACGAAGGCGGCGAGCAGGACCGCCGTGGGGATGGCGAAGCCCAGGGCCCAGCTCACCTTGGCCTGGACGTACACCGCCACCGTGAGCGCCAGGAACGTGGCCGTCATGGCGATGGCGTAGAACCAGTTGTAGTAGCGCGCGAGGCCGCGCTTGTGCCGCTCGTTGCTCGCGTCGAACTGGTCCACGCCGAAGGGCAGGGCCGTCGGGTTCGTGCCGCCCGCGGACACCACCAGGAGCGCCATGCCGATGTAGAGCACGGCGCGGTGCAGCGCAGATGGGCCCGCGCACGTGCCGGCTTGCCGGGCCACCGCGCCGCACGACGGCGGTTTCAGCTGCGGGATGGTCGCCGATAGCGTGATGACCACCATTGCCTTCATCGATTCGCACCGTTACGACTTGGACCACGAGTCAAGAATGAGATATCGACAGAGAGAATGCGACTTATTGGTCACAACTTACAATGATCCCGAAAACGAGTCCGAACAAGAGCGTTCTGAATCTGCCCCAGAACGCGTCGGCGACGAAGGCTCCGACCACGGGCGAGAAATTGAAGGTGCCGGAAAAGATGTTGGTCACGTCCGTCGCAGCATTCCCCTTCATGTTGTAACGGTCGATGAGGTAACTCGTCAGCGGCGTGGCGAACGCATTGCTCGCCATGGAAGCGGCCGCGAAGACGCCTGCGTGTATATAACAAATATGCAATTCAATAATGCTGGCCGTCAATATCGATCAAAGATGAATGCTAGTAATAAGCTTTCTTTTTCTATTTGTTATCAGGTGAAGAAGGTTGTAGCGAGACAGACCGATGAAGAAACCAATTGCTCGCCACCCCCTCGGCCTCCTCCGCGTCTCTTCGGCTCCTCCGTCGCCGGCGGCAGCTGCCAGCACGTCCTCCTCTCGCCGCGAGCGCGTGGCGGCCATGGTTGCTTCCGGCCGTCTGCCCTCGCACATCTATGAACACCGTTGTTGATAGATCCTCTGGTTGACCAAGCAGATAGAGGTAGCAATTAATGGCGCCCAAAAGTTCGATCAGATCAGGTGTTCAGCGGCGAATGGGTTCTGGCCTGCCGATTCGAGCGCACGCACAGCAGCATTTGTACCCGCGCACTGGGAAAATTCAGCAATAAAATTTTACTGCGCAGTCTTCAACCAGCTGCTTCCTGTGCGCTTCTCATTGTTCAAGTACCGTGCGGTATTTCCCTTGGAACGTGCCCTGTTGCTTCGTCTTCGTGCGTCTCACCTGACCTCTGCTTCTTTAAGTGACTTATTATTACCGGGCCGGCGCTATTAGTTACTATTAAACAATTTCCTTTCACACGCATACGCATAGCCGCCAGGCAGCTGAACATTGTTCTACATCCAGATGTGCCTTGTTTTTCCCTGCAGCGAAATACTCCTTCTCCTTTTGATTGTCACCGCGGAGTCAAACCCGCCACGCGTCATCGATGCAGCTGAACATGGCGATTTTACTTCTACTTCCCATGACAAAGTCGTTTGTCAAGCCTAAATATTTTAAATTTTGGCTTTGAATTACGAATGTGCTTCTGTGTAGAAGCCACGAGGAACGAGTTCGAAGTAGCTAGCCTTCCCTTTATTTTGGGGGAAAAGGCTCTTTTAGCAGCCTTTTTTATCTTTTTGAAATTAAAGCTACTGTAGTCAACACAGACATATGGAGTATATAAAAAGCAAAACAGTACTACTATGTATCAGCTTGAAGCCCTGAACTAACGATGAGTATAAAATTAAGTAATTAACTGCCGAGCTGTAGAGGTCGGGTGACTGGCCAGTTTATCGGGTAATGGTTGTACGTGTTCTCTCCGGCCACGCCACAGGAAGGCCAGCCTGGAATTAACGAACCATTTAGGGACATCCAACGCGATGAGGAGGTAGATGGGGATTGCTATTAGTACTGCCCGCAGGCCCCGCACCAAGATAAGCCAAGTTGCATTATGAATATGTTCATTTATACTATGAATTCAAATTTAAATTTGAATTGACGTTAAACAAATTCAAATTTAGAAACAGAATTTGGTCCTAACAAAAAAATTATATTGATATTATGAAGAATTCAATGAATTTAGGTTTTGCTGACTTAAAAATAAATTATTTCTTAACAACTACACTGACGACTTAAGAATTTCTATTTTACAATTGGCATTATATTTAAGACTGCTCATAGGTAAAATGGATGCTTCAATGTACCCTCTATCAGCAAAAAACATAGGGGAGTAAATAAAACTATGAAGAATGTGTTGTGTACTCCTGCATTTCTGCATATCGACGTAGAATTGTCAACCTATCTTATACTCCCTCCATTCCTATATGTAATGTAAGCATTTCAAGGATTCAAATTTTGTTTCATTATATAAGCATTTCTACATATAAGACAAAATGTGATGAGTTGGTGGGTGGGTGAAGAATTGATGAGGTAGTATAAAATGAGGGATATATATGTCTTCTCCCACTTGACTATTTTTGTCTTAAAATTCTAGGAATGCTTATATATAGGAATGGAGGGAGTACTTGATATACTTGTTTTTCTAATATCGGGCACGGTAGGGTGCATCACCCTACCTACTTGTTGATAAAAGAGACAGAGAGCTGAACATGCAAGCAAGAAGAAAAATAAAGTGGAAAATGAGAACGAAAAATCACCCGGTCAAAATTAATTTGGCCAAACCCATTACGGCCACAGAGAGTAAATCAAAAAATAAGCTGTATTTGACCCAGCTTTTGTGTTTTCCAGCACACATTGGGAGTAAAGAGAAACCATAAGCGCTGACAGACTGCCTACCAATCATCATGTCTGAAATATAGAAACAACCTAGGGAAATAAAGTCGATGAAAAACAAATTTACTAGTTAACTAAAATTTTACATTTGATTCAGTTAAATTCTCATAACAATAAAACCATAATACTATGATAATAAAAATGTACCGTTGAAATATTACTTTCAGAACAATTAGTTCTTAAGTAGATTTTTTTTTGTTTTTTAGAGAATTGTTTTTAACTACAAGTGAATGAAAAATTTGAGCGGTTGGTTCAACCTACAATAACTGAAAAAAGTGATTTAAACATTAGTAAAATTTCTATCACCTGAAATCTGGACAATTTCTAGAACAAAGTTTATTTACAACTCATCAAAGTCATAGTCATTAGTTACGAAAAACAATTATCATTATTTTCAACCAGAAAATTATTACTGCATACAAAACCCAAGCCAAAGCAGACACGTTAGAGATGCCCGTCCTACGTTGGTTACTCTCTTTGATAGCGAAGTCGTTCTGTTATTCTAGAACATACTTTTCCTTTTGATTAATTCTCCTGGTTGAGTGGACAATGTTTGCTCGCCTTCACGCATCCACCAACCGATACCGCATCAAAAGTGAAGGTCGTCTTCCTGTCCCTTCTCCGCCCCTTTCCGCTCGTCGAGTCCTCGTCGTAGCCACCCTCACGACGCTCCAACTCCAAGGGGCCCAAGCGCCAGGAGATGTGTTGCCTATATTTGGCGCCACCATCGACCCGAGCTAGAGATACCATATGTATATAGGAGGGATTGTCGGCGTGGGCAAGAGCTTGCCACCACGCACACTTGATTTTCCCTGGCTAATTAAGCTGCTCGAGTCCTACAGCGAGGGCGCTAAGTTTGAGCTAGCCATGAACAGCGAGGGCTTAAGCCTAAGCTCCTGAGAGGTAGAGGGGAGAGGTCCTCACAGAATGCTATCGGAGAGCAGGACAAATGAATACACGCATATATCTTCTCTTTTGTACCTAAGATAAATTTGATGTCTCTAATTTTAGGTCTTCAGCAATTCTACTGCAACAACAGACGATGTTCTAATGGAGGGAGTGGTTTATTCTTTCTTGTTGTATAATCCTTTTTAGCTCATATTTGACACGAACATGAACAGTGTAGGGGCACATGTACTTATACAAATTTTGTTGTACTAATGAACCGTGTGGCCTCGAAAGATCATATGGGACGGGGACCTCCTGAATTCTCAAAATGAGGACGGGAGCCTTATCATGTATGAACTAGCTTTAGTTATATATGATTTTTTAAAAAATAAATAAAAGAAAGAAAGCATAAACATCCCAGGGATATATTGGAAAAAACATTCAGGAAATACAAATAGCAAACCAATAATATCTGAACACACTAGTACACAATAAAGTACACATATTAACCTAATCGATTAAAAGTAAATTATCATACAGGCTAAAATTATCGCAAAGATGTATAACATCAACGTCTGCTTCATCCTACCTCCTCCTGTGCTCCTAAGTGAATTCATACCGTTCGTCTCATTTGATCGCCACTCAGTAGGAGAATTGTCCATGCTAACTGCGCGTGCGTGGACCTCTCTATTCCGGAGTAGACGCTTTATTTTCTTCAAGGCTTCTTTCCGTGGCATGGTGTACAAAGGGCTCATTACATAAACCAAGTGTAGATTTGGATGAGCAAACATATAGAAGAAGCCAGCTTTTATCCGGCGATCTTTATACCTTTTGAAAGCACGCCGAAGAGTGTTAAATGATCCTTGGATGCTTTCTTTGTGATCGTGATAAGCTGGCCAACTGAAGAGACCTTGTTTCGTCAGTTCATAATATTCTTGTGTGAGTCTTCTTACATTAAGACGCAACATATATTCCCGGTACAAATTCGTTTGTTTAACCATACGCTTTTCTTTTAAATTAGCAATACCAAACTCATCACGGCGACAAAGAGTAAATCCTTCCGGACCAGTAATAAACTGTACTTTGCCCAGCTTTTGTGTTTTCCTGCATGCATCGGGAATAAAGAGAAAAACATAAGCATTGATAGACTATCCACTCAACATGTCTAAAGTCTACTAGAAATAATACATAGGGGAAATGAAATAGATAAAACCACATATGTAGGCTATTTCTCAAAGATGGACACATTTATGAGAACCGTTGGAACAGGCCATCAAATAGGGAAAAGACTATGAAATCGAATTGAATTTATTTCTTGAGGATACTCTATTTTTCAGTTAGGTCCCAGGATTCTAAGGCAAGTGCATAGTCATTTAGAGTTTGAAATATCCACTCAAAAGTCCTTTTATTGTAAATCCCACCCTCGTGTATTTTGTTGCAAAACCGTACCCCAGTTTGCATGCATGCAATAGATGAATGTTTTCACCGATATAAATTCATCTAGAAGAAAGTTAACTAAATTTAGTATTGCTAAAGTGTTTAAATGAGTCTAATTCATCTTAGTTTTATTAAAAATGATTCTAAATTGTTCTCAAACAATTCGACACATCGTTCTAATTAAACTCGAATTGACATTTTTTTGTTACACAGTCTCTGAAAAATATGAAGACTACATTCTTAAAATTTTATAAATTTGGGAAGACCACAATCAGTTGCTTGAAATGACAAAAAATGTTAAATATGAATTAAACATATATAGATTGAGGTGATTTTTGCAACGAAATAGAATAGGGGATGAGAATTTGCAACAAAGAATTTATGAGTGGATATATATCAAACCCTAATGATTTATAAGGTGGTTTATAAGTTATCATCATTGCATTCTACTAACCGGGAGGAGCAATCAGGCCGTATTTCACGAGGTTGGAGAAGGCCATCACCCAGCGGCGCCCAAGCTAGCAGGACGAGCGGCCGGATGATTAGTGATTAGATGCAATGGCAAAAAGTGAAGTCCTACAACAATATGTATAAATCGGGGAAGACGGAACGCGGATTAGCGGTTGGAGACGGAAGGAACACGCATGGGGGTTAATTTATTTGTAGCATAGCGACAACAAGAACGATTGAAATCATATGGGGATGAACAAATTAAGCAGTGGATTTGACTACGTACCTGTAGACAAAAGCCATGCTCAAGCAATCAATGGGGCATGGTAGCGGAGACCTTATTAGGGACAAAAGTTCGTCGCCTCGTCGGCTTCAGGTGTGTTCCTATTACGTATGTTTAAAGTTTACATATATACAGATATATATGTGACTTGACATCGGAACCGATACCGAGCCTCTTCGACTTTTTTTAAGTTGGAACTTGGGAATCGATACCGATACCGAGACCTCTTCAAGAGAGATAATTTCGTATTTGCCAATGATATTTGATTTCTTTGGTATATGGCATAACTTTTATCTTCATATACACGATTGTTAACAATCGTATGACAGCCTGACAGGGGTGCGTATAGGCGTATAGCTGGCCAACGGGTAGTGCGGTCGTGCCGGGCCTGGATTCGAAGATGGGATGTATGAATAGGCATTCAACCATCATACGTATCTGAAACAGACCATTTCCTTAGGCCTGGCACAATCCGTTTGATAAACAGATCGTGCCAAGCTAACCTGACGGGCCTGAGATCGACTTTATTTATGGTGCAAAAGGAATCGTAGAGTGTTCAATGATCAGCATTGGCTACCACAGAGTGTTCATCTGAATAACTCTGCCATTCAAGTTGTCACGACAAGAAGGTACACTCGATCTATGCCTACATCGGGCATTACTCTCAGGTTTCCGTTGTGATCCTATACCACTAAGTTACTCATCTTGCTCTTATCCTATAAATTTAATAAATAGAGGTAGAGCTGGTTTGGATCAACTTGGACAGTCTCTAATATAATGTGCTGAATTATCTTTCGTAGCAGTTTTTGCGTGATGGAAATCAATGTAACCTGAAGCTGCTTTACTGAACACATATGTCGAAGAAGCTCCATGGTGCAACACCTGAACACCAGAAGTTTCATTCTTTGGAAGTGAAGTATATTTTGCATTATTCATTCTTTGCACAGGATAACATTCTTTTTATAAATAAATTCAGGAGCACAATACCAAACTGTTGAAATGCGTTTATTCTCTCAAATGCTGCCTCCGGTCAATTGTTCAAGTGATTTTTCCCCCAACTATCTGACCTGCAAGTTCTCCCCATCAACATCTGAGGTCACATCGCCATGTCTGAATGGTTACTAGCTTGCTATTGATGAAGCGATAGACCAACGGAACCTGATGGGGGAAAAATCATACACACAAGACCTCTCATGATCGACATGGCTGATAGGAGGGCAAAGAGCTAAGATCGAATAATGTTTTTCACTCCTATAACCAAATTTGTTGGTCAGTTTAGATTGTGTGAGATGACTGACAAAAGTTGTTTATTGGGATGCACAAAAACTAATTTTATTGACAATACTTATCCTGATCCTATAGATTTTGTTTTTTTCAGATACAAGATCTCTATTCCATTTCAAGCATCTGAGCTAATTTCCAATGTCATTGAATATCATAGTGCTGGTCCGAACAATTTTTGTGTGTGTGTGATGGGTCCAAACAATATAGAGCAAATTTCACAAAACCCCAGGTTTTGTGGTCCTTTGTCACAAAACCCCAGATATTATGGCTCGTGTCACATAACCACAAGTTTTATGCTCATATTGTTTCATAAAACCCCACCCCTATCCAGAATTGACTGCGAATATGATTTATGGATTCTAACTTTTTCTTGCATGACATATGTGTTATGGCCGAATTAATCAACGAAATCATCAAGTTGAATACATGACAAATTTATCTTCTCACATGAAAGTTAGATACACCTCTAATATTCATACTACTTCGATAGGGGTGGGGTTATATGAAACAATATGACCAAAAAACCCGGGGTTATGTGACACCGACCATAATACATGGGGTTTTGTGATACAAGGACCTGGTTTTATGAAATTTACTCAACAATATAATTCAATATTTTTTTAAAAAGGAAAGCCAGCATAGTAACAAGAAAAACACACACATAAATATATGTTATTCTCCCTGTTTTCACCACAGGTCACACAAGAAAAGTGTCATCTTTTGGAAAAATAACTTAGATTTTAGATGTATTTATTATGACATGGAATGAACAAGAACCATTTTGTGATGCGTTGCACGAAAGCAAAATTGTTTCCATATCTCTTAGTTACATACAAAGTATAATGTAGGAAGTAAAAGCATCTTTATGCTATTGTAGCTTTGGTGTGCATAGCACACGTATAAATGTGGAACAGTGGAAGCTGACCTGTTCTTTTGCTGAAACACTAAGGGAGTTTGCTTAAAAAAACTTTTCACCGATATAAGTTAAATAAGTTTAACATTGTTAAAATTTTTAAGTGGATTTGATTAATCTTATTATTTAAGAAAAATATATTTAAATCTTAAACTTTCTGAGACATCATTCAAACTATAATTGACATCTTTTGTTGCATGTTCTTTTTTTTAAAAAAAATGAAGATTTATATTTTTGAATTGTATGTTTGACAAATTGCATTATCTCTGCTCCAAATGAACAAAAATAGGTCAAGTCGAGTAATCACTTACAAAGAGTGTGGTATTTACAACAAACTTAGTGTTGACTAGTTATTTACAACAAATTGACTTATGGGTGGTTTATATAATTATCCCTTTTGACAATTGCAAACTTCAAGTGACATATGGGGTGGTCTATGTAATTATCCCTTTTAAGATTTGATTCTGAAAATAATGTAAAAATGATAAAGAAAGAGCAGGATTGTTTTATAACCATGGCATGTGTATCAGATAAGTAATTTCGTGACAACGATCCCGGGATCAATGAAAATCTCTCAAAGTTTAATGAAAAATGAAATATGCGCATACATATATAGAAAAAGATCAAGGTAAGGAAAAAATAGAAAAACATATAGAAGTGATACATTAGAGCGTGAGTGTTGACATATTGTGCAAATGGATAATTTTATAAAGGATAAAGTCCGTCCTAAAATAAATTATCTTTTTTGTTTCTTCACGCATAAGTGGAGTGTTAAGGTAAAGTTTTATAGGGTGCTAGAACACATTGTAACACATGTTAGAAAAATAGATCATGAATTTATCTCATTATTTGATACAGAATGAAATTTAATAGTATATTGATATGGTAATACAAAAATCTATGAAACTAATGAAAAAAATATAATTTTCGATATGCAATGTGATACCATCTACCACCCCATGAAATTCTAAATACACGACTTGTGCATGGAGAAACAAAAAAGATAAGTTCAATTAAGGGATGAATTGAACTAAGTAAACTGTTTTGGTGGGTAAACATAATCAAATATTAATTTAGGGGTTATCCAGACTTTAGCTATACTCGTGGGAAGTAAATGTAATTTGGTTCACTTTCTCCTTGTATAAATAACCCCATAAATTAGTCAAAACTTGAGATTATGACTCATAAGTTAATTAATATATTGTAAATTATCACCTGACGATTAATTTTTATTGCAAAATCACCCTAATTTATACATGTTTTAATTGATTCAACCGGTTTTTATTGTTTTGGAGCAGTCATTAGTACTCTTAAGATGTCAACTCAAGTTGTCGCGGCCACGTTCTGCAGCGGACT
The DNA here is from genome assembly GCA_031894775.1 of Chloris gayana. Taxonomy (NCBI): domain Eukaryota; kingdom Viridiplantae; phylum Streptophyta; class Magnoliopsida; order Poales; family Poaceae; genus Chloris; species Chloris gayana. Next base: position 201,213 of record JAUNZO010002462.1, on the reverse strand, counting down.
AATGAGTGCCGCGACTCCTAAGAAAATCGGAAAAAGCAATATCTCTTCCCTTGTTTTTCTAAGGAAGCGTGAAGCTGAAACTCAAAGTTTTGTTTTTCAGATGTTCATGAACGCACAAGAAACTTGCGTTCATTAGCCAGTGCATGTGGGACATGGGGCAACAGTGCTCTCTGATTTAATTATTCATGAGCATGCGCGCGTGTGCATGCAAACGGTTTGCTTCAAAGTTCGTGTAAGCCCATAGACTTTCCAGCCACACATAGTCCTTATTTTCTCGTTGAAGTCGTTTGATAGCTCTCGTTAATATATCTCTCTATCTCTTTTTTAAAAAGGGCCGGCCCGTTCTTATCTCTATCTCGACTACAAATACTACTAGCTGTTGACCACGGATCTAGATGTTCTTACCCCGCGCTACAATTCGTATCGCTTGCGTTGGAATGTTTTTTTGTTTTCGACATATGCCTTGGTATGTATTGTTCGTAGACATTACACGAGTTATTAGTATTAATTTGAATTACTGTCCCGATGTTTTTTATATCAGTATCCTCCCTAACATGTGTAGTACATTGGTCGGTTAGTTGCTTTTCTCCGGACCCGTGAGATCATCCATGTGACCCTCAATCCACGCTCAGTCAATATGCGCAACGCGTTGATTTGGGGGCAGTGAAGGGCTGGCCGGCTAGAGTTTAGGAGATACGATATAGTGCCGTGATCAGCTGGAGAAAAAAAGGTTTTGGAACGCAAGAAACGAAACTTCCCAAACATTTAGTAGAAAGCATCTCAACAAGGCTAAACGCTAATTGCATTTAGAGTATCGCCAAACAGAAACTTCTTCGGAATACAAAAACCAAATAGATCGCGGTCACAACATGAGTTCCGAAACTAAATAAAAGCATAAGATAACATTGTGAAGTTCCTACTTGGGTAGTTATGGAACTACCAAAAATCATCACACAGAACGACTTTCATTACTGCATTGGCGGAAATGCCGGCACCTGTGCCGGAGCCGGCTCGGCTGCTGCCGGTGTGTCCCCGAGGGCGCCTGAGACCTGGGCTGCGATGGGTACGGCGGGTATGGCGGCGGCGGCGGCAGCGGCGGGGATGAGGTCGGGGACGGCAGGAGGGGGTGGCAGGAGGGCCGAGGCAGCGACTGCTGTTGGAAGCATACGCCTGTTAATCTTGTGAAATGCCTTGGTCATCGCGATTCCTCCTTGAGTGGCCCGGGAGGTGGCGTTGGTCCCCTGGTTGCGAAGACGCTTGCTCATCTTGGCTTGATCGTCTGCGTATAAAAGGTTAACATAACAAATTAATCAAAGTTACGATGCCAGTACGGAGAAGAAACTGCACAAAACTGCTGATAACGAATCAGGAGGGCTCATCACCCAACTAATACCAATTGATAAGATGAACAGGAACTCATACAACAAATATTCATGCTCGTAGTCGTAGCTAGGAACGATTAGATGGGCCGACGGCCCAATAACATTTACTTTTTTATGGAAACAACAACATTTAATAGTGAATAAACTTTTCTTGCTGCAATTAATCTCCAAACAACAACACAACACACGGAGACAGTAGAATATACCCTTGCCAACTCCCAACAGGAGTCACTATACTAGCAACGACGATCGAGAGTAGATCCAGCAGATAAAAAGGTTGCTATCTAAAAGACTAAACCATGCACCAATACACGGGGAACGAGAGAACCGCGGTAAAAGACTATGCTTTAAATCTGTTACGTACATTTTTCAGATCTAATGAATTATACGGTGGACTAAGCTAAAAGGTGAAAACAGCAGATCTCTCTCCGTTATTGTTATTATCCTAAAAAAGGAAAGGAAATTACGGTATTACACAACACCGATCAAGATGCACCGAATAAGGTAAGAGGTAAACAGATATAAGCGATTACACCCACACGAATAAGGTAAGAGAAGGTAAACAGATATAAAGCGATTACACCCACACGAATAAGGTAAGAGAAGGTAAACAGATATAAGCGATTACACCCCAACTCCACTCCTCAGAAACTAGAAATAATCGCACCTGATCCAAAAGGAGGACAAAACTTAGCTCATAAAATCAGACAGCAGTGGTAGAAAACGGAGGTGGACGAGATCGGAAATATCGCTAACTTTTGCGCAGTGGAAAGGGAGGAGAGAGGAGCCGGGAGAGATGCGCAGTGGACTGCGAGGAGACGACTGCGGAAGCTGGCCTGAGAACTGGCGCTTATATAGTCGGTGCCAGCAACCCACCACGCCACGGCAAACACCGAATCGCTGGATGAGCGACATCTGTCGGCGTGGTTCCCAACGGCCCTAATCCACTTACACGTACCCAGTCACGCCTTGTAGAAAGGGTAAGAAGGCAGTTCGTGCCCGCATAGCATGGCAGCGTGAAGGACGATACCGGCTTGGTGAGACGAGCCGACTTCCGCCATTTTGCGGTGGTGGCTCATGGCTGTGCTTGGTAGCCTTGGCCTTTGGATTGCTCTCGGCTCGTCAAAGCAAGTACCCTTTCTTCTTTCTGTTGGCACCAGATAAAGATGTAAAGCAAGTACCCTTTCGTTGCTTTCGCAGGTTTGGGTGTGGAAGATGGTAAAGCTTAACGCTCGCTCATATATGCTGCTGGGATTTACGCATCGGATCCCTGTGATGCCAATTTTCATGGGTATAGTGTACTACTATGGAACGTGTGAGAGGCAGCATCTTCTCTTGATTATCACGAACGCCGAGCGCGTCTTCCGTCTGTGGAGACGTGCGGGAGGAAGTGCTGCGGGACGGAGGCGCGGCTGGGACAAGATATTATAGCTCATCGACGACCCGTTCCGCAGCGCGACCATTGCCCATTGGGCACACGAGAGCGGCCGACGCATAAGGTGGCTGTGTGCACGCACTGGACTCCAGGCCTCCCGCGCGGGTGTGGTGGGGACCGTGGGCCCTACCTGTGGGATATAAGCGCACACTTTTTAGCAGAAATGCATCAATGCCCAAACCTGGCGAATAGTTAGAATATCTGTTGCTCACTATTTCAGTGTTCAACTGAAAAAGAGGTGCATTCTTGTGGTACGGAAGGCGGAATTAGCAGTAATTACAGTTAGTTGTTTTGACGTCGTTTGTTTGTGGCTCCACCATGATCCTCACGGACGGATGAGAGTCAAAAAGCGGCGCTTGCTTTGGGACTCCGGCCACAACCGCTTACGTACGGTACTGTACGAACCTCTTTGCCAGTTGCCACCCGTATCATACGGAGGGAACGAGATCTTGGCATTGTTCGGCTGCTAGTAAAGCCAATTTGTTTGGCTGGTTTTTCTTTGTAAAATATGTCAACTTATCAGTTTATATATTTCTAGAGACTTAAAAGCCAGCTAAAGTTTAGCCAACTAAAGTTTAGTCACCTAAAGTTTAGTCAATTAAGTTTAGCCAACTAAAGTTTAGAAGATGCATGTTTGTATCTATGACCAAAGTCCATGACTAATCAAAAAGTGGACATATCTAACGTTAAAAAATGTTTCTTCACCTTTACTTTTTCTATCCCCGACATGTGGTGAGAGATACTTTTGACTTTATTTGCCTTTATCCAAAGTTTAGGAGAGTTTAGCAAGGTTGAGATGACTAGTGATCTAAAGTTTAAAAGGTGGCTTGACTAAAGTTTAGGAGGTCATGTTTAGAGAAAAAGTAGCTAAAGTTTAGTCCACTAAAGTTTAGACGAAGGTAGATCCAAACAGAGTACCACTTACTACGAGAGCAAGGTTTAAAAACCGAACCGGCCGGCCGGTTTTGAACCGAAAACCGGTCCGGTTAACCGGAAAAACCGACGGTTAACCGAATCACTACAGATACTTACCTTCGGTTTGCCCTGGTTAACCGGTCGAACCGCTCGACCGGCCGGGACCGGTTTCCGGTTAACCGGGATAACCGGCCGGTTTTAAACGGTTCTTTGAACCAGGACGAGAGAGAAAACGGAGCGAGAGGATAGCTGGACATGCTCGGAGAACATGCATTCCAGGGGAGGTAAAAAAACAAAAATAAACTCGAGGAGAGGCCGGTGACTCCTACTCCCTCCGTCTCGCGTAGATTGTGTTGTTTTAGGTGGGAAAAAATCTCGGTAAAAAAAAAGCCCACATACACGTACCTTTTTCACGGTGATACAAGTCCACGACAAGCGTTGATGTAATGTATCCCGACCAATAACTAAGAGTTCCTTTCAAAACGAATTACGTAGTTGGAATACGATTAGAAATAGAATTATAAAAAGCTACGATTACGGAAAACAAGTTCCCTTTTAAGGATTATTGACTCGTGTGGCATTCTCGGCTATAAAATGGATAGGAACATTAACCTAACCTTTTAAGACAGTTGTGTTTACTCTCACTTTAAATTTTAATTGTGATATTATCCTCGCATTTTTAATTGAGATTTTGTTCTCACATTTTTAAAATGAAGTGTGACTTAAATCACAGTAAAAAGGGACAATTGCAAAAACAAATCTTATTTTGGATCTTAATTCTGAAAATGTTCACTTTTTCCAAGTTTACAAAATTGACCCGCTTTTGAATATGTAACCACACTTAGGTCCTGTTTTTTTAAAAAGTGGACCGGTTTTGCAAAAAGGGTGACTGATTTTGCAAAGAAGTGGACCGATTTTACAAACATGGAAAAAGTGAACCATTTTTAAAATGAGATTCCAGAACATGACTTATTTTACAATTATCCCCGATAACAATAGGTTAAACGAAGGTTTTACTTTGAAAAAATAGGTCAAATAACAAGGTTAAAAAATATGGATAAAATCACAAATAGAATTGAGAGAGGAGTTTAAAACACAATTACCTCTAACCTTTTATCCTTAATAAAAAAATCTTTTACCCCTAAATATAATGCACATGGGGGCAAGTGCTAGACAAACCTCATCAACAACTCATGCTAGTCTTAATGGAAGTTTCATAAGCATTAAATAAGGCCGCATTAAATAAGGACAGTCTCAGTCCATAATTTTATCCACACTTACCAAGAGTGCAACATCAGATTTGGTGGATAAGGGCATATACAAAGCTAATTAATGAACGGTCTCTTAAGTCGATGTGGTAGTGCATTTTTGTAATTAGCCCCTCTATCCCTTGAAGAGACGGCTAGGTGGGCTCTTGACGAAGAGACGGTCTCTATCACGTGTTTCGATATAAGAGATAACTCTTAGCACCATTGTACATGTGAAGAGACGATTTATGTCATACAATCATTAATATATATATTTAATAAAAGACGGCATGTATGACTAGAGTTGTTTCATGTCTCTTTACTTGAATACATGTGTCAAAGAGACCACGAGTGGGCTCTCCTTTGTACATGCCCCGATTTCATAGACGAGTTGTGACATTAAATTAACATGCATTTGTTGCAATAAGATTGGTCAAAATATGCTATGATGAAACCTTTTGTTCTCGATGGGAGTTTCATTAGAGTTTCATACCTATGAAACGAGTGCTGGATGAGTTTCATCCATCTCTTTCATATTAATTACCTTGCCACATCATCACTTTAGTTGATGTGACGACTCATTTAATGCTTATGAAACTTCCATTAAGGCCAGTCTCAGTGGGAATTTCATTAGCATTAAATAAGGTGCCTCACAAGCAAAAGAGGTGACGTGGCATAGCAATTAATATGAATCGGACAAATTGGTTTCATAGGGATGAAACTCATTTGGCGAGTGTTTCATAGGTATGAAACCGCATTGAAACTCCCATTAAGAGCATAGAGTTTCATCCAACACGTTTTGACCAATCTCAATGCAACAAATAGATATTCAATTAACGCTATAAGTTGTCTATGAAACCGTGAGATAAAACTATGCATTGAGAGAGACCATTTCATACATCAAATAAATCTTCAAATCTGATGTGGCACTCTTGGAAACAATGAAATGAAATTTTACATTGAGGCTGGCCTAAGAGTGGCCTAAGACGTTACATTAGCTAAAATAATGACATAGCAAAATAATTAAGATGAAATAACACTAATTCATACTCCTCAGTCCCAGAATAAGTGTCGTTTTTGACTTTTGGATTTCATGTTTGACCGTTCGTCTTATTAAAACAATTTTATATATCTGATAAAATAAATATATCATAACTAAATATATCTAATGATAAAATAAGTTATCAATAAATAAATAATATTTGTATAAATTTTTTAAATAAGACGAAGGGTCAAACGTGAAATCTAAAAGTCAAAAAACGACACTTATTCTGGGACTGAGGAAGTAGGTATGAAACTCTAACGAAACTCCCATTGAGAATATAAAATTTCATCCTCACATATTTTGACCAATCCCAATGCAACAACTAGATACTAATTTAATACCACAGCTTATCTACGAAATCGTGAGATAAAGCTGTGAATTGAGAATGACTATTTCATCTACCAAACTATTTCTATAAGTATGATATGGCACTCTTAGTAAGTATGAGATAAAATTATACTTAAGACTGATTCATCACACACAAAGTCTTAACTTACGTTTGAGAAGGAGGGCAAGGTTCAAGGGGACAGACGCAATGCCACCTTACCGCGCCGCTCACCTTCAGCGTCGGCGACATCATGCTACCTTGCCGCGCCGCTCGAACGCTCACGCCTACGACCATGTCCGTGCTTGTGGTCGCTCGCTCCGTGGATCAGACTATCGAATAGTAAGATAAGTTTTCCATACAAATATGATATTTGATGATCTCTCATATTAACGAAAGTCTATTTACTCTTTAATTAGAAAAAATTCTTTTAGGGATAAGATATAATGTCTCTTTACCGTAACAATTTCTTTGACCAAAAGGAAAGCAACAAAATCAGCACAATCTTTAAAACAACAACAACAAAAAAAATACTCGGTTGTTTTAAGTTTAGCTTTACATCCGTATTAGTGTCTCTCCTATACGTTGTTTAGCGCATCTACAATAAGGCCCCTACTTGAACCCCTACTCCATAATTTAGGTTCATTGATAAAAAAATGAATTTCAGCAGGGACCCTACTTTTCCATGTCATCTCAAGTTCCATGTCTAAGCCTCCATTTCTAGGGTCCTCCAAACATGGCTCTCATCCGTGGGTCTCATTACTTTTTATTTTTCTCTTATTTCTTTCTTTTCTCTCTCTTCTTCTCCCTCGCGCGCCTCGACACGACGCATCCGACCGAGCGCGCAACCGCTCACTCGCCGCCGCTGCGCCCGCCACCTCTCCCCAGTAGGCTGTCCGGCCGCGCCGTGCCCGACCGCACGCAGTGCCGCCATCGCCCTCGTCCTCACCCGATCGTTCCCTCCGCGGGAGGAGGTCGCCGTCGCCGAAAGAACTCCTCTCCCACGCTACCTCCCTCTCACGTCCGGTCGCGCGTCGTTCTCCTTCCTCCTCGACGGGCATGCTCCACCCCTTCCTCCTCTCGTCGATCGCAGCCTCCGTCTCGCGTAGGAGAGGCCGGTGACTCCTACTCCCTCCGTCTCGCGTAGATTGTGTTGTTTTGGGTGGGAAAAAATCTCGGTAAAAAAAAGCCCACATACACATACCTTTTTCACGGTGATACAAGTCCACGACAAGTGTTGATGTAATGTATTCCGACCAATAACTAAGAGTTCCTTTCAAAACGAATTACGTAGTTGGAATACGATTAGAAATAGAATTATAAAAGCTACGATTACAGAAAACAAGTTCCCTTTTAAGGATTATTGACTCGTGTGGCATTCTCGGCTAAACGGATAGGAACATTAACCTAACCTTTTAAAACAGTTGTGTTTACTCTCACTTTAAATTTTAATTGTGATATTATCCTCGCATTTTTAATTGAGATTTTGTTCTCACATTTTTAAATGAAGTGTGACTTAAATCACGGTGAAAAGGGACAATTGTAAAACAAATCTTATTTTGGATCTTAATTCTGAAAATGCTCACTTTTTCCAAGTTTACAAAATTGACCAGCTTTTGAATATGTGCGTGTGTTTGGATTGAGGTATGAAGTGGGACCGGACGGGATGGAACGGAATGGTTCCACTTTTAAAGTTGTTTGGATTGAGGAACCACAAGGGATGTAATGATCCTTCAAAGAATATACCACTCGAGATGCGGTACCAACTCGTCCATCCGAAACCGGGCGGACCAACTCGTCCCCGTGCAACGCCGTTCTCTCCGTCTTGTTGGGCGGCCATGGCGCGAGGAGGGCGGTCGCGAGGAGGGCGGGCGCGAGGCGGGCTGCCATGGCGCGATGCGGCGCAAGGAGGGCGGGAGCGGTGCGCGACGCATGGCTTGTTGGTGCTTGGGCTTGGGCTGGCCGGCGCGGCGCGACGCCGGCGAGGCGCCATGGCGAGCTCGCGGCGGCCATGCATGGCGTTGACCTGGAGGCGACGCGGCACGGAGGCGGCCGGGCGAGGTGCCATGGCGAGCTCGCAGCCGTAGAGGCGGCGCGGCGGGTCGAGCTCGCGGCGGGTCGTGGGGAGGCGTGGAGGCCGGCGCGTCGGCACTGGAGGCCATGGCGAGCTCGCGGCACGAGCGGTGCGGCGGGTCGAGCTCGCGGCGGGTCGTGGGGAGGCGTCGAGCTCGCGGCGCAGCGTCGGCCGGGCTATGGCGAGCAAGAGCAGCGCAACCATTGTGTTCGATGAAATGCCGAGAAGTACCGGCAAGTAGATGTAACGAACAGAGAATATGCCATTCAATTATAAAAGATGTCCTTCATCTCATCCTCTCTCCATCCCTCCAATCAAATAAAAAACAAGAACCGTTCCATCCTTTTAATCAAACAGAAAATGGAACGGTTCCGTCCCACAAAAATGGGATGGTTTCGTCCCGTCCCACTTGGTCCCGGAACAAAACACACGCTAACCACGGGCCTCTTCCCGATTTAACGCCGGGATTGAGGAGAAATTTGCTATTTTGCCCATCTCGTCGAGCGGCTTCGATGGAATGCCCACGCTACATTGGGCTTCTTTAAAATGCCCACCACTACGTGTGTCGACCGGTAGAATACCCACAAATTATTTTCGGACAAAATTGCCCCTGTCCTTCTTCTTCCTCTCTTCAATCGCAGATGGCATCCGCCATGGCCGGGACGCATGCGTCGGCGAGCAGCTCACCGGCCTCCGGAGCGCCTCGCGCCCCGCCCGCCGGCAGCCCGTGCCTCGGCTCGGTCTGCTCGTGCCCTGCCGGTCGGACTCCGCCCCGCCCTACAAACAGCCCATCAAGCTCCGCCCCGCCCTACAAACGAGCACGTCAACGCTCCGCCCCGCCGACGCGCGCTCGATCGGCATCTACGCAGGCTCGCGCAAGCTGCCGGTAGCGACGGCGACGGCGACGAAACAAATGGCCGGAGGAGCAGGATCTCGTGTTTGGAGATGAGGAAGAAGAAGGATAGGGGCAATTTTGTCCTAAAAATAGTCCGTGGGCATTCTACCGGTTGACACTTCGGTGATGGGTATTTTAAAGAAGTCCAATATAGCGTGGACATTCCATCGAACCCGCTCGACGAGATGGGCAAAATAGCAAATTTCTCGGGATTGAGCGGCCACCGCGCCGCTGCTTCTTCTCCACGCGGGTGGAGTTGGCCGGCTTGGGCTCCGGGTGCCGCACGGGCATGGGTTCGTGGCTGCCGAGCTCACCATCCTTATCGCGGATGCGCATGTCACCGTCGTCAACTAGCTCGAGCGTCTCGAGTAATAGGAGTACCAAACCGAATCTAGCGCAATCGCAACCTCCAAATTCACAAGGAAATCGCAATCCACTCCTTCGTCCATTGGTACAAGAGTCGGGAGTTCATCTTCCGAATCTCATAGGTAAGTCGGAAGAAGTCTTAGGGTGTGTTTGGTTGGGCTTTTTCTGGCTTTGGCTTTTCCAAAAGCCAGTAGCCCAACCAAAGGGGTTGATTGCCAACAAAAGCCAAAGCCAAAAGCAGCTTTTTGCTAGTTCATTTACGAAAGCGAGTGTGGAGGTGCTTTTTCCGGCTTTGGCTTTCACAAATTTGAAGAAATTACATGCATATGTATATGTATGTATATATATACATGTAATATATATGTTATATGACTTGTATTTATTTATATACATATATCTTATGTAAATATTGTGTGTTTACTTATTTATTTATATATATCTTATATATATATGTTTATATGTATAAGATACATGTAAATAAATAAATATATGTATATATATGTTTATATGTATAAATATTTTTTTATTCATATGTATATGTGTATATATATATTTATCTATTTATTTATACACATGTATATATGTTATATTATATATATGACATAAATAAATAAATAAAAATAAAATGTATTATATATATTTGTATGCATATATTTGTGTGTTTACTTATTTATTTATATATATCTTATATATATATGTTTATATGTATAAATATTTTTTTATTCATATGTATATGTGTATATATATATGTATATGTGTATATATATATTTATCTATTTATTTATATACATATATATATGTTATATTATATATATGATATAAATAAATATACAAATATAAAATGTATTATATATATGTATATATGTACCGTTGACGTCAAAAGTCGCCGACACACCGTCGTCCGGAGAGTCCACCGAAATTCCAGTCGACGCAGAATCCCGTGCTCCCAACGGACCGGCTCAACTCGCCGATGTTCGTGTGCGCTGGTGCGTGCCGGATGGTTTTCCCGCAAACCAACAAAGACAATAAAAGAGTGTAAAATTCCAGGTCATCGGCCCGGATAGACCGATGTGCGACCATGGCCGATCACGACGTAAGATAGACAAAATCGGCCATGAACAGAGAACAACGACGGCCCATCCATTTATGTATTAAATGTTAGGCAAACGAATCGTGGTACAAACGATACGAAATCGTCGATGCTATAACATGCGATCGGTGACTAGCGACCGATTTCGTCGGTAAACGACCAAATCATTAAGACTTTGCGAGGATGTGTTATCGAGTACAATGTAAACAGAGCAATTATTAATAGGATGTAATTAGTTTGGTAGCAAGAGGATATTTTAATCATCAATCGGACCGTGAATCAGCTGATCGGGTATGCGGCCGATTCTGCCATTGATTATATCGATGAATTATTTAGATCTCGTCCAAAGGTATAATGATGATCAATAAGATCATACTTAGTAACTCGGGTTCAAAAGCAGCTTTAATAGGTTTAGCATTAATTAAACATAAAACGACTTAATGAACGTGATAAGCAATCGGCTAAACACTCCGAAAGAACGAGTAAGACAAATACAACCACACAGATCCCAAATCGACCGATCGCTCCAACAGGACAAGTCAACCGATGGCACGCTGGCTGGACCGAGTCTAACGGCCGCGCACGCCCGGCCGATTCAGGACAAGCACAATCATAAACGTCTTAACTATGAAAGTAAGTCTACACCCTAGCCAATCGGCTGCATGCGCCTAGGACAAGTCAACTATCGCAAAGGCAAACACGGGACACGTCAACCGAATCTGCACGATCGAATCGGCCAAGATATAGAAGAATTCTCATAGCGACCTATCGTGACTCGAACGACCGGATCCGAGCCAATCGGCGCCGTGAGCAAAGGCTCGGAACGGGAGGCAGGACAAGTCAAACTACCTCCACCACGAGCCCGGACCAGGTCAACTTGACTCATCCCGGCCGATACTCACTACGCCGATCGAAAACAGATCCGGTCGCCGGATAACTAGCAATTAAGCCATCTAATTACGAACAATGCGCCGAGAATTAGACAACATAATTACCTTGTCAAGCCAACGTGTCGTCGACCGGAGCCCCGAAGATCCCCGCGCGAAAACGAGTAAAGACTTGACGAGAAAATTAGGGTTTGGCGATGCGCCGAAAGTTGTATTGGATGTGAATCGAGTTTACATGTTACATCCGAGTATGTATTTATACTCGGCAAAAAGAATCCTATTCGGACCCTCCTCAGGCCGATTTCCTAACCGACTAGAATCCTTTTTCCAAAACTAACTATTATTTCTAATTTTACAACGTGGGCCGGGCCCATCAATGTTGTGCTCTTACGTTGGCGTCCGCGCACGATTCCCGGGAGAGACGCGCCTTTACTCGCCCAAGCGGCCGTCGGCCTTCCGCCCACCGGCCCTTTTTGACCTATAGTCGCCGACAATGGGTCCCTTGGTCAAAAACCGGCGTCAACACATGTCCCCCGGTCTGGGGTATGCAACGCATGCGTCGGACCGATTTATCCTCTTTTATTGCGCCGGTTTTATCGCCCGTCACCTCTTCATAAAAGCCGGGGTTACCCCCGGTCATTTCCCATCTGTTTCCTCTCCTTTGGCTTTCATCTTCCCCTGCTCTAGCGACCTTTGCCCTTTTCGAGCCTTTTCAACTTCCCACCGCGCCGCCGTCGTTTTCTCTTCCGGTGACCATGAATCCCACTCGTTGCTCGCTGCTGCGCCGCCGCCGCGACCGAGTCGTCGCCACCACCAACGCCGTTCCGGAGGTAATGTACATTCGGGCATCCCTCTTCTCTACTTTTGCAATTTTCTTTGTGTTCTTGTTCTTGTTCATTTTCACAATCTATCTTCTTTCCGTCTTGTTTCTCATTTTAGCCCTATTCCTTGTTTTTAGGAGATCCGGAACCAAATCGTCATCCCTTCTAACATCCCGACCCATTTCTTCTTGGGCCCCATGGGCGATCCCGACCCCACGGATCTCATTTGTGCCGAAACGAACCGGGTCCCGTTTCGGCAACGGTCTCCTTTACCGACCGAGTGGGCCAATAGTTTTAGGTCATGGCCGACTCCCGTCGCCGGATGGCGCGATTGGTATAACCGAGTATCGGCCGTCCATCGGCAAGGTTGGGCCAATATCGGCATTGCCCACGCCATCAAACTCTCTTTGGCCGATCACCACAAGAACGAACCGTTGTCGGTGGCGGCTTCTTACCTCCGGTCGGATGCCTTGAAGCTGTTTCATGTTCGGCCACGGCCGGCTACCATGACCCTCCTGGACACGGTCATGTTGGCCGATTTGAATATCACGACGGAGGCCACCCCGGACGCCATCCGCATTAAGTCCGCCCATCCGATCAACCCTAAGGACACCAGGGGTTGGAAGAACTACATCCGGACCTACAACAAAGGGCACGGCTCGGTCGATCGCCGCGAGCACGTTGCCTTCCTCAACATGTGGCTTGACCACTTTTTCTTCCGTGGGGTCGGCGTGAGCCCCACAAACAACTTCTCGCCGATGGCCGATGTACCGGCCGACGACCATGCCCTCCCTATGGGCAAGTATCTTCCGGGATCGGCCTACCTCCTTCTTCACCGAGGTCTCGGTGGAGTTGCGCTCCGGCCGATCGGTCAAGAACCCGGGAGGCCCTTGGTGGTTCATCCAAATGTGGTTGTCCCTTCATACCACCAAGGCCATCGATCCGGACCTCGGTGTTCTCACCTTCCCCGGCAATCATGCCGAATCGGCCACGCCCGATCCAGCCGATGTATCTCTTTCGGGAAGCGTTGTCCATGGCACCGGGGCGGCCATGTCGGATGACACCTTGGCATATTGGTTCGCCGCCCTCTACAAGGGCCTCAACAACGAAAGTACGGATTGGTACCCGTACATTGATTTCTTCGAGAAGGGGTATGACACTCCTTTCCCGATCGACCCCACCTTCCCGACGGCCGACGCGGAAGCGGTCAAGATCTTCACCACCTGTCTCCGCCCTCGTCTGCTGCCGACGGGACTCATTGCCGGGAGCAAAGCTTTCGCTCCTATGAGTTCTACCACCCGTCGGTGGCAGCCCGCCAACTCGGTTTCGGCCGGTTGCTCCCGACCTCTTCTATGTGGGGCAAATAAAGGCGCGAGCTACCGTCGACAACGCCATTCGGTGGAATTGGCTCGTCGGCCGCACCGCCGATGTCGTCACCGGCGACTTAGCCGGATTTTCCCGGCGCCCGAAGTACTCGCCTCTTTGACCGTTGGTGGGGCGAGTGGAACCGGCACCTCCGCAGCCGGAATACCGCCTCCTTCTTCTCCGGCTTAGTCCCGAGTGAAGCTTTCGCCGAGGTATGTGTAATCGATTTATTTTATAAGGCCGATTTTGTAAATGAAATCGGCCACTCCAAATGCTCACCCTTGTATATTCTTTTCGATCGGACACGGAGGAGCCGCCGACCCGTAGTATCGATGGCCGGCCGATTGCATACTTAATGCCGAGCCCAATTGCTCCAAATATCGGCTTCACCGATCGCACTCCCGCCCAAGCTTTTGCGGCGATGAGTCGAGGGACACCAGCTGCCCGCAAGGCCAAGACTAAAACGGCCGTCCCCGACGAAGAGAAAGGCTAACGTGCCAGCTGCAGGGCCGACTCAAGCCCTAAAGCGACACCGCGCGCTGGTGAAGCAGCACAGTACGCCCGTCCGACCCGGACTATTTCGATGATCCATCTCCGCCGCGTCGAGTTATTATTGTATGATTGCTGATCCCTTTTTCACTCGCATATGCTTTGTCTAACTATGAGTTCTTAGCGAGAACCGGCGGTTCTTCCTCCTCGGGCCCGGACTCCAACACCCGACGAGCCGATCCGCCTCGTCGACTCCTCCACGGGCCGGACGCCGATTCAAACGAGTTCCGGATCTCGAAGTCACACCAAGCCAGGCCGATCCAAATCCTTCGGAGAGTTCAACTCGCTTGGATCGGCTCGCGTCTTCCGAGGTCGCCGCCGAAGTTGAACAAGCGGCCCATGTGTCGCCCATCGCTTCCCCAAAGACACTATTGTCTGTCGAAGAATCGGCCGGCCAGAGCCGCCCGCAGCCTTCTCCTGTAAATACTGCTGCCGATGAGTCGGCCGATGAGCCCGCCGATATCGAACAAGCCGGCCATATGCCCGATGCCGCCTCCGATGGTGCCGCTGATGAAGGGGATCGGCCGGCCGAGAGCTGATTGGAACACACGAACCTCGCTGGTTTCATGGCGCAGCCGATAGACGTCCGGCCGCTTCGCATCGACGCTTCACGGGTTTGTTTTTACTATCTCCTTTTTGATTCACCGCTGTTCATTAGCTTCATTTTATTTCTCTTGGAATTTCGGGCGCTCGACTTCCCTCGTCTCCGCGCCGATTTTGGTATCGACTTCGGTCTTACCACCATGACCGAAATCGCGCGCGAGCTTGAGGCTTCTTCGGTTGATCGCTTGGTGGCCGACGCCCACCCCATAAGGGCCCGGTACTTGGAGGTCCGGACCGAGCTCCCGAGAGGATGTTCGCGATGCTCGCACCGTGTGGCATACATGGAGTACGGCGGATGGACTTCACCCGTGCCCGAGCAGCCGTCCGGCTCGCCACGTGGAGCAGCAGCAAGCCGCGTTACTTATCGAGGAATCCATCAAGCGTTCGAGGAGGAGGTTCGAAGACCCAGGAGATGCAAGAGCAACTCTCAAATCGGCAGGATGAACTGCAGGTAGTCAACCAGGAGATTGCCGATTTGAGAGCATCGCCGCTCTCAAGGAGGAGGCGGCGGCGGCCTTGGAAGCCACTATTGCACAGATTGTCGGCCGACGTGGCGGCTCGGCAGAAGACGACGGACGAAGCAATTCAAGCGGCCGAGAAGATGGTTGCTGCAGCTCACGCCGATATCGGCTCCATCGAGGATGACTTGTCGGTCATGGCCAAACTCGACTCCATGCTCGGCCCGCGCACTATCTCGCCATCCAAGACTTCTTGTCCCGTGCCGAGGCCGTCGATTATGCTTAGGTGTAATAGGATTTTGGACACCATTTGTTGTTAATATTTTTTGCACTAAGGGCGATATACAATCATATCGGCCATCCGAAGGCGACGTTTAAACATCGGCTAATTTATCGGTTACTTCTCGTATTTTTCTTTCACATTTTTTGGGCTAAGGGCGATACTCCCGAGTATCGGCCATCTCAAGGCGATGTGCATCGACATCGGCTGTAATCTCTTTTAGACCGAACACTATGAGTTAATCCAAATACTAGGATAATACTCGCTTCAAATACTTTCCATTAAGTGCTCGGCCGAATTCTTCCCCTTCTAACTCTTTCAAAATATATGCATTACCCGGTGCCGATCGGCTAATCAAATAAGGTCCTTCCCAATTAGGCGACCATTTACCAAACCGATTGTCTTTCACACCGATCGGCATCCTAAGCTTCCGGACCAAATCGCCCTCTTTAAACTCGTTTCGCACAACCTTCTTATCATAATGGCGGGCAACCCTCGCCTTATTCTCGCTTCTATTTTTTCCAATGCATCCAACCGATTTTGTACTACATCTTCTAATTCATCCATCATCAATCTGTAGTACTTGATCGGTCGAAAGCTTTTGTTGCAACTCAATCCTTCCGGAGCTGATAGTCGTCTCCCATGGCGATGACGGCTTCGTGCCCATATACCAGCTGATACTGGCGCAACTTGCATAGCTCCATGCCGTGACATACGATAAGCCCACAAAGCGTCCATCAATTTCATGTGCCACTTACGAGGATACTCTTGTATTTTCCGCTTGATTAACTTGATCGGACTCTTATTCGCCGCTTCGACTTGTCCATTGGCTTGGGCATAATACGGCGATGAATTAATCAACTTAATTCCCATCTCATCGACAAAAGATTGAAATTCGTCCGACGTGAATACTGATCCTTGATCTGTTGTGATTGTCTCTCGGAATCCCAAACCTATAAATAATATGCTCTTTAACAAACGTTATCACGTCGGCCGTCGAAACTTTACGATAGGGCGCTGCTTCAACCCATTTTGTGAAGTAATCTGTAGCTACCAATATGTACTCGATGCCCTTTGCTCGATGCTTGGATTTATCCGGCCGATCATATCCATAGCCCAACCTCCGAACGGCCAAGGTTTGATTACTCGGATTCATAGCCGATGCGGCGCCCTCTGTATAGGCCCGAATTTCAGCGATCTTGGCAACTCTTGTAATATTTGAAACAATCGGCCAACATTGTCGGCCCGTAATAACCAGCTCGCCTTAGCAGCCACTTCATCTTATGGGCCGATTGATGCGTTCCGCAAATCCCATCATGTACTTCGCTCATTACCACTTTTGCCTCGGTGTCATCAATACACTTGAGAAGCACCCCATCAATTGTCTTGAAAAATAGTCGATCATCCAACGAACATACTTTAAAGCTTTATATCTTATCTTCTTATCTCGTAGGTTGGGATGGATTGCTCAAAAATTTTCGAATTTCCGTACGCCAATCGGCTTCTTCAATATCGACTATCTCTAAGTCTGTTTTGCGAGCCGATATCCGGATGCTAGTCGAGCCAAGTTATTTGCTTCAAAATTCTGCTCTCTTGGTATATGGTCGACTTTAACACACTTGAACCTTTTCATTAACTTCGGCACTTTCTATGATATTGCAACAATATTCCATCTTTACACTCATACTCATCGGCCAGTGACTCACAACCAACAAGGAATCTCCGAAAATTTCCACAAAATCAGCCCCGGCATCGATGAGTAATTCCAATCCTTTTAATATCGCCTCGTATTCGACTTGGTTGTTGGTGTACGCCTCCATCGTAATAGAGTATCCACGTATCTGCCCCGAGGCGACACAACAACCAAGCCGATTCCACTTCCTTCTTTGCAAATCGAACCATCAAAGAACACCGTCCATGGCACTCTGGTTCAACATATCCGACCGAGTGTTCACCGTGTTGCACCACTAAATCAGCCAATACTTGTGCTTTCACTGCTTTGGCCGATTCATAGCCTAAATCAAACTCCGCAATTGCCAACATCCATTTGCCCAACCGGCCTTTGGGGACCGGAGCCGATAGCATATACTTTACGACATCGGCCCGGCAAACGACGAGTACATTCTTCGGCCAACGAGATAATGCCTTAATTTCGTGCATGAAAAATACAAGACAGAGACATAACCTTTCCACTTCGGATACCGTGTTTCGCATCAATCGGTTCTGTGGTCGAGATAAAATATGACCCGCTCTTTTCCCTCCTCGCTCTTGAGTCAATGCTGAGCCGATGCACCTATCATCAGCCGATAAATATAACTTAAAGGGTGTGCCCGACTTTGGCGGAACCATCATCGGTGGGGACACCAAATATTTCTTGATATCTTCTAAAGCCTTTTGATGGATCGGCTCCCACCGAAACTCTTGATCGGCCTTGAGCTTCAATAATGGCGTAAACACATCAAGTCGGCCGGACAAGTTTGAGATAAATCGCCTAATAAAATTAATCTTGCCGATCGAGGACTCGGAGCTTCGTCTTGTTCGTCGGCGGTTCCAACTTTCCGATAGAATCAATACTCTTAGGGCCGACTTCAATTCCCTTTTCATGCACAATAAACCCCGAAATTGTCCAACTGAGACACCAAACGCACACTTGAGCGGGTTCATCTTCGATCCGTATTGTCTCGTCCTCTTCAACACTTCCCCGAGATCGACCACATGACTTCCAACCGATCTTGATTTCACCATGACATCATCAATATAAATTTCCACCAATCGGCCGATCAAATCGTGATATATAAAATTCATGGCCCTCCGATACGTGGCACCAGCATTTTTTAAGCCGAAGGTCATAACAACCCACTCATATAATCCCAACGCCCAGGGCATCTCGAATGCCGTTTCGATATATCTTCCTCGGCCATAAAAACCTGATTATACCCAGCATTTCCATCCATAAAGCTCAAAATTTTGTTGCCGGCGGCTGCATCAACCAACAAATCGGCGTTTGGCATTGGATACTCATCTTTCGGAGTTGCCTTATTCAAATTCCTGAAGTCAATGCGGACCCGCATCTTTCCATTTTTCTTCTCCACCAGCACAATACTAGAAACCCACTCCGCATATCGGCATGGCTCGATGAAGCCGGCTTCATACAATCCGATAATCTCTTCTTTGACGGCTTCATAATACCTAGGGTCAATCTTCCGAGCCCCCGCTTATATGGTCGATATCCGGGTTTAGTGGGCAACCGATGTTCAACAATCGATCGGGTCGAGTCCAGGCATCTCGCTATAATCCCAAGCAAAACAATCCTTAAATTCTTCCAATAAGGCCACCAATTCATCTCTTACTTCTTTACACAATTTCTTGCTAATATATGTCGGTCGAGGCTTGGCTCCATTCCCTATATCCACTTCTTCTAATTCATCGGCCGACACAAAACCGTGGCCTAATTTCCCGTCTTCCGGTTCATCAATCGGCCGACTCACCATGTCTTCGATGTGTACATTGATCGGCCGATTGTCCGTCAATTCTCCCGTGGGGCCCATCGGAGTAGCCGGGGTACCGACCCCTGGTCACAATAACTCCATCATCCGTGATGTTTATGGCCTCCGCATCCCAATACGTGCCCGATAAACAAGGCAAGCTCTCTAGACCAACAAACTCGAAATCGGCGGTTGCAATGTTTACGGACTTATCGGCCCGCACGATTTCGACCTTGTTGCCGACCCATTGAATCAAACACTGGTGCATGGTTGAGGGGATGCAACAATTGGCATGAATCCAGTCTCTCCCTAACAAAGTTGTGTATGCACCTTTCCCGTCAATGATGAAAAAAGTGGTGGGTATGGTTTTGCTTCCCACGATGATCTCCATTATTGCGGCCCCACGCACATCTTGGCTTCTCCCGCTGTAATCCTTGAGCGTCGGATTAGCCCTTATCATTTCTTCCGGCGTCTTCCCGAGCTTGCGGTATGTAGTAATCGGCATGACATTGATCGCCGCTCCTCCGTCGACCAACATTTTCCTCATCGGCGACCCATTGACATAGCCGCTAATGTACAATGCCTTGAGGTGCAAATGATCGAGTTGACCGGCTTATCAAATACCGCCGATTCCGGCGTCCACGGAATCTCCGAAGTTTCCCCAACGAGTTCTTCTTCGACCGAATTTTCATCGGCCGATCCGACAATCCCGGGCATCGGTGACATCATATTCACCGCGGCTTCGACTCGTACCACCCGAGACCGCACTTTCGGCCTCCATTGCTTCTTGGGCTTGGGCTCATCATCTTGGTCATCTCTGTAATGGCGTCCACCCTTGATTTCTCGACAACGCATTCTTTGAAGCCTCCTCTTTTGGGTTTCTGCTGAGCAAACCACCAGGGCACCACCGACCTTCGTTCTCGGTTTGATCACCTCTCGAATCTTCATGGTATTGGTAATCGAACTCTTCTTCATCATTTATTGGCCCTGATCGATCGTGAACAGAGGTTCTCTTTGGCACTACGTATCTTCGTTCATCATACCCGTGATCGTAGTCGATTGCTCTTCCGGGGGCCGATTGTCGAGATTCATAGTTGCGATCAATCGACCGTCCCCGGTAATTTGACGACCCGACGTCACGATACTCTTCCCGCCGATCCACTCGGGACAGCTTCTCGATAGATGGAAGCTTCATGTTTCGGTCCCAGTAGCATCGAAAGAAAGGACAATCCCAGTGTGGGTCAAAATCTTCTCGGCGGATCACGCTTTGCCTCGTATCGCCGACTTTGATCGATAGATTCCTGTTCATGTGCCACTTGATCTCTTTCTTCCCTCTCCCTCTTCCTCTCATATCGGCGTATGAAACCAGCTGATCCACCACCGATGGTATTGATGTACATCGTATTAGTAGGGAAAGGGTGCCCATCAACTTTCATCTTCTTCTTCACATCAACTGCTCGCAATATCCCACTCGTCAACCGCCTTCTGGATCTCATCTCTCATAGCATAACAATCAACGAGTGTTATGATGTGAATTTCCATGCCATTTGCACCACTTAGCCATTTTCTTCAACTCCTCCGGCGTAGGAATCTTGTGATGAGGCGAAAGCTGAATTTTCTTTTCTCGCAGCAGTCGATCAAATATCTCGTCGGCCTTAGATAAATCAAAATCATATTTTCTCTCTTTAGGATTGACATGCGGAGAAAATATCGGCCGTTTGTTATTAGTCCACTCCACCGCATTAATTTCCTCTTCATCATCTTCTCCGTCGAAATCAGCATAAGCTACCCGATATCGCCGATTCCTCGGTGAGTCGGAGATTCTCTTCCCGGCCAATCGCCCTTCGTGTTAGCTGTGCCAGCCCATCAAACTCATGTGGGGTAAACTTTTCTTTGATGTTGGAGAATAACCCCGCATAAGCAATTTCGGCCAACTCGTTGCTCGTCGAGTTCAGGTTGTAGCATCGTCCCCTCGTAGTCCCGAACCTCCGTATATAATCGGCTATCGATTCCCGCGTTTTCGTTTTATCGCCATTAAATCGGACAAACTAAGCTCGGTGATGCCCGTAAAAAGTACGAGTGAAACCTTTTCTCCGGATCGGCCCAACTTTGAATAGAACCAGAGCGACAGTGAAGCAAACCATGAAAAGGCCGATCCGGACAATGACAGTGGGAATAACCTAACCCGCAAAGCCTCCCGAGTAGACGCCTCACCAAGTCGTGCGTCATATCGGCCGATGTGCTCCATAGTCGATGTATTATCTTGCCCGGAAAATTTGGAAAACTCAGGAATTTTATATTTATTGGGTAAAGCCACGGAATCCATCCGATCGTGGTAAGGTCGCCGATATAATGCACTCTTCTCCTTAGGCTTCAAATCGAATTGATCTCTCATCATATCGGCGATTTTAGCCATGAGGCTATTCATATCATTGGGTCCAGCGAGTTGCTCGATCCGGTCCCCGTCATATAAGCTGTATTGGGCTGTCCCCGACTTGGGTGTATCAACCGACCGTTCCCGAAAATCCCAGTGCTAGTAGCCGGAATAATGTCCGTGAGCGATTCCATAATTCATGGCCGATTGGATCGGCCGTCCGATCATGAATCCCTATCCCCCAGCGAGTTGGTCGTGGAATACCGGATATCGGCCGTACTATAGTAGGTGAGTTTTCAATTCCACTCGGGCCGATATTTGGTACGTAGAAGAAATTGGGTTGCTCGTGCCATCCGTGGGACCGCTGCCACATTGGTTGCTCGCCCCCAACTCGAAGTCGGTCGTTGTACATCTTGTCTCGTTGCCTTCTTCCGTTACCGACTTCTTGGGGCCACCGTCATCCTCTTTGCCTGGCTGGGTTGCACCGGTACTTGCATTTGCATTGTCCTTGCCAGGCCATAGGTGAGGTGGCATGCCGTACGGGGCTGAAACCCTTCCCGCGGTATGGTACTCGGAGGCTAATTCCCCGATTCGACCGTACAGAGTGCCGAAAGGCCGAGTGTATGCAGGTCCAGTAATACCCTTCGATGAACGACCTACCATCAATTGTGTCCTTGATCAAATTCCCGATGGTGTTGGTCAACACGCCCGATTGATTGATTAGGGCATGAAGAACGGACGAGTTGACCATATCACCGAGTTGGTTGGCATCCGGCAGTCTCGGGCTTTGATTTGGTCTAGTTCTTCCGGATGCGTAATCCGAGGGAAGTCTCCTTTTGTGGCCACTCCGCCACGTGTCACCTGTCGGGGCTTGAAAGTACTTTTTCATTGCTTCGGCCAAGTATTCCTCGGTACTGCAGCTTTTGTTCTGTCGTCATCTTCCCCAGTGCCGAAAGTGTGTTGTCATCGTAAACTTCCCCATGGCCTTTGCCATCCGTCCCGAGAGGGACCGGAACGAAAATCGGCCGATTCTCAAGCATCGACCATTGGTGTTCCGTCCTCCCCGATCGCTCGCATGTACGACATCTTGATCTTGGTTGCTTTTGTCCCACTCGGGCGTGCCAAAAAGTGTGTTGACGTCAAAAGTCGCCGACACACCGTCGTCCGGAGAGTCCACCGAAATTCCAGCTGACGTAGAATCCCGTGCTCCCAACGGACCGGCTCAACTCGCCGATGTTCGTGTGCGCTGGTGCGTGCGGATGGTTTTCCCGCAAACCAACAAAGACAATAAAAGAGTGTAAAATTCCAGTGTCATCGGCCCGGATAGACCGATGTGCGACCATGGCCGATCACGACGTAAGATAGACAAAATCGGCCATGAACGAGAGAACAGCACGGCCCATCCATTTATGTATTAAATGTTAGGCAAACGAATCGTGGTACAAACGATACTGAAATCGGCCGATGCTATAACATGCGATCGGTGACTAGCACTGATTTCGTCGGTAAACGACCAAATCATTAAGACTTTGCAGGATGTGTTATCGAGTACAATGTAAACAGAGCAATTATTAATAGGATGTAATTAGTTTGGTAGCAAGAGGATATTTTAATCATCAATCGGACTCGTGAATCGGCCGATCGGGTATGCGGTCGATTCTGCCATTGATTATATCGATGAATTATTTAGATCTCGTCCAAAGGTATAATGATGATCAATAAGATCATACTTAGTAACTCGGGTTCAAAAGCAGCTTTAATAGGTTTAGCATTAATTAAACATAAAACAGCCTTAATGAACGTGATAAGCAATCGCTAAACACTCCGAAAGAACAAGTAAGACAAATACAACCACACAGATCCCAAATCGACCGGTCGCTCCAACAGACAAGTCAATCGATGGCACGCGGTCGGACCAGTCTAACGACACGCGCACGCCCGCCGATTCAGGACAAGCACAATCATAAACGTCTTAACTATGAAAGTAAGTCTACACCCTAGCCAATCGACTGCATGCGCCTAGGACAAGTCAACTATCGCAAAGGCAAACACAGGACACGTCAACCGAATCCGCACGATCGAATCGGCCAAGATATAGAAGAATTCTCATAGCAGACTATCGTGACTCGAACGACCGGATCCGAGCCAATCGGCGCCGTGAGCAAAGGCTGGAACGGGAGGCAGGACAAGTCAAACTACCTCCACCACGAGCCCGGACCAGGTCAACTTGACTCATCCCGCCGATACTCACTACGCCGATCGAAAACAGATCCGGTCGCCGGATAACTAGCAATTAAGCCATCTAATTACGAACAATGCGCCGAGAATTAGACAACATAATTACCTTGTCAAGCCAACGTGTCGTCGACCGGAGCCCCGAAGATCCCCGCGCGAAAACAGTAAAGACTTGACGAAAAATTAGGGTTTGGCGATGCGCCGAAAGTTGTATTGGATGTGAATCGAGTTTACATGTTACATCCGAGTATGTATTTATACTCGGCAAAAAGAATCCTATTCGGACCTCGCTCGTGCCGATTTCCTAACCGACTAGAATCCTTTTTCCAAAACTAACTATTATTTCTAATTTTACAACGTGGGCCGGGCCCATCAATGTTGTGCTCTTCTCGTTGGCGTCCGCGCACGATTCCCGGAGAGACGCGCCTTTACTTCGCCCAAGCGGCCGTCGGCCTTCTCGCCCACCGGCCCTTTTTGACCTATAGTCGCCGACAATGGGTCCCTTGGTCAAAAACCGGCGTCAACATGTACGCATATATGATGGTATATATGATGATAAGTAGGGTCTCGCTAGTAAATTTCGAAAGGCTACAATTGTTTTACCAAACGGCTTTTAGCTTTTTCACAACTCATAACCCACAACTGCTTTTTCCACACCTACGACCACAAGCAGCTTTTGTCACAGACCACAGATCCAACCAAACACACCCTTAATCTTTTCTCACTTTTTCCCTTACGATTTTGTTTTTTTTTCCTATTTGTTGAACTAGTTATTGATCTTGCTCCCGGTGCTTACTCTCATTTCTTTTCGAAGCTAGATGATAATGCTAGTTTCCTTATTGCCGCAGAGTTGCCGTTTCTTGTCCACGCGGCTCCAAGAGAAAGATGAGACCAAAGCGGCGACGACGCCTCCGCTCTTCGCGTCTAGTCATTCCCGTTGCTCGCCCCGTGTCCAAGAAGAAGATAGAGGAGAGGATGATGCGTAGGACTTGTTTGTGCAGGGGCTCACGATTGGAGCTTCGGTGGAGTTGAGATACATTTTTTAGACCTCAATTGAGAAGCGCCGGAGGAGATATCGGGGTCCTCCGCATTAGCCGGAAACGAGTCTAAATTCCACCTATTGCAGCGGATGGTACAATGTTTTGTGAGGGAATGAACAGTTCCAGGGCATTAGAGCGGGAGTATTTTATCGTAGGAAAGTACCGTGGCGTTATTTTCTACGGTTCAAGTTTTATCGTGGCGATGAATCGCTTCACTCATTTTGAATCGAATAGTTCCTGTAATGCACCGACTACGACCATCTCGCATTACTACTACTCCCTCCGTCCTAAATTACTTGACGTTTTAGACTTGGGCACGGGAATTAAGGAGAAGTGAATAAGGTAGGTACGTAGAAAACGAGGAGGAGAGAGATAGAGATAGAGATGTATTGGGAAGAGAAAAAGGTGCATTGGGATGCGAGGATGACAAGTAAATTGGGAAATCGAATGAGTCTAGAATGACAAGTAAATTGAGACGGAGGGAGTAGTTGTTACTACCTCTGTCTTATTGAAAGTGTCGTTTTTGACTTTTCGGATTTCATGTTTGACCACTTGTCTTATTCAAAATTTTTATAAAAATATAAAAATAAATACATTATTATTAAAGTATCACTAATGATAAATTAAGTTAGAGAAAAATATATAACATTTATAAATAAGACGAAGCAATCAAATAACGATCGTTAAAAATCTAAAACGACACTTTCAATAAGACGGAGGAGTAATCTGCATCCGAGATACACATGCCACACACGGCAAGTGCGAGACAAAACCTGGTCGTCAGTCGTCACACTCCGTTTGAGAAAGGAGATCAAGGGGGCCCAGATGACGCACAAAAATCGCAGATGCTGGTTGATGCCAGCTAATTGACAGTTCCTCCGCCCGCTTATCCTTCAAATATCCTCGTTGGCTTCCGCCAACTTCAAAAGTACACCCCCAGTATAAAAGCACACCCCAAATAGTTTTCTCAACACCCAGAAAAGAAAATCGAAACAATAACGAAAATAGTAATAATTACAGAAAAGCCCCTCCGTCTCTGTCTGTCTCTGCCCTCCTTGCTCGCCTTCGTCTCCCTGCTTCCCCCAACCTGCGATTCCCTTCCACTCAAACCCTAATCAAATCTAAATGGCCATCGTCGCGAGCTCGAAGGGACTGTTAACCTGCCGCCGGTGACTGCTGATCCGCCCGCCCCCGCTGCGGCCGGCGCCGTCGGGGCCCTGTCTCTGAGGAGGCGACGATATGGCGTCGAGGCAGCATAATGCGCAGTTCCACAAATCCAAGACGCTCGACAACAAATACGTGAGAATTTGTGACCGTGACGCCTCGGATCCGAGTTGAATTCGTGTTTCGTTCTGCAAATTTGGGGTCGGGCTCCTCTCACTCACTGTGCTTCCATGTGTTCCCGTGTGCAGATGCTTGGAGATGAGATAGGGAAGGGCGCGTACGGGCGCGTGTACAAGGGACTTGATCTGGAGAATGGAGATTTTGTGGCCATCAAGCAGGTTTCACTGGAGAACATTCCGCAGGAGGATCTCAACATAATAATGGTGAGATTTCATTTTTGGCTTTTTTATGACTCAATGCAAGCGCCGAGTAGGAAATGTATGGAATTGCATGAAATGTGGTTTCGTTTGTGGAGCTGTGTAACCAAAGGTAGCTGCAAAGGCTTCATCAGCTTTAAGATGAGATTAGAAGTTTGAGCTATGCAGCTTGCTGCCTGGTAGTATAAATGTTTTGTTAGGTGCACAACGTCTGAAGGGTTAAGTTCTACTTGCCTTCTTGTGTGACACTTCAGCAAGCCACGCCGCCCCCTCCCCACATCTAGACTGGTCAGACTTGGAACAATAACGGAAGTTTCGAATAATAACGTCAGACAAAGACGTGTGTTCTGTTGATTGATTATGTAGCAAGTTGACCTGTCAAGTGCAATCATATGAATCAAGTGAGCAATTTTTTTGTCGTATGCATATAAAGATATGATACATAATTACACAAAATATACATGCTGTAATGCAGTGAACCAATTTGGGCTTATCCCAAGCGACACGAGAAATGACGTAGAAAATGAACACAACATTTGGCTTGTTCTGCATTTGTTTTGATGGAATTGACTTCTTATCATTAGCAGTGCATTACCATAGGTGCAAATTGATTTCTGAATTTGCAACCTACACAGGAATAATATATATGTTTAGTCACAAGGTCACGATTCATGAGATTCCTTATCACTTACTGTTAGAGCACTTTTCTTTTTGGCAATCTCTTTTCTACATAAACTTTTGTACTCATGAGGTCAGGATTTATGAGATTCCCTACCACTTACTGTTAGAGCACTTTTCTTTTTGGTGATCTCTTTCCTCCATAAACTTTTGTACTTTCCAAAGCCTAATGGTTCTAATTAATTTTCTTTTTGTATATTTACAACATGTGCAAATTTCTCTATGGTTCTGATCTGGTGGATTCAGCAAGAAATTGATCTACTGAAAGTAAGTCTTTATGTTTCTTCATTATTTAACTGTTAGCTCAATAATTTCCTTGTAAACTTGCCAGAGATTGGCTCCTATTTGTTTTTCATGTTGTATCCTTCCCTCTGATTTTCTTATATTTCTTCACATCTGTTTCTATTTGATCGGCATGCTTTACTAGTTTTTTTATAGAAGTTTTGTAGCCACTAAAAATTCCATAAAGATGATATTTTTCTTGATTATTCCTACTAAATTGGGTGTTATTCGGGACATTTATCTCTATATATTGATCCTTTTAATTTGTCCATTATGCTTTAAGCCCCTCATCGAGTGATGCACATATTCCATTAACAAATTGTAATATGTGACATCTTCCTGGTCTTTCCCTACACATGTCAAAGAAAGAAGGTAATACAACCTTGGAATTGGGGAGGTGCAATAGCCTTTTTTTTGGTATTTGCAACTGACTTTAGTAGCTAACATGGATTCATGGTATCACAAATTGAGATAGGAACTTGATTGTTTAGTATGAAGACTGTTGCATGATTCTAAATCTTTTTGTTTTTTATGCAGAATCTGAATCACAAAAATATTGTTAAGTATCTTGGATCACTGAAGACAAAGAGCCACCTCCACATTATTCTTGAGTAAGCAGTCCTTATTTACAGTTTGTTGATGTGAGGTAGAGGAACACTATCTTGTGGATTTTGACATGGAAGTTCTAATACCATCGGCCTGATTGCAGATACGTAGAGAATGGCTCACTTGCCAATATTATCAAGCCAAACAAATTTGGACCCTTTCCTGAATCATTAGTGGCTGTGTACATTGCACAGGTGAGCATGTCAATTACTGCAACTCAACAAGTCTCATTTCATTATTTGTGTCTGATTTAAATTTCTATGTGACAAGGTGTTGGAGGGTCTTGTTTATCTGCATGAGCAAGGTGTCATACATAGAGATATCAAGGGCGCAAATATATTGACTACGAAAGAGGTTCATTTCTGTGCAATATGTTTTTGTTACATATTGATATCTTGGGAAAAATAGCACTGTTAATCTGTTATGTGCTTTTACTGCACTGAAGCATGGTTATATTGTTGAAATACTGCAATAATTATGCCATTTTGCTTAATGCACATGCACACTTTGAAATATCATTCCAAGAAAAACTGCTTATGTCAATTAATGGGAATATTTCATATGGCTGCTGTAGCTTACTGCTAAAATTGCTATATATGTTTAAACTTGCAATATTGTCATAGAAATAGTGCCTTTTCTGCACATATCTTCACTTGTATGTGCCTCTTGTTTAGGGCCTTGTCAAGCTTGCTGATTTCGGAGTTGCTACTAAATTAACTGAAGCTGATATCAACACACATTCTGTGGTTGGCACTCCATACTGGATGGCACCCGAGGTTGGTTAGCTGTATTTATTTATTGTACACCATGTTCTTACTGAAATTACCTATGCACCATGCCATTAAAATACTAAAATATACTATTTTTGTATCTTTCGTTCTATGTTTAAATGTCTTAGATGTTTTCTTCATTCCCTTATGCTGTAGCATTACTAAGATAATCATTACTTAGTTGTTTGATACTCCCTCCATCCAACAATGATCAACGCATAAGGGAAATGGATAAATCCAAGAATGATCAACATATCAGCTCCAGCAGCCATTTTTTCCTCGGGTGGGATGCGCTGGACCCTTTGATTCTCATGCGGAATTAATGCATGGAGGCATGCTGGCCCTGGACAATTAGTGCCAAGTCCAAACGCATGCAGGCAATTGGTTTAGATCACGTCCATGCGGGGAGGACAGATGCGGAACGAGGTGCAACGGTGGTAAATGAATTACGAGCAGTTCAATTTCGTCCTTGGTCACCGTGAACAGCCCAAATACAATTGAGATAGATGGATGGAGGGAGTAATTTGAGATTCCATTTCTCTGGAGAAGAGAAGAAACCTGTACTGTTATTCTGTTAGTGTTAGTCCTTTTGGAAAGATTAATTTAGCTGGGAGGATGATTTAGGTTATTAGAACTTAACCATACCCCATTGCGTCATGTGACCTCTCAATTTTTCATTTTCTTGTAATTATTAGCCTCTACAGCTCCCAAGATCACACCATCCGCTCACAGAACAGACATAATTTTGTGGCACTGCACTTCAGCATCCTTTTCCACTAATTCAACACGACGGTCACACAGATTTACATACCATAAACACACACATGCTATGCTGCACTTCAGCCGCTCAACTCGGCCAAAACACTCACGCAGCAAGTTATACGGACATACATACATGCAGGATCATCTCCACCAATTCCTGCATACACGTCGACCCTTGTCACCTCACTAATTCCTATTAGCACACAGCCACTATTGCTGTTTGCCAATCACTTCAACTATGCGGACACTCTGTGCTTCATAAACTGATCAACTTGCTTCACTTGTATACTGATCAACACTGCACTACCTTTCCTTTTATAGCACAAGATAGCCCTATGCCTTGCTGACAAAGACTAAGTCTTGTCTCACACACTAAGTCAAAGACTTGACTTGCTCTAAGAAAAGTCTTGATCCACACTAACAACCAGCAAGGATTACAATGCATGTCAAGGGTACCATTGCATTTGTTGATTTGTGAAGGATGTATGGAAGCAAGGTTTATTAAATGGATCTGTTCTAGGCCAAAGTGTGTAATCTGCATAGTCATCCAGAAATATTGAAATTATATATGGTCACATTGTTATGACAATGTATTATGCTATACTAGAAAACAAATACTACTACTAACATAATGTTGGCTGCTATCGAGGTCCCAATGGACTTTTATCCGTTGCCATCCAAAATTGCTTTTGAATAGTGCCTGACATTTGAGTTTTATTCATCATTTTCTTATTATCAACTCATTACTGTTTTAGGTCATTGAAATGTCTGGTGTTTGTGCTGCTTCTGATATCTGGAGTGTTGGTTGCACGGTTATCGAGTTGCTCACTTGTGCACCTCCATATTATGACCTCCAGCCGATGCCTGCACTATTTCGCATTGTTCAGGTAGAGTTCTCTCAACTGATTGGTCTTTCCTCACAATTCTATCTTTTCATTTTCCGTCTATGTAAGTATTATTTGCATCATATAGGATGTGCAACCACCAATACCAGAAGGACTGTCCCCTGAGATTACTGATTTTCTCCGACAATGTTTCCAAAAGGTCCTCTGTTGTTACCTGGTATTTTTGAGGACTTGATTATATCTCTCTTACTACTTGGTTCTGACTTTAAAAAAACCAGGATGCAATGCAAAGGCCTGATGCGAAGACATTATTGATGCATCCATGGTTGCAAAACTCGAGACGTGCTTTGCCGTCACTTCGGCAACCTGCTCGATCATTGAGGTATAAATAAGAGTTAATAGTCTGAGAGATCAGTGATTGTGAATAGCTGATGAGCCAGTATACAGGCTATAAAAGTACACACATCATGAAAATTCCATGATAACTCCCATCATTTTCTTTGCATTTATTCATTTTGAACATGTTTCTTTCTCGCGCTCATTCAAACCGTTCTCATTCATGGATTTTGGCTTCTGCTTTATAATACACCATATCAGCAAGGATAATCACACCAATGTATATTTTATATTTGTCAAGATGAGTGTTCACATATTATTTTAAACTTTCTTTCCTAAATGCCCTTTATTGCAAACTTGAGTTCTTTCTATTTTGGTGCACTCAGGAATATTGATGGGGATGATGAAGTCTCAAGTGGTGATAATAACTCTCGTTTTTGTGGTCCAACAGGAGATTCTCAAACATCTATTAGGTCTACTATTGAACAGGTAACCTTTTCAGGGTTCTTTACATGTCATGTTTACCATCACCTTTTGCGATGGACAGGCAGGATTCTTGGGCTTACAGTTGATAAAATATTTTATCTATTATACTGTCTAGGATAATGGAAGAAAAGAACCGATTCCAGAGTCTGCTGCACAAGATAAAGCTGACGATCTTCTTGATGAGAATTTAAAATCGACAGAGAGCAGCAGTGCAGATAATGTGGAACTAATCAAAGATAATATGGTTCTTAATAAAGATCCAACATTAGTTTTTCATGAGAAGCTACCGCTGGAATCATCTGATTCTCATTCGGATGGCAAAGTAATAGCACCTGAGCTATTGCACGGTGGTTTGTCAAGTAAGATAGAGCTTGAAAGTAAAGAAAAAACAAATCTTGAGGATGGTGATGTGTTCTCCTTTGAGGCTGGGAGGCAGAATATCGACTTTCAGACGGTGAGAGCTTTCTGCCCAGCATTTTGACACAATGAAAGGGTTTAGCACTTTCTTGGTCAAGAATTTTAAGGAGTCACCATGATGTACTTGTACATGCTTTTATCTTGTACACTTTTCTTGCATTTTTTTCTCCCTTTTAACAAGTGGGGAAGAAAAGGCCTCAAACTTTATTTACTTATTATCCATGTGGAGGAATAGAATGGGATGTCCTGAACTTTTGATCCATTATGATGGGTGACTTATATACTGATTTTCAAATACGGTAAATGTAACAAGTAAATTATTCAATATTGTGCACTCCTATCCTTTGATCTGCAGCTAGACCGTCACTCTGGAAATACTGATTTATGAAATTGTAGCTGTGTAAATGGAACCAGTATATTATTGTAGCTTCCAATCCCTTGGCCAATCTTGTTTGCTTGTCAGCAGTTATTGTTGCCTCATTATAAAATTATTGAACTGTTATAATATCTTCTAATTGAATTTTTTGTTAAAATTTCTTTAGTACTGAATCGCCCTTAAACATGTCCTGTCTTGAAAGGTGGCTGAACCTTCAGTCGTTGAGGGATCAAACGAGCTAAGCAGATTTAGTGACAAACCTGGAGATGCTTCGTTAGAAGACTTATTTCCACCAATTGATAAACGGGATTATGCTGCTGAGGCTTCAACATCATCTACTGGCCAAGAGCATCAATATAATGGCGGGCAAAAGGACCTTGCAAAGGATCTCAAGGCTAAGCTAGCTCAGAAGCAAAAGAAAAATGATATTGACCCTATCAATGGTGGGAAGCTTGTTCAGTTTATCATGCAATTGAGGGAAGAAGATATTGATGGACCGGTATTGCAGTAACCACTACCATTTTTATCTTTATACTTTTCCTTTATAATCTTAAAAATTGACAAAAAGTTGCTAAATAGTAGTTCTTATAATGTATTATCAACCATTTTTTTACAGGGTTTTGGTGATAATATTGGTGGAGAGAGTCTTTTCCCTTTACAGGTTTGCCATATCCTAGTTTGACTACTCTCTGCAACTACTTTTTATGTTTGTTAAGTCAATTACATCACTTTGGTTCTTGGTCAGCCTACCCCAACTTGCTATTGTGGTGGTGGTGTGGTTCTTGGTCAGGCTATGAACTGACTCGATGCATATTTTTATACATAGCACTTATTCAGATGTGCAGATATAATACTAGCATGCCATTTATTATGGACTCTGGTAGTTGCCTGTCTACTCCATTGCAAACTCACTGTTTGACAGTAT
This sequence comes from Chloris gayana, assembly GCA_031894775.1. NCBI lineage: Eukaryota > Viridiplantae > Streptophyta > Magnoliopsida > Poales > Poaceae > Chloris > Chloris gayana. The sequence goes on along the minus strand of JAUNZO010002462.1, from coordinate 168,318 downwards.
TTTGTCAATAGTGCAAACCTGGACAATTGACAACATTTTTGAAATGAAAATCTCACACAGCAGCTAGTTTTTTTTAAGGGAAATACATGGAACTTTATATTCTCATGACATCTGTATCATATAATGCACTTTGTTTCATAACATTAGTATTATGTAAGGTTCATGCATTAGAATTACACAAGGCACTCATTTTTTTTTCTGAATATATGACCTGCATTTGAGATGACAGTATGTTTGTTCTTTTGTTCTCTAATAAGTTAAACTGATTCCCCCTTATCCAAATTGCACAACCTCCTAGAGATTTGATAAATCCTGGTCGATGCAGGTGATTCTTCTGTTTGATATTTGATTTTGTGCTTTGGAGTATACATTACTTTCATGCATTTTGAATTTCTATGGCTTCTCCTTGACATACCTTTTGTCCTATATTTTATGTAGTCTGTGGAATACAGCAAAATTGTGGCACAACTGAAAACTGGGGAAAGTGAAGATGTAATATTGTCAGCGTGTCAAAAGCTTCAGTTGTTCTTCAGTCACCGGCCAGAGCAAAAACAGATTTATGTGACACAAAATGGTTTCCTCCCCTAATGGAACTTCTTGAACTTCCCAAAAACCGTGTATGAAGTTTTACTTTTGGCTTCATAAATCTCCTTGTTACCTGTTTACATTGAAAAGTTGACTTTTTTTTTTGCTTTCTGCAGATTATATGCTCTGTTCTGCAGCTCATCAACTGCATTGTAAAAGATAACCAAGGCTTCCTAGAAAATGCTTGCCTTGTTGGCCTTGTGAGTATTGCTTAAGAGCAATTCATGATTGTCATGTTCTGTTGACAATCAGGAATAGATGGTTGATATTTAAAATGTACTTGCAGATTCCAGTGGTGATGGGTTTTGCGGAGCCAGCCCATCCAAAAGATGTACGGATGCAGGCATCTTTGTTTCTTCAGCAACTTTGTCAGGCCAGGTTTTCTTCTCCTCTAAGCATGGTTAAGGGCGCTTTAAAATATGTAATTATCAAGTGGAAATGATAAATGCTTTGATTTATGATTTTTAAATTTCTTTCTTCAGCACCATGACGCTGCAAATGTTCATTGCATGTCAAGGGATCCCTGTTTTGGTGGGCTTTCTGGAGCCTGATTATGCAAAATACAGGTAGCTGAATGTCAAACATTGTCTTCAATCTTGTTCCTTTTATCATCTGTCTTATTAAACACATGTATGTAACTTATACATCTTAGTACATTTCAATTTGCAGGGATATGGTTCATCTTGCAATTGATGGTATATGGCAGGTCTTTAAGCTCCAGCATTCAACTCAGAGAAATGATTTCTGCCGTATAGCAGCAAAAAAGGGGATACTTATTAGGCTGGTTAATACTCTCCACAGCTTGAATGAAGCAACAAGATTTGCCTCTATCTCAGGATCAGGTGCTTCTGCAACACAGAATGGCTCAACCCCTCGACGGCGATCTGGCCAACTAGATCCATCAATGCTAGAACTTTCCAAGACAAGGCTGGATCATCATCACTCATCTGGTTCTCTGCAATCCCTGCAATCAGAAGCAGATAAGCATCACATATTGATGGATCCCACATCATCTCCTAGGTTCAGCGATAAAACTGGTGTTGGTAACTTGGAGAGGAACGAGAATGACTTGATTAGACCTCAAAGACTTAGTGTCTCTGCCGGAAGAACATCTACAGATCGATCGCCAAAGCACATCGAACTAGTATCTAATGGTCATATCAGCAATCAAAATGACCAAATCCGTCCTCTACTGAGTTTGTTGGAGAAAGAACCACCTTCACGGCATGTATCTGGCCAACTTGATTATGTTCGCCACTTATCTGGTTTGGAAAAGCATGAAACAATTTTGCCATTGTTACATTCTTCAACGGAGAGGAAAACAAATGGTGAACTTGACTTACTAATTGCGGAATTTACTGGTAATTTATTCTGTGCCCACTATTTTAAAACACCTAAGCTAGAAAATTATCATTCTGAAGTGCACTGGTCTGATCTTCCTACCACTTCTGGTAGTTTGCCTTTTATCCAATGCTAGAGCTATCATATTTAGGGTGTGTTTGGATCCTCTAGTTGGCTAAAGTTTAGCCAACTAAAGTTTAGCCACCTAAAGTTTAGGAGATGCATGTTTGCATCCATGACTAAAGTCCTTGACTAATAAAAAAGTGGACATATCTAACCCTCAATAAATGTTTCTCCACTTATACGTTTTCTATCCCTAATATGTGGTGAGGGGTACTTTTGACTTTATTTGCCTTTATCCAAAGTTTAGGAGAGTTTAGCAAGGTTGAGGTGACTAGTGGTGTAAAGTCTAGGAGGTGGCTTGGCTAAAGTTTAGGAGATTTTAGGAGGTCATGTTTGGAGAAAAAGTAGTTAAAGTTTAGTCAACTAAAGTTTAGGAGGTGGATCCAAACAGGGCCTTATTCCTTGTGGACAAAGAAACCTGAACTAGAATACATTCTTAATCCATCATGTTGTAGTTCTTCCCTTATAGGGTACTACTATGTTTTTTATTTGTTGACATTAGGATGAGAGTATGCCAGTATCAGTTGGTTTTACTTGCTCTAAAATTTTGGCATTGAATCCCCCAAAATACAAAAAAAAGCACCCAAGTATACTTGAAAGTTCACTCCAGTTACATAGTAGAAGGAACTGACTTGTGTGAGCATGTGTGTTGGTGTATGTTTTACATCCTTCTATCAATGCAATGATGCGCAACTCTCCTACGTGTTCCATAAAAAAAAAGAACTGACTTTTAACATTTCAGTTCAAGTCCAGAACAGAGGGACTGTCACAGACTTCTTCGTAGAATTACCAGTGAATGGTAGTATATTTGGATTACGAATTATCACCCATTTTCTTACAAAAAAGGAATCATTTGCCTCCTCCATGAAATTTGTGTAGCAGGGAAAATTAGATACTACGGTATATCCTTCTTTCTGTGCTAAATAAATTACTGGTCTTTGAATTTCATGCAGATTTCTCCAGACAGGGAGGAGAGAATGGTCCTCTTGACTCCAGTATAAAAGCTTCAAATAGAGTTCAAAGTATGAAATATGCACCGTCGACTGGTGCAACAGCTTCTAATGAAGGAGCATCAACATCTGGAGCTGCATCGCAGACAGCATCTGGTGTATTGTCTGGATCAGGAGTGCTCAATTTAAGACCAGGAAGTACAACGTCATCTGGTCCATTAGCTCAGATGTTCTCTTCCATGAGCGCAGATGTAGCACGTGAATATCTTGAGAAGGTTGCGGATCTTCTTTTGGAATTTGCTCAGGCAGACACCGTGGTAAAATCTCTTATGTCCACTCAAAGCCTTCTCGCACGACTTTTCCAGATGTTCAACAAGATTGAACCTCCTATACTTCTTAAGGTAAAGCCTAATGCATTTCTAATGATTATTTCCGCTCTCTCTTGTTCATCTGACTTATCTTTTGACTTTCCTATTTGTGTTCTGTAACTATTTATCCTCTTTTGTGCAGATTCTTAGGTGCATTAATCATTTGTCAGGTGATCCTAATTGTCTAGAGACACTCCAACGTACAGATGCAATCAAGCACCTGATACCGATTCTTGAACTTCGTGATGGACCTTTAGTTTATCAAATACACAGCGAGGTATGCATTTTTTTAAGCTTGTACTCAAAACGTGGTTCGAAAAATCACTAGAGTTTCAGCATGTGCTTTTCCTTTTTACATGTAAGAAATTCAGTAATTTTAAATGAACTTATAATACATGTTCCAGAGTCCAGAATCAGTTATAATACCTATAAAATTATTAATCTGATGACTTGTAATAATACTCCTTTTTCAGGGTCGTCTATTTGAAACCTGTGCTATTAAATAAAATCATGATTATAACTATGCTGATATGTGTTTTTCTGCTAGTCAAATGGTCTATTAGTTTAGTCACTGAAACACTTGCCTACTGTTGAAAGAGTTTCAAGCACATCGTAACTGGCTGTCTCTTGTCTATAGGTCCTCAATGCTTTGTTCAACCTTTGCAAGATTAATAAGAGAAGACAGGAACAAGCAGCTGAAAATGGAATCATTCCCCATTTGATGAATTTTGTGATGTCAGACTCACCTCTAAGACAGTATGCCTTGCCTTTGCTGTGTGATATGGCCCATGCTTCTCGCAACTCGAGAGAGCAGTTGAGGGCTCATGGAGGACTGGATGTCTACCTAAATCTGTTGGAGGATGATGCCTGGGCTTGCACTGCATTAGATTCTATTGCTGTTTGCCTGGCTCATGACAATGATCACAGAAAAGTAGAACAAGCTTTGTTGAAGAAAGAGGCCATTCAAAAGTTAGTGAAGTTTTTCCAAGAGTGCCCAGAACAATATTTCGTCCATATATTGGATGCTTTCTTGAAGATAATCACGTAAGGATATAGGGCCACGTTTCTGGATTATCTACTAGTACCTTAATAGAGTACTGATACAGTATAACTTATGCACTGTCTACTGCAGGAAATCTTCTCGGATAAATACAGCAATGGCCACCAATGGTTTGACAACATTGCTTATTGCAAGACTTGATCATCGAGAAGCTATTGCTCGCTTGACTTTGTTGAAACTCATAAAGGTTTGCCAATTGTTTGTTTTTGTGGTTATATATATTGTTTGTTTTTATGGTTATATATAAAATATGCAATAGCTAACTATGATCAAATGGTATATATTCTTTATAGGTTTCTATCTATAAAACTAAACTTTGTGATCTATGGAACTCTTCCAGGTTGTGTATGAGCACCACCCTCGACCGAAGCAGCTCATAGTAGAGAATGATCTTCCCCAGAAGCTACAGAACCTCATTGAAGAACGCCGGGATGGGCAACGTGGCGGTCAACAAGTGTTGGTCAAACAGATGGCCACCTCATTGTTGAAAGCATTGCACATCAATACAGTTTTGTGATTTTGGCCAGTCATGTATTTTCCTCTCAAGTTGTATATGTTTCCCTAGAGGAAAAGCGTTCTATTTTTTTTTCCTTCTATGTTGTACTGTGATTTCTCATGAGCACCAGACTGCATGTTGCACCTGGTCCCTCTTTTATCGGGAGTGAGGTTCAACATCCGGGTGCAGGATATATGGGGTTAAACCCATCATGGTTGTTGATAGCTAGTGTATGTTAGTGAGGCTTTTGTAAATTAGTCGTCTTTGAAATACAAACAAAATTCATGTAGACATTTTGTTGCATATTATGTTGGTAAAATTGTGATGTTTCTTCCTATGCATGCCGCTATAGTGCTTATGATATCTTGATGGATTCTTGTCCTCGTTTTTTTTATCACACCTTATCTGGTTTGTTGATTCTGAATTTACCCAGCTTGTTTGTTGACTCCGAAAAAGGCTTATATTTCTCTACCCACATATTGGAAACATTTTAAAAGCAGCTGCTCAGGGCAAACACTATCTGACGAATAGTTCACATGCCATGGGCGAAGGAATTTGTATAACACATCACTCTGCAAATCACAACGTCCTTTGAATTGAAGGTAATATGTTTTTCGAGCGTACATAATGAAGTGCTTAATTACTCCATGCCAAATTTACAGCATACAGGAATGCCGTTTATTCAGCTACATGTATTCCACAAGTAAAAGGTGAAAACAAGTATTCCGAACAATTATAGATACTCTAGCAAACAGCCAAACTCCAAATTAAGCACTCTGAGATCCATGAGATTTCCACAGATTGTTCCATTCCACCATAGCATCAGCTGCTTTGGTGAAGATCGCATTCTGGGGTCCTAGTTTATCCCGGACAATGCTGGCTAGCTCCTTAACACATTCTTCAACAGTGACTGCATCCTTGGATAGCTTCAGCGTCTGGAAGAATGGAAGAACGTCGTCCATGACTTTCACCCCTTCCCATTCTTTTAAGCTCTCGAGAGCTTTACCTGCTTCTGCATCACTTCTCATGACATAAGGCAGTCCAGTCTTCACACCATAACCCAAGCGGTCACACACCACCTTAGCACACAAACCATTAAATACATCTTCAAGGGTATCCCATCTGTGCTTCCCTTCCTTGCGTAGCCGCAGGCCTGGGAACATAGCTGGCCCCAGCACATCACGATTGAATGCAATATTTATTCCACTCACAGGCATCATGGCACCGAGGGGAACTGTCATCACAGCATCCACATAAGTTGTGTTCCGCTGGTTTCTCTTCACAACATGAGTCATTGGATCATAATCTGCATTATGCAGCCACAGACCACATGAAAGCATGCATTCAACCCCTTCACGCAAGCTAAATGGGTATCCACGGACAAAATCAGCACCTTTCCGGAATGGATCATAGAGTGTGTTGAAAAAGAAAGGTGTAGCAGGTGACTTCAAATTGACCATGTGCTGGTGCACAGCATCAACAGTCAACCCACTAGCGTCCTTTGCTGGGAGGCAATTGTCATCAATTGATATCACATACTTCTTGCGCGATACAAGGTACCCAAAGTAACGGCAAGAGTGTCCAGAGAAGTTAATGGATGTGGCACCAAGAAGTCCATTAATGTCTGATTTTGTGTAAACCTTGAAATCAAAACCCGAAGGGATTTGAAGGTCCTGTGTCAATTCTGGATCTTTGACAACAATGATGTGGAAACGAGAGAAAAACGGACGCCATGCCTCAAAGAAGGTGGTCAGGTTGGGCTGGACTGCTGCAATCACAATATCAACCTCACTGTCTTGAATTTCCAGAGACATCTTTCCAGGTAGTCAAACTGATATGTGGCTAGAACCTCTCAGAACACCCTGCAAACAAGCAGATGTTGTATCAAAAACAAAAGCTGTTGTGGAATCAGAATAGAAGGCACAGGGCACCAGGATGACAGACATACTCGTGGGAAGGACAGGTACAAGTGGTTGCTTAATGTTTAGCAATTGAACAGCCAAGATAATTTCCTCACAACCAGTTGCCAAAAACAACTTGAGAACTTTCTCTGTCAGCTTACCAGCACTCAGGGTTCTCTGCAGCAAAGAATGCAACAACACATAAAGAAGTGTGCAAATATTGTCATTGCTTCAGCCATAAGACAGATAGATGAATTACTAGTATATATAAGAATGATCTGAACTCCCCTCATAATCAAGTGTGGTAATGAATAATAAAATTCCAAGACCTTGCATCTCCTTTCAGAGAATCAGATCGTGACACTAGAGTTATGGAGTGTTAAGGAACCAAACACCCTTTCCCCATGAAAGCAGTTCATGTCTACAAACCCTTTCCATTTCATGATCAATAGACTAAAAGTTCTTGCTAACATTATCAAGGTCAATGTAGCATCAAACCGGGCAAAAACCATTAAGTATAGATTATAATACAACCGCAAACAACATCTTTTAGCACCCCGCGTGATCACAGAACAACTAGTTCGAAGCATTTCTCCACAATTTAGATACCCCAATGGTGCATAAAGCATAACATGTAACAATAACAGATCAATCAGAGCAGCGAGCAGACAATTTCAAGTCGAACACGATCAAACTAAAACTAATTTGGCACCGTCAAAACGATACCACGCACACGAGTACCTCACTAGCAACAAGAGAGTTGAGGGGGCGGAGGTACCTACACGGAAGAGCTCGATGACGAGGTGGTCGGGGAGGTTGGAGAGATCGGCGATATATGCGATGCGGAGGAGCGCGGAATCGAGGGTGAGGGAGAGCAGCGAGGGCGGTCGCATCTGCCCAGATCTGGATCTCGCCTCCCTTTATATCCGCCTCCGCGGGAAGCAAAGCGCCTCTCTCGCGGCTGCACCACGCCACGTTGCCCTCGATCCCCGCCTCCCGCAACCCACGCCCGCTTCGTGTTGGCGCTTGCTTGCCGGCAGCGTTGGCAAGGCGCAAGCCGAACGAAGCCGGGCGAGGAGGAGCGCGACCCACGCACCAATCGGCGACTTTTCACCGGAATTTTCCGATCTGCCCCTTGGCTTTCCATTATTTTGTTTTTCTTGCCTTCTCCTCTATCCTGTACTACTAGCGTGGTCGGTGTGTCGGTGTTGTGTCAGGATGGGTCGGGCCGAGCCGCTTTAGGTCCGATCGGTGCGCTGCCGCAATCCGGCCTCGCGGATGGTTTCTGTCCACTTAATCTGCATCACCTGCCGTCATCAGCCCAAAGGGAGGCCCGGCCCGCGTAAGAACCACAGGGCATCCTCTCACCGTCCTCCGTCCTCAACTTGCCAGCGCCCGGTCCGCGCGCCGCCGAACTCGCCTCCTCCACAGCCTCCTGCCTCCGTCCACACCGGAGCGCGCCAGCCAGGCGCACCGACGCGGCGCAATCCTGAACCTTCTCCGTCGGTAGCCTTCGCGGTCCTGGGCCCTCCGCCTCCATCCCTCCGGGTGTTGGATTGGGGGTGGGGCGGAGATCCGTCCGGACTTGGGTTCCAATTGTTGGTAATGAACCCTAACCTGCTTGGATATTTTAAATGCTGTGAGCAATCGAATTCAAATGCTTCTTATTCTGTATCGTCTAGTGGCGGATTTCGCTGCGGCATAGTGCCACACTTATCTTACTCGTATATTGATACATCATTTGCTTTGATTAGGCTCGTCTTCCTCTTGCGCATGATCGATCTCAGTCGAGGCCATAGGTTTTGATATTCAAAGTGTGGCGCGGTTCAATTTCTGGAAACTCATGCCCCTGGCTAAGCCAGCTACTGTGATTCTACGGTGACATTCCTACCGTAAGAGAGCATCATGTTGTCAAGGTCAGCTCTTATATTCTTTAGGATCATCCATCCGTGATCACTGTTTTTACCTTGATGCAATTTATCCAATGCCGAAGTTATAATGGCTTTCCCTTTGACTACCAGGTTTGCCCATGTAGGAAAGAGGAAAAAACTCGCTGAAATCCTATTGGTTACCTCAAAAGCTAACAATCCTGGAGCACAAACCGTTGGCTCAAAAATTGGTTTTGGTTTCACTTACTCCAGCAGGGCATTTTTGCAAGGGAGGGTTCATAATGGACCTAGCACTTCATACATGCTTGGAAGAGCTAATCAGAGCTTACGCGGGAACTCTGGTGTGAGAAGGTTCTCACTTCTGTCACCCTGTAGTCAGAATGCATTTGAGAGCCAACTTGCTTGGAAGCAGCTCTTGGCAATGCGCTCTCGTATACCAAAAACATCGCCATTTTTGAGCAAGGTTGCTTGTGCCATCAGCTTGGCTGTGAGTAGATCCAACCTAGCGCCTTACGTCTTCACTTTCATAGCGGGAGAGCTAATGCTAGCTAAGAAGATATCTGCAGATGGCGAGTACTACCCAATACGTGATAAGCTTTACACCCAAGCTCAGGATGGCCGTATATATATTACCTCGTTGATATTTTCAGCTGTGGAGATGGTTATCATAATCTTCAGAACAATATATCTCGCACTATTGTTTACCCCAAGTCTACTGATGGCCCCATTTGCGGATACACTCGGCAGTAAGTATAGGAAAACCTGGCTTCGACTTGTCCATCGTACTTTGGAGCTGGCAGGTCCTGCGTTTATTAAGTGGGGCCAGTGGGCTGCAACGCGTCCTGATCTCTTTCCAAGTGACCTTTGTACTGAATTATCAAAGCTACACACAAAAGCACCTGCTCACAGCTTTGCATATACGAAGAAAACTGTTGAGAAAGCTTTTGGTCGAAAGCTGTCTGAAATTTTTGAGAATTTTGAAGAGAATCCTGTAGCATCTGGAAGTGTTGCTCAAGTGCACCGAGCTGTTTTGAGGTTCCGGTATCCCAATCAGCAGACAAAGCGTGTAACAGTTGCAGTAAAAGTAAGACATCCTGGTGTGGGTGAAGCGATACGGAGGGATTTCAGTATCATTAATGCAGCAGCAAAAATTTCGACATATATCCCAACATTAAATTGGTTGCGGCTGGATGAGAGTGTGCAACAGTTTGCTGTTTTCATGATGTCTCAAGTTGACCTTGCAAGGGAAGCTGCTCATTTGAGCCGGTTTATCTACAACTTCAGAAGGTGGAAGGATGTATCTTTCCCAAGGCCTCTTTATCCTCTTGTGCATCCTGCTGTTTTGGTTGAGACTTACGAGCACGGGGAGAGTGTTTCACACTATGTCGATGACCTCGATGGGCATGATCGAATTAAAAGTGCTCTCGCCCATATTGGCACTCATGCACTATTGAAAATGCTACTGGTAATTTACTTCAGCGATCTCTTAGTATCCTCGTTCTCTTTTTATTGGTTTCCTTGTAGTTGAATATACTCCCTCCGTCCCAGAATATTTGGCATTCTAGGCTCATCCATTTTTCCCAAAATGTTTGGCATGCTCACTTCCCGAGGCACCTTTCTCTCTTCCCAATACACCTCTATCTCTATCTCTTTCCTCCTCGTTTCCTGCGCACCTACTTTATTCCTTCTCTTCTTAATCTTTGTGACCAAAGCTATAATGCCAAACATATTGGGACGGAGGGAGTATATTATTGCCTAATTTCAACAACTCAAGGAATTAAACTTGCTTGAAACCTGAATTATTAACTTTTGGAAAGGTCAAAAGGACATGTGTGTTTTTATTTGAGTCTCAAAATGTTATTTGTTGCCTGAATGTATGCTTGTGCAAATAACACTTGTAAGGGATTAATTTGTTCGGGACTCTATTGCCAACATACCAATATAAGACTTAATGACCTTAGCGAATCTGGTATTATTGATCACCGCTTACTTTGAGATCTTCTATTGTATTTACAGCTAATTTTGGAGCTTCTGTTTAAGCTACCATTTTTCATCACTTGTGTCCTTCTCCAGGTTGATAATTTCGTCCATGCTGATATGCATCCTGGAAATATTTTGGTCCGTGTTGTACAACCAAATAACTCAAACAATAGCATTTTGAAGTCAAGGCCACATGTAGTCTTTCTGGATGTGGGGATGACTGCTGAGCTTTCAAGTAACGACCGTGTGAATTTACTTGAATTTTTCAAGGCTGTAGCTCGCCGGGATGGTCGTACAGCAGCAGAAAGTACACTAAAACTATCAAAACGGCAGAATTGCCCAAACCCAAAAGCTTTCATTGAGGTAACTACAGTGCCTTATACTTGGTTTATTCGTTGGCGGCAGAATTTAGATTTTTTAACTTTGCTTTTTTCTTTTTCTTTTGAGGTTTGGATTAATTGTTAAATCTGGATGTAATTTATAAAGTAGGATGTGCTGCTGTATAACCATCTACTCTATTGACTTTCTTTACAAAATCAGTGTGGCAAACATGCACTGTATCACCATATCAGTATGACTTGCGAGCAGGCTCTGTATATGTTATTATGTTCAGAGTTGATAAGTAATTTCCCAACAGTTGGTTGTTGAGTCTCACCAGTGAGCAATCATACTGTGTTGCAATATTTGTCTATTTTCTCGGAACCTTGTCAGTTTTACAATGCAAACCCATTAAGGATGCCCACTTTTGCTCCTTGTTTATGCTGTGAAGTTTAGTACTCCCTCCGTTTCATAATACTTGTGATTCTAGCCTTGTAAACTTTTGCCAGAATACTTGTAATTCTCACATTTAAACGCATCATTCTTACTTCCCTATGCATCTCTATCTCTATATCTCTCCTCATAGTGTTCTGTGCACTTCAGTTTTATTACTTCTCCTTATTTTTTGTGCCCAGAGCTAGAATCATAAGTATTGTGAAACAGAGGGAGTAGCTAATTAGCTATATTCTGTTTTAGCCCTGTAATAGGTGTATGCATGGTCATATTTCATAGATTTTGTCCTCTTTGTACCTCTACACTATGGGTTTGGGCTTGTGGGCAAACAGGTGGTACTATGATCATTAATTCCCCTGTGTAAAAGGAAGATAATCCAAAGTGTGATGTAAATTTTAGACAAAACATCTAATGGTTTGCCGACGATTCTTTGTGGACATGTAAAATTATTTTGTGTGAACACAGTTAACATGGTACTCTTGTGACCTGATGCTGTTGTGGAACATTATTGATGCGAAAGGGTTTAGATGATGGCAATAAATTTTATGTTTAGAACTTTAGATACATTTTAGTAGATGTTCCACAACGGGACTTCATAATGCCCTTTTCCTCATCATATCTTTCTGAACCTCTGCATAAACTCATTTATTTCATTTGCTAAATTCCAATTCGCATGGATAATTTTGTGTGTTTTCATAGTTGCTGAGATGAGAAATCCTAACTTAAATCTCTACAACAGGAAGTTGAACGATCATTTTCATTTTGGGGCACCACTGAAGGTGATGCTATCCATCCAGCTGACTGTATGCACCAGTTGCTTGAGCAAGTCCGACGCCATAAAGTGAACATTGATGGCAATGTCTGCACTGTCATGGTGACTACTCTAGTTCTCGAGGTAACTGTCATAACTGCACTACTTGTCTAATTTGACTCCAACAATGAATAGCCTATTCATTTTGCATACTGAAGTGCATGCCTTCTACTAAGCATTTTGAGCATGGCCATAAAGATTACTAAGATTTGATCATGTTACATATTATGCGAAGAAACTCTGTTACAGGAGCTCAAGAAAAAAGAATGCCTAATCTATATTGCTTGGTCACGAAATTCTCCAACATCATGACCACCATTAAACATCTTGGAGCTTTTTTATTTGATTCGGATACCATACCAGTACAATTGTGACTATTTAACTTCACAACTTGCTACAATGATGCACTACTTTAAACATACCCATGTATGGCAGGGGTGAAATAACTACTACTGCTTAGATGTCATGAAAACGTTACCAGATCATTTTGAAACCATGGTCCTAGTGAAATTTGCCTGTAGATAACAGATTACTTCTACATTGGAGGGAGCAGAATTTCCAACATAGGTAGTAGAAGTTCATGCACCAAAAAACATTATAGATTTATTGAAAGTATAAGCTAAACCAACTTTACGAATGTTTTCATTTTACTGCTCTTTCACTTAATGGTACACTTCCATTTCTGACCTTGGATTTTTGTCCCACTTTTTTGCAGGGCTGGCAGCGCAAGTTGGATCCAGATTACAATGTTATGAAAACATTGCAGACTTTGCTTTTCAAAGAAGACTGGGCAAAATCTCTTCAGTACACGATCCAGGGGCTCATGGCACCATAGTGATGCTGCTGCAATCCTTCAAAAGTTTTGATCTAGTCTGCGTGTTTGATGGAGGATGAGCTCTTGCCATCGATTTTTCTTTGTTTCTTTTTTTTCCTGTTACTTTTAGATAATGCTGTTAAGTATCCGCCCTGGCGAATGCTGCAAAAGCAGCCCAGGTAGTAATAATTGCAGCATTTTTTGAAGCGACCAGAACATGGATGGATGCTTTAGGGTACATTGTACTGGATTATCTTCTTATATGTTCTTGTTAACCAAAGGACTTTGATACCTCCACTCAACACTGTTGTCAATAGCTCTTAGATGATGTAGCGAAAGGCATTCTGATGATCTTTTTGTAACCGGGAGGGAGTTTCACGTATATGTATACACAGAGATACGGTTAATTGTTTCATAGAAATCCACGTCTTGTCTGACAGAATTTGTTGAGTTATAAGTTTGATAACGAAAAGCAGATGCGGTTTTCTTTGTCGTGCAAGGAATGCAGAATGAGGGAACTGTGAATGATACTCGGTCAGGTTTCCAGTTGTATTTGTTGACACGGTGCGACCATTCATGATCCTTCTTCGACCAATTTTCTTTGCCATCATAAGCAGCAGGCGCACGTCAACCATGTCATGGTCGTCTTAATAAATCATAGCGGAGTAACAGCAGACACATCATCGTGTTCGTGTGATCCCTGCGACTATGAACATGCGGCAACTTCCAGGTAGCTTTCCAGCTTGCATCAAGGGATTCATGGGATCAGTTGGGCAATGATGGAGTCGATCCTAGTGCTAGTAGTATTTCTCAAGAGCCCAATTGAGCTGAGATGGCGCTGTCTCGCGTACGTGCGCGTTGGGTGGCCGGGGAGGAAACCATTGGGGCGTAGTCAAAAGCGGAGGAAGGACGAAGTTCCCGGGGACAGAGATCGGGGCGTAGGTGGCATGTCACCGTATGCACGAGCGACGCGGGTCCCACGCAACACCTTCTCGCCGGCCTGCTTTGCCGTCGTCGCCGCACGCATCCGGCCTCGTTATCCGTCGGTTGGTCAGGTCTCGTGTCGCCCGGCTCTCCATCGGCCGGCCCCACCACGTGCACCGTCCGCGTCGCTCCTGGTTTCCTCCTCCCCGCGCCAATTGCCTCTAGCTCTAGCCTCTAGTGGTTTGTTTGCCTGTGCAGCCAGTGGTTAGTGGTAGCAGGCGTCCGGGCCTCGATCGTGTGTGTGTGTACTTGCAACAAGGAAAAGCCGTGGTTGAAAAGGGAACGACCAAATCTGTTGAAAATGGTCGCTCCCTGGTTTTCGCGGCCCGGAGACTGGCCTGTCGTCGTTACTGTATACAACCACAACGTTTCAACCACCGCTACGCAAGGATCCAGAGGATGTTGCCGCCATGGCTACAGTGATATCGGATTAGGATCGTCGTCGCAATTCATCAGGATATATATTGTTCCTCGTGCACGGCTCACCGCCACTCTCTCGCGCGTACAGTACGCTGGACAGCAGACAGCAGCTGGCCGTATCCATACCATATACTATACGACCGGTGGGGAGCCAATTGTTTGTGTGGGGTATACGTACATACGCTTTTCGGGCGCGCGCGATATACGGGCAGTGGGCGGGGCGAGCGGAATGATGGTGATGAATTGATTTCGATGATGGCGAAGTGGCGCTCGGTCGAGGATGGGGGTGGTGGTTGGTGCCGTGTCGCGCGGGAGTTGTGTCAGCCACATGTAAGTATTCCTGTAGCTAGCTAGCAAGCACCTCCTCTGCCTGCCTTGTCCTGCCGTTAGCCGCGCGCGTCCTCCATCAGCCTAGCTCGCTCAGGGAAATTGGGAAAATGACCCTCCTTCCATAGGCGGCGACAGCGTGATGATCTGCGCATTCCTGGCCCCCAGGTGCATGCGCCGAATCCGAATCTATCTCTCTTTTTTTTTTGCAAGGGAAATCCCAATCTATCTGGCATAGAAAACCTAAAGTCTTTTTTGAGCTGTGAAAAACGGTAGTAACTAGCTAGGCATGAGCATGCTGATTAATTAGATTAGTCATCGATCAATTCATGTCATTGTGCCTACTTATTAGCAAGTCATAATGACAAGCACCATTTGACCTAATTAGATAGATGGACGACGACCCTAGCTAGATTTAGTTGCAAGCCAACAAGCTAAGCTAGTGGACGCAACAGTAGACACATATCTTTGCCCTGCAGCAGACATCCAATCCTTAAATCTTCCTCTGCTGCAAGACGACGGCCGGCCGCCGGGCACCCCTCTCTTCTCTGCGCTGGCTACAGCTCCATGACCATGACACTCCCCTTCAGATATATGCCTCGCGCTCCCGGAGCACAAAGAAACACTTCATGTTGGTCCCCCCGGCCCGCATGCCTGCCTGATTGCCAATGCTAGCTAGATAGCACCTAATGAGCCGCCATATATACAACAAGTACTGCTAACCACAAATGTTTGTTTTTTTTCTTTTTAAAAAAAGTAATCAGATATATGCAACCTTATGTTAAAGTTGTTGCGTGTTCCTTCCTATAGCTACTAAGAGATTATCATCGATCGGTGATATGCTAGCTCATCAGTTCGACCCTTTGATTTCATGAGAGAGGTCGAAGAAGTGTCTTGCAAGGCATGCATGCTACAAAAGCCATGGCAGTATTATTTATAAATGAATAATACACGGCGGCTACGACCTCCCGTGCTTAAGCTCCGGAAGAGCTTTGCTTTGCTATGGATAAAAGGTATATACTCATCCGTTGATCAAACACGATTGTTTGATTGCCCTCAATGTCATAAGCTAGCTAGGTGGCAACCACGTATCTATTCTGACCGTTGGATGGGTCCCTGCTTCTAATAGGGCAAAGAAGCATCACTACTAGCACATCGAAAAGGACTAATAATAATCCAATGTATATATAATGCTCCTCCCTCCTGCCTGCACTAGCCTCTCTACATGGCTTTTGCATGTTCTCCGTCGATTGCTGATAAACATTCTTCACCACTTGCATGCATGTGGGCTAAGGGCCCTTTAGGGAACCAAATCAGTGAGCAAGAATATGAGATTGTGTACAAAAGAGTCGTGTTATGTTCTCCGCCCAAAGTGGGTTCCCATTCCCTATTCCTGCTTCTTGGAACCTTCCAATAATCTATTGCTAAAGGCATTTATAAAAGAGGCAATTTGTCCCTCAGTTGTTCATCAATCGTGCTCAGATAAGGATCGGAGGAGTTTGGGACGTTTCAGCTTCCAAATAGTATATTGTTTGAATTAATCTCTTGCATATACATACATGGGTTTGCCCTGGCTATATAGCTTACATGTATATGTCTCAGCTGATTAATAGTGTAACACAGTTTATCGTTCAAATAATACACGAAAAAGATCTTTCTATTAGTGATTGTGACGTTATTAATATGCGCTCAAAATGAAGCTGCAAATATATTTCCTGATTTGACTATACATGTGTGCACGCTTCCATGCAAGAAAAGATAAAGGATGCCAACTTTACGGATCCATGAAGACTGTAGGCAATACGAAGGCGATCGAACAAGTACAGAAGCAGTGCGCCCGTTGCTTTTTCCAGGCAGTCTACTTTCTTCAAGAAGATTTTCTGCAACTGGAAATATTTTGAGCAACTAGCCAGGATGTCCCAGCAACTGCCCAGTGTTTAGGCCCACAAAGCGCTGTCCTAATAGATTTGTTCTTTTCACACATCTCTAAAGCTGGCGTACAAACTTAATTGTAACATATATTATATTTGTTATTTTTTATATATATACATATAATCATAATTATCCTATTCAGAGGATTTTAATTTATTATATACAATGAAAAAACTGTGAAAAATCAATATATTCTCATCAGCAAAAGACTAAATTAATTCAACTGGCCTTTTATATAAATTAATGCTTCAGTTTTGCCATATAATTTTTGGCACTTTCATTTCAAATGTTTGGAGATAGATAGGATGTGTTCTTTATTCCACGTATGCGAGATGACGGACTTTATATTAAATCATGAGAATGACACTAGAAGGTAGCAGGTATGTGTCAGACAAATACATTTCTCCCCAGATCATTCTTATCAAACAGTGAGATTCTTGAGAGGTTCTTTTTATACACACATATTTGAATTCTAAATAATTTTTAATCTATGAAGTTGTTTCTATCTACAACATTGATAACCTTTTACCTACATATAATGCAAGCTTTTGGACTACTTGAATGTTTGTGTTTGGTGCCAAGCCTGAAATTTTACATATAAGCTAAAGTCTTCATCTAAGTACATGAATTGAAATATACTAAATAAGGACATGTGTCGTCCAATGTTCTGACTGCATGTTCCTCTTATAATTTAATAACTATCACTAACATAACCTACGGTAGATTTGATGATGAAGGTGCATTTTGTGCACACACATATATCTACAAATGTTTCATTATTAGAGAACAACTCAAATGTAAAATATCTGTATGTGTGTTTAGTTACAGCAAATAAAATGTGCCTACGTACAGTCTTGGAGATGCATATGTATATATGCCACACGATGCTATACGACTATACTTAGAAAACTATGAACAAAAAAAATGAGAATGCAATATACATGAAGCTCTCGATCGTGAGATCTAGATGTACGTATAATCCGGACAGAAACAAATGCATGCTGTGCACGCCCGACAGGTCCAAGAACATGATCCATGCAGCCATGGCCCATATGGCTGCCGGCGGCACGGCACGGATGATTAGCGGTTGGGTACAGTAGTTTATATGTCATTTGTTAAGAGCACCATTATTGGTATCGGACAAAAATCGTGTGTGCGAGCATTCGGTAGCGCATGCATTATCGCATAACCAACTTCGGATTTATTAGCACGATGAAGGACCGGAGGACTTGAAATTCGCTTTTTTTCAATTAATTTTATGCACAATCTAGTTCAATTTACACTCGATATTAGATATAGAGAAGATGTATATAGATGCAGACAAAATACGGGCACGCATATGCATGTTATTAATTACAGATGCATATGACGAGCCGGGGGCAATAATGTGAACGATCTTCCAATCCCAAAAGTTTCATCGTCTCGACCTCCATGGATGCAAAGCTATTGCTAGCTATAGCTAGCTTATCTCTCGTTGATGGGAACAAGTCAACAGTAGTAGTCACGATGGGCAAGCGAGAGGCCACGATATTATGATCGAGTTGCACCTCTGATTCGTCGCCCTTCTTCAATTCGTTTCTTCCATATTAATTAATTAGTCTTCCATCTAAGTTTTTTTATCTGTCCAAATTATGTCCACATATCTGTGATCCCTGCTGATCAGCATGTCTTAACCGTCATGAGCTCGTGTGAGTCTGATGGGTTTGGTTTAGACGTGAGACCGAACCATTAGATTATTAGCTAGGAGTAGCTATATATGTAATATATTTGCTTGCTAGGTAGCTGATGATGATGATCTTGTGGATCGCGAGACGCGTAAACCATGAGGTTTTGTATAATATAATTTGTACAGAAATAAATTAAAGTCAGACTATATATACTTATGGTCATGTATATGCAATCGTTCACAAAATCGATTATATTGGAAATAATGAAAATACGTCGTACGTGTCATGCTCTCTCTGGTGACCTCTTGCGCGCTTGAAATTAAAAGGGAGGAGATTGTGATGGATGCCTGAAATGCGACGATGGTCAGTAGAATTATTGGTACGTATAAGAATGCGTATTTGCTGCTGCGAAAAAAGAAGGAAAATACGCACGGTGCTCGTATACCGGGTGGTGCGGTCGCGTTGGCGCTTTATTCTCTCTCTTGTCTAGCAATCCATCCATCGGCGGGGGAAGGTGGGCCAGGCCATCCCATGTGCGCTCATGTGGTGGTTTGCAACGCCCGGCCCCACCACCCACCACTTCTTCCCTGTTTCTCTCTCCTCTCCAACCCACTCCAATCCGATACGTACACCGCCATCGCCTTCTTCCCCAATTTGATTCCCACGTCTTTCTCTCTCTCTCTCTCTCTCTCTTTTCTTTTTCTCTCTCATCTCATGAGCCTGATATATGACGTCTATCTAGTTGTCAGGCTGATGAGCTGCACCCGGCCTAACGGGAACGGAACGAATCGGCGTGCGCGCATGTTACTCGGCTGGCAAAAGTGCACGCGACGGCATGTGTTTCTCAAGTCGCTCATGGCTTTTTATTTGTTGTTTCCTATTCTTCATCTTAATTGGCCGATCGAGCAAACCGCGTTCCGTTCGGAAGCCCATGCCTACACATGACCTGTTCCATTGCCGGCGATCGCCATGACCAATTCAGAGAGAGAGAGAGAGAGAGATATTACTTCTCTCGTACGCCGCACCGCTGTTAGCTAGCTAGCTTTTCGAGTTAACGTTCCTGATGCAGACAGCAACGGTAACGTGCGTGCATGCCTGGTGCGGCTAAGCGAAAAAGTAAAGCACAATTAATCTCTAGTACTCAGCGTACATGATCAAATGCGTGAAGGAAATTAAGCGGCAGCTGCAAAAGCACAAGTGCAGCTATATATAGCTGTTTGTACTTTAAGAGAAAAGAAAATAATAATAATTGCACCATTGAGCACATGCATAGTTGAATCAAGTTGACATTGCTGAGGTTAATTAAATTTACGACTGTTCGAAAAAAATTAAATTTACGACGAAAAAGAGAGGAGATTGGGAGGTGTGCTCGCCCATTCGGAGTAGATATGATTGTTCATCCGACCGCCGTCCGACCATTGTGCTTTTAAATCTTTTCCATCACTAACGTGATCCATTATCCCACATGCAAGAGCGAGGTGGGAGCTGTTCACTTGTTCTGATTCTTTCTCTCTCTACCTGTTTCGTTCATCTTGCACCAGAAGAAAAAATTAGTAACAAACCCCACACCTCTCTCTCTCCTCCATTGTTTTTGTCTCTCCTTGTCAACTACTACTAGGTATTTTAGGACACCGGATCTTGCTCAGGACATTTGTGTCAGAGCCGTGTTCCTCTCTCTCTTCTTCTTCTTCTCTCTTTAAGATCACAGACACAAAGTGATTGGGATTCTCTGCATCTAAACTGCTACCATACATGCAGAGAGCTACTATTTAGATCTTTAGCAATTTAAGACCACAACTACCTAACCGTCTCTGATTTGAGACAATCTAATGATCCTAGATTAATCTATGTTCTACAGTAAAGTTGCAAAACATCTTCTAACATTATACTTACCTCGGATACTCGTTACTACAGTGATTGCATAGTTTGAAGTACTATTCATTTTTTCGCAGACTACTGTAGCGAACCGTGCATTGCTCTAGAATTTATACCTATGTCTCAAGCTACTGCAGAGGACCCCGATCCGGCACAAAGGCAGGCAGGTCCTCTCTCCTGAACCCTTTGTGTCAGAGCCAAATCTTCCATTTCTGATTTCTCTCTCTTGTTCACCCTGTCTATCCATCTTCCCCAACCCTCTTACTCCCACAACTCCTCCTGCCTTTTAAGCAACGTGCTCTCCTTCTCTCTCTTTGATCGCCTTCCCCTTTCTCGTCTCTTCCTCCCTTCGGTTGGGTTTCATGGCCGTCAAGAGAACGGCGCCTTCACCACCGACTCCGCGGCAGAACCCTAACCCTAACCGCCGCGCCACCGCCAGGGCGCGGACGCGGCCTCGCCGTCGAAGCGCATGCTGGCCTTCCACTTCATCCGCGCGCTGGCCCGGATCCACCGCTCCACCCCCGTCCCGCGCCGCACCCGCTCCATCCGCCGCGCGGCCTACTCGTCCATGGTGCGCGCCGCCAACCCGCGCCGCGTCTGGAGCCGCGCGCTGCTCCAGCAGATGCGCGCGCGCAGGGCCAGGTCAAGGCGCGCGGTTCTGCTGCGGAGGCGCGTTTCCGCTGCGCCGGCGACACCGCCCGGCGGCGCCAGGAGCATCGCTGCCGAAGAAGAGACGACGACGACGACGACGGGTCTGGTTCTGGCGGCGCCGCCTCCGCGTCAGGCGGGGGAGCCGGCTAGGGCAGACGCGCTCCGCCGTCTGGTCCCCGGCGGCGACGAGATGGAGTACAGCAACCTGCTGGAGGAGACCGCCGATTACGTGCGCTGCCTCCGCGCGCAGGTGCAGCTCATGCAGGGCCTCGTCAACCTCTTCTCCGGCCAATGATCGAACCAGTAATTAATTAATACCGCATGGTTAATTAATTCCAGTTCTTGCACCGCATCGATCATGTGCGTTTGGCCGCCGCCGCCGCCTTTTGTGCCTAGATCATTGCATATCTCTTGTTCATGTGGCATGAGATGCATGCATGATTAAGATAGGAGATTATTGTTGGTACATATGTTTAGTTGGTAAGATTATCAGTAGGTGTATAGGTTGGGCACACATGGAAGATTGAAGGGAGATTGAGGTAATTAATTTGTAACATATATAGAGAGGCATGGAGTCACATGCATATAAGCTTAGTAGTGCAGTGCTATTGTTGGGTCAGATGATTGATCTGCATATACGTTTGTGAATTGTGGAATCATGTCATGTATACCTTGTAGCTAGTCAGCTACGCATGCATGTAGGTAGCTTTTATGTATACACATACACTTTTTGTCTTCCATTTTTTTTCTTTTGTAGGTCTATATATCTGAAATTCTTAACAGGAGATAAAGGTAACTAATTTTAGTCGTCGTGCCATGCATTAATCTTTACCATCAGTTACCATGCATGAGTGGAGCATTCTTTTCTATCCTTTTCCCCAAGCTTTTGAGCTAGATATATGGCTGCACTAATTCATGCGTGGATGAGCCCCACATGTATGTATCCCTCTCTCTATCTTCCGGCCTCTACTCGGAGAGACAGCTAGCCAGATGATGCTCTCTAGCCTAGAGCTAGTTGTTGCCTTGTGTAATTGGGCTGCTATGTAGGATGGTGGTTATGTTCAATTTGTTTGGTAGAGTGTTTCTTTTCTCCTCTCAAATTTGGGAAAGTGGGATCCACGGTCTATGAGGGATAGAGCTGCTGAACTTTGAGCTTGAGGAGACGTGTGACTTGTGGCCAAAGGAACCAAAAGACATTCTCTCAACAGGCAGTTAGCATCTTTTGATTAAAGGGCCTTCCTTTTGTTTTTATATCCGTAGGAAATGAATAATCTTTCATCTCACCTTCCATCAGCTACACCAACTAATTTTTCTCCGTTCCTTTTTAGGTGCCACCAGCTTTAAGAGTATTTTGTGTACTTGATGCTGTCTAGTTTTTCTGCTTGGTTCTTCTGCCATGTTTTTTTTCTTTTTCTTTGACACATGTGATTGTTGCTTTGGCTACGAGGAAAGAATCTGGAAGGCTTAATATTGACTTCTTCTAGTTGTTCCAAACTTCAATTTCATCAAAAGGGAGAAAAATAAAACTGTGCGTATTGTGTTACATATTCATAACGACACCTTACAGATTTCCATGGCACGTGGTTTTCTCTGTAGTTTGTTTGAATGCTCAATTTCATTTCTGCAAAAAATAGGTAATATTACAATTATTCATTTACTATAGTTGTCTTCCTCATTTGGATTCATAGTGTGCATCCATGTGTTATTTGCTTTGACTTCAATTTTAATTATGTATATCACTGCTGTCAATCAAATGCATGCATGTTCATATGACAAAAGGACATGAAACTTGGTAATTTTGGCTTGCTTTACACTTAATTAGGAGGATTAATTAATTAGGTAAGTTGGCCGTCCAATTCGAACAGCTAAAAACGATCAGTACCCACACACTTGGTACTGGAATCGACAACTGATTGCATGTTTGCAGCAAGGCCAAATCATAATTGGCCCACAAGGTTAGCTGTACTAATAATTTGCTAGCTATAAATTAATCATCTCTCGCCGACTAATAATGCTGACAGTTCAGCATTGTGCACTAATCCGTAATTTAGAGTATTTTTTGTATGGCATGTATAGTCATTTGTTTCTGGTTTCTTTTTTTTCTGAATGAATATATGGTTGGATATGAGATATTTTTATGTTTTGAACATTTGCCAGCATGCTTTCATTTGATGAAGTTTCCATCTAGACCAAAGTTAAGTTTAAGCACATTTTGTGTGAAATAAGCACATATATTGCTCCTAGCTAGGACACAAAATATGAAAGAATTGACAGAGTACTCCTTTGTCAAGTTGTTGTCGTCATTTGAGTTATGTTTCATCGTTTGTTTTATTCAAAACTTTCAAGAAAATATTGTACTTTTTGTTGTGATTTGTTTTATGCTAAAACACTTGAAACATAGCTTATAATTTTGCATATTTGAACATATATTTGAATAAGATGACTTATCAAATATAATTAAAAGACAATAATAACAACAATTTAAGAATAGAGGGAGTATGATTTAGTGAAATTCCCTTGTGTGATTTTTCGACTATATAAGTATATATATAGACTAGGATAAACATCACATGCATGATCAGTTATATGCAACTGCATGCTAGATCTCTCTACAACATAATAAATGGAGCAAAATAAAAAGAAACAGCTTCATGCAAGATATTTTTAAAAGATATGTTTCTTTATTTAGGCATACGAGCGAAGTGAAGCATCCGGACTAATTGTGTTATGTATTTCATTTTAAAAACAATTGACATGTCTATGGGTGTATTACCGATGGTAGAAATCCCGTTTATTTGTTGTAACTACATTGTGTTCACCATAGACTGATGTGTTCTAACTATGTTGAGAAAAATTATGGTGCGCTATAAACAATGATGGAAGGGGACAATGTAGTGAAATGGTGAAAGAATTTCTAGAATGTACGAACCTAATAGTTAGCTCACAAGCAATGCAACATTCAGATATAGATCTAAATATGTCTCACAAAGAAAATCTTAGTCAAAATAGTTCAAGATAAAATTTTAGTAGCTGTAAAACTTGTGCAGCATGTGTTACAGTCATGGCCAGCTAGTACAGGATAGTTCCATGCATCCATAGGAGATTGTCGGCATCACAAATCAATTTATTTGGTCCATGATATCCAATGGCTAAAAAAAGTAAGGTCAAAACAAATTCAGAACAACAAATAAATATCTATCTACAATCTTCCATAAATTCTGAACATTATTGTTACACATATACTAACTACTAATAACGTCCTAGTTATGCATGTATTAAACAGGATAGGCAGGTTGTTGTCTGCCAAAAAAAAGTTTTACATGATACATGGGTTATGTATATTTAGTCTACATTTGAATGGGTTTGTATAAGAACCATATGCGTTGTGTTGTGTATATATTAATTATGATGTCACTGTTCGTAAGGGGTCAGGAAAGTTATCTAGAAAAACTAATAATGGTAGTTAATAAACTTTGCCATCCAAAGAAGAAATCCAAAAAAATTCCATGAGACATGATTTATTGTATATCCCATATGTTATTATGTTTCGGTTATCAACTTTGTTCTTGAATTTGTATTCTTTGACATGCTAGTGTTAATGTGTTATATCTAATCACCATCGTCGCGAGTATATGGCCATACTGATATATATCTTGTGCACGTATCGCGGCCCTGCTATACTAACTGTCGTCGTAGTTACTATCTACTAGTACTGGATACTAGTTAAGGTGTCTGTGAGTAAGTAGTTTTCTTAATGGCTCGATCCGAAAAACTATATATGCACGTTGGAAATCTGTTCCATATTTATGGGAAAGGAATTGTGTGCAATCAAATTAAGATGACCGCCGTATCCAACAGAAGTTTGCGAAAGTTTCGGAACTTCAGTAGCATTACAGGAAGGAAAAGGTGTCCTCAACTGTTTAACTCGATTGATTGATGAGCTTAGCTCAGACGTCGGCACAAGATATATAGATCACAAATTAGCTTGTGGCAGGAGGAGCAAGAGAACAAGGAACCAGCTGGAATCGAGACATTGCTAAACGGAAACCATACGTACATACAGCACACAAAAAAAATCAAACAAAACAGATGGCAAAATCATTAACTACACCATGAGACTCTCTCTCTCTCTATAGCGCGCGCTTTTGTGCACACGCCGCGTCTCAAGCAACAGCCGGGAGCGTAAGCGTGCCGACGAAGGGAAGTTGAGCGGTGGCAGCGATACCAGCTGCCGCCGCCCGTGGCCGTCGTCGTCCCGCGCTCCGGCGACGGCTACCTCCATCAGAGCCTTCCTGATGGGCCGCAGCAGCTCGGCCACGATCCGCCACCGCACCAGGCGGGACACGGCCAGCCGGCAGCTCCTGCGCCGCCCCAGCCACACCGTCCCGCCGTTGTACTGGCGACGCCGCAGCTTCTGCCGCGACCTCCGCTCCCTCCATCCGCCGCACCACCGCACCACCACCGACGCCAACCTAGCCATGATCTCTAGCTCACTGCGTTGACGACCTTGCGCGAAGCTCAAACTGATGTGTGCTGCTGGGAGTGCTATAATAATCAAATTCACTTGTGTGCTAGTCCAGAGAAGAGGCGCAATTTATAGTGAGAGTG
Organism: Chloris gayana; assembly: GCA_031894775.1. NCBI lineage: Eukaryota > Viridiplantae > Streptophyta > Magnoliopsida > Poales > Poaceae > Chloris > Chloris gayana. Next base: position 142,765 of record JAUNZO010002462.1, on the reverse strand, counting down.
GTAGAGAGACAATAAGATAAGTAGGTGAGGTATTATCAAGTTATTATATAGCTAGCCTGCTGCTCTCTGGACTCTGGTGGTGAAGATGATGGCGTGATGATTGTTTGTCACTGAATGCTACTAGCTAGTAGCTAATCTCGCTAGCCAGGAAAAGCCCACAGCGCTCTCAATCAACTACTAGTACATAATACTAATCATTTCTATGGCAAGCTAAGTATTGGGCCCCACAAGAAAAAGAAGTGTGATCATATCGTCACAAGCTGCACATACGTAGTGCTCGATCAGAATAAATAGTACTAAGCAGTACAAGTATATATAGATTGTCATAGTAATCTAGTACAACACATGTATGGCCAGCTCGGGCCGGGGTGTGTGGCAAGCATGCCAAAAACTTTGATTATCCATCTCGCCACCTATCAATCTTGTGGAACATGGACTAAGGCTCTGATTGTTGTGCTCGACAAATGGATGCTTACAGCCGCGTGAAGTAGTAGTGTTGGCTCCTGGTAAGATCAAGGGGTGTGGAAGTGATAATTATATACACATGCAACGTAGCGCTTAGTGTTGGTTATTTGGCGTAAAGTAGAAGAATTCCGGGCTTCTTTATATGCGCTAGTTGGCCCTTTCAGCTACACTGGACTAGCGGCACGATTGTGATTTTCTTCTTTAAATTCTTATAGATATAGCTATGGACTCTTGTGCCCAATTATATACTCGCACAGATTTATCAGAAAGCAAAGCCTTGTTGCTACTAGTATTAAACTAAAGAGAGAAGATTGGACTCTGGTTTGACGTGTAATGGTGCCACAAAGACAGATAGGCTAATTAATTGACCACAGCAGGAACGGTGACGATGGCAGCATATTTGTCGTTTTCGAAACGGAACGAAGCGGATGGATTCAAAACATGTTGATCATGGCATGGATCTGCACAAAGTTTAAGCAAAAGCTCTGCCGAAGTTCTGAAAAAGAAAAGGAACACTGCCGGAGTTCGCGTACTTGCTGAGCTCGAAAACCGGACAAGCTAGGCAAGTAGGCAGGGACAGGTTCCAGGTTGTGATCAGAGAAATTTCCTGCTGTTGTGCGTGGTCCGTTCAGTTGCAAACCAAAGGGCTGGCAAAGTGCTGAACGATGGAGAAGAGTAACTACACTAGCAGCTAAGCACATAACCAGATGCTGAAGTCATGTGAATATAGTACTGATAGACTAATCGATAGGCTTTGACACCGCTAAGCGTCAGAATGGGATAAACATTTCGGTGTCCGGCATAAATCCACTTCCATGTGGTGTCACCGCCCCCAAGTTGAGCTACTTAAAATAACCCATGATAACGGATTGGCCGGTTACATCAACTCAGCTGCCTAATGCTACTTGATTTCTTATCAGACAAATTACAACTCAAATTTTGACACAAGGCGCAATCGACCTGTTGCACCTGTGGGTGATTTCTAGCATTTTAAAATGGGAAATGAAATGAATTTCTTGGGGCCATTTCGGTCAGAGATAACTAATCTATCGTCAGTCGTCACCACTGCTGTGGGCCTAGTGATGTGGATTTGCCTCCTTCCAAAAGTACAAACGGTTGCCGCTTGGCTTTGGCGCTTGGATCACTCAGCTGCTCGCAGGAAGCGTGCTGCATTTGACCCTTCCGTGTTTGTCTCCTTGCAGAGCATGATGAAAGAAAGAGACGGAATGTTGGTTCCGTTTTGTCTCTGCGACGGTAACATTACAGTAACAATACTCAATACGGAAATAAGAGAACCTCTCATGAGTCTGAAAAAACACTTGTGGCCTTGTGAGGATGCTCCTCTGCTCCCAGACAAGGAGAACATGACACAGATAAAATAGTCACTCTCAGCAAAGGTTTATGTGTTTACCACCTCTGTTCAAAGAACTATTGCATTAGCGTAATAAGCCTATTGCATCCCTCGGTATTCCTAATCAATTCAAACAAAGAAAAAACGTATGTTGCCGACCAAGTCGAAAAAGTCGAACAACACGCCAAATGGACTAGTCCAAAGGAGTAATCAGAAATGGCAGAAAATGCAGTTCGTGGGGATCAATCTTCTTAAAGAATAAAATATGTATAAATAAATATTTTGTAGCTGTTCGCCAAATGATATACTTCAACAACTAAATCGCAAAACTTTTCCTTCAAAATTGCTGAATTCAGCGGAGTGCAACGTGATCTTTTAACTCGCCTTGCACAACTCCCTGAAACCGCGTTGTCAGGGATATATAATGCAATGCGTGCACACAAAAAGAATAACGAAAACGAAATGAAGGGGGCAGATAGCATAGGTTGAGCCATCATCAGAGCACTAGATTCCAGCATTCCAGGAGACTTCCAGCACAGCATATATTGTTCGATTCCATGTGAAGTCATAGAGCAGTGTAGTTTTTCAGGAAGAAAAATCAAAACTAAACAATAGTGTCGATTCCACTATGACCCCACGAAAATTAAGATGAAGAGGGCTGATATACAAACTTCTAACCCTAGGTGCAGAGACAGGCACAACGCAAGGCTAACCCAGAATACCATGCTTTGCACTGTCAATTTCAATAACCGAGGGCTCTTTATTATTACGAAACGAGTCAACATATAAGACACAACCATTTACATATAGGATATCTTAAAAGTTGCTCATTTCTTTCCACGGTTACCTATATAAAAAATCGACTCCATAAAGTTACACTTGCTATCTGTTACATGTTATAAAATCAACTCCATAACGATACACTTGCTATGGGTTGTTAAGACATCGCCAAAGATAAAAACAGTAAAAAACAGCAAGAGTTGGTGCAATCACATCTCGATGTCCTCCAAATCAGGAAGGGGAAAACGAAGTATAGCTGCTATTCCTGTCAGCTGAGCTAACTCTGTTCAAATAAACATCAAATAATGCCAATTTAAATATTTAATATACAGCAGCAACAAACAGTAGTAATTAAAGTTTTTTTCTTGATTTGAAAATGACACAAAAGTAGACGTTTATGTCTTCTCTCTAAAGCATACTCCCCGTTTGTAAATTCACAAACGAAGTTAGTATCAAATAATATAATAGCTTAAGGTGTAAATTTTCATCGATCCTACAACAAAATATGATCACAGCAAATCATAAAAGCATGTAAGTATACTCACGATCGCCAGAGACATGCATTGAAGAAAATATGTGCACTGTGCCACCATATTTCTTGACAGATTCAACCAAGTTCACATATTTTTGCCGGGTAGCAATGTCAGCGTTCCTGCAAGTGAAAACAAAGGTTTAGCTGTTGTGTCCCTGCAGTCACTGCATGAAGCAACCATTCAAATATACTTGTACATACTATAGGTCCACCTCTTTAAAATATGATATAAAAACGATAACACTTCAAACTTGGAAAATTTAATACTCAGTAACACAGGCAAATAAGTTGCAGGACATAAGCTTCTGTTTCAAATAATTTTAGAACTGCATAGGAATGGTATGCACAGTATTGCATGGATATACAGCTTGAAACAAGCATTTGTCCTGCACAGTTCTGTTGCACCAAGACTGATTTGTCCTCATATTTTATTATTGTAATTTCCTTCCTTCTGTTTTAAATAACTGTTACAACAAATCATCAGTTTCATGAACAGAACTTACCGAAATAAAGTATCAGTTATTAAAAGAGTCTGGATAGCAAGACGATCCTGTGCAATCTCAACATGCTTTGGCCCATAACAAGCACGAGCTGAGTCCTGCAATTAATCAGCAAACAGATATATTCAATCACATATGCTTTAATTAAACAGAGCAAGCAGCTATATTCAATACATTCACAAAACTAATACTGAAATATTGAAAACAAAGCATGTATACCAATCAGCATGCTTCAGTAAGCAGCATCAGCAGCTACACTAAACACACTTATAAAATAACTGCTCAACTTCTCTTTTTAAAAAGGCATAAGTATGCATGCATTAGCAACAGAAGTCTTAGCTGCACATATATAAATGTACGTTTAGTAAGGCAGCTAAAAAGTAGGTTTCAGTTGAAGCGTTGAAGCTATTCTTACATTAGTAAGCATATTGAAGAACTCCTGCAAAGCTCGGACCTGCAAATTAGAAAGGAACAAACGAAGTTGAAGCAGATTACAGAAGATGAACAGGAGCATAAGCTGGTATTGTCAGTATAGAACAAGTGGAACTATGATTTATTTGTGAAAGGAAACAAATATACAAGACCATCTGTAAATTAGCATAATTAGTGATAGGTCTGATTTTGAGTCTGACATACCTCCTGTGCTGCTTTTGTATCTTTTATCAGTGACATTACACCTGGAGTATCCAAAACTTCTTTCAAACTATGCCTACAAACAACACCAATATGGAGACAAAAAATTAGGCCTACTAAAAGGGAAAAGGGCAAAGAGACGATCAAATGAAAAGCAAAACAATCCTCTAAGAAGTTATTTAGCAAACAAATTTGCTTGTAGGATTTGGGGTATTACTAAAGGATCACACAGTTAATCACATATAAATGAACCACTTCTATCAAACAGTAGTCATTGATCTCAGAGAACATCATAGAAAAATTTCCAACGGTCATACAGATGAAACTATTTTCAGAATATTATATAGCCAGTCTAAATTTGTTAATTAGGCTCAAAACAATCAATTCAAGCGTATTATCGTTCACAAAGTTAACTAAGCAGATAATAAGATGGAAGAACTCACTTGTAACCTGAAGTTGCGTGTGCAAGAACAAGCCGTGCTTTGTTCTCAATTATTACTCTTAAATCTCTCCTTGCAGCTTCAAGAAATAAATAATCACGGAACTGATCCTGCCAAGATTAAAAAAAGAGAGCAAGAAAAATTACATGAGCTTAAATTATTTTTATGGAGAGAGAAGAACTTTTTGTAAGCAATTGTAGAAACAAGCAACAAAATAACAATTCAACCATATCAGAATTGATGAAAAATGAGGGCACAAATGATGCCAGATAAAAAAATTTACTTATAAGTGCTTGCAAATGCAACAATAATATCATGCACAGCAAAGACTGACAATAATTTGCTTGTATAGTTCAAATTTAGTGGGGTCTATATGTCAGGACCAGCCAATAACCACTGATAATGCATTCGTCTCTAGAAAGGTCAGTTTAATAACCAACGTCACAGAAGGCTAGTTAACTGATATAAATATCTGTAATATAATATTGACTGCTAGGTTTCGTTTTTTGGCTTTTACAAAAATAACTACTGTAGATGGTCTCTCTTCGAAGTACATAAGAATTACCTTCGTAAAACCAGGGCTTGCAATTACAACACATTGCACTACTTCGAAATCAATATGCTTCAGCAAAGCCTACAGCCAAGAAATGTAATGCATTAGCCAAACATTGCATGTATGCATGTCAAATTTGTTTGCATAATTCAACTTACTTGAAGAACATGCTCAAAGAACTTCTTGAGAGCCTAAATAGTAACAGAATAAACCGGTAATCAGTAGGAATCATTCACCGAAATTTCAACGTAAGTTAAGAGAACCAATTATCATACCGTCTCGTAACCAGCAATTGCAGGACCATGCTTCCTAGGAATTGATGTTTCAATGCGTGCCCTGGTTGCTGTTATGCTGTTCAGAAGAACTCAAGACATTAAAAAGATTACAAGAGAACTATAGATCCTGTGATAAAAAATGACATCATCTATAAGACTGCATGTTCTTTAACTAGCAATATTATTCTGATGGGTAATAGCGAGAGGGAATTTAGAATAAATTATACTCGATATCATTTCAATATTGAGTTCATGGAATTACTGACCATTTCAACTATACTCAGTACCTCAGAAAGTATAATTTACTGGTAACTCTCGCTAATTCAAGGAAAACAAATATATTTTTTCTTATGATATTAACTCGTTGTTGTGTCATCTTATACAAAAATAAAATGTAAACAATTCAATCAATTTTAGAGAAATCATTTATTTATTTATTTATTGCCCTCAGCAGCAGTGAAACTCTACTCACCTTTTGCCAATGAGGAATAGGTGGGCAAGTCCTTCTTGCATGAGAATAACTGCTAGATCAGCACTTGCAGTAGGATCTACAATAGGATCAGGTGAACTAAATTGATATGTTGTGCTTTGAATGACAAAGTAACAACACAAAGGAAATTTCGAGAAGCTCTTTTCAGAAAATGGAAACTAAGGTTTATCGTTTTGGTAAATTCCCAAGATCTCATCTCTGAGTCACACTGGGTATCACAAATAGACCATATTAAGTCCAATTTATTTTAAAATCAAAGATGGGATGAACATTTCATAAAGAAGATAGCCCATATGGGTATGAATAATGAAACCACATACCACATGCTTGCTGGATAGTCTCAAGTGCTAACCAATCCCAAATTTCCTACAAAATATGCATATACTAAGTGTGTGTAACAAGCCAATCTTCATCTTCATACAAACTTCCTGCAAAACGCAACATATATCTTTTTTTACGAGATAAAATTTCTTCTATAGCATACCTTTCGTAGAACAAAAGGTCTCTTCAGCTCAAGCTCTAATGTGTGGAACTGGCCAATCTTCATTCCAGAAAGAAATAAGTGTTAGATTAACAAGGTTATCAACAGAGATTTATTATGAGGTAAAAATCACTAACCTTCACATGCTCATTCTCAGAGATATTTTTGCCACGTGCACGTAAGACAGATCCCTCCTTGTCATAATCTACAGACTTCAAAACACAAGAGCCACTCAGTGACCAAAGGAATAAATAAGTATGATTTGATATAACTGGAATGAAAAGAGAAAAAAGAAAGGAGCAAAGGAAATATCAATATTATAAGATATATAATCCTGACTGTCTTGGTTTGATAGGATTATCAGTTTAGGTAGTAATTATTCAGGTATTTATATGTAGTTGAAATGGAAAATCTGAAGTTAGAAAAAAGTTTAACGCCTTATCCTTCAGGTTTTTTTTTTCAGTTTATACACTTCACACATATGCAGGCTCCCTCAAGAAATATAATACATAGAGATGATATATTACCTCAACTACAATTTCCAATTTAAGCTTCACACGCTCAGCATCACGCCCTCCAGATGCCCCCTCTCTCAGAACTTTCCTGAAAACCAGCAGATGAAAAATAAGCAGTTTGAGGAAATTCACTATTTCCATAATGAAGGTTATAAAAGTGATTGAAGGCACAAGGGAGTAATGAATGGACTGGCCAACTGAGAAAACAATAGGACTGCCATGTGAAAGATTTAAGTAATCCTTCATGCCTACAATATGGAAGTGTGTGGTAATAACTAAGAAACTTTGCTGAGTTTGAGAGGCAGTAATTTCCAGGTCCTTTGGGCATAATACAATATGCAACCATGAACAAGTAATAATCACTAGGAAATTGCATCGAAGCATACATAAAAGAAACACACAGTATTCCAATCCACAAATTCCCATATTGTCCAACTATGATATATCTCCATTTTCATTCTCAAATAACAAATATGGTAATCGTTCCTTATTACGATAGCTATTCCCTTAATTTTACTTCCAGTCATAAACGTCAATGGAGAACCAGGAGTGCCAATTAACAAGCTGAAAAGCTGACTAAGTGGTAGTGGTTCCAGCATCGCTGGAGCGCTAGCAAAGGAGAGTGCCTTACAACAAAACGGCATAAGCGCCGAACAATGCTACAAGCATAAACCTAACTGAACTCACCGAACGGTGACGGCTTGGAGATGGTCACCGACCGCAATGAGGTTGTACGCGTGCCACAGGTCGTCCTCCTCCTCGGGCAGCAACTGCGCACAACAGCCGAGAGTTAAGACACAACTGGGCCGCAAAAATCCGAAGGGTGTGGAGGCTAGCCCTAGCCCGGAAACAAGGCCAACCCTGCAAGCAAATGGCGCGATCGAACAGCGAGCACGGAGAGGAAGGGGGAGGTAAAGGGACCTTTACGGTGCCGGGGCCGTTGCGGACGAGGTTGCGGTGGACGAGCTTCATCTCTGCGGCCGCCGGAGCGAGGTCTCGTGAGCGATTTTGCGCTGACGCCGGCGGTTGAGTGGTGTGGTGCGGAGGGAGCAGTCGCGGCGGAGGACGAGGGACGGGAAGGTATCGTGTACGGGAACAGCACGCGTTGTGAGAACCTGAGACCCGATCGGACGGGCCCGGACTCAGACATAAACACGTTGTTGCGGCCTGCGGGAGCTAAAGACTTCTAGTCCAACTCGGTGTGGATCAAGCCTAGTTCTTGGCATTGTGGGCTGCGGCCTGTTCGGAGTGGCCCAGGACTGACGTTTTTCGCCTAAAGGTAGCCCCGGTTTTCGATGATGATTTTTTTCAAAAAAAAAAAAAACGTGTACTATGATGATTGATCCTTTTTTAAAAAAACGTGTACTATGATGATGATATTGCGCCGGATAATATGCTAAAAATACCATCAATAAAAATAAAATTCTGCGAACTGGAGGATTTGTTTCTTTAGACCTCAATTGTGCGTAAATTTTTGTGTCTACGGGTAGTTTCAGTTACTTGTCCCAACACAAATTAAGGAAACATCCTCCACAGCTAAGCAGGACTGCAAAGCGACTTTGTGACAGTCCAAATCCCAAAGTACAGTACTCCCTCCGTTTTTAAATTATTGACATCGTTGATTTTTTTCACTATGTTTGACCATCTTATTCAAATTAGTTTCTCAAATATATAGTAAAATCATAAGTGGTGTTTCAACTTCCTTTAATGATAAAATAAATTATAATAAAATATTTGATAATTTTTAAAATATTTTAAAGACCGGTCAAACATAATGATTTAATGACATCAATAATTTAAGAACGAAGGGGGCATTGTTCTAGCCTAGACAGAAAACCTTGAAGCGCATCAAGCATTGTTGGTGGCCTTCTAGTAGCCCAGCCTCTTCCTGACGACGCCTTCCACGGACCCGACGAACGCGAAGGTGCCGACAAAGAAGCCCACGGCGCTGAACATCTGGAGAGCGACCCACTTCCTCTTGTTTTCTGTTCCTTCGTATCATCTTTTGTGTTTAGGAACCTCTTTTGTGTTTAGGAGCCTGGTCCAATCAATTAGAATCCGAGAGTCCATCCACAATGCAACACAACTTCCTCTCGTGCGTCCACCTAGCAAAACGGATGCACTTTGATCTCTGCTCCGTGTTGGCACTTTTTCATGGTACTTTTTCAGCCGGTCTCCAGGCACAGCCACCCTAGCCACCATGGCTGGGAGGTTCAAGCTCCTTGAAGATCCAGTTGATTGCAAATGGAGTGGTGGAGGCGGCAAATGCAATTCCTTTTTGCTGTTTTCTTAGCGTTGGTGTTCAAACTGTGGATGCCCAACTGGAGCTGGAGGGGTGCTGGCCATGAATGAACGATTGGACAGGGAGCTTGAAGAAACCGATTAGTTTGCTGAAAATAAATTGGGCTGTGTGGGCCAAAAGAAAAAATTGGCAGCCTGGCTCACGTTGCCCTGAATTTTTTGTTTTAATTTTTAGTTTATGGGTTGTTTTTGTATTTGGTAAAACTTCAATGCAAAAAAAGTAAAAACACAAGTAATTTCTTGTATATTTTTATTAAGTCCGTAACAACACATGGGCAACTTGCTAGTTAGATAAAATGTCACATCTGCTGTTTTGCATTCGAATGAACTAAACAGCAATATTGCATATCTATGAATCAAAGAAATAAACCACCATATGCATATAGTATGCTTAACATAACCCAGATTCAACAAAACTAAGTAGTGGTGACTAGAGAACAGAATAATAGAGATACAGGGAGCAAGCAGGATGAAGCAACAGATCAATATTCCACGGAGCCTCAAACTTGAGCAGTGCCTTGTGTGAACTTGGGATCTTCACATCTGTACTTCCCATCAGGGCCGATACCAAAGCCCTTGGGATCAGCAAACACATTTTCCAACAACTGGCTGCGTGGAGGATGAGGGCTTGCATCAGCAAACTCAACAGCCTCCTCAACAACGTCATCGATCTTCTTCTCAATGCTCTTAAGCTCAGATTCAGTTGCAAGGTCATATTCGATGATGTACTTCTTCAAGGCCGTGATGGGGTCCCTTGCAGCATAGTGAGATTTCTCATCTGTGTAGAGTCATTGTGTTAGAGTTGGTCAAATAATTACGTTTAAGTAAACTACAAGACAAAGGAACCCATGCAATCTTAAAAATTTAATAAATTTAATAACTACGTGTGCCACTAACTATTAAATGGATCACTGAGGGAACAAATGACTGGTAAACACATCAAGCAAACAAGGTAAATGACGAACATGAGATGAAAATATAGGCACCTAATGTTATCCAAGGAAATCTTAAAAATTTTCTTCATAATTTAAAAGGAATCGTAAGTTGGCATTAAAGGGAAACATGCCACAAACTGAAGAAATTTGACTAAAAAACCCACAAATTTTATCAGCCCGACAATTTGTAGTTGATCTTTTTCAGAAAAAATCCATACTAAAACAGGTGAAGTGAGATGGTGATGCTTTCTAAGGGGCCATTTTTCAAACATATGCAGCTCTTTGTATATTCAAGGAAAAAGAAAGAAAGATCCATATATAATTATTAAAACATATCTTGCGTCTCCACACAAAAAAAATCATGTTCACTAACACCTCTCCCGGAAAAGAAAAAGAATTTGGTAGTTATGAACATCCATACATATAGAACAAACATATAGGAGGAAAATGGCAAAAGAACTGATATAACAGCAAGTAACCAAAGATAATTAAAAGAAAAATGGTGTATCAGTCACAAGAACTCTAGTGGAATTGTGGAATAAAACAAAAAGAAACAGGACAAGTGGTGCCAAACTGCCAGATACCCGTGAGTTGGCTATAAGACAATCCAACCATATCTATCATGATATTGACGTAAGAGATAAGATTGTCCAGTATAATACCCTCAAGAAAGAATGTTCTATCATTTTAATCAAATCAACTTATCCAACTACCCATATCTTCAGTTGACATCCTATACATGTATAGCACTAGCCACAAAGGGCGACAAATCAATGCACAAAAAAAGAACGTAACTAGGTTTCCACATGTGCTGTCAACACGTAACCGATACTACATTACAGCCATGGTTTATATGCCGCTCTTATAACCTTATAAAATCATAGATGGTCCTATAATATTAATTGCCAGGAAGCAAACAAGCAGGACTCAGGACTAGCATGAGGAAAACAACATTTAGATATGTTGCATTACTAGAAATCTAGTGAATATTACTTCACAATCAGATAAAAGACACTGTAAAACACAACATGTACAAACTTGATGGTTGAATAAAAATTGGTGAATTTTTCTATTTCTTCAGCCAGTTAGCACAGATAAAAAGCCATGCCACTTATCAAGCAAAACTGAAATAACAGAAATGGGAAGGTAATATTTACCAGGCTTCCTGAGCTCATCTGGGTCTGCAAGAGAGTGACCACGGAACCGGTAGGTTTCACACTCCACTAGTGTTGGTCCTTCACCTCTCCTTGCCCTCTCAATTGCTTCCTTCGCAACCTCCCTGACTTTCAGGACATCCATACCATCTACATGCACACCAGGCATACCGAATGCTGGCCCCTTCTTATAGATCTCTGGGTCCGAAGTAGCCCTAAGATGTGACATACCGATTGCCCAAAGGTTGTTCTCCACAACAAACACAATAGGAAGCTTCCAAAGTTGTGCCATGTTCAGGCACTCAAAGAACTGTCCATTGTTACAGGTACCATCTCCAAAGAATGCCAATGTGACGTCAAGACCATCAGGGCTAGATTGCTTGAGCACCTCATGGCGGTACTTAGCAGCAAAGGCTGCACCTGTGGCAACAGGGATGCCCTCTCCGATGAAGGCAAAGCCTCCGAGCAGGTTTTGGGGAGCAGAAAACATGTGCATGGAACCACCCTGTCCGCGGCAGCAGCCTGTAGCCTTGCCAAAGAGCTCAGCCATGACGGAACGGGCTGGGACACCCTTAGACAGTGCATGGACGTGATCACGGTACGTGCTCACAACACAGTCAGCTTGGTTCAAAAGCTTGATGAAGCCAGTGGAAACAGCTTCTTGGCCATTGTAAAGGTGGACAAACCCAAACATCTTGCCACGGTAGTACATTTGTGCGCACATGTCCTCGAAAACACGGCCAAGAATCATGTCCCCATACAGCTCCAGTGCCTCTTCCCGTGTCACAACCTGCGGCAAACGAGGAAACTTGAGTTGAGAGCATAGTACTTCTCCAACTTGAACAAACTTGCATCAACTAAAAAAGTAAAAATAGACAAGACGATGTTTTATGTATCTTAGAAGTAAAGTTTCATTTCAAACTGGATCTTGAGAAAGTAATTGATCCAGTTCTAATATCATAGGTTTTGAGCGGCATAAGAAGGCATCAACAAACCTAAATGGATGATGTTTTCAAAAATGATAAGGCCAAATTGTTGATTTCAGTTGTCAAGTACTGATCATTCAAACCAAAAGCTCAAATTCAGAGCAATTTCGAGTAGTTGAGACAGTCACACATGAGCAGCCCCAAAAAGGACAACTTTTTGCAGCATTTTGAAAACTAATAAGTGTAACTTGGGCATATGGGCTGGTTATTTAAACTAGCATAGTATTTAGTGGCAAACTTTCCAAGTACCAGGGTGGTGAACTAGTCACGTTGTGGAAGCTGGTATTGCAAGCTGACAGACAGAACAAGCAAATTCTGGAGCAAGTGCATGGCCAATCCAAAATTGTAGGACCTTAATTAGAAACAAAACTATGCAATCTATCTAGCCGTGTTTCACTTCAGCTACATAGCGCGAATCTGGTTCCTAACACTGGCCCGGCGCCCAAGATCCGATCCAGCCAACCGGCGAAAGACGCGCAAGACCGGAATTTTAAGCTCAGCCAACGCCCGAGATCACTTTTCTGATGGAAGGGGAGAAAGCGATAGAAAGTGAGAACGGATTTCCTTACCGGCTCGCCGGCAGCGGCCTGCGCGGCCTTGTTCCCTGCGAGCACATCGGAGGAGACGGCGAGCGCGGTGCGCAGGCGCGTCTGCTGCGCCCGCGGCGCGGCCTGGCGGAGGCGGCGCCAACGGCTGGGAGCGGGGGCGCCCTGTCGCCGCCGGATCTCGCGGCCACCGGCGCCAGGAACTTGGCGGCGGTGAAGGACGCGGCCGCCATCGTGCTCCTCCTCCCTGCTGTCTCCTCGGCCGGATGCGCGCAATGCAATGGAGAATGGACAGAGACAGCGGGGAGAAGCGGAGGCGGAGAAGTATAAAGGGGAGGGCGGCGGGCGGGCGGGCGGAGAGAACGAGGACGAAGGGGGGTTAGGGAAACAAGGAAGGCCGTGGCGTCCTCAGCCTTGGCCTTGGGGGTCCGCCTAAGCCACACTACCCCTTTTTCCTGTCTGGACTTGGCGGCTCTCTAGTGTGACTGTGTGAGATGTGATGCAAACCCATGGTGGTCAAGCATCGCCTGAAAACGAAACAAAAACAACGATTATTGGGGTCAATTTGTTGTTCACCTGCACAACCACAAATATATTCAGGAGACATTCTTGACAAGAAAAGGTACTCATTGTTGGATCCAATGTTCCCAAGACTTTGTTGTTTCTATAGGGAACTAAGAAATTAATTGTTGTTTATGTTATTCTCTCAGTAATCTTCAAACATGTTTTTTTCTTGGTAGAAAAGTGTGACCTGTGTTTTGTGCTTCAGTTGGATAGCAACAATTTTACCAGACTATAAGATCTCCTTTCGAATGTAGAATTTTGAAAACATGAGAATAGAAAATTAAAATACATAAATTGAGTCCATCATCCATTACAATCCTACCGGAATTGAATATGTATAAAACTTTCGTAGCAAGCATGTGGTTGCAACACAGAAAAACATGAAAATTTGAAGAGGTGGATAAACTCATAACAATTTTACAAGATGTTAGACGGGTCATTTTTATCTAAAACTTGTGTGGAGGAAAACATTCCATAAGAATTCTGAAGTTTCTTTTTAGGATTCAGTCATGTCTTTCAAAAACTCTCATAGTAAGAAGTAATTCAGCTTATACTTTTGGGAGATGAAACATATCAACTTTGATTAGTTTCTAATATACAAGAATAAGACGCATAATCAATACATAGAGGTTAAACCGTTTGTTCATTTTTTCTTCAAAACTTTTATGAAGATTGTGGATTCAACCATGTGTTCCAAAAGCTCATTTAGGGATCTGAATCCTATAAAAATCTTAGACTTTGTTTTTCCTTCAGTATAGATGAGGCATAAAAGGTGGATTGTGGCCTGTTGGGACTAGCCGAGGAGGCGAGGACTAACGTTTTCACCTAGACGTAGCCTGCCGATAAATGTTAGGGATTATTGGATTCTTGCCACCCTTGCGTATTAAAAACAAGCCTTCTAAAGAGCTTAGCTTAGAAATGTCATCCATAAACAGGTCTCTCTCTTCTATCACACCACACCTAAAATTCTCTCCTTATTTTCTTTTTGTCCTAAAACCCAAGTGAAGTGGTCATTTTGCCTCTTAGTCTGTTACTCTCTTCCACCTCTACAAGCACGTGCGCTAGCTGGGCGCCTGAGCACGTCGCCCACCAGCGCCAAGAGCAACAAGGCAAAATGGTCACTTCACATTGAGTTTAAGAAGGAAAAAATAAAATATGGGGAGAATTTTGGATGAGGTGTGAGAGAAGAGATGAACTTGTTTATATGTGAGATTTTTAAGCTAAGCTCTTTAGGAGGCTTGTTTTTAAGATGCCAACTCTTATGGGTGGCGAAAATCCAATAGTCCCGTTAGTGTTATGATGATGAATTATTTTTTAAAAAAATGTTATATGATGATGATAATTGTGCATCGGATAATATGCTGAAAAGGGTGTTACACTGACGATGACTACATTTATGCATAATTTTTTGTGCGTAATTACAGTTACTAACCCCAAAACAAATTAAGGAATCATCCTGCACAGCTACGTAGAACTGCAAAGCGACGTCTATAAAAAACTGCAAAGCTACTTTGTGCAATTCCGGATACCAAGTACGAGTATATTGTTCTATAAAGCGCATCAAGCATTCTTAAAACTCGACCTGCCGGGAAAGAAGCCACCCCGACGGCATTATATAAGGAGAAGAGCCTTCTCACGCAGATCGAGAAAACCCCGAACCTTCCCCCAACCATACATAGGGACTCAGCTGGCCTTGTGAATTGTGGCGCGAGTCTTTACCTATGCTTTGATTGGGGAGAACGAGGGATTTTTTTCACCGTACGCTTACAACGAGTACCGCGCAGCTGCTACGAGTGCCGCGTGCGGGATCGGGATCGAACCCCGACCGGTCGGCTGCCGCTCGGGCGCTCGACCACCGGGCTACAAGCCCATCCGCGCGCATCAAGCATTCTTGGTGGCCTAGCTATGGGGTGTGTTCGTTTCCGGTATATAATTTTTAGAGGGTCAAATCAAAAGAATTTTATCATTTAGGAGTACTAAATAAAGTCTAATCTCGAAACTAATTGCAGACTTCCTTATCTAATTCACGAGACGAATCCAACGAGGGTAATTATGATGTTATTAGAAGATGTTTACTGTAGCATCACCGTAGCAAAACATAGATTAATTAGGATCATTAGATTCGTCTCGCAAATTAGAGGGAGTCGTGACATAGGTTTTATCATTAAATTAATAAAAGTACTACTAAATAGTAAGATTCTCTTTGATGTAATGGGTATAATTTTTAGAGGGCAGGAAACCTAGCCCAGTCTCTTCCTGACGACGCCTTCCACGGACCCAACGAATGCAAACGTGCCGACAACAAAGCCCACGGCGCTGAACGCCTGGAGCGCGACCCACTTCCGCGTCCATGGCAGGACCTGCCGCTGTATGCAGTACATCTCGACGGGGAGGTAGATGGCCAGCGGCCAGAAGACGAGCGCGCCGAGCACGCCCAGCACCTCGTTGAAGTAGGGGAACAGCAGGGCCAGACCCGTCGTGCTCGCCACGTACGCCGTCCTGAAGCAGAGCCGCTGGAGGTTCAGCTTGTAGCTCACTGCCAGCCCGGAGACCCTGATGGCATAGAACCTGTTCACGAACGCGCTGTTTGGGAACCTGGCGGCGAAGCACCGGTCTGCGAAGGAGAAGATTTGCTGGCTGAACATCTGCAAACCAACAGAGGTAATAACATTATGTCAAGCTCGCCAATCGCCATCGCCAGCCAGGCTTCTGAACAATATATTTTTCAGGGGAAGAGAAGCTTCAGAATGATGTGGCCTGTCCTATTTGCAGCTTAAGTACCTGGTAGCCACCGAGCAGGTGGAGCACGATGCAGGCGTTGGCGAAGTCCACGAGCCAGTACGGCTCGTAGAAGCCGAAACCGGTGAGCAGGTTGCCCGGTGCGGCGTTCCCGAAGGTGGCGTAGCCGAAGCTCCCAACGCAGAGGTAGAAGAAGGTGGTAGAAAGGACGGCGATAACATTCGCTTTCTGCATCGTCTCCCTCTCAGGTGGTGGTGACTTCAGCGTATCCTGTTTTTGATTTTTTAAAAAATGGAATGGATAAACCGTTTCTCATTACTCAGACAGAATGCCAACAGATACTGCTTTAAAGAGTTCATACTCTGAAGAAACGTTGTACCTGTATTTCCAGAAGTACAACGGTGTACGGGTAGGAGAACGCGATGTCGCCAATTGCTTGCGCCACTCGCCACACCTTCTGCGTAGGGGTGTTCATGTGAACACCGGCAATGCTTCCTCTGACTGCTCCGTTTTCTGATACAATACAAGAGCTGGATGAATGTCCAACCGCAGTTTGGTTGTGTCGTCGGATCAACTGGAACAGCAGAGACAGTTACCTATAGTTTTGGCGAGCCCGAGCCCGAACCCGACGGAAGCGTAGGTAAAGGACATGATCGCCGCGACCACGGAGAGCCATGCCATGTTGTGGAGGTTGGGTATGAAGGACAGCAACAATTGGGCTGCTCCGAAGAGCAGCATGTACAGGTGCTCTTCACCTTGTGAGCCGCAGGGAGCACCGTGTCCTTCCTCGTGGTAGCAGTTCGCCTTCTTGATGGCCCTGCCATTAGGAGGTGTATCCTTCCTTGAGCCTTAGGAGGTGTATCCTTCCTTGAGCCTCTCGGTAAATGGGGTAATTTGGGGTTTTTTCGATTAAATGAGGTGATTTGTTTAGAAAACCGATAGTGCTTGTAAAGATGAGAAATAATCACCCAAGACAAGTTGCGGTCGTGATGGTGTAGGCAACTGCAGTCCCGTAGAAGCTCAAGTACTGAAGCAAGCCACAGAGCCAAGTGTATTTCTTCCCTGATGAAAGTTCTTCCACTTGTGAGATGCAAACCAAATACTAGAACTGATGTAAAATATTTCGTAAAGCACTGAACGACTTTTTTTTGCAAGGGAAAGTACTGAACGAATTGATCGAGCAAAGGCAGAATCCACCTAAATGCGTCCTGACGGCGTCCATGTAGGTGTAGTTCCTCTGGCTTTTCTCCAGGTCAGGGGACCTGTAGCAGTGGGACATGAGGAAGGCCGAGATGTAGGTGACGAGGGCGAAGCAGACCATGGCGACGGGGCCGCCGACCCAGCCGAGCTGCGCCACGCTCCACGAGAGCGCCAGCACGCCGCAGCCGATCACGGCCGTGATGATGTGCGCGACGCACGTCCATACGTTGCCTGATCAACACAGCAGAAGAGAAACCAGATAAACGGTGGCGGCAATGACGGTGCGACTACTACTACTGGTATGACTGTGCGTGCAAGTGCCATGGCATGAGGGAATGGGAAATTACCCGTGCGAGGGGCGTGGCCGTCGTCGTCGAGCTCGGGAGCAGCAGCGAGGTCCAGGCCGCGGTGGTGCGCCATTGGCGGGCGGTGTTCTGCACTCCAGAGATGACTCCTTGGGACCGAGGAAGCTACTAGCCGATATGCATGTGCAGATGTGCTTAAACTCTGTAGTGACCAGTGGGAAACTTTTGTCTCATCCATAGCCGGAATCGCGCCCTCGTTTAAGTACTAAACGGGACGAGCTGCCGGTCTTCTGACAAGTCCAAACCGCTGCACAGCCTGTTTGGCATCCACCACATCCATCAGAGAAGTACAATTATTCATGGGCAGATCACAGTTTACAAAGGTCTTGCCATGGTCATATACATAAACAACAGGCGGGTGAGACCGCGGGAGCAGCTCTCTGTTATCAGAACCGTCTGCTTGTAGGAGAGGAGAGCCGGTAACTAGTTTTTTTTCTTCTCTCTGGCATTGATTGGTCTTGGAACTGTTTAGTACTAGTATATGGCAGTTGCCTACTTGATGTAGTGATAACTGATAGCATGATCTCTTCCCCAAAACGGTGGATATGTGGAGGTGGCGAATTAAAGCCTGGACGTGGAATTGCATACTACAGAGGACCAGATAGTTTCTTCTTTTGGTTTCTAATCTCTTCGCTGACACCTACCAAGAAAGAGCTGGATGCGAAGACGATGGATCAACCAATCGCCTTTCTGATGTGGTGGTTGATAGCGTTTAACTTTCAAACTCGGTTCACGTGATTGCAGCCTGAAACCTGCATCTATGTTTCTCGCTAACATGGACGAAGACAAACGTAGCCTGAATTATTGGTTTCCTCCAGTGATAGGTTAAAAACAAATGGACTGACAAGTAGTCTAGAGTGAACATCACAGCCAGCCTGGTGGTGCTACGTACGCTGCCAGAACCAAATCAGGCTCTGATGATTCAAGCCTCAGATCTTCACGGCGTGGGAGTATAACCTGTTCCTGAGCCCATCTGCAGGAGAATGCTGCCAGGCCAAAACACCTTCGTGCGTCCTAAAGTGGCGCAAGCAAGTTGTCTGACGAGCTGTTACCAGATAAGCATGCTCCGACTACGGAGGTGCAGCCAAGAGTGGAGATGGATCCAAGCATCAGTTTTGCGTGCGTCTTCAAGCTGCGGTTTTCGCGGCTTGACGTGGTGTTATTCTTACGTGGGAGAAGCAACTGGCGGTGCAGAGGTTGTGTATTCATTCGATGCTCCTGTATCTCTGTCATCCCTTGATCGTTCCAGCTTGTCATTTCTGATTCAGCAGCGGCAATAAATCCAATAAATTGGACAGGTAGACTGTTGGCAAGACAAATTTAAAATAAGATGAGAAAAATAAGAGGAAACAATTCACCACAGTTCTTCCACGTAGCACTCTCAATTAGTCAATTATACTACTCTTGTAATAGTCTAGCTTTATGTACCACTTTATAGGTTGATATGTTTTCATGGTTCGAAAAAAAGGTTGATCTATTTTCCATCTCCATGAAAATTTCAAAAGAAAAAAAAAGGCTTTAGAGCAAGGGATAAAGGGCCAGTTTCTCGAGCCAACATTCTGCCATTCAGTAGAAAAGTGGCCCATATAGGACCTTCAACTCAAGGATGATTCTCCTAAAAAACAACGTTTGCCACAGCTCTCCTGATTCTCAGATCCATGGAGATGGAGCTTTACCAAATGCAGCCGAAGTAAAATGAGTACATGATCGTTAGTTATGAAAGACTATTGTTGAAAAAAATCACAAACTTTTGTTGCAAATTAAGGGACAGACACCTAAATTACTCTCACTGTCTCAGGTAAAAAGAAGCTCAGTACTATCCTCGAGTAAAAATAATGTAATCATGATATAGAACACCGCCAACAGAAAATTGGCCATCAATCATTCTTCGATCTCATCTCATGAAAGCAGTTAAGTTTCCAAGCCTTCGAAGTGTTCACCTCTGGCTTCACCTATATATATAGAGCAGAAGTACTCGAGATCAACCAGTTTCGCAGCGTCATCTTGAGTACAAAAAAACTTACCACGCGGTTACAGATATAGAAGAAGGTCACCGCCTAACTACACTGCGTCGGTTGAGGTGGTTCTGGCACGCTCGCTCGAGCTCCTTGCAGCAGTGCACCTTGGCCAGGTCCATGATGCCCTCGACCGTGTCGTCCTTGATGAAGCGGCACATGCGGTTGGCGCACATCTTCTTGAGCCTGTCGATGAGGAACATGTCGGCGGCCTCGAACACCGCCCTCGTCATCTCCGCGTCGCCCCCGGCCTCCATCTTGTCCTCCGGCAGCGTGTCGTGGTAGATGTAGTGGAGCACGGCCTCGAACGCCTCGGGTCTCGTGCCGTGGATCGTTATGCACGGCATGGTGGCCTCCACCCACGTCTCGCCGTGGCCGTAGATCGCCGCCGCGAACCAGTCGGAGCGCGCGGCGACCACGAGCTTGTGCGCCTCGAAGGTGACGCCGTCGACGGCGAACTTGACGTCGAACGGCGCCCGGCCGCTCCTGAGGAACTCCATGGCGTTGGCGGCGAAGTCGGACTGGGGCACCGTGACGGGTTGCTGGGTCCGCTTGGTGTTGATGACGTGGACGGTGCATCTGGCCCTGATGGAGTCGTCGTGGAGCACGCCGAGGTCGGCGCTCTCGAGGTCGGCGCGGGTGATGAACTCGCGGAAGCCCCAGCTGTTGCAGAGGCGGTCGAAGCTGGTGGGCCGGTCGGAGCGGCGCGTGTGGGCCACGGTGCCGTCGGGGCGGAGGAGCGCGAAGGTGAAGTGGGCCCGGACGGCGCGGAGGTGGGGCTTGTAGAGCGTCTGCACGAAGAAGGCGATGTGCGGGGAGGGCTGGGTGCCGTAGCCGTCGGGGTAGAAGCGGACGAACCAGCTGCGCCCGTCCACGGTGAAGTAGCGGGAGAGGATCGACTTGCCCGGCCCGATGCCCTTGGTCTGGCTGTACCGCCGGATCGTGAACTCGTGCGTCACCGACGTGAACGGCGGCGACGAATCGTCGGCGGCGGCCGGGAGGCCGAAGCAGGAGCCCATCTCCTCTCGATTACGAGATCGTTTGGAAGCTAGTTATGGAAGTGCGAGATTATCGGCGCCCTAGTCTTCTTTTGTTGATAAAATTAAACGGGGATTCGATAACACGATCGTTTTCTGCGCGATTGGAACGGGATATCAAAACCGTCTCCGTTGTGAAGCTGATCCGGGCTCTGCTAAGTGCTATGCAACGGAGTTGGACCCGGCCTCTGTGCAGCGCAGGACGAATAGGAATCTCGTTGCCAAATACGGCTCGGAGCCGGTGTGCCGCCGCATATAAATCTGGCAAGGGCAGGCTTCCGTCAATCAGAAGTCAGAAGAAGCACATAGCAACGAGAGATTTCTGAGAAAGAAAGAAAGAAGGCGCGCGATGGCTGCCATCCACACTTCCAAGTCCGGCGGCGTGAAGACGCTGTCGACGACGGAGATCTTCATGGTGTCCAAGTACTCGAAGGCGGCGCGGATGCCGACGGGCCTGGCGCTCAAGTCTCGGCCGTTCGACTTCCACGACCGGTCCTGGCGGCTCAAGGTGTACCCCACGGGACACGACAGCGCGTCGCGGGACTTCGTCTCCCTGTTCCTCAAGTGCCGCACGGAGCCGTTCCGGTGCCTGAGCAACGCCAAGATCACGATGGAGATCATGGACTTCCGGACCGGCGCGTGGACCGTGTTCGACGGCTTCACGGCGGGGTCGAGCCTGGCCGCGGCCGACGACGGGTTCAGCAAGGGGTACGCCCGGTTCGCCAAGCGCCGGGAGCTGGAGGCCTCGGGCCTGTGCATCCAGAACGACACCTTCACCATCAAGATCACCATGGAGGTGGACGCCAGGCCGCCCAAGCCCGCGTTCACCGTCCCGCGCATATTCACCACCAACAAGGACACCAGGTTCTCCTTCCCGGCGTCGGCCCCGCCGCGGCTGCCGCCACCGCCGGCCGCCAGGGCGTCTACGGCTTCGACTAGCAGCGGCAGCAGCGAGGCGGACGAGGTGGTGACCGGGTCCCACAAGGTGACGATCGAGATGTTCTCGCAGAAGAAGCGGGTGCTCGGGTTCGGCGAGTGCGTGCGGTCCCGGCAGTTCAGCGTCGGCGGCAGCAACTGGTACGTCAAGGTGTACCCCAACGGGCACCTCAACCTGGGGGCGACACGGTGGCATTCGCGCTCGCCCGCGGCCGGTCCTCCGACCCGGCCACCACGGCCGAGTTCACGTTCGAGCTGGGGTCCGCAGGCACCAGGTCGGACAGGGTGATGCACACGTTCGACGCGGCCCATCCGGAGCAGGTCGGGTTCCACCGCACGCACGCGGACCTCAAGCCCGTGCTGCGCCAGGACGCGCTGGTGGTCCGCGTGGGCCTCGGCGTGTTCCCCAACGGGGCCCCGCCCAGCCCGCTCCTCGCCGAGCCGCCCGCCGTCGCCGTGCCGCCGCGCGCCTACGGGGACTTCCTGTGGCTGCTCAAGTCCGAGGAGGGCTCGGACGTGACCTTCGCCGTCGGCTACAACACGTTCCGCGCGCACGCCTGCATCCTGGCGGCGCAGTCGCCCGTGCTCCGCGCCGAGCTACGCGCGCCTCAGGGAGGACGCCGAGTGCGCGTGGCGATACGTGGAGGTGGACGCCGAGGCCGTCACGCCCGAGGCCTTCGAGGCGCTGCTGCACGTCGCGTACACGGACCACCTGCCCGACATGAACCGCGCCGAGCCCACCGACGAGCGGGTGCACGCCTTCGTCCTGGCGGCCGACAAGTACGGGATGGAGAGGCTCAAGCTCAGGACGGAGGAGTGGGTGTGCTCCTTCGTCACCGTCTACACGGTGGCCGAGTTCCTCTCCATGGCCGTCAGGTACGACTGCAACATGCTCAGGGACGCATGCGTCAAGTTCGCCACGCCGGATCACGTCTGGAAGCACGTCAAGGAAACATATGGCTTCGACCAGCTCAGGGCGTCGTGTCCGGACATCGTCAGCCACATCGAGAGCAAGCAGAGACAATACTAGTAGTTACTTAGTTTTATTAGGTATTTCATGGACAACTTGGTTAAGACACTTATTGAATTTCTACTGTAACTGTAATCTCTACCATTTTTGTTTCAAATGAAAATCAGTAAAGCATCCGACATCCAATCACTCGTATAGCACACGGAACGATTTCGCACTGCTAACTTCTCATCACCCAGTTGTCGGTCGGCGGATATCGATACTAAAGTGGAGAATCATAAAACAGCTGGGCACGAGTCCGCCGGCGACACGCGATGACCCGTCCTCGACGTTCTCGAACCTGCGCAAGCCGGAAAGCATGTTCTCTCTCTCTCGCGTGAAAAGAGAGCTCCACTTCGCAGTTCGCACGGCACCTCACGCCAGCGAATAACGTGCTAAAGCAGGGGCTTCATCGTAAAACTCACGACGAGCTGGAAAAGAAGGTTCTACTAGAAAAATGGACCGAACCCGTAGCCTTTGTTTGTCTCCCCCTCCGCTTCCGCTCCCCCCCCCCAAATCCACCATTTTTTTGACTCGCCAGAGGACCGATTCGCGAACCCGCGTCGCTTGATTCCAGCAACCTCCTCGTCCCCGCTGGTGATCTGCGGGGATGGGGTACTTGAGCTCTGTGATCGGACACCCCACCGATGGATCGCCGGTCAGCGGCAGCGGCCTCAGGTGGAAGCTGCTCTCTCTTTCGCTCATTTCTTCGGCTTGATTTGTGTGCTGTGCACTCGAATTCTCGTATGGGCTCCTCAGTTTTCCAATTCCATTGCTTGTGTGGCGATTAGTTTGATAAATGTATCATTTCGCACTCGTTCAGTATATCCCCTTGCGAGTTGCGACCCTGGTACACGTTGCTTCATTTGTTTCACCAGTTTCCTGCAACTTATGGTCACGGGTTTCTTGCTATCACAAGCAGCTTTGTGCTTTGAGTATGGCCCAAGCTTAGTGTATATGCACATACCGTTGCTGTTTATGTTATTACCATTTGGGAGGAAACAGAGGAAAGGGCAGATCCAGTAGTAGTTATGATGTCAAAGTGTAGGATACTTATGCTGCCGATTTGAGTTTGAGTAGGACATCTAAAATTGAAACCGAAGAAAATTTTATTCAAACTAAAAAAAGTCGCACACTGTTGCTGCGCTTACACTGCTTTTCTAGTGTAACCATTTGTTGTTACCATGTTTTAATCTTAGGTGAAACTAATTTTGAAAATAAATGGTGGTATGCGTTAAATTCATCATGATATAGATTAAGAAAGGTAGGTCAACATGGACCATTCTCAATATAGCTACATTGCTCTTTAAAGATTCATGTATTGTAATCTCGAAGTTACATGGATAGCCGATTACATTCAGAGCCAGTGAACAAATGGTTTTACAATAGGTACGAGGCCTTATAAAAAATCATCTCTTGTAACCTGTTAGGATTCAATATGGTCCGAGTGTGCAAGCAAAGTCCGCAATGGTTGTCCACGGTGTTTGAAGCACCACTGCTACTGTGTTCTTTACGCTGACCATTGTCATGTATACAAGGAAAAAAATTGGCAAACGATAATAATATACAGAGTGTTGCAAGGAAGGGGGAAAAAAATCCTCCACTGAAGGAACCTTTGGGACTTGTAAGTAAATAAAAGAGCAAAGAAGTTGTAAACAAAGAAAAGGTCAGCATTCACAATAACAATACCAGCATGAGGAGGGCCTCCTTTTCTCACGACGAATGCTCCTTGCCTGTTACGGTCACTATTGCTAATTTTTGATGGCGTGCCAATATATACTCTGTCCAGCTGTAAAATTGTATACATTTTAAGAATGCATAGGAAAATTGAAATGAATAAATATGTATGTATAAAGTTTTTTTCTTACAAATATACCTGATACAATGCAGCCTAGCATCCTCTGAGGCATTTCCTATTCGAACCATATTCGATACGTTTCCACACAGAGGGGATGAGTTACTGTATCTGTATCCAGTTGGGAGCGAATCCTGTAGCCAGGAGGCAGTGGGTTCATATTCAGAACCAGGTCACATCCTCACGATTTGTTTGCAGTGGAATTTTGCACTGGTTTTGTTCCATTTGCTACAACAGAGAATGCTCTAGATATATCACGACTTGGCAACTGCATCTGCTTAGTATGAAGTCCAGAGGAAACAATCTTGGACATTGGTTGCCAAATCAGTGGTAGAAAATAACCAGCTAATCACATGTGATAGAACCACTTACAGTTTAAAGAGGTAGAGAAGTGGTAGAAAATAACCAGCTAATCACATGCGAGCGAACCACTTACAGTTTCAATATGTCGAGATGGCTTGAATACGGATGCGGACTACAAACTGAACTATTTAGTAGTTTATTGTCATTGGCCAAAGATCAAATTGATACAATTTAATTCACAAGGGAACCAAACTTCAGATGGTGGTATATGCATCTAGACTAAGAACTGAGCTTTGTAGTTTATTGTCATTAGCTAAAAGGTCAAATTGATGTTCTAAACTATTTAGCTCCATATTTATTTATTTATTCACTCAGAATTTCTCATTTATCTTTGTGCCAGTCAGGATGGCAAGTTTAGCTATGGTTATGCAAGCTCCCCTGGTAAAAGGGCATCCATGGAAGACTTCTATGAGGCTAAAATCGATTCTGTTGATGGACAGCTTGTTGGCCTATTTGGAGTTTTTGATGGTATGTATTTCTCACTATCGATTTGAGCCTCAATTTTTGTTTGCCGTGGGCTTGAGCATAATTTTTCATTTATATCTGGTTCATCCTGAATTCCTGATCCCATTGCTTGCGATTTATTTATGTAGGTCATGGTGGTGCTAAAGTAGCAGAATATGTTCAACAAAACCTCTTCAGCAATCTTATTAAGCACCCTAAATTCATATCTGATACAAAAGTGGCTATAGGTATTTTTTTTTCATCTTCTGTTCCACTATCTTTACTAGTACCAAATGGTGTGAGCATAACAGCAGATTCATAATGTGGTCTCATCTGCAGATGATGCTTATAAAAGCACGGACAGTGAATTTTTGGAATCTGATAGTACTCAAAATCAGTGTGGGTCAACTGCATCAACTGCTGTCCTTGTCGGCGACCGTCTCTTTGTAGCAAATGTTGGAGACTCTAGGGCTATTATATGCAGGGGAGGAAATGGTAATCAGGAGTTTACTGGTTCCTTTTAGTTTTCTTTTTGAAGCAATTTGATCATCTGTAGTCAATAGTTGTTTAGTTTTCAGTTTTTAGTCATTCCTTAACTTGCTATACTGTTGTATTGCTTGCAGCTATTGCTGTTTCAAAAGATCACAAGCCTGATCAGACAGATGAGAGGCAGCGCATTGAAGATGCTGGAGGTTTTGTGATGTGGGCAGGTACACCAATCATGGCTTTGTCTTCATCTTTTTTTTCTTGGAGTGAAATGTGACATTTTTCCTGTTGCTGATGATCATGATTTGTTACATAGGAACATGGCGTGTTGGTGGTGTACTCGCTGTTTCTCGTGCGTTCGGTGACAAGCTCTTAAAGCAATACGTTGTTGTCGATCCAGAGATCCGGGTATGTAATCATTATGAATCAAATACTTACTCTTCGCAAATATGTCTGTGCTCAGTTAGTTTTCCATGTGTGACTTGAACATTTTTTCTCGAAAACGCAGGAGAGCTGCGTATCTTTATATTTAGTAGAGAAGAAAAAGAAGTACACCCATTCTGCGCCTCCCACTGGAGGTTAGCAGAGTTTTACCCAAGTTTTATATAGTTAGATCACCGGATACACACATGACCACACCTGACCAACAAGAGCGCATTACAGCGCATTCCGAACGCGACCTACAGGCAGCTTCTTGGCTCCGGCCAAGCCCCGCCAATGTGCTTCCCCTTTAAATGAATTCAGAGCAGCTTGGAGATTAGGAGGCCATCAAAACACCCCTGTTCCGCGTCTTCCATAGAGTCCAGGCTCCCAGGATGATGAGACTGTTAATACCTTTCTTCTTGATCCTTCCAGCTTATCTCTCTGCATTGCGCCAGCAGTCAGCAAAACATTTCTCACGTCGCTTAGGAACAACATTCTGCATATCAAGAGCTGACAGCACCATGTACCAAAATTGTCTTGCGAACACACATGTTGTTAGAATGCGTTGTACATCCTCTTCTTCCTGGTCACAGAGTACGCAGCGAGCCGGATCAGGGAGCCCATGCCTTTGCAGGCGATCAGATGTCCAGCATCAGGATGTGTGACTGGAACATTAATAGCAGTAATAATCCCGTTTATAAGTTGGTGATCAGTGTATGTGTGTTCCATCTACATTACTGCACACATAGAATCGAAAGCTGCTTTCTAGCCTGAAGAGTGAAGAACTATTGTTTTACTTTACATTATCTTTGTAGGGTTATTCATGGTCCTGTTAACAAATGATGATTGTGTTTTGTATTTCTGTGGTGGATCATAGGAGGAAATTGTTGATGATACTTTAGAGTTTCTCATACTTGCCAGTGATGGGCTGTGGGATGTGGTCTCCAACGAGGTAAATGAAGGGTGAAAAAAGGAATCTATTTCTCACTGTATGCTTTGTGCCTGGTACCAATTATTCTTGTTTGCTTGCTATACAGGAGGCTGTCGCCATGACCAGATCCATTCAGGACCCAGAAGAAGCTGCAAAGAAGCTCTTGCAAGAGGCATACAAGAGGGAGAGCAGTGACAACATAACCTGTGTTGTCGTGCGCTTCTTGCATGGGCAAGGGAGTAGCGGATATGCTTGAAGCAGGTCGTAAACTTTACTCTATGCGGTGATTTGCTACGCTGTGATGATATCTACATGTTTTAATGGATATTCCAATGGGGGAAGACACTGAGGTAGGATACGTGTATCTGATGGAAGAAGAAAACTGAGCAAAGCTGTGTGTACATTAGGTTAACAATAAGTTATCTGGCCGGTCCTTCACCGTCGTTTTGTTGTGTTGATGTTTGGCCTGACGACATTTGTTGTATTGCTGTGCTAAACATGGTCATTGTTGTCTCTAAGCTGAATGTATGTGGAATTTATTTTTCTACTGTTGTTTTGATTGACCTCTATACAGTACTCTTGCCCCATTTGCAACGAACTGTGGAATATTCTTGGGTTAGCTAATTTGTTGGTTTGTATGAATTTAAGAGTGCTAATTCTAATTTTCATATTGGCCGGTCACGTGTTGAAGCACTTTTATATGTTGTAATATTTTTTCTCATCTTTTATAAGTATCACTCCGAATTCTGTTAATTATTTTTGTATGTCGTGATGACTATTTTTGAATGTTAATTATTTGTGTATGTGGTGATGACTATTTTTGAATGTTGCAATATTTATCTTTTTGTAGGTTATATCACATGCTGTAGTCTCCTATTAATATGCTGATGTCATCAATTCGCTGCCGTCCTCTTAAAAAATTAAGAATATGAATTATGAACATTCGTGGAACCTTGTTTTCGCCTGGAGCTTCACAAATACATATGAGCATCCAGTGACAGCATAGCAAAGATCTCTTTTGCAACAAGCAAACATCTTTCTCGAGGACTTGTTCGAGAAGGGAGCAAAATATTAAAAATGAACTACTCAATTTTTTGTAATAAAACAAACCATATATTTTTATAAAAATAATAAGATAAATAATCAAAATAAAAAAAATCAATGGTGTCAAAATTTATGAAAGGAGGGAGTAACATTTTCCAACATCTTATTACCAAGAAAATCTGGTCAATCTCCAATAAAAAGGGGGAAATGAGAGAGAGAAAAAAAGACATCTGATACTAGTAAATGATATGGCGCAGGCTCTTATACCGAGAATCATAGAGAAATGAATCAGAGAGAGAGAGAGAGAGAGAGAGAGAGAGAGAGAGAGAGAGATGAAACAATTTACTCAAATCTCATTAGCGATAAACAAAAACAAAAAGGGTTGTGACCATGGATAACTCAGTATTCATACAAATATGATCATCAAGGCATCTGAAATAACATCATCAAGGCATCTGAATGCCAAATTAGGTTCGGCGAGCGAGCCTTCGTTATTTCCATCACTGTCCTCCATAACCACACAAAACGATTGCGACAAAACTAAAAACACAAAAAACAAACATAGAAAGGGGCTAAAATACTAAGAAAATTCATGCGTTACCACGATCTGGAACCGGGACGAACAACGATCTGATTTCATCAACAAAAGAAAAAAACGAACAACGATCTGAAATTTCAGAAGAAGAAAAATTAGCTCTAGGAAGCATATTCAGAAGCAAAACTGTGTGTTCAGTTGTCCACACTGCTTAGACACCAGGTCTCCATGGGTCGACTCCATATATAGTGGCGCAAGGGCAAGCGGTCGAAAGCATTCTTGGCACCCAAGGAGTCACGATGCGCTTGCTGATTGGACTCCTCCAACTTTTGAAAAAAAAATGGACCATACTCTATCTAGGAAATTAATATTCCATCACATGACAGCATGCTTGCTAATGTTTATTTGTTAGCCTAAAGTATTACCAATTGACTAGTAATTTACTGACTAATGGCGCTTCTAATCTCAACAACTCGATCTCTATCCGCTAAAGGTTGAACTAATTAAGTACAAATCACCTTTTGAACCATGTTCAACGTCACCTACTCCGCATGGTTTATAATTAGCGCACTGACATGCGTTTTGTATTCACGATTTGGTAGGGCCATTAGACGATATCTGTGTCAGTACTTGTCGGTGTATCTGGGATCGGAGGTCCCCACACCGCTTACTACATAAGCGTAAGCCGCAGAAGCTCCGCAAGATGCCAAAGCCAAAAGCTAGAAGACAAAATCCTTGCATGCATGTAAGGGAATCTTTTCTCTCTCCCTTGGTGGCTTACGGGAGAAGGGAAAGGGAGAGGCCCAAGGCAACTCCCAACCTCCAACCACATGCATTTATTTTCCTTGTACCGCCTAATATGAAGATTCCCTCTTGACATATAAAAGAGGATGTCCCGAGGCAAGGAAGAGGGCCGGGGACTCTCTTACGAGAGGAGACCATGCTTTTCTTCTTCCACTAGATAGAGTCCCCGTTAGGGCCTCTCCTAAGCTCCACCCTCGTAAGATAGAGAGAACAATCAATACACACAAGCGGGACGTAGGGTATTACATATCTCTTGCGGCCCGAACTCGGGTAAACTCTCCATGTTCTTCGTTTGATTCAATCATCCGCGCTAGTTGAAGCAAATCCGACCTTCCCGATCCTACCCGAAGGGAGCCTTGACAGTCCCCATTTGGAGGTGTGCTCACACACCGACATTTGACGCGTCGAGAAGGGGGCAAGAGGCGTTGTTTTCCCCATTCTTCGTTTGTAGATCTTGCTTTTCTTCGATTTGGAAAACTCTGTTTTCCCCTTTCCGCCCGTATTGCTTTGGCTTTGATTAAGCTAACCTCACTTTGTTTGTTCTTGCTATGAATGTTGGGTGGAATCCTTGACTCCGCGAGACACGTCCCCGCCCACTCCTTGCCGCACATGCGCTCTGGGGATTTGGCGCGCCGGACGAACGCAAGAGGACAAGGCCAAACGTCCACGCAGAGGCAAGGGAGCCGAGCAGCAGTGGAGCCGGCTCCTTCCCGCGCGTCTCGCTCGAGCTCGTGCGGCGGTCGCGACTCGGCGACGCTCGGGGCTCCTATCACCCGCGGTAGCGGCGATGGCGCTCGGAAGCGCATCCACGACGACACCGGACACGCCGTGTCGACGGTTACGGCTACCCGGGCGAGCGATAGGTCCTAGGCGGCGTGACGAGAAACCCGAGCGCGTCTCCGACTACTCGCGACTACTCCGGCGAGCACGTGGAGGATCCGAGCGTCTCCGACTACCCGGACGACGTCTCCGACTACTCCGGCGAGCATGTGGAAGACCCAAGCACGTCTCCGACTACCCGGACGACGTCTCCGACTACTCCGGCGAGCATGCGGAAGACCCGACTGCGCGACTACTCGACGACATGCGGAAGCCGACGCGTCTACCGGACGCGTCTCGACTACTCGGCGAGCATGCGGAAGACCCGAGCGCGTCTCCGACTACCCGGCGACTACTCCGGTGAGCATGCGGAAGACCCGAGCGCGTCTCGACTACTCGGACGACCGCCTCAAACGACGGCGTCGATCCGGGCGACAGCGGCAACTACTCGGGACTGCGACTACCCGGAGCTGCGAGTACTCGAGAGCTGCGACTACCCGGAGGAGCGTCAACCGCTCGGAACCTCGACCACGGCAAGTTGCAAGTACCCGGCGAGCTGCGATCGCGAGTGCCCCGGACCCGACAAGGATGTCCGCGGCTCCTGCGCATCCTCCACGACGGTGCCCCGGGCTCGCGACGCGCCGGGGCTCCGCATGGAATACGGCGAACCGTACAACGCCGGCGACTCGGAGCCGCGTCCCGGCTCGCGGCTCTTATCCAGGCAAGCTCCGGGTCTCCGACCACCTCACGAGATGGCCCGAGAATGCCACCGAGTGCTCGGACGCCCGACCACCTCACCGACCGATCATAAATGTGGAAAATACTATGGTACAATTGGAAGGGTTCTTGAAGTGGGATGACTCTGCGCACGTCCTCGGTCGTCTCGTGCACCGAGACGAGGCCACCGCGTCGAGCCTACCAAAGGGCGAGACCTCGGGGACCGAAATCTTGCGCCATGCGCAATGAGATTATGGTACCCGGTCTAACCCGACGGCCGACTACCGGTTCGGTCAAGTCAAGGCGCACGTGACACCGGTGTGGTTCGGGGACACCCCGACTTCGAAGCTCTTGTGATTGTGCCTAAGTATTTCCCACATAGATGATCGGGTAAAGAAGACATGACGATCGCGACGGGGACAAGTTGACCTCATCGCCAACCACCTAGCGTCCGGCAATGAGCTCGGGGCTCCTGTCGGTGTACTCGGGATCGGAGGTCCCCACACCGCCTACTACACAAGCGCAAGCCGCGAAGCTCCGTAAGATGCCAAAGCCAAAAGCTAGAAGACAAAATCCTTGTATGCATGTAAGAGAATCTTTTTCTCTCTCCCTTAGTGGCTTACGAGAGAAGGAAAAGGGAGAGAGGCCCAAGGCGACTCCCAACCTCCAACCACACGCATTTATTTTCCTTGTACCGCCTAATGTGGGATTCCTCTCGACATATAAAAGAGGAGGCCCCGGGGCAAGGAAGAGAGCCGGGACTCTCTTACGAGAGAGACCATGCTTTTCTTCTTCCACTAGATAGAGCCCCGTTGGGGCCTCTCCTAAGCTCCACCCTCGTAAGATAGAGAGAACAATCAATACACACAAGCAGGACGTAGGATATTACGCATCTCTTACGGCTCGAACCCAGGTAAACTCTCCGTGTTCTTCGTTTGATTCAATCATCCGCGCTAGTTGAAGCAAATCCGACCTTCCTCGATCCTACTCGAAGGGAGCCTCGACAGCCCCTATTTGGAGGTGTGCTCACACACCGACAAGTACTAATGACCATAACCCATGAAGCTCAGTTCCTTTCAAGCTGACTGTTGAACACTCTCATCAGACGAAGCGTAATTTATCTCGGTACGGATTCACGTGTTCGGTTAAGTAAAACGGAATAGGCGCCCTCCCGTGTTCATCAAACTCCCGAGTCCAAACGTGTACTAGTCGCTCAATCTGACAGACACCGCGGTTCCCCTCGAGCGCCGCCGCCAGGCTAGACTCGCACCCGAGCGCCATGAATCGGAACGGGAAGAAGAGGAAGAAACGCGGTGACGAGGAGGCTGCCGCCGATGGCGCCTCGTCCTTCGACCTCCACGTCTTTCCCATCCTCCTCGCGGCCGGTGCACGCCGAAGCAGCTCTTCCTACACTGCCACCCTCGCGTCACGCCTCCTGCGCCGCGAGCTCTCCCGCTTGCGGCAGCCGCCTTCGCCTCTCCCGGACTCCCTCGTCGCGCTCCTCCCCCTCCTCCTCTCATCCAGGTATGCGCAACCGTGAAGGCGTGACCAAGCTGGGCGTGACCCCCAACAGCATTTTACAGAAATGCCCTCCCGGCGCTTGTTTTCGTTGCAACCGTATCCTAGCGATTCATTCTTCTGCAACGTTGTAATTATGGATGCAATGTGGGTTTGCAGATGCTTTCCTGTCGCGGCACTGAGCTGCGAGGTGCTGGGCGCGGCGGCTCTGCAATCCATGGAGGTCTGCGAGACACTGGCGTCTGATAGTGGCATCGCCAACGGCTTGGCGAGGGCACTCGGTAGCAGGAGCCAGCGAGTTGCTGAGGCTTCCTGCAATGCTATAATGGATCTCTCGGCGTCGTCAGTTGGTAGGGAGCATCTTGCAGGTTCCTCTGTTCTGCTGAGGATATTGTAAGCATCTGTATCCTACGCTATTATTATTATTGCGAGGTCAAATACAGCACTTATCCATATGATCCTTTGTCCCAAATTCAACAAATTATCTGAATTTTAGTGCTACAAAGTTGATCTTGTAATCTCGTGCAAGCTTTCTTACCACTGTTTCTGAATATCTGGACTGTAACGGTTAACAAAATCCTTTATACTCACAATGAAGAATTAAGTATGTTGCATGTCTCGAGTCACCTGTGATAATTATCATCAACACTTGCATTAACATATTTTAATCTATGACTCGAAGGGAAGCATCAGCCTGTTTTATTCATTAAAGAGTCTATCTCTTTACTTTCTGAATCTCTCCAGCTACTGTAAATGTCAGGTGAGACTGACCTCATGTAGTTGTCTATTTTGTCAGGTGGAATCTATTTATGGAGTCCTCAATAGCCAAAGCACAGAGTTCGCTGAGAGAGCTGCAAAAGAAAATAAAACCATGTACTTGATCATTGACATAGTGGTGCTCATGGTGAATTCCTGTAAAAATGATAGTTTGCACATTCTGAATCAGGAGCTAGTTAGGAGTGTCCTGCCTTTATTGTTTAAGGTCTGGAAGAAAGTTCAAGTATTGAGATCATCAACTGACTGCAACAGTTGGAAGAATCGACTTCAAAGCAGAGACTATGAGATATCTGAAGCTATTTTCAGGCTTTCAGTGCATCTTGCTTCTCCAGCGAGCTTAGAGCCTGATATGGCCAGAGAGAGTAGTTTTGGCCAAACAGTATCTAGCATCGGAAACTTTCTCCTGTGCTACTGGGAAAAGTTACCTATTTTGTACAGAAGGAAGCAGATCACTCAAAATAACAATCCTGTGTTCGTTGCACTGCACAATGCTTTTGACCTTGGAACAGGTCCTGACACCATAATTGAGTCACTTATAAAGGGGTGTGTTTCTTGCCCTGCTATTGCTTCTGATGAACTGGACATAAATTCATTTCTTCAAGAGGTTCATGGTCTGTTAGGTGCTTCTGTAAGGCATAGGCAAGATTTACGAGTTGTGAGAACACGAGAGCCAACTGATCAGACCTCAGGAGGATGTGGGGTGGAGGAACATTTCTTCGATGATGATGCAGTCTTCCTGGATGAAGTTGCATTCGTTGAACATTGTAAGAATGCTTTTAAAAATGGTTATTCTATTGCCTTGCGTGGCATGGAGTTCCGGTCTGAAAAGGTTGCTGCTATATCATCTGCCCTAGCTGATCTATTTGGCCAGCCTTCTGTCGGAGCCAACATATACTTTTCACCTGCAAGATCTCAAGGTCTGGCCCGTCATTATGACGATCATTGTGTACTTGTTTGGCAGCTAACTGGTTGCAAGAAATGGGTGCTTTGGCCTAATCCCAAGTGCATTTTGCCTAGACTGTATGAACCTTTTAAATCCTTAGATGGCATTTTAGATGATAACAGCAGAAGTGTGGAGGTTTTACTTGAAGGAGACATGATGTACATTCCTAGAGGTTATGTTCACGAGGCTCACACTGATGTTGGTGTATCTCAGGAGAATTTATATGCTGATTACTCACTTCATTTGACTCTTTCTATTGAGGTTGAGCCACCCTTTGAGTAAGTAATTATTTCCATAAATTTCTTACCATCATGTCTACTGCTTCTGCTACTTAACATTATTAACATTATTGTTGCTGCAGGTGGGAAGGATTTGCACATATCGCTCTTCATTGTTGGACAGAGAAGCAAAATGTTGGAAACTCTGTATTGGTTAAGCCCAAGGTGAAAGAAGAAACTTCATTATTTGCTCTTGTGCTGCATGTGGCCATCAGGTTGCTTTCAAATACTGATCCTACATTCAGGAAGGCATGCATGGTTGCAGCAAACATTCCATCATCTGGTTCCGGTACAGTGTCTCACTTGGAGGCTCTTAGAAGCGGCCAAAGGTCAATCTTTGATGAAATAATTGGGAAGATTGACAAGAACTGCAGCTTCAAGGAAGCATTGAGGTACATTGAGGTCTCAGTCAAAGGAAGAGATGATGAAGCCTTTCAATGGATGAGTTGGCTTCGACATTTGCAACAAGATGGTGATGCGAAAGGAAGAATTGACTTCTGCAATATTTTGGAAGCTCTTGAAGTGCTTCTTGAGGCGTTCAGCTCCAACCCTGAGCAATTCTTGGCTGACTTCACATGTTTCAAGTCAAGGTTTTGTAGGTGTGTTGCCTATGAAGACGCATGCGAGAGTTTTGAGCTGTTGCTCCAGATGTATAAAACAACTAGGAATCAATACATGAGGGGAATGCTGGGCCTGCACGGGGCATATGTGAGTTGAGCACTGGAGGATTCCTCCTGACATCGTAGTCAATTTTCCCTTGTCGTAGGAAAACCTAACTGGATGCTTGTAGCACACTCAATCATCCAAAGTATTTAATTGCAGGGCAGGTTATCTCAGTTGTCATCATTCATAGTATAGCCTTAATTGAGTACTCAAGTCTCATGCTTTGACCTCTGAATTATGACTTGTGAGTAAAGAATTCCATCCAGCTTTCTGAAGCTACAAAAGGTCACCACTGCTCAGATCACCCCTTCGGCCGTCTCCTGGAAATGAACAAAGTGTCTAGCAACAGGACTACGGAGTCGATTACTGTTTGCTGGCCCTGGAGGCCTGGACAACATCGACCAGCTGGATCGATCGAATCTATGGGCCACAGCCCACAGGTAACATGCTCCATTGGACGCTAGCAGCTCCAACGCCAGCAACGAGATAATGTGGATTCTAAACGGTTGATCCCGCCTTCAATTATTGTTGCTGATCAGAATGAGGTTTTTCCATATTATTGTACTACAAATTACGTGAGCAATACAATGCTGGTCAACCAATCGATCGATACAAAGCTCATGCCGCTGCTGCGTTTGCAAGACACGGACGTGACGAGGGCCCCATCTATGGTAGTATATCCAGGAAAAGCCGCTGATTTTATCCGGGATTTTTGTGTCCGCGATTGGCGACGCTGTCATTGGGATTTGGGGCGTGTTTTCCTTATGGTGCCTCCATACACCAAGGGGCCAGGAATCTCGTCCACCCAAAGCCGGCGGAGCCCTATCCCCTCAGCAAAAGCCAGATGCTACTGGCCGCCGCGGCCACTGGATGTCTGGATACTTAAATATTTATACTCCCCGCTCCAGAAATCCGAGGCGATCCCTCTTCCTTCCCCTTCGCCTTCTCCTCTTCTGCAGGTTCAGGTGAGTCTACGATGCAATGCGTGTTGTTTTCCATTTGTTTCGTTGCTGCGTTTGGTTTGGTGTTGATAGCGGTGCGCTGATTGCTTTGTTGAATGAAGGTTTCGAGCAGAAGGGAAGCCGGGCAGTTTGGTTGATCAGAAATGGCGCAGGCGGTGGTGCCGGCGATGCAGTGCCCGGTCGGGGCGCGGGCCGTCCAGGCGAGGCCGGCGGGCGCTGGCGGTAGGGTGTGGGGCGCCAGGAGGACCGGCCGTGGCATGTCCGGGTTCAAGGTGATGGCCGTCAGCACGTCGAGGACCGGTGTCGTACCACGCCTCGAGCAGCTGCTCAACATGGACACCAAGGCATACACTGACAAGGTCATCGCCGAGTACATCTGGTACGTGCTCTCACTGCCGGCCCTTTTTATTTCACAGAAAAAAACTGTAGCATGAGAATAGGCCAAAGCTACACTTCTCTTGAGACCCGTGAACCGTCCAATGGGAAACTGGATGGTCGAGATGCCACTAGCACGGGGACAACGATTCAGATTTGCTTTTAGTAGTTAAAATTATTTTACTATATATACTGTGAAAAGCCATCAAGCTTTTGTAGGTACCTGGGGTGGTGGCTCATGTTTGCTTTCTAGTTCCTGCACTTAAATAAGAGAGTAGTTCCACTACCGCACTTAAATTGGTGCTAAGATATACCATTTGACACATCTACTTTTCTTTCTTTTCGCATTATGTAGGGTTGGAGGATCTGGAATCGACATCAGAAGCAAATCAAGGGTAAGCATTGGGCATCCTACATGCGCATCACCACAATCATTATTTGCAGCTCATTCTGGGCAGAGATTCAAAAATGTTCTCACTAGGGGATTGACAGAGAGCTCTATTTTTGTTATTTGCAACTCTCTTTACTCTTTTTGTCCTCGTAAGCTTAAGGTGTCTGCATTTCAGACATTAGAGAGACCAGTTGAGGATCCCTCTGAGCTGCCTAAATGGAACTACGATGGATCAAGCACAGGACAAGCTCCAGGAGAAGACAGTGAAGTCATTCTATAGTAAGGGAAAATTACATTTACATGTGTGTTTCTGAAGCAAACTATTGCACCGCTATATTAAATATTTCTCTCTTCATATTTTCAGTCCTCAGGCTATTTTTAAGGATCCATTCCGTGGTGGCAACAACATATTGGTACTTTCTGCCTCAACTGAATCATCCGTATCTTGATGTGCTTCTTACTTGTTATGCTGTTCAACACCATGGCAAATAAATGGTTAATGGAATGGCACGGCCTTTTTCCCCATAGTCCCCAAGTTCAAAACATTTGATCTAATTGTGACTGTTTCAAAGCCACATTTATTTCCTCTAGTATAGATGCCATATATTTCCCTGAACTCAACCGTGAACATGCTAAGCTTTGATTCGCATGTGAAAATCTGCTGCTAAGTAATATAAATTTGGCTTTTTAGGTCATGTGTGATACCTATACACCAGCTGGGGAACCCATTCCTACAAACAAGCGTGCCAGGGCTGCAGAAATCTTCAGCGACCCAAAGGTTGTCAGCGAAGTGCCATGGTAACTATGACTACATTGCATGTACTGTTCAAACAAGCATGCTAAAGATTTCCTTACGGATTACATTGATTTTACCATTCTCCTTCCAGGTTTGGCATTGAACAGGAATACACTTTGCTCCAGACAGATGTGAACTGGCCACTTGGCTGGCCTGTTGGAGGTTACCCAGGTCCCCAGGTATTGTATTAGACAAGAAAGAAAAATCTTATTTTATCAGATAATGAAATAATGAATGGAAGCTGGTCAAAATATATATCTTGCATTTGCTTCATTATAGCTTGTTTGATACAAAAATTTTGCCTAAATATCACAGGGTCCATACTACTGTGCCGTAGGAGCAGACAAATCTTTTGGCCGTGACATATCAGATGCTCACTACAAGGCATGCATTTATGCTGGAATTAACATTAGTGGAACAAATGGGGAGGTCATGCCTGGCCAGGTATGTCTATAATCCTTCCATACAAACATGTTATTTATAGGTTCTTTTTGAATCAATGTGGCATCTTTCTCCATTCGTCTTCTGAACATAAAGGGAGATCAAATTGTTTGATAAAGGGTACCATCATAAACCTTATTTGTGCAGTGGGAATATCAAGTTGGACCTAGTGTTGGTATCGAAGCAGGAGACCACATATGGATTTCAAGATACCTTCTCGAGGTACATAAAAATTATGAATAAATGAATCCCTGATACCGAGGTTGGTTTAAGGTCTAGCCTCTCCCAACTTTCTTGGACAAAAGGCTCTCATGATACTGTGATTCTTTTCTTCTTATTATTAGGGTATGTCTTGAAAGTCCAGCATTTTATGTATACTAAGTTTACCAGTGCACACAAGGACATATCGTAATCGAATTTTGTATTTTTAAAGAATTTTGTAGTGAAACCCACCCATTCACTATCTGTTTAAAACATCTGAAGCATGAAGCCCATGTTTCCACTCTCTAGGTGATATTAACTACTATAAGCATTTATTAATACCATCTACTCACTTTTATCAGAGAATCACGGAGCAAGCTGGTGTGGTACTTACACTTGACCCAAAACCAATTCCGGTATGTCCACCAGTAACTTGTTTTAATAAGCTATAAATATGTTGAAAATAGAGATAACTGAAAATATATTCATATTAAATGATCATAGGGTGACTGGAACGGAGCTGGCTGCCACACAAATTACAGGTTCCCATCTTTTTTTTCTTGCTGATGCTGAATTATCCTTCGTAATCTTAATAGAATATATCATGTTGTATATGGATGAAAGATCATAATGCTTAGGTTAGTATATGCTGCCTACTGAGAGCTAAAGAAAAACTATGTTCTTGCATTCTAAAAAAGGGATTACATGTGAAATGTTAGTATGTCATTAGCAAACTGTTGCTGACTGCAAACAATTTACTTCAATTAATGTTTTTTCTCTCAATATATATTAGCAAGTTTTCTTTTAGTTAAGGCTTAGACAATCTGAATTCCTTTCTAATGTAGCACAAAGACCATGCGTGAAGATGGTGGATATGAAGCGATCAAAAAGCAATCCTGAACCTTTCTCTACGCCATGATTTGCATATTAGTGCATATGGAGAAGGGAATGAAAGGAGGCTGACAGGGAAACATGAAACAGCTAGCATAGACAGCTTTTCATGGGTACAGATTTGATTTTCCCTCTATTTTTATTTTCTTAGTCTGTTTATTTATAAGTTATGCTGATGAAACACCCTCATTTATCAGGGTGTAGCAAACCGTGGCTGCTCTATTCGGGTGGGGAGAGACACAGAGGCAAAAGGAAAAGGTATATATTCATCTAGTGTTCCCTGACCTTACATTGCTTGGGAGTTCAGAAATATCTCTGAATGAAAAATTCCACAAGAGTATTGGGCAAAGAATGTGGGCCTTAGGATAATAAGATCCAACTGGGCCAAATATGTGATTGAATCGAATTCATGGTTTTGAGAAAAAAAAATCTGCCAACTGCCCCCTCACCCAAGCAGGGTACCAGTATTCAATAGTAGTGATTCATGACCGTTTTGACAAAAAGATCTGTCAACTGTCAGAACCATTTTTAGAGAATAGGCGTGTACACCAATGGGTTTTACTAGTTTCTTAATTCAACATTGTAACATTGGATTCTTGTTTCTGAGGGAAATTAGTAGCAATAAACACATACTTATGTTATTAAACTATTTTCAGCATCCACGCATTTGAAGTTAATAATTCAAATTTTAATCTAAAACTGTTTCCTGCTTCCACCTTGTAAACAGGCTATCTGGAAGACCGTCGGCCAGCATCGAACATGGACCCATACATTGTGACAGCGCTACTGGCTGAAACTACAATCCTTTGGGAGCCCACCCTTGAAGCGGAAGCTCTTGCCGCCAAGAAGTTGGCGCTGAATGTATGAAAGACGTGAAGGCTGGCTCAGGCAAATAAATTGGTCCGCAACAAAATTGATTGGCCATTGGTGTGGATCTTGTGATTCTGCCCAGCGCCATGTTCTGTACAAAATTTGCAGTTTCTGGACCCACTTTTTCTTGGTTCATTGGTTACCTTAGCTTGAACACCACTTTTGGTTTTGATCTGTAGACTCCATTTGGGAGTGACAGTATGGACAGTAAAGAGATCCAATCGGCTACTTTGGTTCATCAGTTATGTGCTTCAGTCTGAACGTGGTGCTCTGTTCGTTACGGGCTTCAAACCTGAAAGCACGCCATTTTTTGTTGATAGTTTCCATGCTTTATTTTCAATTTATCATAAACCTAATCGTAATTAGTACACTCTGAATTATTGCTTCTGAAATCTGAATCATGATTAATAGAAGGAAGCCCGGAAGAATCTGGCAGAGCAGCCAGGGGACAATACGAGTGTGCGACATGCGGCCCTTGCCATTGCACTTTGTACGGAGGCACCGCATGCTCCCGCCATTGCGCACCGGTATGCGAGCTGCCGCTGGCAGTAGCGCCCCCATGGGATCCGAAAGCAAGCAGGGCAGCAGGCTCGAAGCACATGAGACGACCAGGCGGCCCTGATTTGTTTTTGGCTCGGATGCCACGCTGACATTGATGAACTTGCGATTTAACGACGGCACATATTGCTCGGATTTGGGGATCAGTTGATGAACAGACATGCTCTATATTGTGGCCTTATGACATATTCTCTCTCTGCACCTACCGGTGAGATGGAATGGCCAGTCACAGCGACAGAAGCAGCAGAAGGTATTTTACAAATACAGCAGGGTTGATAAAAGACACGATTAAGAACATAAGTAGCTACATAAGGTTATACAGAAGAGACGTCCTATGGCTTGGGGTGCTTGTGCTTCGGCGGAGAGCCCGCATGCATGGCCACCCCTCGTAGTCCGCACTGTAGATCACCCCTTCCTCCTTGCCGTCCTCACCTTGACCCGTCCAGAGGGCCTTCTCCTCTGGTTTCTTCACCTCCATAACCACCTCCTGAACACGAATATACTGTCAATTGCTGAAGATGTTCACTGAACATAAAGTGCTGTCACCAAGACAGTACACAGACGCTGATTGATTCGGCCTTCAGACGCCGATTATTTTTTCTTTGCCGGATAATAATCAAATGAGCTCATGGGGACTTATGCAAGAACTAACCTCACAATGAGATCACACAAAAAAGAAAAAGAACTAACCTCAGAATTCTGCATGCGTTTGCCTTCATGGTGGTAACGGTATCCTAACTGGCCAAGTTCTCTGCCTTTGCGACCTAGAACTTGGGCTTGCTGCCTGCTGAGGGAGGAAGTAAGAGGTAGTGAAGAAGCACCCGCGGCAAGAGAAACTTGAATAAGGCTTGAGACCAGTACTACACAGAGCAGCTTCTTCATAGTGCAGTATTGGGAAATGGCAATGCTGGCGATGGTCGTTGGCGATGCAGAGGACTTAAAGGGAGGAGCAAGCTCTTGTTGTAGGCTTCCTTACACATCTCTTTCCTGGCTATATATCAGTGACAATGGCTGGGAGAAGTGCGAAATGGTGTCTGGACCTTTGCATATCTGCAAATTAGACCTTGCAAGACATGCAAGAGGTTGGTAGCTCAGAAGAATGATGCTATGCATAACCGAGATTAATATCTAAGCACCATTTCGCAAAGATGCCTAAAATTGGGGTACTGCTAGCATAATGATGAGCTTTATTATGTGGACCATAACGTCACATGTGAGTGAGCAAATGTGTTAGGAGGATAAAGTACAATTATTTAGATAAGGGCACGGCCGGGAACCCAAAAGTTTGGCTACTTTCTGTAGACAGGTTTTTTATTTTTCCACTAACAGATAGGTCCCTACTAAATCTGAGAAACTAGAAAAAGAATCCTTCACCCAACTACCCTGCAGGCTGCACTTACGAAATGTTGCTCTTTCAGTCGACTGAGGTGATCGATGTTGTCTAGTGTCTGCACTACCGTTTACCGGCCTGATGGGATAGGCGTGGCCTCGCCTGACCGCCCCATGTCGCCGGGTTTTCTCATGCCGATGTTTTGGGTGGATGCATCATTGTCTT
This sequence comes from Chloris gayana, assembly GCA_031894775.1. NCBI lineage: Eukaryota > Viridiplantae > Streptophyta > Magnoliopsida > Poales > Poaceae > Chloris > Chloris gayana. The sequence goes on along the minus strand of JAUNZO010002462.1, from coordinate 100,324 downwards.
GAGGATGCCTCTGTCTTCTGTAATACTAGTATTACTTACTACTTAGTATATATGATTCATTGAACTAGCCATCGTAACAAGTATTCAGACGAAGAAAAAAGTCATCAAGACTTGTGAAGGTTGAGCTAACAGAACCACCATGAGTTCATCACCGACAGTTAACCACTCTGATTTGGTCCATGTCTGATACTTAGAAGGCAATTCCAAATGTGTATCTTTCCGTGGGCTTAAGGCAGATTCGTTTTATGCTTGGCAGGACATATGTGTTGGCACATTATTAGCTTGTATTCTAAAGTCGAGGCACCCCATTAATCTCTGCTTTGTGATTAGAGTCTGGTGAGCGACAGTACTGTGGGGAGCTCGAGACAACGACGTCAAGCTCAGGAACGTTTCTTTTTCAGACCAGCCTTGTCTCTTGTTAACTTGGTGGTCACGGAGAACGTCAACAAGCTTCATGGGCTGGGCATGCAGTGTCCGTTGATCGACAGGTGAACTAAAATATAACATGGCAGCGACCAATAATAGTACACTGATGTCGCTTGTCGAACGGGATTTGATTTTTGCAGACTAATTCGTTTCACGTTTTCTGGCCCCATTCCTGACGACGTACGTATGGTTGGGGTTCTTTTTGCAACGGCAACGGACAGAGACCATTGTTTTCTATCAACAGAAGACTCAGGCAACTGACCATGTTCTATAGTAGTAGTACCAAAATCAGTGCTTAACTTGGGACGGCGATTCGAGGGAGGAGATTCTCTTGTCATGGTCGTTTTTCTCATCCACTGTGCAATGTGTATTTGATTAGTCCTAGTCGCGTGTAATTCAGAGCGTGAGAGCTTACTCGAACGATAGTCGTCTAGTACATGGAGCGCTGTTGGTCTGAACACAGACCAAGGCCAACTGACAATCTGATACGGACGTCTCGCATTTTATTAGCGGCCGGGAACCCTATCCGGCGAGCAGATTCTCTTGTCGTGTCCCGCGGACATGCATTCCGCGATGCCCGTCGTCACTGCTTCTGGAACAAGGTTGTTTGCTCTGTGAGGCTGCTGAGTTCGCAATTGTTTTTTTTTCTCTTTTCTTTTGAGCTGCGGTCATGGAAGTAGTAGGCACCTGATCTTACCAGGCCAGTCGGTGCTGCCCGTATCAATATGGCGGCCTTTTTGGCCCATACCTGTGGCTGTGGACGATGATCGATAGGACTTGCGCGCCGCGCGGTCGGAACCCAGCGGGAATCATGCTTGTCGCGTGCATGCAATGTCCAGCCAGAACCAGAAGGGCTGCTTCGTCGCTTGCCTGCGACTGCCGCTGCAGCAGCGTGTCAGCTCGCGCCTCTTGGCGCCTCATCCCCCGGTTTACGTCAACGTCGGCGCCGGCCTCGCGCGCACCGGCAGCTGGCCGCTCGCCACTGAATTGCATCCACTTCGTCCGCGGGGCTAGTATTGTTCCGTAACAATTGCGTGCATACGGTCGGACCAACATGGACCAGAGTCAATCAAACAGGTTACTATCTCCGTCCAGTAAATGTAACGATTTGTTGACTTTCAGACTTTAGGTTTGACCACTCGTTTTATTTAATTTTTTATAAAAATATTATTTATCTTTTTATAATTTGTTTTATCATTGGATATACTTTAAGTATTACTTATCAAATTTTGTATTTATTTATATATTTTGAATAAGACAAATGGTCAAACATGAAAGTTGAAAGTCAACAAATCCTTACTTTTTGGATGGAGGGAGTAGTATCACTGAGTGCGTATTTGACCCCAGGTATTGGGATCGCTGAAAGGGGGTGGGTAGTACGTGACAATTATCAGCATCGTATTCGTAGCCAAGCCAGAAGACATCATGATTGTAGAAGGCATACCGGAGAATTACAAAGATCGACGACGGAAAGGAAGCTCACATAGTTAAAAGAACAATCACGGAACAAAATGTACAGTTGAAAGGGGTATCGAAAACTCATTACGTAGATAACATTAATGATTTTTTTACTACTTGTAAGGTCTAATTATATCCAAAAACACACTAAAAGGATCTAGGTTGTTTAGTGCGCGAGTAATCTGTTTGTAATTCAAGTTGTGTAGCTCTTTTTCGCCAAGAACGTCGCTTTGAGTGTACTTGTGTTGTAATGGTTGTAACCTTGTTTCAATCAATGATATGCAGTTCTCCTTCGTATTCGAGAAAAAAAAACACTAAAATGTAAAACTATTATGCATCATAATTAGGCAATGCATTTTTTTACACTAAGGGGGGCATGGGCCCTACGATCCACACGCAAAGACGTGATGTGATGCAGCAAGTGTTCAAGCTTGATGTAACAATGGTGAAAGGATGCAGTCACGATGTCTGTCTATCAATTTCGCTCCAACGGTGTTGTGGAGACATATGATCCTCAAAATCTTTGTCTTGTCAAGTAGTAGGATAAATATGAATGATCTAGTTAATTAGATAGGTTTATTGTCCTATTATGATGTTTAGCTCATAGTTTATTATGTCCTTTTCCTATTTAAGAACCGTTTTTACTTGTCATATCAATTAAACATGCATGGGACCAACTACCTATCGAACTGACTTGCTTTTCTGTGTTATTCAATCAGTCGATAGCTTAGCATGTGTGCTCATTTGCTTAAGTACCGCACTCATAGTTGATAGCGCTTGTATGCGTTTGTTTATTGCATCAGTTGCTATATTCACCCGGTATAGTTTTTTACACTTGTTTTTTATTGACTAACATCAGCTGGTTCTACATCAGCCACCCATCGTCTAAATTTAATCTTACACTGAATTAAGCAGATCTTCTATGTCCATGCATCAACAGAGACATACTACTCCCTTACTAAATTGTTAGTCGCCGTTGACTTTTTTGTTATGTTTGACCATTTATCTTATTCAAAAATTTTAAGAAATATCATATATTTTGTTTAAATATGTTTTGTCACTAAAGAAACTTGACATATAACATATAACTTTTTGTATTTGAAGAAATTTTTTGAATAAGAAGAATGGTCAAACATTACGAAAAAAGTCAATGGCAACAACAATTTAGTAAGGAAGGGAGTACTTAGATATTTGACATAGACGGTGATGGGGTGGCAACATCGTATAGAGGAATGAGATGTTTAATGGCGGCTTAGGGAGTAAAGGACCTTGGTCGAATGGACTGATATAAAGGCCTGGCCCGAATGAACAAGCAGGCCGAAAGATGCGGCGGCAGCTCCGATCCTTCCCATAAATAAATATAAAAATAACAAAAAAATACAGCGGAAGCAACGGTCGCCATACTACAAGAAAGGCGTGTGAGAGAGAGGCAACCGTAATTGGTTAGTGCACTCACTCGTGCAGGCGCATGCAAGCAATCATCAGGTGCACACGTATGTTAACGGTAGTAGTAGGAGGCGGAGCAATTGACAAGGCATGAGGCATCCCTCAGTGGCTCAGTGCGTGTTTGACCCCTGGGATTGCCGAAAGAGCCGCCAGGTATACGTACGTGGCAACTACCAACATCGTATTCGTAGCCAGAGTAGACATCATGATTGTAGATAGAAAGAAAGCAGTGGGGAGGGAACTACACGGACATTATTCAACCGCCGCTCCGCACTTCCCTGTAGCCAACACAAGGCGGAATAGCTGCCAGCCGGACCCTGCAGTGCCGTGATCCAAATGGCGGGCCTCCAAAGATCATCCCGGCACATGGATGAAGAACACATGTCATGTAGTATCGCGGACAAATAAATGGACGGTCTCGGCAAGCAAAACAATTCCAGGCGATGCCCGTCCGTCGAATTTCCTTGGCACTAGCAACAGCGCAGCAGGCTCCACCATTCGTGCTCGCTGCAGCCAGCAGCAGGTGACCCGCGCATTGCTGTTCTTGCCGTTCCGTGGACGGCGGGCTACAACTATAACGGCCGGTTCGCTTCTCTGAATTCCTTCCTTCCCGAGTGGCAACGCATGATCCCCTGCCGTGGTCGGTGGTGCGTTGCTTTTCAAGGAGGTCTCGCCTCCCATCATTCGCGGGCGGTCACAGTTGGGTGAGATTACGGGCTGAGTGAGACAACGCCTTATTATGAGATGACCTCTCCCGAGTCAGGTCAGCAGTGGCGGTGGTGGTGCGATGGATCGGCGTCGTCGTCCCTGCTCACTCGCCATTTCTCCTTCCGGGATCCGGATTGGCCTGATCCCCCTACGACGACTGACCTCGTGGTCGTGGGAACACAAGGGGTCAATTCCAGGCCCATCGAGCTTCAGTCTGTCAGGCCCATTACGGTTATGTTTGTACGCGGTACACCTCCTCCTTTTCCGCCCTTCAATCCTTCCATCCTAATTAATCAGGAGTAGTACACGGTCTCCCCTTCCGGTGGACCAGCCTATCATCACGCTATAAACAACAGACTGCTCACCTGAATGTCTTAGATTTTGTACCACATATCCGCTTAATTCGCGTATCCATGTCTTCTGAACCTCCCTGATCACGCACAAACAGCAAAGGACAACCGGGTAGATGACAAGCAACTAGATAGCCGCAGATTTTCCAATTCAATGTACTGATAAAGAAAAGGCAGATTGAATTCCCTGATCATTCGAGTTAATTGGAGGAACATGTGCTGCCACTGCTATAAAGAAGCTTTTAAGCAAAAGATTTCCTAGGGCCCAAACAAAAAGCGCTACTGGTACTACCTGAATGAGCCGTACGGTTGTAGCATAATTTGACAGGCCATCCGGCTGGACTATCATGCATATTACTGCCGCTCGTATGCATTGATCACGGCTAAACCATAGGCATTGCGAGAATGGGGCCTCGGTGTTCTAGTTTATTAGAGAAGATTATTAACAGAGGGTGGTGAGACTCATGCATGGCTGATAATAATGTCATGCTTTTTTCTGATTACAAAAAGGTACACAGACTTAATCATACCAGAAGATAGTGCACTCTTTTCACACTCTTGCTTATAGGATGACTTGCGCACCATCCATAATCCAACACAAGACAAAAAGGCACGCTGGATATCCCGACTGCTTGGACAGGCCAACAACACAATTTGTTCCTTTAATCACCTACGTATATGTAGTGGATTAGCTGACAAGACGTAATAAGGTGGTACAGCGCCACAATGTATGAAGTGACGTTGTTGAACTGCTTGGAGTGGAGAGTCAACGAATTGAAGCCACGCAGAATTTCAAGCAAAATTCCTCCACTAGCTAGCACCACCGTCCCATTAAAAATGTTGGATCAAGCAAGTCTGACCCTACTAGAGATGTGGGCAGATAGCTAGAGCCCTAGAGCAAGCAGGGTTAACAGAAAAGGCGGTCTTCCTCTGTACAAGTGCCACGCACAGCAACAGCAACCTCTGCCGCGTAGGCCCGTGTTTAGGCTACGTAGAGTAGGGCCAGATACGTGCAATGCAAGAGGTCATTGGGGACATGTCGCTGTTGCCATCTCGTGCACAACAGCTCGTGTACACATGCAGAAACAAACCCGGAGGAGGAGTAGCCGGCCGGTCTCCTCTCCTCGGCTCCTCCCCTCTCTTGCTCTGTCCTGTCCCTCTCCACCCGTGCAATCTTGCCCCGGCCGGCTCCTCTCTCAGCCAAGGTCGCTGACCCGTATTTGTCCCATCCTGTTTGGCTATACTCCTTGTACTGTACTGTATTTTGAGTTTTGATTGACACCGCCGTGTACTCTACTGTACTAGTACGTGTTTACCTGTCTTCATGAGGGAAGCCCTACAAACATACTTGTACGAGACGCAAAATAACCGGACGGTGGTGGCCGGTGGGCTGTAAACCCCTCATCTCTCTCCATTTATGAACCATGATGCTCGTATGTATTTATGGGCGTACGTCTGAAAGTAGTGAGATGTGCCGTGGGGCATGTGGCAACAAGAGGCAGGCGCTCTCGAAAGGCGTTTTGACCGGGGCGGGGATGATCGCTCTCCCCCTTCCGACGGGGAGTTATGGCAGTCACTCATCAACAACCCTGTCTCAAGGACCAAACGAGAGAATAGTGCCCAGAAAACAGAATCCCAGATTCAAAAATAAAAAAACGGTCACATTTACTACTTCGACATTCTCGCGGCACAAGAATTCATAGCTTTAATTTTCTGAAAAAAAACTTCTCCAGAAAATGTTACCACCAGTAGACTGAAAAATGCCACCATGGAGATAGATAAACGAGAAACGTGAATCAAATGAAGCTGTACTAGATAGATCACCCTTTGTGGGGATGGGAGTGTCTGTGCGTTGGGACCCCGCTCACCAAACTTTCCATTTCCCCGCACCTTTTCGCTCTGTACAAAGTGGCCATTGTGTGGGCGTCTCTCACGCACCCCCACCCCACAGCAGCTGAGCTGAGCCGAGACAGTGGCAGGAGCGGAGCAGAGAATTGAAGATCCTTAAATGCGGTTTGGTGGCATCCCCCCACTGTGGCCTGGCCTCTACTCTCTCTGCCGATCGCGCAAGACGGAGGAGGGGGCATGGGTGCACACTGCACTCCATAAAACCCCTTTGCAGTCGCCAGCGAGAACCCGTAGCTACCCGCAGGCACCCTAGTATGAACTTTTACCGGCTTTGACTCCACTCCATTTCACTCCCTCTCTTCTTCTCCCCATTCCCTTCCCCCACCACCTGCTCTCGCTCGATCCACACGTCAAGACCTCACCTTCTCCACCACCTCCCTCGCTTCTTCGTTAAGCTTGCCGTCACCATCACTCTCGCTCGCCAGCTGCACACGCAACAAGAGCTCTCTTCATGAGGAGGCGGTGGTCTCGCGCGGCGCTGGTCGCGTGCTTAGTTCTCCTTGCCTCCGCGTGCCTGGCCGAATCGCGCGCCGTTCCCCGCACCACCACCGGCAGCGAAGCGGGCCCGGCGGCTGCCGCACGCGACGCCGGCCGGAGGAGCGCCTTCGATCTCATGGTCGTCGGCCTCGTCAGCATCGGGCTCGGCCGGCGGTGGCGCGCCGGCGACCTGGTCGACGAGGACAAGCGGCGCGTGCCCACGGGACCCAACCCGCTGCACAACAGATGAGGCAGTAGCTACCTGAGCTACTTCTCACTGTTCTGATGAGCGCCTCCATTGCGCGCCGTCGTCACTGCGTGCGCATCCATGGCGAGGCGGAGGAGGAGAAGAATGCGAAGGAGAAGAGAGGAGCGGCGTCTAGTGTTGTTCCCTTCTGCTTCCCTTTCTTCTTTTTTCCCCTACTGGAGTAGTTCTTTTCTCTCTCTTTATTTTTGCTTTTCTCCCCTTTTGTATTTGATTGGCTTGCGAAGTGGACAGCAAGGCTATTCTGTTGATTGAAAGAGATAGAGATATGAATATAGTGTTTCTCATTATTTGCTCTAATCACCATTTCTTTTTTCTTCATCTAACTACTTATTATGGGTTTCTTTTCTATCTTGGCAACTGTAATACGTCCGAGGAAGATTTTTTTCCCCTCTTACACTATGTTGTCTGGGCAGGAGGTGGTGTGTGGAAAAGTTCGGGAGAAATGGTTGAAAAAGTGTGAATTGTAAGATACGATATCGTGAGTACCAACATCACAAGGGAGCGGAATGGATTGATCGGAGTCTTCTCCACGAAGAGAGTAAACGAAAGGCGACCCTTTTCCCCCTGTTCTCAAAAGGTTGGAGAAGTGGTGAACACATCGATCGACAACCTCCCATTGCCAATTAATGCGTTCCAGATTTTAGCGGTTGTTTGATTTGTTTTTTTTAAAAAAAACTTTAACCTAACCCGTTGGGTTGTATGCTGACCCATTCTTTTGGAAACGTGTCGTCATTTGAATATTTAGTTTTGCATAGAAAACTGCAGTACTCAATTTTATATTTTCACACATAATCTCCTTTGACCACAGCTAGCCCTCCTCACGATATGATGTTGTCAACAAAATGCCAGCTCGTGTGATATTATCACATACTTTGGAGGTCTGCCGTTTTTGCTATGTACTACACTATTTATCAATTAAATTGTTGTGATTAGTACAACGACATATATTCATGTTTGTTTAATAGAACATTTATGTTATGACCGTAGTCTAGTACAAAGATACTATCTATCGGAGTACAGGAACAAAGATATATTTGTATGCGATTTGTTATCAATCTATAAAGATACTGGTAGTATTTATCTTTTGAGCATGTGTGAAGAAAATCACATTATTGTAATGAGTACGAGTAACATTTTTCTGACTGTAGATTTTACTGGTACCTGTGTCTAATAAATATCTGATGTGATTTCTCAATGACAGCATCCGATGGTGTAGTTAACAGTGGCAGTACTACCGCTGATGCTCAGTAATTGAACGAAATCACCTGCGCGAACAAATGATCCAGCATCTATCATCGATTCGTTGTCAGTGTTGACAACCCTGGGCAAATACTCGGGATCTTTCCGGTCGAGATCTGTCTCCCCGATCGCTCTGTGACCATTGCCGGGAACTTAATTTCGTGATGAACTGGCCATGCTTGATTACAGGTCCTCACAATTATTTGGCGGCCGTTGTTGCTGTCGCCGGGGACCGACCGGGTTAGGGCTGTTGCGATCGCGGCCTTATTTACAACCCTTTCTGTCCTTCGATCCGCAGATATCAATCGATTAATAGGAAAAGGATTGGCGGTGCTGGACATTATTAGATGAAAAATTGGCAAGTCCTACTGTAGTAGTAAGACTGGTCTCCACGGCTGCTCAATTTCTGACGGAGTTGACACTGTTATAAATACAGGTACACAGCTATAGTAGCAGAAACTAGTGAGCCTTTCATCATCGATAGAGTACAAATACTGTTCGTGGGTGGGTTCCATTTGGTTTAAATCCAACATTTGACTCTGCCACAATTCTTTAGACTACCGATCGCGTTATTACATGACATGACGATTGCTTGTTTCTCTCATACATTCGTAATTTTTTCATTATAAATTAGAAAATGGGTTTGTTTTGACATACCTTTTTTGCCAAAAACAAAATGGTAACCTTGTACGCATACGCTTGCATTCCTAGCTAGTGCGTAGGATTCCAGTACTTTTACATTTAGACGACGTACAAGGAATCTCGATTGGAGGACATCATGATGCAAAAACGGAAAGTTTGTGCTGCATTTCCCTCCAATTTTATTCCGCAGCAGCCATTTCGGGGGGGGGGGTACCCCTTGACGCTCGGCGACGAAGGGTGAAAGACGCCTTTCGGTGAGGTGCGTAGAGCGCTTCGCTGCGACGGTGGCCGGAGACACGGCGGGGCCGGCCTGAAGCAGTGCCACGTGATGCGCACATATAAAACTGCCTGCGTCCCCTGCCATGCGTTAGCTTGGAGTCAATTCCGTTGATTGGCTTTGTGCCCGTCCATGTCCAACCGTCTCTGACGAAAACGTCCCAGATTTTATTAGGAATTATTAACACTGAATTATTGGCTGTTAAACTGTATTAACTGCATTGCAGGTGGCAGGATGTAGCAGTGTAAACAGGTGTATCCAACAGCAGAACTCTCGATCTCCCTCTTGTTATCACAATCAGGTCGCTATTAACGCGCTTCATACGGGGCAAGGGTGCCGTTAACCTCGCTGTGGACGTGCTCTTTTTCAGGATTCGTCTTCAGATTCAAACGATTCTTTTGGCGAGCCGGAGGAAGCATTGAACTGCTCCTGTCCTGGCTACCGCAATGAATGCGATTAGCATCTTGTTTTTGAGCAGCAATGGAGGGGCAAAGTTGAGCACCAGGAGTAAATGCTCATCTCTTTTTGTCGTGCTACATTGTCCCATAGCTCGATTAGACGCGTGGAGGGTATGCAGAAATCGGAAATACTGGTAGTCCTGTTGTGACATCATTTTCTGATAATTTAACCGTTAGGATAGGGCTGCAATTCAAATTGAACTGCTAATCCTGTCCAAACATCAGTCAAATAAAATCCAGGTCAAACTATCAGAACTTTTGAGAGATGGGCGAACACAAGTTTTGGCTGAAGTCTAGGATAGGTTGCAGTAGACTAGTGACAGGCACAGGTCTAGATGAGTTAATTCGGCAGGGCGTAGGCGAAGCCGCGAAAGCAGGTCAAAGACAGACAACAATCAGGTGGAGAATGATTTTTATTCCATCTGATTTTTTTACACTACATTTTTCTTTGTTCTTTGAAAGGATCACGCAAACTACAAAGCCTGGCATGGCGTCAGGTCGTGCTGCTTCCTTGTAGAGTACTCAAAATTTCGGAAATTCCAACCATCATTTTGGAGATTGATGCAGAATTGACGCCTTTGGCCTCATACATCATGAACAATGAGACCCAGGACTGAAGAACACCCTCCATGCTTTGCCATGCTGCATTGTGATCCCACAAAAAAAACGATGCTGAAGAAAAGCTAGAGTATGTGAAGGTACTGGAACATCACCTCTTTAAGAGTAGAAGTATCTGTTTCACAAAAAAAAAGAGTACAAGTATCCGATTTTTTTTTCAAGATCGTGTGTGGCACGTTTTGTATTAAGAAGAAGAATAGTGTGTAGAACAATCTCAACGTTAACACCGACCAGAAACCATCACAGACAGCACATGAAGCACACATGACCGACACGGATCACCACCTAAGACACTACACCACGACCTGAATGAGGAAGTACAACATCCCGACACGGAGACGATGAGCACCAGCAATCGAGCCTGCTACCATTCGACCAAGATTGGAAACCTCTTAAGGCAACAACGATCACAAATGCATCTGTTAATTGCTTGTTGGTAGGGTGCCGTCGTGCAAGAGAAGATCATGCTATCCTAGTATTACACTACTAGTACTAGCAGGGGCGAAGCTAGAGCTTGGGCTCGCCGGGGTCGGCATGCCTTGGCAACGGGGTCTAAGACCTTAATCAACAGTGATTAATACTGATTTTGCCGCGAGTCGTCGGGGTCGGCTGACCCCAACAATATACTGTAGCTTCGCCCCTGAGTACTAGAGCCCTTTTTCTTTGTTAACACATCCTCCACATTAAGAGTACATTTTAACAGGATAGCATGCTCTTCTCTTGCTCATTACACGCTCTATACACTTTAAGAGTAAAAGATAATATACCGCTCAGACTTATTTGAAATACGGGCAAAAAGTATCAGAGGCTTTATTGAACGCATCACAACTGTCTACTATTGTTTAAAAGCCCCTTCACATATCTACATGGAGCTGCCAGCAAAAATAAGTATACACTTCAGTAGATGAAGCATGAAAACCACAAAAAAACATTGTACATCGTGGAAGTAAAAACACCACACGTAGCCTGTAGTTTTTTCAGAACCCACTAGTGCGTTCCTAGCCTAGAAGAAGAATGAGACTACCTCTGTTTATTTGCCCAACAGTATTTATGTCCGATTCACACCCCTCTCCAGTGTTGAAATAAGAGTTCCCTGCGTCTCTGTTTTTGGAATCAGTTCTTACCAGCGTTTCAGTTCACAATGTGACATGAATGCTAGTCTTACGGCATCCATCACAAATGCTGCGCTGCAGAAGCACTATATGCCGCAGCTCATGTCGTACGGCTTGTCGGCCATGGGCGACGGCGTCTTGAGCCAGTACGACGACGACCTCATCTCCACCGCCGTGTCCGACGTGACGTTCTTGTCCTTGAGGCTCTTCCTGTCCAGGAACGCCGGCTTCATCGGCGCCGGGATGGACTGGTCGCTCTTCATCGTCAGCATCAGCACCACCTCGGACATGGCCGGCCGTAGGTTGGGGTACGGTTGCACGCACAGCAGCGCGATCTGGCACACCTGTTGGACCTCCTTCTCGTCGAAGCCGTCGGCCTGCACCTTCGGATCCACGAGCTCCAGGATCTTGGACTGCTCGTAGAGCCTCCATGCCTGAAAGTTCAGAGCAACCAAGGATTAAATTCCCCAGTCCAAAATTTCCAGGCAGCTACTGTATTCAGAAAACAGCATACATGTTCAGGGAGGTACTGCATCTCGTTCGGAAGGGACAGATCCGTGTTCTTCCTGCAGCTGATGATCTCGAGCACCAGAACGCCAAAGCTGTAGGTATCGGCTTTCACCGTAAGCTCCCCTCTGATTGCGTATTCAGGCGCCGTGTATCCACTGAAATGAATACGAAAAAAATGTTATATGTGCTCCATAGTACTAATGTACTTATAGAGTGTAAACGTGACGTGAATTTTGGTCACTTACAGCGTGCCAGCGAATGCAGTACTGAGGTAGGTCTGGTCCTCGGGGAAGAACCTGGCCAGGCCGAAATCGCTAATCTTGGGCTGGAACTTATCGTCCAGGAGTATGTTGCTAGCCTTGATGTCCCGGTGAACGATCCTCAAGTTGGACTCCTCGTGTAGGTATTGCAGTCCCCGAGCAATGCCGATGATGATCTGGTACCTGGTTTTCCAGTCTAGAAACGGTGAACCTTCGCCTCCTGCAAAGTTTCAGAGACGGTTAGGAAGCAAAGAATTTCTTCAGGTCCAAGGGCTACTATAAGCGACAAACTTTTTCTCTCTCTCTTACTGACATGTTAATCTTTGTGTGCTTACCAAATAAAATCTTGTCCAGGCTTTTGTTCTTCATGAACTCGTAGACAAGCAGTCGTTGCGTTCCCTCCGAGCAGCACCCAACGAGGCGAACCAGATTCTTGTGTTGAATGCTGGTGATCATGTTCACTTCCACGAAGAACTCTGATTCACCCTGCCCTGATTTACCGACGCTGAGCTGCTTCACTGCAACTTTCCTGCCGTCGTCCAGTTTTCCCTGTTCAACCAGTGCAGCAAGCACATGCAAAATAAAATAAAAAATCACTAAGCACTTGTATAATGCAGTGTAATCTTGCAATATTGTTTTGGGCCGAAGAAATGTACCAGATAAACAGGTCCAAAGCCTCCTCGTCCTAGTTGGTTTTTCTGGTGGAAATCTCTGGTGGCCTTCTTCAGTGTAGCGTAATCGAAGTAAGTAATTGTGCGCAAGTTTCCACTCATATTGCCGCTGAAGTACTCAGGTACCTCTGTTATGCCAAAAGAAATTAAAAAGGATGTTATGAGAACTCCATTCCTTGTACTGAAGTCAATCTACAGTTGCGGTTGATGATAAAATTCACCTGAACCAGGGCTCCTTGGTCTCATCAGTTTCCTCATGACCTCTGGTCTGATGAACTTCCAGCAGATACCAAGAAGGATTACGATGACTATCACAAGAATGACGATGAAGACGATGAAGACCGTGTTTGGACTTGCAGACCCCATTGCTCTTCTTTATCTCTGCAGTTTTCCTACATCAAGTACTGTATCAGGCTATGAGCCATTTCAGAATTTGACAAATCGACTGATCAGAAAGAGGCAGGCACCGAATTAAATGTCAAACGGTAACCTCATGCAGTAACAAAAGATTGCGACAGAAGAGATTGTTTGTAGTAGATAGCATGGCATTTGGACAATCAGCAACCAGTTAATTGGTCGTACTGAAACACAAATCAAGTGCTATGACGAATGGTTTGATCCAAAGTCAATCTGGATCCTCCAGTAACTACACATGGGAAGCAAAAAGAAACAGAACCGCCGGCATGACCTAGTCACACATTCTAGAAATTCATCAACTGTCAGGAACTTTACAATACAAAATGATGATGGATCAACAGAAGTTCAAAAGGTCAGGTCCGTAGTCTCTGTCATCAACCCTCGGCATCCCAGCAAATTTCTATGAATCGTGCTACAGTCATGACTACAAGTAAAATCTCTAAAAAAAACTAAATGACTTGTGTGTGCATGCATATACCTTGCACGGCCGGAAGCTCGGCCTGGACCTCAAACGGTGATGATCACCGGAAGCTCGAGTCTTCTTTCCCAACAACAACTACCATGGAAAGCCAGCGAGCGAGTGAGCGACGAGGACAGAGAAGGGGAGGCATCCAATGCCGAGGCGACGGCATAGTTATCGGTTTCACCGAGGGAAGGAGCCCGCGTGGCGTGTCCTGTCCTGTCCGAGCCGATCTGCCTACGCGGAAGTCGCATTGGCACGGTGCTGGCGCGGTCGCGGGCACTGCCGGCCTGGCGACCTAGCTAGCAACTGGCTGCTGGCGCTAGCTTGCGAGCAAAATCACAAACCGCGCGAATAGATTAGTCGGGCGGGCAATTCCTGGCGACAGCGACGATGTTGTGAATCGCGCTGTTGTTTAACACTAAATATTTGGCAACCTGGTGGAGGAGGGTGACGTTACCGGATTGACTAATCACAATCAGCCAGTGGAACCTGGTGGAGGAGGGTGTGGAGCGGACGTCGAAGCGCCTGCTCGAGTCGGCGGCCGGCGGCTTCCAACGCGGAAGCATGGCGTGAGCTAGGATGACAACGGTGCTCGGCGTGGCGTCGCATTTTAATGGGGACGAGCGATGAGGAGATGGACAGAAAAAGGGTCCCGCACGATTCGGGGGCGTGCTATATGAGTGCAGTCCCGCCGTGCGTGATCGTGATGGCGAAGGCGCGGTGGCGGCGGCCGGCAGTTGCAGAGCGGGGACGACGATGGTGGTATTGGGCTGACCCTGGCTTGCAGGGCCGGAGCTGTCAAAACGGGGATGGATTGGGCTTGGGCCTGTTCTCCTTCACATTCTTTTGAATGGGCTTCTTTGCTACTGAGCTTGTGGCCCATTTGTATGGGGCCTCGACGCACCATTGTCAATGCGAAGCTTTCTCGTGGCAACATTCCTGTCACAGTACACAATCCAAAGAAACCTTAGTTGAGCTAGAGCTTTTGTTCGGTCGAACTTCGGCGGCGGGAGAGCTTGCCACCTCTCGGAGATGGCAACTGCGGTGAAACAGGTCAGGTACAGCCGTACTAAAGTTTGGAAATAGTTCACTAAACATAGGGACATGTGTTCATCCTAGTTTTTCTATTAATTTTGGTTAAATATAAATATTGAATCTATAATTATACTATTAAATATGTTTGACTAGTTATAGATATGTTGTCAAATCATAAATTAAAGTACCAAAACATCAATTTCTGATAAATTTTCGAGATGAATCTAATGAACTTAGTTAATCTATGTTTTGTTAAAGTGATGCTACAGATAACTGTCTTCTAATCACAACTTAATTAACCTCATTATATTCGTCTCACAAATTAGTCTATGGGCCTGTAATTTATTTTATAATTAAACTTTATTTAATACTCTTAAAACGTAAGATTCTTTTTGATGTGATAATTATAAAGTTTAGACCACAGAAAACGAACACACCCAAAATGGGAGCAATTAGATAGGCACAAGGGTGACACAAGGAAGGTCAGAAGCTGTTACAAGTCATGGAGGCTTCTTTTACTAGTTTCTTTTTTTTTCGTGTTTTTTCTGTCGTTAAAATTCTCTGTTATCCAAGAAGTAAAAAAAATGGAAAATATACAAGTAACGAACTAACAACTACTCCTTCTATTTTTAAATTGTTGATGTCGTTGATTTTTTTATTACGTTTGACCATTCGTCTTATTTAAAAAATTTAAGAATTATAAAATATTTTATTATGATTTGTTTTATCACCAAAGGAAGTTGAAATATGACTTGTAGTTTTATATATCTGAAAAAATATTTTGAATAAGACGAACGGTCAAACATAACGAAAAAAATCACGACGTAAACAAATTTTAAAAGGGAGAGAGTATGCTACTAATTTCTAACATGATAAATGCTACAGCTACAAACAGTTTTACGTACTACCTACTTACTAATAACTAGGATTTCATCCTGATCACGCCTCCAACTATCCAACATGGCATTAGGTCCATTAGTCTTAGTATAAAATGTGATTAATTGGGTCGGGCCGGCAACTTGGTAATCGTTCCTAAGTATACACGACCTAACGCACTGCCGCCACTTCGCAAGAGATACCGGCTCCGCGTTCCGGCGATTCGCCATCGCATCTCACAATTACGACCATAGAAGTCGGCTAGTCGTCACACATGATAAGCGATTCTAGCTTCGGTTCACGCACATGGACGTGCAATAGAAGCATATGTTCATCATGAAAGAGAATGAAATATAGCTAAGCACAACATGAGAACTTCAGGCGTCATGTGCATGGAACTTCAAGTTGTGTGTTCGTTGGGTTCTCCTCTAGCATCATGGTGGTTACAATATACTGGAGTACTGGGAAGCACGACATAATATGACGTTGAATCAAGACTAATGATTAACCTTATGTAAAACAACATTGATGATCTATATAATTTTTTGTTCAGTCATCATCTCGTAAAACTGGTGACCGGTCGGACATCTTCACGAGATTTAGTGACCGGTGACGCGGATCTCCCTCTCTGCCGGGGTGAGGCATGTTGACCCAAGCGCCTTCGTAGCACAAATGAATCGCCTGTTGCGGCTCGTCCCGCCGATGCTACCTGCTGCTCAATCCGCGCAGCCGCCAGGTCAACGAGCTCAACCATCTTCGCTGCCTGACCCGAGCGGATGTGCACGATCTGCAGCTTGCGAGCGGTCCAGTGAGGGTTCCTCCAAAACAAGCGGCCGGCAAGACCGAGCGAAATAGGCCGCGGCCATGCGCCCATGCCCCAGGTTCAGAGGTCTTCCGCACCGCTTTGTCCAGGTCTCGCTTGATGTCGCGGACGCGCCACCATAACAAATGTTATCTCGAGTCCTCCCGCAATTTCCATTATTTTGGCTCGTGCGGAGGCTTGGCTGGGCGCAAACTCTCTCCAAGTAGTCCTCGTCGTGGCACTGCAGATCCATCAACTTTCGAAGGATCTTGTACAGGTCGTCCGAGAACCGATCCAAGGTATCAGCCTGAATCGACACCACCGGCGGCGTTTCCATTCCCGGCGCCACGGTGTTAGCTTGTTCCGCTTTGACCTCCTCTTCTTCGAGCTTGTGGTGGATGCGCGCTCATCACAAGTCATGGAGTACTTGTAGATTGCGCACAATGAAAGACCCTGTCTACTTCGATCCTGAATCTGGTCAGTGCGCAGTTGGAAAGATTGGAAACTCCCACAATGCTCTCCATGCCTTCCTTTTGGTGCGTACGTACATTTCATCGCCAAATTCAAGTCTGTTCAATCCGATTTGATTTGCACAGAACGATGGGCCAAAAAAATGGGCTCAATGGCCCATATTCCGTATTTGGCCCAATAGTTACCTTCACGCAACCGATGTGAGGCTGAGAATGAAAGAGCGGGATGCAATGATGGGCTTGCCATTCAGTCCATCAACTGACGCGCGGTCCCATCAATCAGCGAGAAACAGATCCAAACGTAACACGCCGGAGAGAAAAATCGCAGCAGGGGCATTTCAAACACCGAACCCCTCAATCGCTCGCTAGGGTTTCCCTTCCACCTTTCCCCTCACCCGCGCCGCCTACCCATGGCCGCCGCCGCCGCCGCCGCCGACGTGTCCATCCAGGCGACCGCCATCGCGCGGCGCTTGGCCTCCTGTAACGCCGGCAAGAGGGAGCTCTCGGTCAGGTACCTCCTCTCCGACTTCCTGCCCACCTCCGCGGCGCGCCTCTCCGCCACCGACCTGCTCAAGCTCTGGAAGGGCATCTTCTTCTGCTTCTGGCACGCCGACAAGCCGCTCTACCAGTCCTCCGTCGCCACGCGCCTCGCCTCCGCTGTCTCCGCCGCCCCCTCGCCCGCCGCCGGCGCAGCCTTCCTCGCCGCCTACCTCACCACCCTCCGCCGCGAGTGGGCCCACATCGACATCCACCGCCTCGACAAGTTCTACCTCCTCAACCGCAGGTTCCTCAACCACGCCTTCATCCTTCTCAGCGCCAACTCTTTCGCCCCCGACATCACATCCCAGATCGTATCCATCCTATCGGAGAAGGCCCTGCTCCCGGAAGCTGACAATGTCGTCATGGGTTCGTCCCGTGGCCTCGGGTACCATGTCGCCGAGGCATTTCTCGACGAGCTCTTGCCTCTGCTCCCAGTGACCTTACAGACGATGGATGCACTGTTGGCTCCGTTCTTCACTGTGTTGGAGAAGTCGTCGGACCGGGTGATGATCAGTAAGGTCAAGTCTGGTGTATTTGACAGGTTCCTGGAGAGTGCCAAGCAATTGCTACAGATGTTGAAGAAAGGGGAGGAGGTGGAGAAGGGGAGTGCTGAGGAAAAGCTTGGGAAGGTTGGACTGTTGTTTGGATTCAGCAAGAGGTTCCTTGATATTGGTGCAAAGACAGAGACCGTGCAAGCAAACCGGAAGGTGATATTTGGCTTGAGGGATGCATTTGTTACTGTTGAGAAGGGGTTGCAGCTGTCTGGTATTGAGATTCCAGTACCCGAATTTGAAGCTGCTGAAGTTCCAGTTGCTGCAGCAGTGGATTGTGACATGAATTTGGTTGGGGCAAAGGTGGAAAAGAAAAAGAAGAAGGCCAAGAAGGCTGCACTTGCTGAAGGTGAGGAGGGCACCAAGGCTTCCAAGCATGAGAAGAAAGTAAAGAAGGATAAGAAGGAAAAAAAGGAGAAGAAAGAAAAGAAGAAAAAGAATAAGGTGAAGGGAGAGGATGCTGTGGAGCAGATCACAGATGCTCCTGGAGATGACCAGCAGATGGATGATGGTCCTGATGGCATTACATTTAACGAGGAACTAATGTCCAATCTCCAGAAGCAGTTTGAGAAGGCTGCTGCAGAAGCTGGGATGGTCAATGGAGGCAGCAGCTCATGTGCTTCACCAGTAACGCCAGTCAATGGGAAAGCTGAAAAGAAGAGGAAGCGGTCGAAATCTGCAGACACATGTTCTGAAGCTTCTGACAGGGATGATGGTAGCGATGGTAATCTTGTTGCCCAGGATCAAGATAAGAGTAGTAAGAAGGTGAGGTTCTCGATGAAGAACAATTTAGTTTGGAAACCTCACAATCCTTTACCGCCACAGAGTTTGAGGGTGCCACCATCTGCTACTCCAAGAGGAAGTGCACTCAAAAAGGGTGTGAAGCCTGGGCCCATAAAAGAAACCCCCACACAAGTGAAGAAGACTAAGCCAAAGGCAAAATCTGCGAAGAAGGTCTTGAAGAAGAAACCTTCACCTGCTGTGAAGCGCTTGCGGAAGTTGCAAAGCTTTTCAGCATGAGCTCCTTAATGTATGGTGCCACAATGGTCACATTTTTTTGTCTTTTTTGTTCTAGTTTATCATTAGTTAATTCTTGTCGCTTTTGTAGGTTAGTCTTATACTATGTTGAGCTTGCTGCTGTTTTAACATTTGATGGATTGTTAATTGATATGCCCATGTCATTATGCATCCATGATAATCTTATGGAATCAGTATGGAAGAGTACTTTTTATGATTCTGGACTCTGAAATACTTCATCTATGGGAGAGAGACTGCTTGTTAATAGGAGTTCTTTACCTAACCAGGCATATTTTACTACCATGATTCCATCTTAGCATATTCTATGGTAGGTTGCAATTGCAATATCACTTGCTTTCTAATCAACTAAGTTATATCTTGTAGTTTTTGATGGGACAATGATGTCAGTACTAGGCTTTTATTCTTCTCAGTTATCCAATGCAAAGGCTACTGGTGTCTTGTGTTTGTGATAACTGATCCATGGGCATAGCCCATGATATGCTTTGCTGCCATTTTAATATATGATGGATTGTTTGTTGAAATGACATGATAAGAGATGCGCGTCATGTTCTCTTTGCATTATTTTTTCCAGTGAGGTATGGTTTTGATGGCATAATGATGTTAGTTGTTCAAAGCCTATATTTCAGGCTGCTAATGTTGTGTATTATGACCCAATTCCTATGAATAACCTGTGATTATGTTTTCATGTCGCTATATTAGATCAGTACCTCCAGAGAATGAGTATCCATTTGTATATGTGAATTGTTATTAGTTAAATACTTCTGTTTTGGCATGATCTGGAAATTACTTTTGCTACCAGTAGTAGTAAGTTGGGACAATTTAATGTCAAACCTGGTCAAAACTTTTCCTGCAATTAGATTTCTTAAAAAGCCTGCAACTAGAATTTTCATGTGGATGAAAGATGCTTGGTGTTGTACTTCTGGAGACTGGAGTTAACTGGTGTTTTATTTGTGAAGTTGACTGCTCTGCGGTGGTGTTCTGTTCTGCATACTTCTTGAGCTCATGCTTCAAATATATATCGTCTTACATTCTATAAGCTTTATCCAACAGTTTTGTGATTGAACTATCACGGTTTAGTTTTGTCTGCCTACCTGGAGTGCCATAAGGTCACATCATTAGAACATCGAGGATGACATACTCAGGTCAGATATTTCGGAAAGATTAGTGCACTTTTTCTCGAAACAGGAGTGTCTTGCATGACTGGGTGACAGCGCTGTTAATCTCCTCACTGCTAATGATCAATTGAATCATCCTGCTGTGACATTGACACTGTTCAAAGAGTCGGTCTGAGGGCGTCGTCATGGTTCAAAATCCCGGTGGAAACTGGTCCGAATTCCGGATTTCTCGGTGTGAACCGGGACACTGAGAAGTGCGGGATCTCGGTGAATCCCGAACCGTGATTTTATACCAATCCGGAATCCCGGCCGGGAAGTCCGGGATTCGGTCCGGTTTCGCCGGGAAAAAATCCCGAACTTTAGCAGGATTTCAATCCATGGGCGTCATGTCATCGTCGAGCAGCCCACACCTGCTTGTGCTGGCAACTGACCGATCTGGCTACGGGGAGAACTTTTCTTCCAGAGTTCATATCTTTTAAATTTCAGTTCATGCTTGGCGATTCACAGTAATTATGAATCACATCAGTAGTGAATTGTGATTGTGATGCGCGTATCAGGATATGTAGCAGTCATTTTTCATCATAATTACGAAATTTGACTATTGAATTGTTTAAAAGAATCAGCAAACTGAACAGTATTTAGGATAAAAAAATCCTGATCAAAGATAGCTTCCTCTATTTTTAAGCCGCGCTATCTCAGAGGCAAAGCCAAGGTTTCCTCCATTCGCCCCGATCCCCTGCTCGCCAGCTCGTCGAGTCACGAGATGTTCCAGCCGCACGCTTTGCCATGCAAATCATTTTTGGCGAACGACGATTCATTCCACCGCTGACCATGGTCGCGACGGGATGACCACGGCGTCGTCACCCTCCCCGCCGGCGCCGCCCCCGTTGCCCCCGCCGCCGCTGGGCGTGGACGCGGCCGTGATCATGGGCGTGCTGACGGCCGTGCTCCTGGCGCTGTTCCTGTTCCTCGTGTACGCCAAGCACTGCAAGCCCCGCGGCGCGGGCGGCGGCGTCGTGCCGGGACTCGGGTTCAGCGCCTCGTCGTGCGACCGGTGCCGTTCCGGCCTCAGCAGCTCCGCGGTGGGCGCGCTCCCGGCGTTCCGCTTCGGCGACATGGCCGGCGGGGCCCGCGCGACCGAGTGCGCCGTGTGCCTGGGCGCGTTCGACGCGGCCGAGGTGCTCCGCGTGCTGCCCGGGTGCCTGCACGCGTTCCACGCCGACTGCGTTGACACGTGGCTGCAGGCGCACTCCACGTGCCCCGTCTGCCGCCGCCGCGTCGTCGCGCTGCCAGGAAGGACGTCTCCGTCGTCGCACTGACCGGGATGGACGACGGTCACCGTGACCAGGCGCCAGTCACGGCAGCGGTGCCTGCCCGGCAATCGACGGCTGTGGAGCTCGTCGTGCACCGGCCAGTTGACCAGCCGACGACGGAGCGGTGGTCGGCGGACGGCATGGCGGACCGGGTCGAGAATCTTGAAGCGGCGGGACCTAGTCATTCTCGATGATAGCGCGCACACCTTGATTCTGAGCATGGTTACGAACCGGCTGCGTGTACATAGTTGTCGATCGAAACTTGTATAGAGAATTCAGAAGAGCTGAAGATAGGATACGATCAGGAATAATATATTATGTAATCTGAATGTACCATTAATTGTAATACGTTTCTTAGTTATTCAGTTACTCGTGAATCTTGAATGCTGGCAGTTCCCTCTGATTGACAAGACGACTGAAGAAATTAGCTAAGCGAACTGTTCCGGATCAAGAAATTAGCTCCGAAGATGATAAAGATTCCGGACCAAAATAGTTGCTCCAAAAATGTTTCATTTTTTTTTTGTGAAATGTGATGAATTTGTCGCCTGGTGTTCGTCCTGAACGACCGTTACAGATAAGGCCACGAGTGCCCCACCAGCCGCCCAACGGCCGCCGATCAGTCACCACACCCAGCCCGCCATGGCTGCCACCTCCCTCGCCTCCTCCCAGCACCACCACCACCGCCTTCTCTTCTGCTCCCGTCCGAACCCCAGCTCCGCCTTCAGAGCCCCGAACAGAGCCCGCCTCCCGCCCATCCGGTGCTCCTCCGCCTCGCCGTCCTCGGAGTCGGCCACCGGTGGCGAGGAGGACGAATCGGGGCGGCGGCGGCTGTCAAAGCAGTCGTCATGGGAGGCCAAGGACTCGGAGGGGGACGACTACCTCTACCGCCTGGGGAAGGAGGCTGAGAACATGAACATCGCCGTCGGCGCCCGGGCCGGCGTCGTAGACGATCTCTTCGTCGGGAATTTCCTCGGAAAAGATTGTAAGTGCTCCTCGGCCCGCTCGACTCACCCCAATCCAGCGATTGGTTAAAACTCCCTTAGCTTACAGATTCAAATAGATAAATGTGACAAAAACAATGACTGTGGGACTCAGTTCTACAGCGCTCTAAATAAACGCCGGAACTGAAAATAACAATGCAAGAGGAACTTTATTGGAGATGAATATTTTGATAGCATGTGTGCAATATGGTTGCAGCGGATATCGTCTTTGATTACCGGCAGAAGGCAACAAGAACATTTCAGTACCTTCAGGGGGATTACTACATTGCACCACTCTTCCTTGTGAGTTGAAGTACAAATGTGCATGTGCTATTTTTTCCCTCTTCTTTCTATTATGCGATCAGTGAAAATTTGACGCTGCAGATTCATTTTATTGCAGGATAAAGTTGGTAAGAACTCTAATGTGAAGAGGCCTGTGTAAATGTTCTTGTCATAAGAGATCACAAACAGTTAGTTCAAAGCTTCCTCACTTGCATTGGCATGGCTGTTCCAGTGCTATTTTAGATATGAAATGCAGAAGTGAAAATAGTTGAAAGCCATATATCTCTTGAACTGTCACACTGCTTTACTTTTGCTCTTGCTCATAGATGCAGTAATCACTAAGTGTGATTCTTAGAAATTTTACATAGCAGTGAGTCCAGTGACCATCATAAATAAACCAATAAAATCTATGAGACTGAACATATTGTTAGTCAAATATAATGTGATCTGTAATCTGCAGATAAAGTTACTATGCATATATCTCTGAGTAATATACATGTATCGGTGGAGCATTTTCGAATAAGCTACTTTATTCCTGGTTTTCAGAGTAATTGTTTTCTTGATCCAATAACACCCATATGATATGTATCATCACACTGGGAGCGTTGTAGGGTGCTTACCGTATTTTCTTATCCTTTTCTCCAGGTACCCATACTAGAGTCTAAACGAGTGTGTTTTGTTTGCAGCATGCCATATTGTAAAGAACTACATTGCATCACAGCTTCGTAACATCAAGGTTCCTCTTATACTTGGTAGAATAACATACTTTTTTTCACTTTGTCTGGCTGTTGATAAATAAGTAATTTATGAACGAGCCTGATTAACTGCACTATGCAGGGATCTGGGGTGGAAAAGGCCAAGGAAAAACATTCCAAACTGAACTAATTTTCAGAGCAATGGATGTTGAACCTGTTATAATGTCTGCTGGGGAACTAGAATCTGAATGGGCAGGTTAAGAAACACTTGACTATATATGCTTGAATGTTTAATTTCTCTACTTTAATTTGCCAACTGCTGTTCAGGACTACTTACTTTTTTTGCCATGCTTTATTATTTTTAGTTGAAATGTCGAAAAACTTGTTTCGTATATTTTTACATAAACAAAGAAAAACAAATTAAGGCTGGGAACTGTTGAACCGATATCATATGGGGCCTAGTATGTTGTGATATTAAGGTTCTCATTGTTTTTTGTTAGTATAACTCCAAATGTTGATTCATAAGTCCTTAAAGATGGTATTGTTTCAATAATATGATGGAAAATAAAATTTAGTCCCCATTATTTTTCACGAGGCCAAAATGCATGATTTAGTAGCTATTAATTATTCTTTCACAGTCATGTAAGTCTCATGGTCCCGGAATATTGCTGTTATATTGGTCGCTAAGATGTTTCTCTGCTCTGTGTGCAGGAGAGCCAGGGAGGTTAATACGCGACAGATACAGAACGGCCTCTCAAGTAATTCAAAATCAAGTAAGAAGGTGTTTGTAGCTACTTAGTCTCAGTCATGAGCATTTCATATTTCGTTTCTCATATCTGAAACAAAACAGTATTTCTATTTTGGAAACTTGAGTCCAATTGCAAAAGTTATTCATCTGCATATCTTAGACTTTCTTGTTGACTTATACTCATCCATTCTCAAAATCTTGTTGTTCCCGAAAGCCAAACTGAACTAAAAATTGAACTAGGAGCTGTGTTGGAACGACATCATTTACAGGACGGAGTGAGTATATGAAGTGATTTAAAAATGGACTTAGTGAAAGTGTTCTGAATTACACAAATCGCAGCAATTTCACGATTGTATTCTCAGTAGTTTAGCATCAATTTTTGCTCCTTGAGATTTTATTTTTTCTCGAATACGCAAGAGAGCTATGTATCATTGCATCAATAAGAAGTTAGTAGAAACTCCTGGGGATGTTGCTGGATTCAAGGTGATGTACATACTTTAAAAACCACTCAATCTCACTAGATTTTGTGATGGTACAGGGAAAACTGAGTTGTTTGATGATCAATGACCTAGATGCTGGTGTTGGAAGATTTGGTGGGTTATTTACAAACACACTTATTTTATTTATGTATTGTCAATCATGGTGAAGAGAAATTTCTTGGCATGTTTTTTCAAGATTTGACTGCTTGGTTTATCCATTTTATCAGTTCTACTCAAGCACAGTTTGTAAGGATTAACCTTTTGTCTATATATTTTGAGTATTTTTCTCTTTTGATCGAGAATACACACTATTGGGATGCTATTTGAGCTTGTTGATCAAGTATATAGTTGTCAGAAAGGAAGTTAATTGGCATGCCTTTCTCTGGTTGCCAGGGAACACACAGATGACGGTCAATAATCAAATAGTTGCCGGAACGTTGATGAATTTGGCAGATAATCCAACCAGGGTGAGCATTGGTCAGAAATGGAGGGAATCTGATATTACACACAGAGTACCAATAATAATAACTGGAAATGATTTGTCAACTCTATATGCCCCTTTGATTCGTGATGGGAGAATGGAAAAATTCTACTGGTATGTTCTCCTATCAGAAGCTATTCTGTAAATATGCACTACAAACCAAACTACTTGATACGAGTATTTAAAATTTCTCCTCACTTTCAGTATTGTTGGTGTCTATTTCTTTTTTGTCACTCTTCTTCTAATAATTCTAACCTGTACTGTAAGAAACTAGGTGGATTTTCATTAGGAAGAAATAAACACCGAAGGACTTGAATACAGGTGGTAGGGATGTACACCACATCTCACCACCGTAGCAATTGAGCTAGACTCAATTTATCATCTCCTATTGATGGATTGCTTAAACTTTTGTTTGCTTATTATTACTACAGGCAGCCTGACCGTGAAGATATAATTAATATTGTTCATGGCATGTATACAAAGGACGGCATATCGTTTGAGGATGTATCACGAATTGTGGATACATTTCCAAACCAAGGTATTAGTTCCATCATAAGCGCCACTTGCATTTTTTTTATGAGGTGAAGCTTGTGTGGCTCTGGTTATTCTGTAGTGAGAACAAACATGCTGATGGTTGCTAAGTTGTCGCTAAGGGTTTGGTGCACAATGTTGTAGCTTTACAATTACATTTGAATGACATTTTCACATGAAATCTTTCAGTGGACTTGTGTCTAGTATTCAACATATGTTTTGTTTCTGTTAGAAAGAAATATTTCAGGTATCCAAAATGGTGAAATTAGGTACAGTTGCAAACATTGGAAATGATATATCCAAGCTTGTAAATAGTCCACTTTTATGTTTGAATCAGTTTTTAATTGTTCAATAACTTCAATCAATATTCTGCAGCCCTGGACTTTTATGGAGCTATGAGATCCAGAACATATGACCAGGCTATATTGAAGGTATCTTTATTTTTTATAATCATATAAGTTCATTTCAAATTTGTATGTTGAATGTAGTTTAGATTTGTGTATGGAAACAGTGTAGGTCGTTTGCCTCAAGACAAAAAACAGTGTAGGTCAGTTGTGCCTGCTAGTTTTGGTGGATCCACAACATACCTGGTTATGCATTGGTGTTTGTCCTATAATTTTGTTGCCATGGAATTTTCTATATTTATGGTTATGTTAGATGGGTTGTCATGCAAGAGAAAACAATGCTTTTCAGACAAAGTCTAAGTATACATACCATTGCTTCAAATGCACTGCAGTGGGTCGACGATATTGGAGGATACGAAAAGCTAAATGAAAAGCTTCTTAAGAGAAAGAAAGGAGAGAAGCTTCCAACCTTTATACCCCCCAAGGTATTCTAATTTTTAATCAACATGGTCTCTTAGAATTTCTGTCATTGATTTTGGCAATTCTTTTAGTAGCACAGTTAAACTTTTTATTATTTTATCCACTTTGAGGAACCAGTTTTATAACTAATTCCCTGATATATATATATCACCTTTCTGGATCAGCAAACGCTAGAAGCATTGATCGAGTCAGGGCATTCGCTGGTGAGGGAGCAAGAATTAATAATGAACTCAAAACTGTCAAAAGAATACATGAAGAACTTAGATGACTGATTAGTCAAAGAATGCAAGTGCAACTTCTTCCTCTTTCTGTTCCCGCAAAAAAAAAAACACCCTTCTTCCTCTTTTGCAGCAATACACAATTAGTTTTGATCCATGATTTCTTTTTGTGTATATGTATTCCAGTATAGCTACACAATATATCCAAATTAAAAAGGATATATTTTTCTCCCTTTATTTTGCCCCTAACCGCTGGAGTCCGCCCGACGCTTGGGTTTCAGAAATCACCATAGATATATATTGTGGTTGGTTTCAGATATGTACTACACCACTTAAAAGGATACACATATCAACGTTCTCCTTGCTCACCATTCTCAGAAAAACCGATCGTCTGGTTGACTTTTAGAAAGGTGTCCTGTGGCACAGACTGCTCCATATACGGAAAGGAAGCTTTAAAATTAAATAGTATATCATATCATCCCTCTACCTAAATTTTATGATGGAGAAGAATTAAAGAATGTCAATATGATATGCATGCACAATCATTTGAAATCTTGTCATAAATTTATACAAACTATGAGAGATATACAAGCAAATCTGAGTATAATTAAGACAAGACCATGACCCGGCCGGATTGAAAAAGGGATTCGCGTTTTCTTAGCTTGTGGGGAGACCAACAAACAGGTTAATCTATCCATTGTGAGATTGCGTAGCTTAATTAAGTTGAGTTAATTTCACAAACCCATCAATACTTTGGCTTTATAGTCACAGACCCACCAAATACGGTGTCTATTTCACAAACCCACCAATATTTTAGGGTGTAGTTTCACAAAACCACCATACTTTTAAATTATATGTACCCAATACATATGGTCCCACATGTAAGTGACAACGCTTGAAAATCATAAACCGTATCGGTTGCACGACTAAGTTGTCATTGACATGTGGGACCATAAGTATAATTTCAAAGTATGGTGGTTTTGTGAAAATATACCCTAAAGTATTGGTGGGTTTGTGAAATAGACACCACATTTGATGGGTTTGTGACTGTAAAGCCAAAATATTGGTGGGTTTGTAGAATTAACTCAATTAAGTTTGATGGAGGTAGAGACGATGAGTCATGGACCTCGTATTAGGAGCGGGCGCCTGGCGCAGGCCCCTAGGCAACGTGTAGAGTATCCAACAGGGTTAGGTGGCACCCCCGGCCGGGTACTTGCTTATAAGCCGCTCTGTTCACAGTCCCTTTGCTATCTCTGCTTCTCTCTCTCCCCCTCTTCTTCCTTCTCTCCGCGCGGCAGAGGATATCCATCAGTCGCCGCCGTCACCGGAGACTGGTAGGCGGGATCGATGGAGTGGTGGCAGAACTCGGTCGTGCTGCCGGTGAAGCGCGCATGGATCGTCGTCACAACCCGGCTGCGTCGCAAGAGAGACGGTAAGTTTACCATCATTCATATAACCACGGAATCTAATCTTGTTTACAAATGCACTCTGCTTGTTTTATCGTCCTAGCCCGGTTCCTGGCTGATGCATCTACGACTACGAACAATCTCTGATCCTGAGTATTTCGTATTGGAGCGTTTCAGTGTGATTGCAATGTCGAAGAAAACATATCTTGTTATAGTCTGGGTACTTTTTCCCGTGGTTGACAACAATCGCCGGTGTGCTATCTTAACTTTAATTACACATACGGGCCGTCGACTCTAATCAAGTGACCTTGCGTTGCGTTCATAGATGCACAGAATTGCAGTGAGTGAGGATATGCACAACGTCACTAGGCATGCGTGGCAGTCGTTTTGTTTCCGCGCTACGGACAAGCTATGCGAGTGAGCTGCATGGAAGTTTGCAGCGTTTTTTCCGTGCCCAAAAATGATTAAAAATTTTGTGTTTGTGCACAGCACGTGGCTACATGTGGGGGCAATCCATACTACACTGCTGCACTAGTAGCCCTGTTTTGTCCTCCTTGTCTCGTAGTACTAACTATGTGCCTGTGTCCACATATGCTACTTCTGGCATTCGAGAAGCTGGATTACCTTGTTGCATTGCGTGTGGCTCGTAATACAGAGCAATTAGCTTAATTGCACAACCAATCGGTTTGGTCTCTCTTTAGTTTGCTCCTCTAGTCTAGGAATAGAAAATTTGGCTTTTCTTCAAGCATTCGCTTGTCAATCGTTTTGCTGCAGGTGCACGTTACGAGCCTAGACACTGATGAACAGATTTTATCTGTCAGCGGTAAGGTCACAAGTCACATATCGAGAGAAATACTAGTATTTTACTTGGTGGTGGCCGACACGGAACTTTTCAAAGAATTAGGTTGGCCATGATGCTGCAACATGAACCGCCAGGGGAAGCGCGTGCACTAGGCGGCAAGTCGGCAACTACCACGTCACTTACATATATAGATGGATATGGATATATATAGATGTAGATAGATTGGCCTAGGCATGCTGCATGCGTGTATAGAATTGTGCATGCATGCAAGGAAGCTACCAAAAGGAAGAGATGAGACACCGTACCGATACATGTGTGTGCAGGCACGCACCAAATTTACTTCCCCCACCAGGCTCTCGCACCGACGATCCCAAATGCGTCGACCTTTAATGTAGTACTTATTACGTCTTCTAGAAGTGCCACGTGCAGGCTAGCTAGCTAGCTAACTAGTGCATCACATAACTTTGACTTAGCCATGCATGATTTATTCATACACGTTTCTTAATGAAAAACCACCTAGCTTCTCCTAGGTGTGATTTTTTTTTATTTATCCATGCACGCACGAACATTAGAACATTAGTGGGTTTCGTTTGCTTTCAGTAAAAAGATCACGGCAAATCTGGCTGCGACACCAGGTTTTTTGTACTCATTGGGGTACGTGGATGTGGCGCACCTGTCAGGTTGCTGTGTACGCCGTATAGGTGTCGTCCTACGCACTGTAGTTAAAGTGATTGGCTTTGAATTGCGGTTTGATTATTAGCCTTTGTGTCAAGCAGGCAACGTCACACCCATGCATAGTTTAATTAGTACCAGTTCGGTACGTGGGTCACTTTCTCATGTGGAGGTGCGTGTCGCGCGTACGCCGAACGTTGTTTGTCACTCGGTGGGTCCATCGCTCTGGATGAGAGAATTAAACACTACTACGTCTGCCATAAAGAATCGAGTTTTGGCTAGATAAATATCTGACCTCTGTAAAAACAAAAAAGTATAAAACTCAACTTCATATACCGCGGAACTGGACGACAAAAGCATCAGATTTGCAGTCCAACAATAACAAACTCATTCAATTATTTAGGACCGTACTCTCCATTTTGAATTTGTTAACGCCGGTCAGTTCACAAATCAACAGATCGAGATTGAGAACGGATGAGTAAGCCTGATAATAATTGGGATAAGAGATATATGACGAAAGTGTAATAGCACTTCTTTTCTGAACGAACGAAATGTGATCGCCTAATCAGATAAATGCTAAACACGCCCTTAATCGACCTGACGTTTGCTTGTTTCTGCAGACGGCCGTGGCGTCCTGGTAAAGCTCCACGACGACATCCAGACGTGCGCGTACGAGGACGTGCAGGTGATGTGGGAGATGCTGCAGCGGTCCGAAACAGACAGGCTGGCTCGCGAGCCCTCGCCCAAGGGCGCCCGCGCACTCGTCTGGCTGAGCCGCCAACACAAGATGGACCCGCGGCGGCGCGGCTAGCTAGCTCATCGAATGGAATGGAACGCTTCCCCGCCGACCAGCGCTGCTCATCCTTTGTCTTTACCCCCGCAATGAGAGAAGAGACATTCTCATCATGTACAGACCTTTACCTTCCTTTGCCGGGTGTAAATATAGCTTCATCTTTCTTTTCGACAAAAGAAGAGATATACCAGTTTTGAACTCGCCCGGTGTCAGAGTATTCAGAACTACGCTCCAGGAAATCCAAGATCCTCATTCAGGCTTCAGGATGACTTTGGTCATGAATATCACATTTCAAATGGATTTGTTCCTACAGTAGCAAGGAGAAGCAAATTTTTAGGTACCCTAAACCCGCAATGAGAGAAGAGACATTCTCATCATGTACAGACCTTTACCTTCCTTTGCCGGGTGTAAATATAGCTTCATCTTTCTTTTCAACAAAAGAAGAGATATACCAGTTTTGAACTCGCCCGGTGTCAGAGTATTCAGAACTACGCTCCAGGAAATCCAAGATCCTCATTCAGGCTTCAGGATGACTTTGGTCATGAATATCACATTTCAAATGGATTTGTTCCTACAGTAGCAAGGAGAAGCAAATTTTTAGGTACCAATATAAGTGATGAACGTAACTCACAAAAATATCGGTATCAAAGAGTACATATTGAAAGAAAGGTAACAAATTTAGGGAGTGACTTGCCACAGAGAAATTTTCAGATAGTAATGCTAAAAACATAACGAACATCCTGCGAGGAGCAGGGAGCAGCTCTGCTGCATCCTGTGGCAGCAACCATGCAACGTCTCTAATC
Source organism: Chloris gayana (assembly GCA_031894775.1). NCBI lineage: Eukaryota > Viridiplantae > Streptophyta > Magnoliopsida > Poales > Poaceae > Chloris > Chloris gayana. The sequence goes on along the minus strand of JAUNZO010002462.1, from coordinate 69,162 downwards.
TTATTGAAACTTTATTTAAAGCATGCTAAGCACATGGGGCAAAAAAAGAGCAGACATACAGTTATGCTGTGACCCATGTCCTAAGTAGCTCTCTGTTTCCCAAATGGCAATATCACAAGCAGTATGTTCTCGCACATCAAATCAATGTAGCTCACGACAGGCACCAAAATGAGCACCATTTTTTCCTTCAATATTGAGGCTCACTGCTACCTGTCTGAAAAGAGGAAGACCACTGAGATATAGACAAGTTAAATTAGACATGTCAAACTGTATTCAAGGTTTCTCAAATAAGAGTTTTACCTCTTCGCAGGTATACTTGCAGAACGAAACACAAAACAGAATAGACGAAAGCCTCAGAAATGTGGGATCTTCCAGGTAAAAAGGTGCTGTCCTATCAGGGAAATCAATCTTTTGCAAGACAATCTTACACTTTACACACCAACAGAGAGACAATTTTGTTGAATATACTGACTGCTGATGAGTATCATTACAGAGAATACATGGAATTCAAACAACTCATCAGGACAGCAGTAATTGTGAATATATGCTTCTCAGTCCCGCAATATCACCAGATATATTTTATGCTTTGCAAAAGAAAGTACAAAATATTTCAGAAAGGAAATTTGAAATGGTGAATAACATTTCAATCGAAGAAAGCATCAACAGGATAATTTTCAAAAAGGTTTCCATTTGTTTCAGATGTCAAATGCTGAATAGGAATATTGCTCGATCATGAATATAACTCTTTTTTCATGTAGAGTTCATAGACACAAAAATACAAATGGAGCAATAGACCAATCCTGAAGATAGGCATATGTAGGCATCGAGGAGAAAGGTAAAACATTAGCGATCTAAATATAACTTTCAAAACCACAGTTACAAAAGAATTAAATCAAATCAACATTCAAGATACCTGAAATTAGTACTGAAGATACCTAGAAACTTTTGCAATCAATAATGTACACCCTGACCTAGAAACTTACAGAACATTTTCCTATAAGTTACAAGACAGCACTTGCATTTTGCTGTCCCCAGATGTTACATAGAGGTTGGGACTTTTGGATGTAACACTATCCACCCCGTAAGTGCTAATGAGGCCTAAGCTCCATGGACAGAAGATGTTTTCCTTTATTGGGCACCATTTATCAGGAAAAAAGAATGGCTTTCTTTCACTACAGATCTGACAGCTGAACACAAAAATCAGAATTCTGCCTTGATCCCAAATGTGCACCTTCTGTGGTGTGCCTGCTATTATTGCCAATTCCAGCTCAAATGTACATCCAATAGGGCACCAAGAAGCACATCGGTAGAAAACTTCATGTGAAGCAGAGAGTGCCATTTGTCAGTCATTTTCCTCTAGGGAACATAGACATATCTTCTCGAGGAGGACTGGCCCGTCCTCCCCTAGCTGTTGAGGGTTTAGCTGCATAGCTACCTTGAAATCATTGATGGAGATCAAGTGGTTACTTCTAATATCGCTTGTGGCTTCTGATGATCCACTGCCCGATTGCATGTGAATATGGCTCGGCAACCAGGCACCATTAATCTGTTTTCCATAAGCTTGCTGTTTGTATGGTATCTTTATCCTTGCATCCCTCTGAACACTAGGTCCTATTAAATCAATAGATGACCTAATCAGGTTCTTCAAGTACTTATCCAGACCAATATTCAGAAGCTCTGCACAATCCATTGTGACACCTGCTAAGCCCAGTGTTTCAGCTGTTTTTTCCATTCGCCGCTGCAGCAACTCAGTATTGAACAGCCCACCACGCTCAAGACAGCTGGTAAAATGGTCTTCACCTGCACTCATTGGCAGTGGCAGCGATGTTCGTGCCCCGCCAACACTTACTGGACAAAACGGAATTCCGAGCGGAGCTCGGACTGGACTTTTCAATAGCTCCTTAGAATGACCTGCAGCACCACTCATACTTATTCTCTGCAAGAGCATATTATCTGGTGGCAACTGCTCCACACGTGGATGCTTTGCCAGTGGCTCTGCAGGTTCATTTTGTTGAAAATCCACTGGTCTCTTCAACTCAAGTGAGCTTAAGGTACCATTCTCGGGGGCTGCAGAGACACCATGAACAACCTGGATGTGATTGACGGCAGCCCCAGCCCTACGATTTGGACCCATGTTATTCATCTGATCTTTCAAAGGATGACCATGTGTTGTACTCATAGGCCTCGACCCCTGAACCTGTAACAATCTGGCATCCCCATTGCAAGTATTGAATGCTTCAGTTGCCCGAGAAACATGTTTTGTGGATGGTGCTGAAGGCCTGCCCCCATCTGGAGGTGGAGGGCACTTGGCGTGGTAGACATTGTATAAAACTGAGATAATTAGACGTCTGTGCAACTGACGGTTCTCCCGCCCCAAGATCAGCAGGCACAGCTTATCAAAGTCCGACTTACTGAGCCTCTGAGACATGTAGTCATTGAAGTAGCTAAAGTATCGCCGTGAACGGTCCGGACCAAGCCGCTTCTCCATCTGAGATTTCAGCTCCCTAAGATCGATACGGCCATTTTGCAGCGGCGGCAGCAACGGTGGTGGCTGGGGTGCTGATGTCTGCCGCTGCTGCTGCCGTGGCGGTGCACCCACTGGCCATGCCTCCTCCCTTACTGTGTCCATATGATGACCACCACAGCGAAACCCAGTAACGGGAAGGGAGTAGAGAAACCACGAATCAGGGATAGCGCACCGTACCCGGCTCGGATCAAACCATTAGGGCTTGCGCCGCTTCCTGCAGAGCGTAAGCCCGTACCCCAATTCCCAGCTCGCCAGCCATGGAGGGGATCTCATCTCCACTGGCGCCGCACCAATAGCCGCGAAATAAAAAAGGCGCACCGGAGGCGACGCAGCCGACCCCAATCAAGCATAGGGGCAGGGACCTGGCGAGTCAAATTGAATTACCCGCTCAAACCCTAGAGCAATGGAGGCATGATCCCTGCCCCACCGAGCTCCAGCGAGCTCGTGCCGCCTGGATCTCCGGCGATGATGACGGCGGACCTGGCGGAACCGAATCGAACCCGAGAAACAGTAGGAATTGAGCTGACCTCTGGAGGGCGGGGGAGCAATCGGGGATTGGCGGAACCGAGTTGGGACCAGCCGGGGAAGAATTGCGCGCCCGCTGCTCACAGGGCCGCCGGAGTCTGCGGCAAGGCAAAGCTGCGAGGAGGCTACTGCTGCGGCTGCTGCTTCGTGGGTTGGGATGGGCTCTCTCCCTCGAGGCTGCTTCGCTCCTTGCTCGTTCGTGTTCGTTTCCGGCTTGGGCTCTTTCTGTTTTTCTCTCTTTTTGTTAGTTTTTTCTTTTCCGGCTGTTTAGAATAGGATTTGATGAAGCCGGGAGAAGGAGAAGAGAGGGTCGGCTCTGCACGGCGTCAGCGAACAGGACTCTATTGCTTCCCGGCCTGTGTTCCTCTCCTCGTGCGTGTGGCCTGTCACCACCGGCACCAGGCTTCTGCTTGTGATTACTTTGATTCTGGTTTCAGTTTGCAATTGCGATCGTGATACCAAAGCTTCGTTTTCCTGCTATAGGTTTTTTTAAAAAAAATGACTGGTCGATGATGGCATTATAGTTCTTATGGGTTTTGAAGCTACATGTTAACCGCTTTGAACCTCCTAAAAATTATTCTAAAAAAATAAACATATGCCTGAAAATGATCCGGCAAGACCAATAGCGGTATATCCTCTCTTCTGGTCATAACGCGACGCGATAACCAGAAGCACCAAACATAACAGTGGTATATATATACTACTAACAAGGGATCCGAAAACAACACTTCGGTTCTTATAGGGACCAATAACCAGTAAAATGCACACGACAATGCCGTGCAGACGCAAGCAGCTGCTCAGCCTCAAATTCAAAGTGTTTCCCCGTTCATTTTCTACCATAACCATGTTCTAGGTTCATTGTACAACTTGCAAATCTCAAAATAAAAGAACGAACAAAGATAGAATTATCTTTTATTTGTACAAAACCATTGAAGATGTTTCTCGCTTCAAGCATCCTTGTACAGGTATGAACAGTGACTTGTCCCTCATATCAGAACCCCAAAAAAGAAACCAACTATAATATTACCCAACTCAGAGATGCATAGAATAGAAAACAACAAAGATTTGAATAGAATGGAAGAAGCATATAGACGTCCCTTGTTGCCAGTGTCCCTTGTGCACATGATATAATGTCTACCTGCGTAATGTTAATTTGAATCCATTGTCAGCAGTAAGAATTCACAAAAATCAGATACATTAATGTGTTTAGCTGCAAACAACGAAGACGCTGCATTAGCTAGTAATTTCTCAATGTGGTTGCCACTTTAACAGGAAATTACAATTATTTACATTTACTCTCCACTGAGATGGTTAATTGGCAATCCAAAGGGGAAGTACATAAGGGCCATTCACTCTACATAATACCAAGCATCCTTCTATAATGACCTCACGATCAATTGTATTATTTGGTTACATATTTCATATGCTGATCAATATATGTACGGAACACTGGAATAGGGTTGCTAAAAACAAGGATGTTAAACAAATATCTTGACAAAACAAAACTGATGAAAGTTATACTATATTCGATTTGCATTCACCTATGTTCACAACATTTATGCAGAACATACCAACTAGAAATGTTACCTCCACCAGAATTGAACGAGGACTAGCTGATTGAATCCTCTGGAACACTTGAATCCTGAATCACACGGTCTGGGTCTAGCTGACCACTGTAGTAGCTAGATGGCACAGCAGAAAGTTCCAACTTTCCTGTCCACTCTTCACCAGGCTTTAGAGTAATTTGCTTTTCTATAGCTGCTGCCTCCACACAAACCATGCGTTTATATTCATCATCCCCAAAATCCGACATAGCCTTAGCTTTTTTGTCCCAGGGGTTCCAAACAACTGTAGCAAATAATAAATGAAGCCTCACCAGCTTAAATCTTGAACAATTTCAATGATATTGTCTACTGTAGTTGTAAGCAAAGAAAAGATTGGCGTTCACAATACCAGCATCAGGAAGGCCTCCTTTTCTCACAACAAATGTTCTTTTCTTCTCATGGTCAATAATAGCTATTTTTGATGGTGTCCCAAGATATATTCTGTCCAGCTATAAAATCAAACGCACTTTTAAGAATGCAAAAGAAAGGGGATAAATATTTATGCTAAAAACGATTTTATAACGCACTTCAGATTCGAAAACAATTGCATCTCCTTGTTCAGTGAAACGGGCCCTCTCTTGTAAATTGTCTAGGTAATCCAGAGTTTCCAAGCCTTCCACTCGTACCTCACTGAAAGATTAACTTGGAGTCATGTAGCGAAAAAAATACTTCTGTATATTTAAGAACAAAGATTATACAATGATTTCAGAGCATAAACAATTGTAGTGAGTCAGTAACAAAATCAGGACAAATGTATTTAGACTGGGGATGAATACGCTGCTACAAGAATACTCCAAAAACTATGACAGAATTGAATATTTCAAAGATAATGACCACGATTAAGACCAGAATAAACATACCTGATATCAGAAACCGAGAAGTATGTGTGGTATGCAAAGGTGAAAGAGAATGGCTTTCCATCCGCATTAGTATTTCTTATGCGAGAAGTTAGCATCAGATCACCACCAGGACCAAGTGCAACCCTCAGACGGTATTCAAAACTGCAATACAAGATACATATGAACATATAGACACATGTGCTTGCCTTCTATTGTAACAAAGCACAAACAAGTCTAAAATAAGCAATCTGGATGTTCTAAGAGAGCATGAAATCACTCTCGGTAAGTAATAATAAGCTCACCTGTGAGGCCAGATCTTCATATCGTCTTCTGTAGGTTTCAGAATTAAGTCAACATAAGCTCTATTAGAGGTTGGCACTGGAAATGGTGGAGGATCAGTATCAATTGTCCAGGATCTATTCCTTGCAAATCCATGTTGTTCCAAATTTCCAAAGTTGGAAAACTACACAAGAAAGTACTATAAAAATTAAGACTCACGGAAGAGAATACGTGGAAAAGCAGAAAGGTGTTGGGAAGGAGAATGGCTTTACTTGCGGAAAGCAGATTGGTATTCCTCCACGTATGGCTTTTGGAGGTTTGAAAATAGCCTGATGAATAGTGATAGCAACAACCAAATGGTAAGCAATCAAGAACAAGATGCAACTCATGATCAAGTGATAATTAGGTTCACATATTATTCCATATCAACAATAGCAAATGAGCATAAAAAGTATCAGTAGCATTCACCTTACTACAGTAACATCTGAGGAACGATTATAAAAAGGTAAAAAGGTGTCTTACAAGACTACATGAAAGTTGGCTTAGAGATTGTCTCGAATTACTTAATTAAGTAGTCAACCACAACTCGAGATTCAAGACATTTCCTGTTAATATTGAACTGAAAAATGTTGCAAAATACATTTCACAACAGGAATGTGTATATGTTAGCATGTATGCAGTGATCCTTAAATCATGACAAGGTAAATACCGTACTAATGTTTAATGAACAGAAGAGCTGGTGAGCATGAACTCAGGTAAGCACAAAAAACTGGCTGAAATTAAGTGAGGGCAAGTCACACTGAAATACCAATTCTAGCAGTTCAGTCGATCCAATCTCAAACACACGTTCTATAATCAATAAAATGCCGAATTTTTTGTGGCACTAGAATGCATTCATACTAAATAGAGAAAATAAGCACCTTATTGCTAACAAAAAGTAATTCCTCTCCATGTTCATCTTTCCATGATGTCACATGTCCACCATACAGGTACACCTAAAAGAAATGAAACCCCATGATTATAAAAAAATTACGTGTTTGCAATAGGTTACAAGGAAAAAGAGTTGGAGAGAGAAAAAAACAGCTCTTCAAAAGAGCTCACTGCAGTATAGAGGATATCAGATAATTGCATGCACAGTTTCTAATAACATTCAATGCCCTTCTTTCCTATGCTCTTCTACTGGAAATCATGCTTTGCAATAATAAGTACAATAACAGGTCAGACAAGATTAGGGTTGATTCTTCAGACAGGCACCGGCCCCTGGAACAACCAAAAGGGTGACATGCACTAATTGTTTTCTCTCTATCAGCTAGTTTCTACATATTAATATCATGATTATGGCTAGATTTGAGCAGAAGTTAGATCATGGCAAAGCAGCAGCATGATGTGATATGTAACAATACTTAAAGTAAGCAACAAGTGGTAGAATGAAGTATCATCTTTCAAGCGGATTGAAAGTGTTGACTGAACAATAAATTGAGTGAAATTCTTGAAATCTCCAAGTCAGTGTAATGAACCATTCCTATTAATCCCCACTACTGAATCGATGGCTATTGGCTAGTGCCGTGAATTTCTATCCATTGACCAAGGCACAACAATCAACAATAACACGTATGTGGCATTATTCTGCAGTTCTATCAGTTAGCCTAAACAGGCAGCCAATCATCAACAAACAACCCACTTCTGCTGTGCCTGAGTTCTCCACAATTTTCCACTTCCAGGACAGGCATTGTATGGCAACAATGGGTAATGGTGGGTTGAAGAGCAGAGAATACACCCTGCTATTTCAAAATATGCTCCTAGGATAGTCCGAGTGCTTCGGTTCTTCCCAAGCACAAGGAAATCCGAAGCAATTCTGCTAGCATAACAAAGCTCCATGTTCAGGAGTTACAGAAACAGCGTGACCGATCGCATTAGCCACTTGTTCTCGAGCTGCGTTGATTTGAGATCACCGTTATTCAGTAGCGGCTTCTTAGAAGGCACAGGATCAGAATTGAATACATGGGGGCGGACTGAAGACTGAAAGAGCTTCGCTCCGCAACACAGAGCACCATGTCAGGAAACCTGGATCCGCGCCGGGATCTGGCCGCTGGAACACGAGGGAGAGACAGAGAGAAAGGGAGACAGAACATATATACTACCTCGGCGGAGCAGCCCCGGACCTCGCGGAGGACAACCTTGTCGAGCCCGTTCACGCCCTTGCACTGGTGCACGGGTGCCAGCTCGTGCGACGGCGCGGCGGCGCCCTTGTCATCGCCGGCCGACGACGCGGAGGCCGACATGTCCGTCCGCCGCGAAAACAGTAGCGAGCGGTGGAGAGAGGAAGAGGGATCTTAATTGGGGAATTTCTGGACAGCGTCCCTTCACTGGGGCTTATAAATAATTAATCGCCGAGATGCCTTTTTCTGATGGCGATCTGTCGCGACTTCGGTCCCAGCCACTGGCGCGTTCTTGCTTTAGTTTCGTTCAGCGCACCCGGAGGATTTGTTGATATCGCTGGGCTGGCTCGTTCTGATGTGCTTTCTACTGACTGATATAAAGTGCTGTTTCGTTCCACTAACTTTTTATCCACCAAAGTATTTGTCGGTGCGTATGTACATTTCTGGTACGTATTGCACAAGCACGTCTAAAGTGTGAATATGCTAGCGAGTATATTCTGGAATACTAGTGCCAAGCAGATAGTGCTCGGCGATGGATGGATGCTTTTTCGGTAGTAGTCGCTGTCACAGCATGTATACTCCTAAAAACAGTTGTTTAAGAATAAAAAAAAAGTTGTTTAAAGCTGCTAGTAGGCGACTTCAACAGTGAACTAGTTTCTGCAGAAAAATAATACTACATATGATACTAGCCTGAATTGCTGGATGCTGTGTGAATATAAAATATTTTTTTTTGATAATACGTATCTGCATTACTTAGATAAGGAAGACGTACAAGAACGCGTACGGATACAGAAACGTACAGTAAGGATACAGAGACAGCTGTCCCCGCCAAACTTCACAAAGGACCCTAAAGAAAAAAATACAAACAGGTCCCTAAGTCCTTTGCGATCCAGCCCCGCCGGAAATCCCCATCGCCGGCCGACGCCGCCGAGGAAGACGCCAGGCGTAACCCCGAGCTGAAAGAGCCCCATCGCACGCTGGCTTTGAGAAGAGTCGAAGTAGACACCCGGCCCGAAGGACGGGATGGAGCCATCGGCAGTCGCCCATCGACCGGGGCCGCGCCCCAAGCTCTTCTGCTCTTGGACCACCACTCGCCGTCGATGACCGCCGCCATCGAGGGACACCCGAGCTTGGTCCAACCTTCCAGCCTCCACGAAACCCGCAGTTTGCTCTGCAACCTTGAAACAAAAGGCCAGCCACTCCATCGCCCGACGGAGACGACGGAGAAACGTACCCGGACTCCTATACATGGAGTTCACAGACGGAACCCCACCTCCACAAGCTCGTCGCTGGCGCCGGAGTGAAGCACCAACGAGGCGAGGAAGAGCTAGGGAGGACCTTATTCCATAGCGTCGTCGCCTCCTTCGCCTCGACGCCGTCGCCGGAATACAAAGCCTATAAAAACTAGGACCTAACCCACCAGCCAGGAGGAAGGAGACGGCCTCCCCACCTCGCGACGCCCCAAAGGCCGTCGGAGGCGAGGGAGACCGTCAGCTCCACCGGCGGGGACGGAAGCGACTCCCGGCGCTCCTCTCAACTGTAGCAGAGGATAAGGATAAGATCGGCCTTTGGGTGCGGTTTAGTTAGGACGCTTGTTCTTGGAAGCAATGTGTGAATATAAAATAAGACAGACATATAGTTATTTTCACTTGACAACTGTGATATGAAGGATTCATACCAATGATTATTTTTCCCATGGGATGATTATTGAAGCTCTAGATTTGACCGAACAATTGTACGCTTACAGATGCCGACATGCAGTCATGCTTCGTCGATGATCCTGAGAAAACTACTGAAAGATCCAAATCTATCCACTTGCTTGCTCCGAGAATCGGTGTCATCGCGCTTTCACAACTAGTACTGGTTTGTATTATTATGCTATGACCATTTTTTTCCTTGTAACTATTTTGTGTAGGAGTACGTGGTAGTATATACAACACGAAATGCAAGAAGAGTACTTACGTAATAGCTGTCCCAGATAAAGATGGTTATTGGGCTGCAATCTCAAGTCCAATCAGAAGATCCAGTCCGACACGACGGCTGGTGTGCGCCGGTGACGCAGCCCAACTCGCGCCACGCCATCAGAGATGATCCCATCGAATCCAATCAAGGCGACGCCGACGTCGACCCGACCCGACCCAGGATGATTAGCTTGACCGGCCGCCACGCACGCTCAGCCGCATTCGCAGATGTGGTGTTGCTCGGCGGCTCCACGCCCACGTCGTCGTTGGTGCGCGGTCGGAGCCGGATAACTCGCCGGCCAACTGGCACGTCTCCTCACCGGCCTCCTCCCGATCCCTGGCCTTTGTGTAAGAGTGAGGCCAAAGTGACATGGACCACAAATCTGAAATGATTCATTGGGTTTCTTCCTATTTTAATTTTTAGATGCGTAGGTCGTATAGCCTATGGTATATGACTAAAAAAATACAGAAGACACCTGTGCAGCACTACGCCACATCACTACACTGGCGCCATCATTTGATTCCTCATCATCCTTGCTAGCAACTGGGGCCATTGCCGGATTAGTGATGTACCCCGGCCGCCAGCCGGCAGCCCAGATTATATATTGCAATACATGGAGATTTTACTAGGGAAACATATGACAGTCGTGCCACTGTAGTATACTAGTATATCTTTGAGCCCCAAACTCAACTACATCTTGCAGCTCCCCTTTCTCCATGTCAACAGCGAGAACCCATGCGTTCGGGTGCGCACACTTCTTCCGGCACGCAAGGCAACGGTTGAGACTAGCTGCTCCCGGCGTGGTGGCTTATTCAGCAATCCGCACTCAAGCACGTGCGAAATAGTTGGAATTGTTGATTCTGATGTCCGAAGCTTGGACCGTGTGCTCCACGTGCCCATCGTCGAAGGAGTCAGTCATCCTCGATCGTGTTAGTGAATGTCGTAAGCACCCACTCGTTCGTTTCGAAGGCGGGGCACCCGCTGTTTCCTCGTCGAGGCCGGGAAGACGACGGTCAACCGAGGTTGAGGCAGCCCTTGTCTCTGGCGAAGGCGATGCCAGCGGCGTGGCAGCGGGGAGCCTATAGACGCCTAGTTTCATACCCGTCCCGTTGTTGTAGCTCAGCTCGTTCACCGGCAAGGCAGCGGCACGCACGGAGGCAGGGGTTTCATCGAGCACGTCGCAGAAGAGGATGCCGCGCCACAGGTCGACCCAGCCCATGGTGCCGCCTTGGCCACCGATGGTGATCACGGTGCTTGTCAGATGGTAGAGAAGCCGCTGGCAGTTACGGGGAATTTCCACCGGGAACGGCCGGCCTCTACGGAGCCTCCACACGCACGGTACATGTCTCGGAGTGAACAGGTGGAGCTTGTACTCGTGTTGTTGAGTGTCTTTTCTTCAACATGGCGACGGTGTAGTGGCCGTCCGAACGAGGGAGGAGGCCGACGCTGTTGTCGTCGTCATGTTGAAGGCGGTGGTGCTGTTTCTGTGGAAGCCGGCGACGGCACGGGCGTTGAGGAGGACCCAGTTCCCGGTTGGGATCGCAGGAGGACGACGCCGTGGTAGCAGTATTGCTGGCCATGGATTTCATTGGTGGCTGGAAGTGGTGACGCCAATCGAACTGGATCTGCAATGTCAAGGACGAACTGGTGAGAGAAGGTGGGCATGGACATGGAGAAGGAGAGACCTGGACAGAATTCGGCTCGGCCCACGGATATATCAGAGCACTGCCGGCCCAGTCATATTATGGGGAGCTCTAATTACCTCGTTAATTTTGCTCAAATAAAAAGATTACTTCGTTAATATTTCCTGAATTTGATGAATCTAGTTTCTTCGCTAGAAAACCTTATCTACACAGTACAAGCTACAGTCTACAGAAGGTCAGTTACATCACACACGGTCAGTTACACGGTCTACAGAAGGTGAAGAAGGGAAATTAACATATTGCTTCCAAATGAAGGCATGGATACATTTGGCTTGCAGTAGAGCACTACTGCCCTAGCTAGAACAAGCATGAAGCTTGTACATACGTGGTACACATCTATCATTACACAGTGAATGTCTGGAACCCTCGAACATCGACAGTAGAAGATACCACTGTTTCCTTATTTACTCTCCCTTGATCCCTTGGCAAGTATCAAATCAAGTTGCAACGGCCTCTCGTACTTTCTCTCAGACCGATCGTTCGTGCGGAGGTGGTGTCAGTCATTTCGCTTCTTCCTTTGGCGCTCGGCCCTCCGCCGCGCCCGGCGCTGCCGCCCATCAGACTCGTCGAGTTCCGAGTACTTCTCGTCGAGATCCTCGAAAGATTTCTGCATCATGCGGTGTGCATATCACGAGTTAACATGGCCGAATGTGATTTGGAGATGTATATTTTGAGAAAAAGAGCCGAAATAAATCACGCAAATTAACATGCGATGCGACCATGGAAGAAAGAATAGTAGCAAACGCTACGCACATTACTGAGCTCCATGAAGCTGACGGTGTAGAAGGTCACGGCGGCCGCGGCGACGATGCCGAGAATTGGCAGAGCGATCTGGGAGGCGGCACCTTCCATGAGCGCCCGTCTCGATTCCTGCCCTGCTCCTGCTCTCGACAGAGTGTAAGGTCACCGATGCAAGCGCTATCCAAATACACATGGCAGTTGTTGTCTTAAGCCCCCGCATAAATGAGTTATTTCGTATGGACCCGAAGGACAATTGATGGGCTGTGGCAGGCCATGCTGATGGGAATGGGATGGCGGCTGTGGGTTTTGACATTTCTGGCCCATCTTACAGTTTTGACAAGTCAGCAATGCACTCCTACGCACATTGCGCTAATGGAATTCAGCGTAGTACATTAACACCACACTACATAGTACTCACGAGAAATGATCATGAAGCAACTCATTCAAAGCAGGAGCTGATGAAATTAGACACAACTAGAAACATAATTTGACAACAATCAGGGAGAAATAAGTATTATTAATTTACGCATACATTTATTTAGCTTCTGCACTTGCTTGTTCGTCCACCACAGCACAAGACTACAAGTGCGCGCATGCATAAAAGTACTCTAGTACTAGTAGTAGGTTCTACCACTACTACGTTGCAGGTCCCTGCCAACCCAAGTTCGACGACCTCAGCATATACTGTTTTCCCGCATACTGTATTTTGCACGGATCGGTCCATGGCGCAGGGTCCTGACGTGGTCTGAGTTATCCTCGGGAATGCACCCGCCCAGCACGATGGCGTTGACGTAGTCCTGCACCCTGTGGAACGGCAGACCTGGCAGCGCCAGCGCCAGGACCCTCATCGCCAGCAGCAACCACCCTTCTCGGAAGTAGGCGCCGCGGGTCAGCCGCAGGTGAACACTGCGAACGAGCTCCCATGCGGAGTTGATGCGGCTGCGCAGCGGCGAGGGGGAGGTCGCCTCGCCCGGTAGTATGTCCCTCAGCACCTGCACGCATCGCAATCAATTGGAAGAAAATGCTGTTCTACGTAAAAAAATCTTAATCAGAAAACCGAAGCAGAGACCGTTGCAAAACAGAGTATTTGCTCTGTTTCTAGGAACACTCCTACCTTGAGCTGGTAGGACGTGTCGTAGTGGATGCCGCGCCCGAAGTGCAGGAAATGGAGGGGGCAGGTGTCGTTGGGCAGGCGCGGGAGGGAGTCATCCCCGTAGGTGATCCGGAAGTGGCGCTTCCGGGGCCGGTCCAGGTTCCTCTCGACGAACATGGCGAGCATGGTGTCCCCGACGCGCGGCTGCCCGAACGTGTACACCCCGGCCACCCGGTCCAGCACCGCCTTCTCCTTGTGGTACGCCAGGACCGCGGCGAACAGCACCGCCAGCGCGCCGCCCGACCCGTGCCCGGTCACCAGCACCCTCGCGTTCCCGTTCGCCTGCAGCAGCTCCTTCACCGTCTCACGGATCGCGTAGTAGCCGTACACCTGCCAGGATCGGAACGTTCAGTCTCACGCTCTAGGACCGGTGGCGGAGTGAAGACGCGCTGGATGGACCTTTTGCGGCTTGCCCTTGACGTGCTCGACCCACTTGGGCCAGCCCACGTTGCGCTGCGCGCCGAGCGCGTGCGTGTACGCGGCGCGCGCGCGCCCCAGCCGCGGGATCTTGTACCACGACGGGTCCAGGTCGGCGCACCACCCCGCTGCGTCGAACAGCCTCGTTCCCCGGAACGCCACCACGATCAGGCCCGCGTCCGCCGGCTTGTCGCGCAGCACGAACGCCTGCGCCGTGTACGCGTTCTGGAACTCTGGTTGAAGAGTCGATCGAATAATGGGTTTCAAATGCTTATTTATGACTACATCGATATGAGAACGAGTACTATAATAAATAATCTTACCGTTCCAGCAGTCGTAGAACCGCACGAACTCCATGTTCCAGCGGCGCGTGACCACGTTCCGGATGAACGCCTCGCTCTCGTACGCCAGCTTGGCCGCCATCACGCAGAGCGCGGCGTCGAACCGGCCGTCCGTCGGCTCGATGCTCCGGTCCAGATCGACGCGCCGGTCGATGAGCCCGGTCACGGACCGGTACGTCGGCGACGACCTGTCCGGGTACTGCATCACCCTCCCGTGGAGGACGTTGTCGACGAGGTTGAGCGCGAGCTCGGCGGCGGCGCCGAGGGCCGCCACGGGGCCGGCGAGCGCGAGGAGGAGGGTCTGCAGGAGGAGGTTCAGGAAGAGGGCGAGGCGGCGCCGGAAGCTGCGCACCTCGGTGCTGGTGAAGCAGTCCACGGCCCGGTTCCGGCCGACCTTGCGGGAGAGGAGGAGGTGCAGGAGCTCCGACGGGCCGGCGCGGTCCGGGCGCAGCACCATGTACTCGTTGCTGAAGCAGTAGTCGAGCTTGCTCATGCCGGGCAACTTCCGCTGCTGTCTCAGCTGCACACACTGCTGCCAGCCGTGACCACGACGTACCTAGATGAGCTAACCTTACTTGGGGACGCCCTGGAGGAAGGGTCAGTGTGGGTTATAATTTGACAAGGGCAGAGTAAAAGCAAATACAATTTCTTTTCCTGAAGGTTTTTGCAGATTTCTTTTCTACTATTTGTTTGGCGTGCAGGCTGCACACCAAACTACCATCAATTCTGGATGGCGAGAGCATGAAAGAAAGCAGAATATCGTACCAAACTAGAGGTGCGATAATTGCCATAATGATCGTGCACGGAAGAGGAGGTCGACGCATTGGAATGTTAGCTCGATGATGATCCCACGAGTTATTGGCTTGTAAGCCTGAGCCCGTTCCAAAATTATATTTGTAGCTCTGTGGTCGATGTCATTTTCTACCTGCTACTCTACCTTTCTTTCCTTCCTTTTGTAATTTTCTTAGATTAACACGGGTCTGAACCACACACACACACACACACAAAAAAAAGGGTGGCTCGACGGTACTGCAAAAATTCCGGTGCCACAGCTTCCTGCAATGAGAAAAAACTACTGCACGATATCTAGCTCTGCTGAGAATTTTCAGTGTTGAGCCCGTCCTGTCATGCGGCTTTCAGAAGATATAAGCGTTGTCATCATGCGTGAGTCACGTATAGGGGAATATTTGATCTCATATTGTTGTCCAGATGCTTCGTTGTTTTCAGAGGGTACAGAAATTTGCTATCGCACAATCATTAGCCTGTCGGGTATTGTTTTCACTTTTTTTGCTCTTCCTTTAGAGAACAGAGACAAGGGTAAACTTCTAAATGAGGATGTTCCATTCCATCTCAAGGAAACATGAGCATTTTTCGATATACAGAAGAACATATTTGTGTGTACAGTTCCATGCAATAGCAAAGTGTGCAATAGTAAGTTATAAACAGGCCCGAAATGCCGTCGGCAGACCCTAGTAGTTCGATCTTGAGCAAAACGTGTTCCTCGACTGATCATCAATTGGGCACGTACGGTGTTCTGTGCGTCGGTGACGCACAGGTGATTTGTCTTATGAAGTTCAATGCAGAGCTTGATGACTGATGGTACTGCCTTCCAATTAAGCAGCGGCGGTCATTGAACTCGCGACAGAACTACGGTTGTGGACGAAGACTCGATCGTTGGGACACTGGCAGGATGAACACGCAGCTGGTTGTTTATTAGCTGCACCATCGCGAACTGAATAGGTTGTGTACTAGTAGTACTGAGGAGTCCGAACCGACAGGCAAAGCATCAGTAAATGAGCAGCGAATCCGGAGGTCTTACGTGTTTCCCGTTTCCTTTCTTATCGCGTTTTTTCAGCCTCCGTCCCTATGTTAGACTCTCGCCATGGCAGTTGGCAGAGCCAAGGAAAAACCGGATCCATGAGAGTGACGAAGGGTAGCAATAACACCTGAAAATTTTCATTAAAAAAAATAACACCTGAAAATCGCCTGGCGACTCACGAATGAACCGTCGCGCCCTGGAGACAGGTGCACCGTCAGTCGGAGAAAGAACGGTCACTACTTGTATCTGGGGCGGTACCGTCTCTCTCAGTAGCAGACGCTTCGTTCCTCAGAGTTAGAGGCAATCAGCTAGTTCAGTAATTAACCCTTGTTCGCTACAGCCTATACAAGGCATCAGCAGCCAACGCCCAACGCCGACGTAGTCTAGTTTCATCTCCCACTCATTGGCACTCATTGGCATCACGCGCGCAGGTGGCCTAAACACGAAGCAGGCCGCCGAGATCGAGGGAGGTAGCTGAGATGGGTGCCCTTGCCGCGTCGATCGCGTCGCACGTGATGCCGTCGGGGTCGGGGCTGCTGAGCACGGGTCTGGCAACGCTGGCAAACCCCGGCGAGATCATCCGCAAGGCGTCGCGGCTGGAGGACGAGCTCAAGCAGCTGCTCCGCCTGCACAGCGGCGGCCGGGCGCCGCCGGGGTCGGGGCAGCAGCAGACGACCAGGGAGAGGTTCCTGCACGCGTACGAGCGGCTCAAGATCGAGCTGCTCAACGACCGCGGGTTCAACTTCGACTTCACCGACGAGACCAAGCAGTGGGTCGCCAAGGTACGTACATACGCGTGGCGCGCTTTGTTCTTCTAGCTTCTTCAACATTTCCATGACCGAGGAGAGGTTCTTCGAGCACACATCGAGGCGGTAGCCGGCGAGCCGCCATGGCCACGGCGAAGAGGTCGCCAGCCGTGCGGCTTTCGCATTTATGCAGGATGCCCTATTTATGGTTCTATATTTGTGCATTAAACCTCCTAATTTAGATCGCTACTTATGATCGCGATTCAATATTTTACACGAAATCTTTTTTTTGTAATATTTTACACAAAAGCTGGGAGTGGCTGGATATCCGGTTACCACCTTCCGATTCCCCATCTAGCCTCCCTTTGTTTGCGAATCTGGATTATAATCCAAAAGCTGAAGCAAAGGGCTGAATTTTGATTCTGGATTCTATAATCTCAAGCATCCAGATTCCATAATCTAGCAACATCCAGATTTTACTAGATTATGGCACAAATATTTAGGAAGCGGTTATCCCGCGACCGGTCGCGCTATGGAACGAGCGCGCGGTGGCTTTCCTTTTCCGTCGCGCAGTCCTTGCGACCTTGCCTATTTCGCCTCCACACGAATCTCATGTCCGAGCATCGTTTTCTTTTCTCCTCTACGAGATCCAGCGCCGGCGTGCGCCCCATCTTCCTCCCCGCAGTGTCCAGGCGACAGTGCCGCGCCGTCCCCCATCCTCCCCGCGATTCAGCTACCGGTATGGCAGGATCCCTTTTCCTCCGCAATCCAGCACCGGCGCAGTGCCCTCTTCCTCTGTGCGGCCGAGGCGAACGCGCAGCGCCTCCCTCCTTCCTCCCCTTGAGTCAGCTGGCGACGCGGCGGCATCTCCTTTCCTCCGCGATGAGGCGCGGCTCCCTGCGATTCAGCTGGCGGCGCGGCAACATCCCCTTTCCTCCGTGATGAGGCGTGGTGCGTCCCTCCACGATTTGAGCAAAGGCGCAGTGGCCCTCGGTGTCATTCTGTTTCCGCAACAGCAGCCTGGTGCAATTTGTCTTGTTCGAAAGGCAATGACAACAGCGACGGTGACATCAAATTTGTGCAGGCGTTGGCCTGTACACCCAGCTTCGAATCTTTGGTCGACATCGCTGGACGACGCCTTCTTCCGGTGGCTGTAGAGGTTGACTAGGGCACCACCATCAACCTCAACATGATTCAGCAGCCCTCTCCCTTCCTCTACGAGGCTTTCCTCCTCGATCCAGGTGGGGATCGATGGTGACCCATCCCTGGATGAACCAATGCAGCTTGGAGTCACGCTCCCCTACCTCCACCACACAGGAAATATCTTCTAGTTTGAAATTTTTGGAAGCCAGCAACATGATCTTCTGTCCTTCCTTGTGGATTGAGCTGTACGGAAGTGAGAGCTTGGAGTCGTTCTCTTTCCTACGTTACAAGGCACTTTGTTGTGCGCAGCGTGTAGGAGGCCACCCAACTGAAGCAATGTGTATATTACATTGCATGAAAAACGTTGCTATTCGAAGAGAATCTGCTATTGGAGGCTCAAGACAATTTTCTACAGAAGTTCATAGAGAATTTGCTACTAAGGATCGAAGAGAATTTTCTCGTGGAGGCTGATAATAATTTGCTATTAAAGTTCATAGAAAATTTGCTACTAAAGAATCAAGAGAATTTGCTACTAGAGGATCATAATAATTTTCAACTCAAGGTCATAGAGATTTGCCACTAAAGATCCAAGAGAATTTGTTACTTTAGGATCATGATAATTTGCTACTCAGTGTTGTAGAGAATTCGCTACTAAAGAACTAAAAGAATCTGCTAGTGTAGTATCATGATAATTTGCTACTAAAGGTTGTAAAGAATTTGCTAAAAACAATTCATGTTCTAGTGATGTTTTGAGTTACATAGTAGCAAATATGTGAATGTTGTGCCAGCAAATTCAAGTATACTTACTGTAGAAAATTTTTATTCGATCTATAGGAACAAGGGTTGCTAGCATATCATGACACCAAATTATTGCCACGTACGAAAGAAAAGATTATGTAGTCACGGCTCACATGATTTACTAACAAAACATAATTATTTCTCATTTCTTTCATCTATCAAGCTTTCTATAGTGTAGAATTCTTGGATGGGTTCTAACACTAAATTCTCCGACGGGTTGCAACGCTAAATTCTCCAATGAGTTGTAACACTAAATTCTCCAAATCCCGTGACACTAAATCCTCCAAATCCTTTGACACTAAATTCTGCGATGCGTTACAACACTAAATTCTCCGAAAGGTTGCAACACTAAATTCTCCGAATGGTTGCAACACTAAATTTTCCAACAGTTGCAACACTAATTTTTTCGATGAGTTACAACACTAAATTCTCCAAATCCCTTGACATTAAATTCTCCAAATCCATTGGCACTAAATTCTCCGACGGGTTGCAACATTAAGTTCCCCGAAAGGTTACAACACTAAATTCTCCAAATCCCTTGACACTCAATCTGGCTAAACATATATTTATATTATCATAGGAGGAGATGTTTTATTCTTGGGGAACAACCATGTGACGATAAAGGATTCTCCAACGAGTTGCAACACTAAATTCTCCAACGGGTTTCAACACTAAATTCTCCGAAAGGTTGCAACACTAAATTCTCCATATCCCTTGACACTAAATTCTCCGACGGGTTGCAACACTAAATTCTCTCGACGAGTTGCAACACTAAATTCTCCGACGAGTTGTAACACTAAATTGTTGAAATCCCTTGACACTAAATTCTCCGGATAAACATATATTTATATTATCATAGGAGGAGATGTTGGATTCTTGGGGTAAAAACCATGTGGCAATAAAGGATTCTCCGAGGATTTTCAACACTAAATTCTCCATCGGATTGCAACACTAAATTCTCCGATGGGTTGCAACACTAAATTCTCGGAAAGGCTGCAACACTAAATTCTCCGACAGGTTGCAACACTAAATTCTCCGAAAGGTTGCAACACTAAATTCTCCAAATCCCTTGACACTAAATTCTCCAACGGGTTGCAACACTAAATTCTGCGAAAGGTTGCAACACTAAATTCTCCAAATCCCTTGACACTAAATTCTCTGTTTGAACATATATTTATATTATCATAGGAGATATTTTATTCTTGGGGAGCAAACCATGTGACAATAAAGGATTTTCTAACGAGTTGCAACACTAAATTCTCTCGACGGGTTACAACACTAAATTCCCCATCGGGTTGCAACACTAAATTCTCCAAATTGCTTGACATTAAATACTCTGTTGGGTTGCAACACTAAATTCTCCAAAAGATTGCAACAATAAATCCTATATATAGGTCGAAAATATTGCTACATTAGTATAGCTAAATTTGCTAGCACAACATTCACATATTTGCTACTATTAAATGGATACTAGTATTGTAGTAACTTTAGCTTATGGTATGACAGCAGAATTTGATACTAGAGATCCAAGAGAATTTGCTACTAAAGGTCGAAGAGAATCTACTATTAGAGGTCCAAAAGAATTTGCTAATAAAAATCGAAGAGAATTTACTACTAAAGGTCGAAGAGAATTTGCTACTAGAGGTCCAAAAGAATTTGCTAATAAAAATCGAAGAGAATTTGCTACTGAGATCCAAAAGAATTTGCTACTAAATGTCAAAGAGAATTTACTACCAGAGGACGATAATAATTTCCTACTAGAAGAGAATTTTCTACTAAAGATCTCACAGAAATTTGCTACTAAAATTCAAGATAATTTGCTACTAAATATCCAAGATAATTTCCTATTGAATATCCAAAGAATTTTCTAGTGAAGGCCAAATAGAATTTGCTACTAAGGATCGAAGAGAAATTGCTACTAAAGATCCACGAGAATTTACTACCGAAGGCTCATGATAATTTGCTACTAAAGGTTATAGAGAATTGGCTACTAAAGATTGAAGCGAATTTACTACTAAAAATAGTGGGATATATAGGAAAAGTTGCTACATAGAACTAGTGTGTTGCGATGAAAGTGTAAATTTCATTGAATAAAAAAAGGAATTTGATGATGCACTAGCACAATAGGTTGCTACTGCTCCGTTATATTTGCTATTGTACCCATAGTGCAATAGTATTATTTTATAATAGTAACAAAAATTGATATAATAACAATAAATGATAGCTATTTAGGTGCTTTCAATGATAAAAATCGATAACTCTAAAAAAATGTATTACTCTTTTGATTCCAAGAAAAATTCTATTGAAGGTCATGATAATTTCTTACCGAAGGTCATGAGAATTTGCTACTAAAGGTCGTAGAGAATTTACTACTACAAATCCAAGAGAATTTTCTACTGGAGGTTGAGGATAATTTGCTACTAAAGGTTATCCAGAATTTTCTAGTAAAGGTCATAGAGAATTCGCTACTCATGATCCAAAAGAATTTGCTACTAGAGTGACGATAATTTACTATTGGTGGACATAAAGAATTTGCTACCTGGTATCTAAGAGATTTGCTAGTGAAGCCAAACAGAATTTGCTACTAAAGGTCAAAAAGAATTTGCTAGTGAAATTTAATATGTGCGCAATGAAATCAAAGCTATTCACCTAGACTTTGCTAATCATGGATGCTAGGTTAAACATAATATGCAGACCTGAGCTCATTAACTTTAATTTAAGCCTACACAAATGATGATTGATCAAATGTTAAGACATGGTACTTGAAAACACTAGAGGCAAATATGTAAGGAAACATAGAAGCTGTGAGTTTAAACTTACTGGGATTTGGATTAATCAGTCTGATCACACATATGCATGTAAAAACAAGGGACAAGGTCAACTACATGCATACACGAGAGCGGTAGGTGAAACATTGGACACGATCAGTTAGCTCTGGTGTGAGCTCTCCTGTGAGAAGTGCAGAAGGCACAAAGAAAAAAAAAACAAACAAAACAAAATAAAACAAGTTCAGATTCTTGCCGCCGATGATAGGAACCGGAACGATCAGCAGGGATGCTATTGAACATTCATAGCATAGATATGCTTAGATTAGCAGGACACAGCCATATAGCCTTCCACTGATTTCAGTTGACAGTCAGAGCTAGCCTTCCCACAGGAGGTGCAACAACTGTTGATGCAGGTGCCTGTTGCGGTGTGGTCGACCTCCACAACGAGGCGCAGCAAATAGGGCCCGACGAAGAACGCAGGCGGACCGATCAGCAGGCGCGGGAGGGAAGGCGACGGGTGGACTTGCGGGCGGAGCACGATGCGCAGGCTGGCTTCGATCGGCTGTGAGCGCGCCGCTGATAGTTGTTGGTTGCGTCCGAACCATTTCGTTGGCGGAGAGATAACGGCCAGACCCGCGTGAGCAGGCCGAGCAGCAGCGCCGAGGGTCGCGCGATCGTGCGGATGAGCGACCGGTCGCGCGGGACCTTTATCGAAATATTTACTGTGGTCCACTATAAGTGACTATAGTTGGATTGTGGAATCCAGACAAACAAACATTTCTCAGATTTTAAGACTCAGATTATTATAATCTCAGATTCCACAATCTACAATCCATAATCTAAAATCCACAATCTAAAGCTGAAACAAAGGGGTCCTAATCTCTCTTCCCCGCCATATCCCCATCCTGCCCTTAATCACGCAGATCAAACAAGTCAGCTTGACCGCGCGGAGATGCGGGTGCCCTGGCCGCGTCGATTCCGGTGCGCGTGCCAGTGGGGATGCTCCGCTAAATAACCCCGGATAGGTTATCCTCGGAGATTCGCGCCCGGAAGACGAGCTCAAGGAGCTGCTCCGGCATTGGTCGGAGAAGGGCTTGGGCGGCTGCGTTGCAGACCAAGGACAGGTTCATGCCCGCAAATTCATCTCTTATCTTTTTTTGTGGTGACGCAGATTCATCTCCGCCTGGTCTAGAGGCTAGAACTCCAAGGAGATTAGGACATGTTCATCTTCATCTTCTCAAATGCGACTCAACGACTGCACATTCGTGCGCGTCCTCTTGTCTGGAACAGCTTGTTTTCTAGCCGGCAGAATCAGGGAACGGAGACCCAAACAAAACGTTAGCATCACCGATCTAGCTTTCAGTGAACCATCAGTATCTGTTGTTCCAGAAAACGTGTCTTCGAGAGCTGTTCCTGGATGGGGAGAAGCCTCTCCAAGCTCCGGGTGTCCGCGTCGCCCCGTTGCGTCGGACGGGCATGTCTGGACGGTTACCGTGATGCTCATGAATCGTCAGTTAGGGGACATGAGAACTGTCATGAACCATCTCCTGAAAATGTGGAAGTGGATGGGTAATGATTGTTACACTCTCGTGGCTGTCAAACGCCGTTGCTCTCATTCACAAGTGTCCACATCATCAATGGAATTTGACAATCAAGCCGGATGACAGAAGCTCGAGACAGAACAGTGCCAGTCTATCTTAAGAAACCAATCAGTTTCACAGTGAATTATTAGATTCTGTTAGTACTATCTCACGCTTATCTCGTAGATCATCTCATCTATCTCTAATGATGGTATAAAAATGCACTAACTTGACATCTACTTCTCTCTTTCAGATGCTGGACTACAACGTACCTGGAGGTGAGTGGACAAACAGATGAGATAAGAATAGTATAGTTTACACAATCCTTCAGTTATGTATGCATAATTTTTTTGGCCTTGTTCTGACACCTCGTGCCGTTTTCCGAAGGTAAATTGAACCGTGGGCTCTCGGTGATCGACAGCTACATGCTGCTGAGGGAAGGGACAGAGGTGGACGATGAAGATTTCTACCTCGCATGTGTGCTTGGTTGGTGCGTCGAATGGGTAATTAGGGCACTCTAGTCACAACGCAAGTTCACATTATCAATTTAATTTGGTTCGGCAAATGAGGGGACTGAAGGTTTCTTAACCTTTTGTTTAATCTGCAGCTCCAAGCATGTGCACTAGTGCTTGATGACATCACAGACAATGCATACACGAGACGAGACAACCTCTGCTGGTACAAGCTGCCAACGGTGTGTTCACCTTTCCTCACAACTACAACAGTGTACTTTTTTTCTCCTTTGACATGGAGGATTACTAAACTTTTCTGCTATTAATCCCTGTCAGGTTGGTCTATCTGCTATAAACGATGGCGTTCTGCTGAAATGCCATGTCCAGGCCATCATCAAGAGATATTTCAAGGAAAAATTCTATTTCCTGGACCTCATGGAGCTGTGGAATGAGGTTTTAACTAGCAGAATAATGCATCACCATCCATGATACTGGCAGCTTTAATCTTATTCTTCTTTTGCTGTCCTGTTTGTTCAGATAGGTTTGCAAACTGCCATGGGACAGATGCTGGATCTCATCACAACTCATACCGGTGCAAAGGATCTTGCGAAATACAGAATTCAAGGGTATTTGATTAGTTTTTTTGGTTAAATTACAAGGGTTCTTTCAGTTAATTGATCAGCATCCTTTGTTTCTGTCAGGTACCGTCGCATAGTCAAGTACAAGACATCTTACTATTCCTTCTATCTGCCGGTGAGTATGGCCTTGAGAACCTTTTTTTTTTGTGCAGAACAGGGCACGCCCTGGAATTTCATTACCTCGGAATAACGAAATTACAAGAGTTTTGCAAACAAGTTTTTAACCCAAACAGGCGAAGAGTTTTGCTAACCTTGAGAACCAAATTGACTGCTTAAAACATGCACATCTTCCATTTCCTGCCATTTAAACCTTTTTTCATATGTTAATTTTTTGGATAACCGTATGATAAATTCTTTAGTCACCCAAAAATATTGCTGCATTGTTCTTGACTGTAGTGCAGTATTTAGTATTTGCTGATCCTTGGTTTGCTCAGGAAGCCTATTGCCTATAGTGAATCTTTTATAATTTGGCAACGTATGCTATGAGAACCAAGTTCGTGTGCGAACTATGAGAACTCTAATATCACCCCTCTCACCTCTCCCTATGTGCTCCCCTTGGATCAAAATCATGTGGCCCAGATTTGAGTTCTCATAGTTTGCACACGAACCTGGTTCTCATAGCATATGTTGCCTTATAATTCTCGTGGCAACTTATAACTGTGAATATGGTTCCTATCATATAGGTTGCATGTGCATTGCTCCTGAATGGTGCAAAACTCAGTGATTACCTCGAGCTGAAAAATGTACTCATTGAAATGGGAGTATATTTTCAGATACAGGTTTGTATTCTTCACTTGGTAAATGGTCTTCATGTGATCTTGGCATCATCTATATGCTCGTAACGTTCATTTCAGGATGACTACTTGGATTGCTTTGGTGACCCTGAAGTGATTGGCAAGGTACAAAAAATCGATACATCTCTTGTCATTACAATTGTTATGTTGATGGCTTTAATTCGACCCACAGAGCTAGTAACAAGAATTAGATATTGTCTTATGAATCAAGCTATGCTTTATGTCATTAATTTTTTTTTCAAAAGACCCTGCAACATTGCTGTATTTTTATAAATATTAGAAGTAGAGTTTGACATGCACCATTGGCGCAACAACCAAAAATGCCAGTTTACGAGCATGAGCTGAACTGAAAGGCAAAATAAGGGTAACATGTTGACTACCGAGTCAGGAAAGGTGCTTAGTTCCTGACACCCCCACAGTTGAGCTTCATCCTTGATTTCCGTGATGATCCTTTTCGTAGTTTTACAAGCATTGACTTTTCGAGGAAAAATATTTAGATACAAATTTTTTAAAAAATGTTTAGATACAAGTGGCAGTTCAAAGTGAGGCCAATTCATTCTCAGTGTTTCTGCCTTTCGCCTTTTGAATCAAAGGACTGAAATTTGTTGTTTTGATGTGATGCAGGTTGGAACCGACATAGAAGATTACAAGTGTTCCTGGCTAATCGTCCAGGCAATGGAACTGGCTAATGAGAATGAGATGAAAATATTATATGTATATGAAACTAATCGACTGTATTCAGATATTGTCTCTTCAGTGCACGGATCCGTGGATTTGCTAGTACTAATATATTTGGATGCAACGTACAGGAGAACTACGGCAAGTCTGACCCAGAATGTGTTTCAGCAGTGAAGACTGTTTACAAGGAGCTTGATCTTCAGGTAACACTTATTGCAACAGCTTGAAATAGAGCTAATATCCTAGGCAAAGGCCTTCTGAATATGGCTTATCTGAGTCCCTGGTGGATATGCTCAGCTAGGCACGCGTGTGTGAATCAAACTGAACTAGTACCAATCTGACAAACTAGCTGCAAACTTTGATCCCTTTTCAGGACATATTTTTGGAGTACGAGTCAAGAGTTTACAAGCACCTGGTTTCAACCATTGATGCCGAATCGGACCGTGCGATCCGGGAGATCCTAAAGTCCTTCTTGAAGAAAATTTACAGGAGGAAGAAGTAGAGGATCCTTTTCCACAGTTTCGTGCGAGTTCAATCTGAAGAACATTTCAAGTGTTGCTGGTGTGACTCGCAGCTTCATTGTGTTCAACATATGAACATCTCGGGTGTTTGTGCCTAATCGAAACGTATGTACGATATATTTATAGACTGTAAGTGTTATAATATGATATATGAATAAATGCAATAGTTACACATAACATCAACAAACAACTTTTTTTTTTTTTGACAGAGGGACACCCCTGCATTACCTTTTGCAAGAAAACACAATTATATGCCAATATCAGTTAAAGCGCTACTGCCTCTTTGGAGAAACCTATCGCCAAGTTTAAGTCAGAGACTACTGTTTCGCTGAAGCCTTATTCAGCCAAGTAACAAACAACTAACAAAATAACCACTAAGCACGTGCCGTTGCTCCATCAATAGATATCATCAGCTCATAATAAGCAAATCAAATGGTTCTCTCAGACATCTCACTACCTCTCAGACGGCAACCCAACCAAGCCCACCATTGAGTTTAACATTTAATTACAACACTAAATTAAGCTTTGTGGGTACAATTTGCCAAGTACTTCGCTCACATCTCATAAAAATGGTAAATTCGCTATTAAACTTTTCTAATTTCCTTATTTATCGTCAGATTAAATTTTGTATCCCTTATTTACCACTCGAATGACTTTGACTAATAGAAAATTCAGTACACAGCTACAGTCAGCAGTCAGCTCGATCGCTAGTTAGCCAGCAGTAAAGCGGGCCGTGCTGGGACTGCATGGCAAGAAACTCGACACCTCGCGCGTGCTTTATTGGGCGATCCACTACGTTGAATTAAACGCCGGGTGGCAGATCGGACAAGCTAGCAGCAGGCAAGGCCGGGCCGGCTCCAGGCCAGAATGCCAAATTAGGTCGTGAGGGAGGGATTTATTTCGCACTTTCAGGACACATGCGAGGGACTTGGCCTGCCATGGCTTAGCAGGCGCGCCGTGGCAAACTCGCCGTTACTGCAGCAACAGTCTCGCCCTTTGTCTTCTTGCGTTACGTATCCCGTTTATCTCATCCACTGATCGGCCGCCGTGCCATGGGGAAAAAAATCACCTGCAGCGTGCGTTCAGAGACACGGCATGCATGCCTTCATGTGCAGAGTCGTGGGTTTAGCTGATTTTGCGCGATTTAAACCTATGTTACCTATCTCAAGCCAAGCATCGGAAAGCTGATTTGAAGGGCGCTAGCTAACAAAAAGATGCGATTGTGATGCGGCGGAGCACACACATAAATTTTAATAATGCACCAATTATTGGGCATGCTATAAAAATGGGCAAGCATGATGCAAGTCCTGTGGGCCGCGCCAAATAGTAGTAGTACGTAAGCGGAAGCGAGTGACAGTTATAAACATTATATTGGTAGTTTACACACGTATGCCTTTTGCAAATTATATGCTAGCTACACAGTTGTGTTGTTGTAGTAGGTCGTTTTGTCACACTGGACCACACTACACTACACAAATAGTGGAAGCTGTAAAATGTGCATCATATTCGTTTAGCTTTCTCCTCTTTTAATTAGTTGCCTGAACCTTGAAGTGCAAAAGGTCGACTAATAAGCGTTGGGACTGTGAAGTACTCCGATCTTGAGGCTTATGCTCGGTATCTGTTTCATGATCCAAACTCAGCTTGCTAGCTAAACATAAAGTTCTTTCCTCAGGGGCATATGGCTACATGCATTTGTTGCTAATGTTCATGATGTGCGGTATATCAAGCTTCACACGATCAAAATATATGAAACAAATGCATTTTACGAAGCAATATTAAATAATAGAGAGTGAAGTATTTCTCTTTTTTAAAAGTTTTCCAGTGCTTTATTACAAAGCAACACTATTTGATCACATCTACTCAAATATAATCATTATATGTGTATATACGTACATGTTAGTAAAAAAATACAGTCAATATAAGTATCCAGCAAGAAAGTAATAACCCCAGAGAGACTGAGAGACAGACCAAACACGTCAATTTTACCATCAGTTTTGAGCTGTGGCATGCCAAATAATTGGTGCATTAGTAATTCTAGTTGCACGAACCAAAATTCTGGCATCATCATCAATTCATCATCGATCAGATTCAGGACATAATGCACAAGCACAATGTGGATATATTGTTGCACACTTTTCACATCTATCGCGCACTATATATATAGTGGCGATCGGGCTTGCTCGTAGCTATCAACAATCCACTGGCGTTCACAGCTTCAGCTACTGAACAAGGCAATTAAGGCACGCAAACGAACTATGTCCCAGAGCCAGAACATGGGAGTAACCGCGGTCACCACCGTCGACGTCGAGCTCGAGGAGAAGCTGATCCTGCACGATGACCACGGCGCGCGGCCGCAGGTGAGATGTTACAAGAAGGCATCGCTGCAGAAGCAGGAGTGGTGGCGTCCTGATGAGGGCGACGACGACTACCGCGAGAGGTTCGTCCGGGCGTACGACCGCCTCCGGGACGAGCTGCTCTCCGACGACTCGTGCGAGCTCACCGACGAGGCCAAGCGCTGGCTCGTCCAGGTACGCATTCTTGTTATGCATGATCCGTGGATGTTTTTTTTTTTTTGAATGAACTGGAGGGGCAAAAAGGCCCTTAGAAACTAAGAAAGTCTGTACATAAACAAAAACAGAGACAAGAAACTGAAAAAAACGAAGTAAAAGCTAAATACTAAGTCCGTGGATGTTTGTTGCCGATGCATTTATATATACGTAGTTGATTTGTTGATTGACTGATCATAGCATCACTCGGTACTCGGAATGATCAGAGCGGAGCTTTAAACCAACACACCTGTACACTGTACGTATCAAAATTTTCCCGTGGAAATTTGCTTTCAAAAATGTATTCACAATTTTTTTGAGCTTAAAAACATATGGCATGCACATATATGCTGGAACGAGCTCTAGAACATGCACATATGCTACTCTTCCTTCCCACTTCTCAGTCTTGAAGGCTGCTCTCCTTCCCGAATTTCGGCCCAATATATGTTGGCCCATCGCGGACGTGTGGAACATGCACAATCTGGAGGAGAAGACGAACTTGATGATGTGCCAGTTTATTTTTACCAACATCTGAATGTCCTTAAAAACAACAACTTGTTTGTCTCATAAACTTGAGATAGAAAATTTTGAGTTGATTTTTTTACAAAGTGAGCTGATTCACTGCTTCGTTACTTTTTAACAGATGATTGACTACAACGTACCAGGAGGTGAGGAGGCATCCATCAGATTCAGCTCAGGATCCTGTATCTTGTTGCAAAATCTTGATTAAGCAGTACTTTTTTTACACGTTCACCGTGTGTGTCTAAAGGGAAGTTGAACCGAGGGCTGTCAGTGATCGACAGCTACTTGCTGTTGAAAGAAGGAAGTGAGGTGACTGAAGATGAATTCTTTCTCGCTTGCGTTCTTGGTTGGTGTGTTGAGTGGGTAATGATTCTCATGATCCTTTTATTTCTGAATAACCTTATTTCTTTCGAAACATAGAAAGTGGTTACTAATCAAATGTTTCGTCGTGAATAAAAATACAGTTTCAAGCATGTGCATTGCTGCTTGATGATATCATGGACGATTCACATACAAGGAGAGATCAGATCTGTTGGTACAAGCGACCCGAGGTTCATAAAGCTTTTATCGCGGCCTCCAGTTCTGTCAATATTTATGACTTTATTACCATGTCACCACAACATACTATAATTTAGTAATATTCACTTGATTCTTGTTGGTCACAGGTTGGTCTTAGGGGTATAAATGATGGCATTCTACTGAAATGTCACATCGCACGTTTGATGAAAAAGTACTTTAGAGAAAATACTTACTACGTTGATATGACTGAGTTATGGAGTGAGGTATGCTTCCTTCTAAAATACTAAATACTACCACTGAAGAAACAAACTAATTTACATTACTGATGAAATGGTAATATTTGCTTTTCTTATTCAGATAGCTCTGCAGACTTCTCTAGGACAGATGCTTGATCTTATTAGCACACATAATGGGCCAGATAATCTTGCAAAATACAATATTGAAGGGTATGTAATGTAACTCATCCAAGTAACTAAATATATATAATTAGTACATCATCTGTTAATTATTATTTTTCTGGCCATGAAGGTACCGGCGTATTGTGAAGTATAAGACCTCTTACTACTCCTTTTATCTCCCAGTAAGCCTGAAACTCAGAGTACTCACTACTTACTACTTTCTGTTGCGGAAATATTTGTAACTATGACAATGCTGCACATATATATCTACTGCAAACTTAATAGTATGCATCCCTCGAGCTTTTGAGGACTGTAATATATTCATCTTTTCTACTATGGATAACTAGGTGGCATGCGCATTGCTGCTGTATGGTGCAAAACTGGAAAACTTCAGTGGGTTAAAGGAGATACTCGTTGAAATGGGCGTATACTTTCAGGCACAGGTACGTATATATTACATTGTTTGATGAAATATCCTCGCAGCTGCCTTTACTTCTCAATTGACAATTGTAGAACCCTTTTCCAGGATGATTATCTGGACTGCTTTGCTGATCCCAACACCATAGGCAAGGTAAAACCGATGTAAGCTATCTTTCAGAAACTCAATATATCGGACAAGACCAGACCATTTATGCAGTGCCCTCCTCTGCTGTAGATTGGAACTGATATTGAGGATCACAAGTGTTCCTGGTTAATTGTACAAGCTCTTGGCCATGCTGACCGTAATCAGATTGAAGTACTGCATGTAAGGAATCTGCAATATCAGACATGTCTTCAAATCTACAGTGCTTACTTCATGCGGAATTTTTTCAGAACTACTACGGGAAGAAGGATTCAACTTCTGTTTCCAAAGTGAAGAGCACTTACACAGCGCTTGATTTGAAGGTATATATGAGAGGAGTCCATTTTACATCTGCTTTATTATGCAACGTTTGATTGACGTTGCTTGTTGTGATATGCTAGGATGTCTTCTCCGAGTTTGAAGATCGAGCTTTTAAGCATTTGGTTACGTCTATTGAAGCTCAGCAAGACCAGGCGGTGCAGGGGATCCTGAAATCCTTCCTGAAGAAAATCCACCGAAGGAAAAAGTAGAGAGAAGCAAAAGGCAAAAAGGAGTTTTATCATTCAATCTACTGCAATAACTTATACAGTTTCTTGATCTAAAGTAATAATAATATGAAGAAGAAACTATACAGCTTCTGCAAAGCTGCAGCTATATCCTTCAGAACATTCAGAATTTTTTTTTTTTTTTTTTGAAAAAAGGCAGGAGAACTGCCATTCATTAAGAAAGAAACGAGGGAAACAAATTACAGACAGTTGCTCGCACAGGAGCTTGGTGGGAAGAAGCACCAATTACAAACACAAGCGATTAGGAAGGGTCAAAAGCTAAATACAACATTGCCAAGTCGTTCTGCATCATACTTGCTACTCTGTTAAAGGATTGTTCCTCATTATTAAAGATGCGTCGGTTTCTTTCTTTCCAGAGCTGCCACCAGAATGAGAAGAGGATGCCGAGCTTCCTGTTTTTTTCTTTTTTGCTTCCTTCTAATAGCATTTGCCTGACCCATTCCAGAGGCTCTCGGATCTGTGGCATTGCATTGTAACTCGGAAGGTTATAAACTCCGGCAATTCTGTTCCATAGAGCTTCTGCGTAATTGCATTCGGTGGTGAGGTGCGCTGTGGTCTCTGGCATGGAGTAGCATAGGGAGCAAGTCAAGTCGCATGGCCAATTACGTTTGGCCATGTTATCTGCAGTAAGGATCCGATTATGGAGAACGAGCCAGGCAAAAAACCTGCATTTTGGCTCCGTGGTAGCTTTCCAAATTTCAGTTGCAGGAAGGTTGGTCATCGCACCATGGAATTGACATTCATACGCTGACGCAACTGTGTATTGTCCATCAGCAGTCCATTTCCAAGAGATGATATCCTTTTGGTCAGATAGGGCTGTTGAGGACAGGGTCAGGTAGAGCACAATGTACTCCTGGAGTTGCGTCAAGTTAGTGATTTCCCCCAGATTTCGTATCCAATTATGGTTGTTCAGTTCCGTGTGCACCGATCGGTATTTAAATCTGGCAATCTTGTAAAGGTTGGGCGCTATCTCTTTTGGTGCAGCTCCTTGCACCCATCTAGCCTCCCAGAATGGGGTGTTCTTTCCATCTCCTATTTGGATAGTTGTTGAGGAGAAAAACAAACTTCTATCAGTTTTGTCATGCACCTTCAGAAGTTTCTTCCAAGGCCTATCAATATGGTCCCATTGGTGCCAAAGCCAGCGGAGCCTGAGAGCTCTGTTAAATTTGTGAAGGTCTTTGATGCCCAGGCCTCCCCATTTCTTCGGCCTTAGGTAGGTTTGCCAATTGACTAAGCAGTGCCCACCTCTAACATTGTCAGGGTCTGTACCTTTCCAAAGGAAGCTTCTGCGGTATCTATCGATTTGTAATATTGCCCATGTGCTCAATTTAAACACCGTCATGAAATAAGTAGGCATGGCCGTTAAAACTGTTTTGACAAGCAGTTCCCTCCCAGGGTATGTCATGAAATCTCTCTTCCAACCAGGAAGTCTATTAGCAATTTTTTGGAGTAGTGGTTGCATTGTTGTTTTGGATGGTTTTCTGATTTGCAGAGGCAGACCTAAGTATGTGCACGGAAAATTTGAGCATGTCCGTCCATGGATTGTGAGGAAGTCCAGATTCATTCCCTCACAGCGAATGGGCTAGTATTCTGTTTTCTGCATATTGGTGACCAGGCCAGAAGCATTAGCAAAAATCTGTAAGATGCAATCAGTGACCTGGAGGTCCTCCGTACTTGGGTTTACAAAGACAGCTGCATCATCGGCATAAAGGGACATTCGGAAGGTGTCACACCCATTGCTTAGTTTTTTGATGAGGCCCTCTTGCTGAGCTCTGGCAAATAGCCGGTGCAGCGGCTCCATTGCAAGGAGGAAAAGCATTGGCGAAAGAGGGTCACCTTGTCGTACACCGCGGCAGTGGAGTATTCTTCTGCCTGGTTCCCCATTCAATAAAAACCTGGAGGAAGCTGTGCACCAAAGAGAAGAGATCCAATTTCTCCATCTGTGGCCAAATCCTAGGTGTGTCATAATATTTAGCAGGTAGGGCCAGTTAACCGTGTCGAAGGCCTTTGAGATGTCTAATTTGACAAACAAAGCAGGGATCTTTCTCTTGTGCAGATCTCTTATTACCTCCTGGACATACATGAAGTTGTCATGGATGCACCTTTTTTAATGAAAGCAGTTTGGTTGATGGAGATTAAGTGATGCAGTTCTGGAGCCAGCCGGTTGGCCATTATCTTTGTCACGAGTTTAGCAAAGCTATGTGTGAGGCTGATCGGCCGATAATCCGAGACCCGATGTGGTGTACTCGTTTTTGGGATGAGTACCACAAAAGCTTGATTCAGAAATTGTAGCCCTTGTTGGTTCATGTCATAGAACTGGTTCACTGCTCGGGTGATGTCCTCCTTTATGATAGGCCAGCAGGAAGAGAAAAAAGCACCAATGAAACCATCGGGCCCGGGGCTTTTTCTTTCGGAGTTTGCATGATTACTGTCTGAATCTCCTGTTCTGAAAACGGTAGATCAAGATGTTCTAATTGGCGAGTTTGCCATCCTAGTGCTTCCAGGTTCAACGAACAGGTTCTAGGCGAGTAGGATCCAATGTGCTGAAGGAAGTGGTTGTAGATAACTGATCGCTTGTCATTCTGCGTTGTGGCAATACCATTCATTGTCTGTAAGCTATGTATGAAATTTTTCTTCTTTCGGTGGTTGGCCATAAGGTGGAAGTATTTTGTGTTCGCATCCCCTTTCCTTAACCGGACTAATCTTGATTTCTGTCTTGCGCGGCTTCTTTCTATTGCTGACAGCCCGAGAATTCGTAGCTTGAGGGCTGCAATTAAACTTCTCTCAGCATGTGTAAGATGACGGCTTTCTTGTGCATGTTCGAGCTGCTGGATCACTTCTCGGCACACTGCAGATGCCATCTTCCCTTGAGGGATCAGGGTTTTGGACCAGGCCCGGAGCGCCTTTGCTGTTCCGGACAGTTTGATGTGTAGGGTTGTGAGCGGGTTATGATTGGGAGCTACCAGCTTGGACCAGGCTTCATTCACACACTCCTTGTAGCCGGGCATATTGATCCAGTGGGATTCAAACCTGAAGATGGGCTTTGTTTTCGGGCTATCCAGCGGCACCGGTAGGAGGGGGCAGTGATCCGAGCTGGATGAGGATAGTGGCTGCAGGATCGGGTTACCGAAAAGAGTTTCCCAATCGAGGCGAGCAGAAGGCTCTATCAATTCTCGAGAGGGTTGGTTCCTGCTGGCCATTGCTCCATGTAAAACGCCGCCCTGTCAAAGGTATTTCCTTCACCTGCAGATGGTTCAGTGTTCGTCCGAAACGGAGCATCGGTCTCCTATTAAGCCGTCCATTATTTTTGTCCTCCACTTTGTAAATTAGATTAAAGTCCCCAATAAGTAGCCAGCGTGAAGGCGCGTTATGTTTGAGGTTTCGGAGTTCACGAAGGAACATTTTTTCTCTAGGTCACCTTGTGGCCCATAGACACCTGTTACCATCCAACTTGTCTGCCGTTTGATATCAAGCAGGGAGGCAGAGATTGTGTTAGCAGTGAGATGAGAGCTCTGGACCTGTAGGATACTATTTTTTGCAGCCATTATGATGCCACCACTTGCTCCACAGGAAGGCAAGAAACAGAAGTTATTTTCGTACTCCGAGCCTAAGGCACTTCTTATTAAAGTGTTGTCAACGTTTGATATCTTGGTTTCCTGCACACAAATTAGATCAGGTCTGAAAGTTGAGATGACCTATTTGACATCTTCTTGTCTTGCAACACTGTTTAGTCCCCTCACATTCCAGGACAAGAACTTATAAAGATTGGTTGGATCAGCCATAAAAATCACAAATAAACAACCAGCAAACATCCGGAAGGGCGTGACAGCTCAAGATCAGGGCCAGGTTCCTTTGCCATTCCTTACCACAAGCACAACTCCATCCAGGATTGGAACAGAAGCAACATAGAGAGCTTAGCAGCCCGAAGCATAACAGGTTTTAAACAAATAAACAGGTT
The DNA here is from genome assembly GCA_031894775.1 of Chloris gayana. Lineage (NCBI taxonomy): Eukaryota > Viridiplantae > Streptophyta > Magnoliopsida > Poales > Poaceae > Chloris > Chloris gayana. Next base: position 33,904 of record JAUNZO010002462.1, on the reverse strand, counting down.
CAAGGTTACAACAAACGGTGGGCTCCCTCTCAACCATAGTGACGAGGGCCAAATGAAAAGCATTGCAGCTAGTAAGATCATAGTTCGAGCTATGCGATCGAAGGATCAGCAGCAGGGAAGGAGTCGGAAGATCTGGACCCATGGCACTCGAAAGTGCCTGCTTGCCCTTCCTCCCCATCTTCTTTTTGTTGACTTTGACGAGAGACCGTCTTCGGATCCATCTTCTTTTTCTTCTTTTTTTGCTTCAACTCAGCAACTTCAGTAAGCTTCAAGATTGCCTCTGTGGAATCATCGGACAATGGTTTTTTGTACATGTCAATGTACTGCTGAAGTGTCATGTTATCCATTTCCTCATCATCCTGCAGGATGCCACACTTTTTGCCACCAATTCCTGTGCCAATTTCACAATAGTTTTGCCTTTGGCCAGTTTCTTATGCGAGTCGGGGCTTTTCCTGAGCTTGCCGGTGCTCGGAGCCTGTTTGTCTAGCTCGGTAGTAGATTGCGTTTTGTGGGTTGGGGTGTGTAGAATGGAGGATGAGAGGGGTTGAGTGGTGGCTTCCTTGAACAATTTCAGCAGTTCGTGCAGGTCTCTTCCTTGGTCCTGGATGACTTTATCAATGTGTTGTGGGCTTGGCAATCTTTCATTAGTGTTTGTTGCCCCTGTTATCTGCTCCGTATCGGATACTAATTCATTGAGGTGGTCCCCGGAGCAATGATCCCCCACCGACCGATCGGGTGTTGGGCTTCGGTGCACCATAGAGGGAAACTCTTGTACTTGGATCACAATGGCATCCGAGGCAGCAGCGAGGCGCGAGTTGTCGATGTGGCTTGACTTGTTGCTTTGCAAGTTGTGTTCGAGAGGGCATTTCGGACAGGTTGTCGCATGGCAAGATGTGGATTGCATCGGAATGACTCCGTGCAGGGAGAGGTCCGCCGTTTCGGGATAGGGAATTGGACCGATGACCGATCCTCTTGCCCTCCATTGAATTTCTAGCATGTTGGCGTCTTCTACCTTGATGATTCCCCATGGTACCAACCACTCGCCTCGGTCACGCTCCGGCTCTCGGCCCTTGGAGCAGGCTCTACCATCAAACCACCCGGAAACACGTGAGAAGAGGTCGCGGCTCCGTGGCCGACGGTCATGTCCCTCATCATCATCATCCTCTCTTGGTCTGCGGTGTCCAAGAAAGGGTCTGCAAGCCGGATCGGATCCGTGGTCGTTTTCTTCGTCATCTTCACCATCCTTGCGACCAAAATGCCATTGAAACTCTCGCAAAGGAATCTTGCCTTCCCTTACGAGATCATCAGTCGGGTAGTGGTAGAAGTGGAGATCTTCTACATAATCCATATGGATGAAGATTCGTAGACCGTGCCGCTCTTCATGCTTCGCGGTCGGGTGAAATGGATTTGAGGTTCCTCTCTCAACTCCCCCGTGCGCTTCACTAGGGTCGGGAAGACCACACGAGGGATTAAGTTAGGGTCTTGGCAGAAGGCCCAACACTCAAAAGCACGCAAGTCCGATCCGTTCTGTGTTTCCTCGTCCACGTGGTGGATCACGGCTTCGTCACCGAGAATTCTGCTAGCTGTATCTTGGGACCAAGCATGTGGAGGTATGCCTTCTAGCGATAGCTTAATATGATAGGGGATCATCAGCCTATTGCCATGCAGATCCGCATCCCACGAGTGGAAACGGAATTCATAGGGCCCATCTAAGATTCTCGCCTCTAGCAAACACTAGATCCCTATCAGCTTGTTCGAGAAAATCACTAGGAAGGGCTCAGGAAAACTGCGAAAAACTTGGAACTCATGCTTACGCAGCCCGAAGTGGTGGAAGATGACATCCTTGAGTTCATCCTTGGACCCCGGACCAAGAGCACCACACTCGGTGACCACCAGGTGCATTGTAGGCGAGCAAATCCTCTCTCTTCTCCATTTCTTCCGACATCGGCATCATCTTTCTTGCCGTAGGCGGCGCATCCGTGGGTTGCCCGGGTACTCGACGGCCGCTCCGCCTAGATCCGCCGCTCTGCGAAGAGGAAGGTCGTAGCCGAAGTCCGGGGCACGCTCGCGGCCACGGTCCGAGCCGCGGTGGCGACTACCACTCCGATCACGGCCCGGTGCATGCGCGCGATCGCGGATCGGATCGCGCCCGCGGTCGAGGTTGGGGGCCCGAAGAAGCGGACGGCCACGTTCCCTCACGTCACGAGGGCGCGAAGCCTCCGAGATCCCACCGAGCGAACGCCGGCGTTCCATGAAAGCAGCCGCAGGGTCTTGCTTGAGGCGAGATGGGATGGCGGGAGAGTGAGCAGGAGGAGTTTGGGTAGAGGAGGGGGGCGCCGTTGTTTTGTCGAGGTGTTGCCAAAGGAAGGGAGTGCTCTGCAGCGAGCGGCTTTGTGACCATTGCCCTTGCAGCGCCAACACTTAGAAGGTTCCCGACACTGCGCACGGAAGTGATTTGTGGAGAAACAGTTGAAACATTTTCCTTTTGATTTATCTTTAAAAACACGCTGCCCCGAGCTCGTTGGGTGGGTGAGGAATGAAGACGCTTCTCTTTTCTCCACCGGTAACGTGGTTTTACCAGCTGCCATCGTCGCCGAGGCGAGAGGTCTTGAGCCCCGTGCCGCTCGACCGATGGACGGGACGTCCGCATGGCATTTAAGAGGGCGGTTGGCCGCCCAAAAGCGCGCTCAATAACCCGCGCTCGACTTGTAGGGTTTGAGATGGGCTGTGCCCTTTGGGCTTGCGGCGCAACATCGGGCCGGCCCGAAACCGGCAGGAAGCGGGAGACTCGTTCCTGGAGAACAGAGCAACGGTCGGAAAGAGATTGAACCGTACCTTCTTCTTCATCGGGGTCGCCGTCGGCGAGGTCCCGCTATCCCGAAAGGGAGCTGAACTAGGTGGAGCCGGAGAAGCTCCGGATCCGACCACCTCGAGCAAAGGAGCGGGGCAAGGGACCGGGAGGAGGAACGGGGCAATGGGGGGAGGAGGCCTGCGGCGCACTCTTTGGGGGACTAGGAACTCGCCGAGGGAGGTCGTATGCCGAGGGAGGGGCAAGAGAGTACCAAGCCGGGACGGCTGCAGCTTCCTGCCGGTGCCGGAACGGGGGTCGCCCAATGGCATCGTGAACCTCCACAACGCTGAAGTTGCCGCTCTTTTCCCTCCCTCCCGCGCTAGGCCCTTCGGAAGGGTCGGGGAGCTTACCGGAGGGAACGTGAACCAGGGGCCGCGCAGGGTTGGACTTGCTTAGGAGCGTGGGGGGTTTGGGGTGGCGGTGCTGGCCGGAGGGTTGGGGTTGGGTTGGCGGCGCCGGCGGAGCGCCGCAGTCGCTCGTTGGGGTCGACCGTTGGGGAGCCATTAATAAAAGTTGATACAGACGACAAGTCTCGACTTTCCAACGATTTGCTTCTTGATATACAATTCTCTTGTCCTATCGAGTCCGTGTAAGTTATCTGGCTAGATCAAAGTTATATGTGTCTTAAGTCTTGACGGTTCACATGATTTCTATCGTAAGCTGTTAGTGCACGTTTTCCTCCGTGAATGAAGGATCGCCGCAAAAGGATGGATTTTCTGGTACTTTCTCTGTCCCATTTTGTCATCCATGCAATTTAGAACTGCACCTGTGCTGTTGCCCGTCCTAGGAGCTTGATCGCAGTGCAGTAGCATTACAACGACAGCTTTCTTTCAGATAATAGTGTAGCATCGGCACGGAAAATCTATGCATTTCAAGTTTGCCAGAGCAACATGACGATGCAGCCGGTATTTCCAAGAAATAACTGAATTCATCATGTAGCATAGAGCTGGGTGCCACAATAACTCGTATTCAGAAATGGTTGAGCTAAATATCGAACTAGTACCTCTGCGCTCAGGAGCTCCATGCCTCTATATGCAAGCGTTTTCATGTTTTCTTTTTTCTTTAGAAATTGACTATAATGCTACTATTTAGCTGTTTCTTTCCTGCAAATTCCTGATCGACGCGGATGCTACGTTTCCTCCGTGATTGAAGGAGCGTACCTTTACCTGGTTTTAAGGCACTGACGAGGGGAGGAATATTCAAAGAATTTGCCGTGTTCCGCTGCTGAATTTTGCACTCTTGCACGATACAGCTCTGTTTACAGTTATCTAAAAAGTCGCACGGCGCACATGGGTAGTGTTTCATCAACAAGAACAGAGTGAAACATTACTAAGAACAACAGTAGACATCTTGATGACCTGGTCAAAGCAGTTGCAAATTATTGAGTTGTATTTTGCCATGCTACTGTACAAAAGATTTCAAGAAAAAGTCACTAAAATCACTGGTGGTAGTGAAGAATACTCTACTCCAAGGTGTAGGACTAGTGCAAATGGCATGGATACCAGCTGCCGCGAGATGATTCCAGCAGAAATGTCCAAAATCCCTCGTATTCGGCTGGGCAGAGTAAACAAAGCCTTTGTGCTCCGCTTTTCCTGATGACGGATCAAGGCAGATGCGCCTGCTGAAAACACTAGAAAACAGCATGCCCAATGCGCTCCCCTACTCCAGAAGAGGGGTTAGCAATAATCTAAGCCGTCAAGTTGCTTCCCTGGTACAGTAACGTTTGTGTCTCCAACGTAGCTGCGCAAACACCAGCCATTTCCCCGAGATAACAACTCGCTCAGCACCAATTGGGGTGCATGTTGGTCGTCTGAAACACTCAGACGAGGGTTTGTTTTGTGATTCCCATGCGTCAGTTGAAGCTAAAGTAGCGTTATATGGTGGGTTAGTGTAACTGCTCTGTACTTCTACTTCCATAGCTCTAGATTTTACTGCAGCATGAGCCAATGGCCACGCTGACAGAGATGTTTAGGGACAAATCAGATAACAACGCCAACAGTGACGTTTTTCTTTGGAGTGTTTTCAAGTCCAAAATAATGGCCATTATTTTTCCTCAACTAATGACCATTAGTTCAAGGGTAGTTTAGTAATTGCACTAACAAATTAATATTTTTTATCATACAAACTTGTGTTAAATACACTAAAACTTGATTACAATAATAATGATGATGATTAATCAAATTTAAAATAAATATTTTATAACAAATTCATGTAAAAATGGACTAACTTATTAGTTATGATGAATTTTTGTATTATAATCATACTATTTTGACAATATTACCCGTGCTAATGGCCATTAGTTATTAACTTCTAAAATTTAATCTACACCGTTAGATCTAACTAATGACCATTAGTTGAGGAAAAATAATGGCCATTATTTTGGACCTGAAAACACCCCTTTTCTTTTTGTGCCATAACCAAATTACTACTAAGGGCCTGTTCGTTTCTCCCTATCTAATTTTTAGAGGGGTCAAATCAAAGAGAATTTTATTATTTTGGAGTACTAAATAAAGTCTAATCTCGAAACTAATTGCAGACCCCCTATCTAATTCACGAGACGAATCCAACGAGGATAATTATAGTGTTATTAGAAGATGTTTACTGTAGCATCACCGTAGCAAAACATAGATTAATTAGGATCATTAGATTCGTCTCGCAAATTAGAGGGGGTCGCGACATAGGTTTTGTTATTAAATTAATAAAATTACTACTAAATAGTAAGATTCTCTTTGATGTGACAGTATCTAAATTTTAGAGGGTGGAAACGAACGGGGCCTAGCATGTTTGAGTGACACTAGTCAAATCAGGAATGCGCAGATCTTGTTTCCTGAATGCTGATGGCAGTCCTTACCTGAATTTGCTTTCCCACATCTGGTCCCAGTGTTCTTCAGTGCCGTGCAAGGCTGAAGCAGGCACCACCACACATTTTTTTTCCACAACAGGGCCATGCCCTGGAATTTCATTACTTAAGTAACGAAACCACAGAAAATTCAGTACCAGAAAACAAAAAAGAAAAAAACCTCAGAGTTTGTCTAAGCTCTTAGAATTCGAGTTACTATTTACAGCTGTAGCCCTTAGGCCAGCAAAAAGGTTCAGAAAGGCCTTGCCATCCTTGCATCCGCCCTTCCACCAAAAGATCCCTTCCGATTGTTGATCTTCTTGTATCCCATGCCTAGTAAGGCACCATGCTCGTCACATTGTCTGGTTCCTGATTCATCTCCTGATCTGGTTGTAACTTCACCGCATTTGCTTGGATCACCTTTGCTCCGGCTTCCAGCATCGCCTTGTCTTCTTTGTTTTGCAGCCCTGCCCAATGGTGCAAAAACACAGAGGCATAACACACAATCTCATTAGGAGATCGAATCACCTTTTTTTCGAAACACCATTTATTTCTGGTTTTCCACATGGCCCAGATAACAGCAGCTAGGCCTACCAAATGAAATTTTCTTCCTAGTGGTAAAAACTTTTCTATCCACTGTATATACTGTTCAATTGAATCCGGTCTGCACTGTGCCCCTATTGAGATAGCTATTATACTCCAAACATATTTAGCCATAGTGCATTCAAAGAACAAGTGTCTAATTGATTCCTCGTTTTCGCAGAAAGCGCACATCTTGTTCCCTTTCCATTTCCTTTTAGTGAGATTATCTTTAGTAAGGATGGCATCCTCCTGAATGAGCCAGAGAAATATTTTGATCTTTAGGGGAATTTTCGATTCCCAGATCATCTTATTTGGCTTATTTGCTTCTGACGAGAAGAGGTTATTATACATTGATTTCACAGTAAAACATCCACTCTTTTCACCCAGCCATCTTGGTTTATCTTTCTCTTCATTTAATCTTACAGTGATTAGGATATCTCTGAGTTTTCTCAGCTCACTCTGTAGGTGTTCCGGTAACCACCTTCTGAATGATAGATTCCAATTTCTGCTTTGTAGTTTTTCCACAGTTATTTTCTTTTCCTGGCAGATATCAAACAATTCCGGGAATTTCTCACAAAGGGAGAGTTTCCCACACCATTTGTCTTGCCAAAAGTCAGTTGACTTTCCATCACCGATCATTAGCATTCTCCCCTTGACATACATCTCTCTAACCTTGAGCAGGTCAGACCATGCTGGGGAATCATTTTGCTTATGTTTTAGTTGTGATATACACTGATTTTTAACATATTTGTGCCTTACAATTTCTTGCCACATTCCCTCTTCGTTTTCCAGTTTCCACCACCACTTGCTTAACAAGCTTACATTCAACTTCCGTAGATCTTTAATTCCTAGACCCCCTTTCTTTTTTGGTCTGCAGATTTTTGACCATTTCACCAAATGGTACTTCTTTTTCAGGCTACCTCCTTGCCAGAAAAATCTTTTCCTAATCTTATCCATCCTCTCCAAACTGGTTTTGTGAATTAGATACATTGACATATAGTAAATGGGAATACTAGAGAGGCTTGTGTTGATCAGGATATTTCTTCCACCTAATGTCATTGAACTGCCTTGCCAGCCATCCAACCTTTTTCCCAGTTTTCCTTCAATTGGTAACCAATCCACTACATGGAGTCTTGATTGTGACACCGGCACCCCAAGATATTTAATTGGCCAAACCCCAGTGGCACAATTGAATATTTCAGCATATTCCAGAGCTTTTTCCTCACATTGACCAATCATCACCACTTCACTTTTTTGGAAATTTATTTTGAGTCCTGACATGCTTTCATAAAGATACAACATGAGTTTAAGGTTGATTGCCATTTCCTTGTCATCCTGCATACAGATGATAGTATCATCTGCGTATTGCAGTGCTACCACTCCTTTTGGAATGTATTGTGGCACCAATCCTACTATTAAATCATTTTGCTGAGCCATTTTTATCATTTTGGCAAACGTATCCGCAGCGATATTAAACAAGAAAGGAGACAAGGGGTCTCCTTGCCTGACTCCTTTGCCACTTTGGAAGTAAGGGCCAATTTCATTATTCACTTTCACCGATAAAGTACCATTGGTTACCACAGCTTTCATCCAGCCACACCATTTCTCATCGAATCCTCTACTCTCCAGGCTGTGGAACAGGAAATCCCAACTTATTTTGTCATAAGCTTTTTCAAAATCTAGTTTAAGCACCACCCCATTTGTTTTTCTCACCTTAGCATCATGTACAATCTCATGTAGACACATGACTCCTTCCATGATACTCCTTCCTTTAATGAAAGCATTTTGTCCTTTACAGATTATTTTGTCCATAACCTTCTCCATTCTTAGAGTGAGCACTTTTGTGAAAATCTTGTATTTAACATTCAACAAACAGATGGGTCTGTATTGTTGAATTTTGTTTGCTTCCTTAAGTTTGGGTAGCAAAGTGATAGTACCATAGTTTATTCTACTTATAACAAGTTTGTTATCGAAGAAGTCATGGAACATTCTAATAAGATCATCCTTGATAATATCCCAACATTCCTGGTAAAATTCTACAGGAATGTGGTCCGGTCCTGGAGCAGTGTTTTTTTCCATAGCAAATATTGCCGTTTTTACCTCCTCATCGGTGAACTCCTTAACTAGTTCAACATTTTCATTATTTGAGACTTTTTCCTCATCGATCCAGCTCAAAGGGTCTAGACTGATTTTCGGTTTTTCTCCAGGACCAAACAGTTCCTTGTAGTAATCGAAGCATGTTTGAGGATTTCATCATCTCCTTCAATTATTCTATCCTCATGTTGTAAGGAGTAGATTGTATTTTTCTCCTTTTCCCATTTGCTATTCCGTGAAAATATTCGAGTATTACCATCTCCCTTGAGAAGCCAATTACAGCTTGGACCTCTCATTCCAATAAATTTCCTCATTTTCATATATTGTCATCGATTGCTTCGGATTTCTGTTTTCCTTTGTAATTGAGCACGACTCAGGATAATGTCTTCTTCGAGAGTTTCCAAGGTGAGAAGTTCTTCGTTAAGTTCATACTTAAGTTTCCTTTCGTCTCCCTTTCTTTTATTACCCCAACCTTTCAAATACGTTTTTACTCTTTTTTCTTTTATCAGCCATATGTCTAAATTGGACTTGGCTTTCACTGGTTTACTCCAAATTTCCTTTACTTTCATCCTAAACTCTTCTTGTTTTAGCCAAACTAGTTGAAACCTCGAAGGGTTTTCTGTTCTTTTGGCTCTGTTGTCCATTCGCATACATGATGGGGTTATGATCCGACATTAGCCTAGCTTCTTTTCCGATTGAGGCTAAAGGAAATAACATCTCCCATTCCCTATTGATCATCACCCTATCCAGACTTCTCAAGAGTAGGGTTGGATTGATTATTACTCCAAGTGTATTTGCCCCCACTTAGATACAACTCTCGCAACTCATTAGAGTTAATAATATTATTGAAAATATCACTCCATCTATTATTATGAAATTTTTTGTTTTTTTCAGACTCATATCTCGGAATGTTGAAATCACCACCCAACGACAGGGGTGTGTTCTTTACATTGTTGCAAATCCGAGCCGGTTCTAAAAGGAACTGCTCCCTGTCGATTTCTTGTGCTTGGCCCATATACAAATATTAGCCACATTTTTGTCTTTAACTTTTTATCCAAAACCTCAGCAGCTATATAATAGTCTCTTGGTTGAAAAGAGACAATATCAAACCGGTCAAGGTTTATTCCACAAAGCATTCCCCCGATCTTCCTTTTGAGGGGACCCGAGTGCCATGCATATGATTTGGCACAGTCCACCTTCTCGAAAAAACTATCTTTAAAACTTTTCATCATTGTTTCTTGAATACCAAGAAAATCTAATTGTTTCTCATGAATCATTTCTTTCAAGAAAGGACTGAGGCCTTTCTTTTTATACCCCTGCAGTTCCATATTAATCCATTCATTTATAAAACTTTTTAGTTTTAGCACCCTTCTTGAGATTGACTCCAGGATTAATCTTAGAGTCATCTCTATCCATATTTAGCCTCTCTGAAGGTGAGGCTAAATAATTCTCCCTCTTTCCACACCAGGATCTTCTTTTTTTCTTTTTTTCTTAGAAGATTTATATTCCACCACTTGAAATCCGTCGGATTCTTCTTTATCGGAATCATCACTATACCATTCTAACAGCTGCTGTTCCACAGAGGGGATTACAGCTGTTTCACACATCTCCTCCACAAGATTGGTTTGGTTTCTTTTACTATCAAGGTTTTGTCTAGCCAACTCCATATCTTTTAGCACATTAATTGGTTCCATGTCTTCTATGTTAACATTAACTCCCATTTTATTAGACTTATCAATTAGGACAGTATCTTCAAGAATCGAAAAGGAGTTAGTATTGGAATTACCTTCCAGGTTTCTTTTCTTTGTTAAGCACTCAGCCTTCTCAGCCACTTTTATGGTCTGACCTTGGAGTCTTGTACTCTTCCTGGATGGCTCCACCTTGCTGTTTTTGGGCTGTCTCTTCTGCTTTGGTTTCTGCACCTCCATCTGGTTGTCTTCTAACCGAGTCTTGCCCCCATTTTCAATTCCTTGCCATTATTCAGATTGTTTGCGTTTTCACCAGGAGTCCCCTGTTTATCAGCAATTTGCATTTCCCTTTCCATAGTGTCCTCTAGCACTTCCTCCTTCTCCATTTCTTGACTTGAAAAGTCAACCTGGGGTTCTTCTTGAGTACCCTTGTCGGGGCTAGGAGCTGATGCCTCACATATTTCAATTTTCTTTTCTGTAGTCTTTTCCACCTGCTCAGCCATGTTGACCATTTGCGTTGTTTCCAAGCCGACTAATATTAGTCCGCACTGCTCCCCAATCCTTCCCCGACCTTTGGATTGCTGCTTTTGCTTCAAAAGCTGATAGAGGATCTAACTTTGATTGAAACATGTTTGACCCATACTCATTGATCACCACTGCATGATTATTATCCCATTGCATGTTCCAAAGAAGTCTGTCATTTTCGAGTGAAACCCATTTCTTCACTTGTTTGTCCCACATTTAGGATCTCACAACCAGGCCTCACCATTTCCCCTATTTTTAGCCCCTCATCTTCATCACTTTCATCAACTTCTATATTTGCCGGATCATCATCCGTATTTTTGCAGTCCTTCATCTTTGTTGAGAAGTCCCTTGCCCCATCCGAGTTTTGGAGAACTTGCCTTGAGCTGATTTTTGTGCATCTGCCATTAGCTTTGCAGTGTCTGATCGCTGCCTCTGCTCCACCAGTTCCAACATTCTTGTTGCTTGCATCTCTTTGTTCTTTGTGGTTATCCATCTTTGGCTTTTTGCTTTGGTGGTCTTCTTGATCTTCACCCTTATTGTCTCCGACCCATTGATTCCCTGCTGGGTTTGTTGTTCCTGTTTGTGGGATTTCTCTCTGGAATCCAAAATCATAAAGGTAGTCGCCTAGTGCACCTTCCACCATTGATGGCACCGAGTTAACATTTCTGCATTGAACCCTTACTCTCACATATTCAAATTTCAATGCATTTTCTTCATCTACATGCTTGGCCTTGCCCACTAGGGAAGCAACTCTGCAGATATTAGGAGTGGATCTTTTCTCCATTGGAATTCCAGTGATTCCGAACCAGAGCTTCCTCAAGCTTACTTTTGGCTCCCATACCATCGGACCACCTGAAAATGTTGATTGCAACTGCCTGTACCGATCTGAATTTCATCTCTCCGAAATGGGAGGCCGTCGCCGATGTCCGAACATTGGGAAACCTCATTTGGAATTTCTTGTCCCCAATCCTTTTAGCATACCATCTCCAAGTAGAGCTTTCACCGACAACATCCTGAATTCCCCTTCTATCCGCCTTGCAGTACACCTCCCCTTGAACTACTTCAATCAGTGCTAGTGTTGAAAAGTCTTTACCTTTCGGTTACCAGGGGTGTCCTCTATATAAAAAAATCCTCGTCCCGGGGCAGCGGATCCATAGAACCGAGCTACATATCCATCCAAGTTGTCGGTGGCTCCTTCATTGTGTTTCACCTCCTTTTTCTCCTCGTTGACTCCGAAGCTTCCGCTCCTTTTCTCCCTGCTCATGACTATCGGTCTTGTTGTTGCTACGACCAGGATTTGCTTCTCATCGTCCCGAACTGAATGCATGTCTTGTTTACACTTTGATTCCGACTATTAGACTCGAAGCTTCCTGCGACTTGTGCGACTCCCCTACACCAGGAATTTCCAGCTGCAATCTGCCACTTGCCTCCATACCTGTTCTCATCGGAATTCTGCTGTGGAAATTCTGTGTTCTGTTTGTCACCTCCACCATTAGGGGCATTCGGCAACCGAGGTCCGAATCTGCCTCCTCCCTCGTTGAAACTCCACTCCTCCCTGCCATCTCCCTCTTCCTCTTCCCTGGCCTCTCGGAGGGAAGCCGGTCCTAGCTGTTGTTCTTCCATCTCCTCTCCCAAATCTCCCTGCACCGAAACCTGCCCTATTCCGGGCTGCCACTCCTCTTCTCCCAAACATCTTCGAATGAGCCGCAGAATTCACAACCTCCACGAACGACCTCGTGTCTCCCCAAAAGTTGACCACCCGGCTCCACCTTCACCAAGGGAAGAGGATTTTGCTTGTGGTAGCCGCCTCCGATCCGTACTTCCGAACCGGTACCCACCCACACACGCCAACCTCCTCGCTTCGCCTCCGGATGTGCTCGAATCGAGGGTTAGGGTTTGGCTTCTTCACCTCATCACGCTCGAGAGGATGCGTCGATGAGGCTCCATACTCGAAAGCTGCGCATCCCGGATGCCGATGGTTGAGGAAAGAGGAACAATTACTGCGTCGATCCGCTCCGCCGGATCTTCGCCGCGTGTCCCTCCACCCTCGGTCGCTGCCATGGGACCTCCCCGTCGGCTCCACGAGACGCTTGTCGGCCGACCCCGTACCCTGCGCGAAGGTCTCTCTCTCCCGCTCGGGCGTGAGGGGATCCTCCTTCGCCATCCTCGCGTCGGATTCGCCATCGCCGAGTCTCCGCCCGAATCGCCCGTACCCATGCTCATTCGGACCTTCCACGCATAATTGATGTTATCTAAGCTTCCCATTTTATGATCAACTACAATGATTGATGCATGGAAATGGACTAAGTATGTGGTAGATCCTTGATTACCTGATGACGAAACGGTTAGCTAAAGGAGGATCGGGAAAACACTTAATCAGAGATGGGTGATGTTGACAAGCAGGTAGCAGCAACGGAAAGCGTCCGTGTTTCTCTGCAGCATGTCCGTGAATCTTGTTTTTGTCCCGGGGTCTCATCTGATCCTTGGGCGGGGTTGGGGTAGAAGAAGAGGACAGGGGCACAGGGAAGCGGAGCCATGCCTGCCGTGCCCATGGGTGGTGGCGCTGGCCACGAGCTGGACGCAACGAGGCCATGTGAGCGAGCTTTGGATGGTAGCTACTGCGCAGAGGAGAGAAGAGGACGACGACGCCTCTCTCTCAGCCCGATTGCAGACGACACGGCGGTGCATGCGCACCATGTCACCATCCACCGAGGTTCCCCTAGCAGCCATCGTCGATCTAGCTTCTTTCCCGATTCAACAATAATCAAATGAACCGTTCCTATCTTGCTTCCTAGCCTTGTGAGAATAGTACCGAGGCATGCTGCAACAAGTGTGACCGCATGCTACTATCTCCATTTCGAAATGTAAGTATTTATTTTGATCGAAAAATGTAAATATTTATTAACTATTCAGAATCACGTTTGATCATTCATATTATTTAAAAAATATAAAAATATCGATTTTTTTCAAATATAATGTATTTGTATATATACATTAAAAATTAAATAACACAAATGATCAACTATAATTATAAAAAGTAAACAAATACTTACATTTCAAAACCGAGGAAATACTTTTTTTTTGCCCCTCGCGACTTTGTTTAACTGCGTTTCACTTAAAAAAAGAAGACTCTGTTTAAGTGCGTAGGTAAAACACCTTGACAAACAACCACTACTACTGTGTAAGTACCCTGCTTGATAAGCTGAATCATCAGTGCACCATGTCTGTCTCTGATCGGTCCGTGCATAAAAAACGGTCATCGGTAACCGGAAAAGGAAAAAGGTATTCCAGTCCAGCCCCATCATCTGCATCGATACTGTGTGTCTTCGCTCGATCCCCGCCGTAATGTTCCCGGCTGCGTCCCCACATTATTTTCTCCCATAGATAGGTCTGCAGCATTATTCGGGGAAAAAAAAGGGTCTGCTGCTGCGGCGCGGCGAGCCACTCCCGCATTTTTTCCTCCGACGAGGCTGAGAGATTTGGCGCGTATTTGCCACCCGCGCCACGTCCTATATATCCAGGGCCATCTCCCGCACTTTTCCTCCTCGCTCCCGAGCCAGCACGCTAGTGCTGTCTCTCGTGTCAGTCACACACACTCCCACACAGCTCCGGCTCAGCCATGGCGAGCAACGGCGTCGTCCTCGTGGTGCTGCTCGTGGCGGCCGTTGCCATGTCGGGCATGGTGGGCGCGGCGAGGGCGCAGCTCCGGCAGAACTACTACGGCAGCTCGTGCCCGAGCGCCGAGTCCACCGTGCGGTCCGTCATCTCGCAGCGGCTGCAGCAGAGCTTCGCCGTCGGGCCCGGCACGCTCCGCCTCTTCTTCCACGACTGCTTCGTCAGGGTAATGTTATTCTCCTGTGGTTTCGCACTAATCTTCGCTTTTTTTGTGGGTGATAACCAACCAACCTTGCACGGCGGCATTGCATTGGCAGGGGTGCGACGCGTCGGTGATGCTGATGGCGCCCAACGGGGACGACGAGAGCCACAGCGGCGCGGACGCCACGCTGTCGCCGGACGCCGTGGACGCCATCAACAAGGCCAAGGCGGCGGTGGAGGCGCTGCCCGGGTGCGCCGGCAAGGTCTCCTGCGCGGACATCCTCGCCATGGCCGCACGTGACGTCGTCTCCCTGGTAATCATCGAACAGCTGCCCATTTTCTACCAATTGCCATGGCGGCGAGCGATACGGTGCATGCACCCGGGTCGACACCTGGGACCCACGCCGGTAGACAGACCTTCCCCAATGGCGCCTCCCGTCCCAGTTTTTAGGTTAGGTCAGGGCCCCGCCACCACGCCGGTCTGGTCTGGGGAGGGACCGCGGGCACGGGTCACTGTTCCAAGCCTGCGTGTCAGTGACTTTCTCCATCTCCAGCTCTCCATGGGCCATGGGCCATGGCAGCAGCACTCATGCTCATCGCGGTCCTGCACTGCACTGCACCCTACAGCGCGGCGCACCATCGATTCGATTCGGCTCCCGCCCACAAGCACAAGGCCAGGCGAGCGAGCAACGGGGACATGTGAAGCGTGTCAGCCTCCTGGATGCCTCCTCGCGTCGCCACCCGCGCCTGCTCTGCTCTGCTCGCCGGCTCCCGGCGTGACCGTTGCACAACCGTACAGCACGCGCCGGATGCCCGCCGGACCTTTCCCGGGTCCCGAGACGAAAGCAGCACCCGTTTCATGCTCTATCCTGTGTGGATTCTTGCGATGGGGACATGACTCTCTAGTGTAGGCCGTGTTCTGCCCGTGACGTCCGTCGAGTGAGACCCTCGCCGGACTAGTCAGGTCCCGTCGTCTCGAGAGCGCCGGGGACAAAATTTCCACTGCGTCGGCTGTAGCCATGGGAGGGATGTGGACAATGTACGCCGGTAGCTTTACAGGCTGCTACAGTACTGTACACTCTGAAGAAAGTGCGAGGCGCCCACAACTCACCGTGGGGCAGCACCAATCGAATTGAACAAATTTTCATTTACCCTGCATCTGCATTGCTGATGATTTTAATCCTCTTGTGATGACGCCAGCTGGGCGGGCCAAACTACGCTGTGGAGCTCGGACGCCTGGACGGCAAGTCGTTCAACCGCGCCATCGTGAAGCACGTCCTGCCCGGCCCCGGATTTAACCTCGACCAGCTCAACTCCCTCTTCGCCCAGAACGGCCTCACGCAGACCGACATGATCGCGCTTTCAGGTAAACACAAGCTCCTGTTCTTGCTCTTTTTCTTTTCCTTTTTGCCATTGTTTGGTGAATTAGCATTTGCAATGTGTCTCGTCAGTGTTTGTTTATTAAGCGGGTTGATCGCAACGTAAGCATCTCTCTTCCTCGTGGCGTCTGCCTGCACTTCACGTGACTTTCCCTCCCAGTGTTGGGAACAGAGGACAAGCGGGTTCAGTATTCTATACTGTCGCCCCCTGTTCTTTTCGAAAAGCCATAAAACCTTGTTTCGTCTTGTGCGTTTTAAAGAAAGCTAGGGAAAACAAAAGTGAAGAGTAGTAGTAGTACTTTGCATAAAAGTGCTCGATTTCTCATGTACCTGCGAGTGAAAAACCAGTACCAAGTGAAAAAGTAACCACTGCCATCACTAGTTAACTGTAATTACTGAACAGTTTGGGTCGCCCTGTATAGGTTTTGGGGGTTTGTTTAATCTTGGATTCTCTTCTGGGAGGAATAAAATATGCAACAAACTATATATAGTACATGGGAACAGAGGACACTTTGTCTGAATGTTCTTGGTTTGCCTGTCAGATCCTATGCTTAGTTAAATAATAATAATAATACTGTGGTTCAGGGATTAAGATGTGATTGAGGACATGGAGCCTTTGCCATGCATGTTGCAGAACAGAAAATGGCAGCAGTAACTTTTGACTGAGCCACCCAATTTTGTCCGCACAAAGCACTCACTTAATTCTAGGGGACCTGCATTACCCAAACTTTTGTCTTAAGAAGGGCCTGCGTTGCACAAGCTTTTCAGAAGCACGCATGAAATACGATGAGAATGACTGCTTCGAGTAAAAATCGTTCAAGTTTTTAACTGTGATTCCGGTTTTCCGATGGAAATTGCAGGTGCTCACACGATCGGCGTGACCCACTGCGACAAGTTCGTCCGCCGGATCTACACCTTCAAGCAGCGGCTGTCGTGGAACCCGCCGATGAACCTCGAGTACCTGCGGTCGCTGCGGAAGGTGTGCCCCATCAACTACAGCCCCACCTCCATCGCGATGCTGGACGTGTCCACGCCGCGCGTCTTCGACAACGCCTACTTCAACAACCTGCGCTACAACAAGGGCCTGCTCGCCTCCGACCAGGTGCTCTTCACCGACCGCCGCTCCCGCCCCACCGTTAACCTCTTCGCCGCCAACAACTCCGCCTTCCAGGAGGCCTTCGTCGCCGCCATGGCCAAGCTCGGCCGGATCGGGCTCAAGACCGGCAGCGACGGCGAGGTGCGCCGCGTCTGCACCGCCGTCAACTAGTTTTCACGGTGTGCGTTGTGACGGACGGTCTTGTCTTGTTGTTAGGGCGTTATGGTTAGCTGCTAGCTGGGTGCTTACTTCGTTAGGATCATCAGACGTGTGCTCGTTTTATTTCTTGTTTATACGTTTGGTGGTGGGATTGGATTAGCAATTCTTTTGAGCTGTGTGGGAATGGATGCGTGGGTGATAGGAATTGAAATGTGCTTTCTACTAAATTCTAATGGATGTTCCTGTTGACTGGATGAAATGCATGTGTCCTCTCCATTCTTTGTTCTCAGATTCCTTTCCTGGTGAAACCCTTGTTGCATTTCGTTCCAGATTGGGCGCGAAACCACAAAAAAAACATCGAATGCTTCAGCTGACGCTTGGTGATCTCATTAATCACCGTCAGTTATTTTTTAGGGAAATCACCATCAGTTATTGGGCGGGAAACTTTGACAGGAGAGGAAAAGGATGGCGCAACTTCTGCTGGCCTGTGAGGAAGTGGACGATGATGGGCTGGAATGAACTAATCTTCTGCAGGCCGCAGCACCACTTCACTCCGGCCCAGTCTTTCGGCAACTCGGAAGGCTGTCGGCTGGTGCCGAGTCCAATCCACTCCACTCGGCGTAGGTACCTGGTACCCTGCCGCGCCCCATGGCCCATTTCAAGGAAACCGACGAATCTCTGGGAGAAGGCCGGGATGCCGCCAGCTGCCAGCCCAGTAATTGCAGGGTCCGTTTCCAGACACCAGAGTAGAATCACTTCGTTCACGGTCACGGAAACCCTTTTTTATCAGCTGATGAAACTGATGGATCGTGTGCTTATCGACCATGGATCATGCGGACACCAAGAACCACTCGCCCTTTCATCTCGCGAGGTCCGCCGCGAAAGCTACGCCTACACACACCTAGAGCTACTAGCTTGAGTGATTACACATATCTACGTGCAATTTTAACCTCGGCGATCTATTTAGGAGCTAGCTCGTACAAGCAAAAATAATTATGTACCGGAACAAGGTCTTACCTTCCTCGCTCGAACAGTGACATCGCAGTTGTCAAATTACGTACATGTGTACTGCCGACACGTCCTTGGTTTAGATAGCTTCCAAGGTTATGCCGCTAGCTTAGCTATCGGACGGAAACCTGGCTTGCAAATCCAGTAACCGTAGCGTCCATCAACGAGCAGACAAAATTATTCTCATGTCTAATGACGCATGTATGCAACCATAATATTTAGCTACCTGCAAGCACCGTACGCTTGTACAGATACATACCTTTTTTAACACGCAGTACCACGTACACTCTTCAATGATTTATCATGCGGTGTAAGTTCGTTCCCCAGAATTCAAGTTTGTTGTGCTGCACAGCGAAGCAAGTATTGTTGCCTACATTGAATTATTGTTGTCTTCTTTTTTCGAATTGAAGACCTTAGCCACATTGAATGGTTCCATGTTAGTTTCACTTAACGAACAAGCTGGCCGATCGATCGAGCTGATCGATCAGCATTAAGTCACTCGGGGTTAGTTGCATGCACAAGTCAACCCTCAACCACCGCTACCGTAACTTGCATTGTTTGGCTTCATGGATATAATTCCACGATTAGGTTGATGGGCCAAACTCTAGGGCATCCAACTTTCTATATCCCACAGTCCGATCTTCTTCTCAAGAAAACAATATCAAAGCTAACTTTCAGTTACTGATAGCAGCATGAAACTGATGTTTAATGTCTATCTGATAGATGCATCTTCTAACTTAGCAGCATGAAACTGATGGTTAATGTCATATCTGATAGATGCATATATTCTAACTTAGAAGCCCCATATGTGCTCATTCTCTCCTCACCTATAACAAAACAACGTGTGCTCAATTTTTATTTACTTGATTATAAAATGAGTTCCAACAGAATTTAACCATGGTCCTTTTTCCGGTATGCAAGGAATATTCATCTCTCGGATCCATGCATGTCAAAGAGTGCATCCAATGTCATGCTAAATGGTTGTACCGACAGCAATATGAATCCTATATATTATGTACTTTGAGACCAATAATAACTCAGAAAGTTTTGAGACAGAGAAAATCAAGACCAGAAAAGAATATTGTATCCATAAATAATGATGTTGAGTGTGCTCTCATGAAATTTTTGAGTAATTAGCCTTACTAATTTATACAAATCCATTCTGAAACCATATCGTTTTTTAATTTACAGAACTAGTGTTGTCACATGAAGAACTTAACTTTTATCGATTAAATCATGAAGCAACCAAAGACATATGTACATATATCACCTCCGTTTAAAAATGTAAGCATCTATTGACTTTTTAGAATTATGTTTGTATGTTCTTCTTATTCAAAAAATTGTAAAAATATTGATTATTTTGTTATATTTCAGATTTCTGGTTGGATGTATTTCAAATGTAATGTATATATTTCTATGTTATTATAAAAAAATTGAAATAAGACAAGCGATCAAATGTTATTATGAAAACGTCAATAAATACTTACAGTTTGGAACTGAGGGAGTATATCTGATCCAAACATATATAGTGCAATGCTAAAATAAATATACTTTGCTCAACCCTTGTTGGCTGCCTTTTCCGATACAACAGCATTCTAGAATTGTATATATACCACGCCAGAATCTCTGCGTTGATCAATTTATGCAGTTCCACTAACCTCTTTGAAAGCTAAAATCAGTTTTGCGGGAGTTGATAGAATAGAATATTTTACTCGTCATATATCACACCAACATCAACCTTCTCTCTGCGGCAAATCAATTACGCAATCCACGTATTATTTCAGAATAATTTAGTAAGCATTGATGCCTTTGCAACGTCAAAATTAGAAAACATGTTAATTGATGATACTGCAATGCACCAAATTATGTTTCACATGCATGGAAGCATTAAGAATTTAAATTTGTTCCGTACCATGACATGACTATATTATTGTGCAAAAGGAGGACTCTAGAAGAAGTCATGCTTTTCGTAATACATTTTGCTTAATTGCAGTAGTTTTATTAATCAGTAATAGGCTTCATGCTGTGTCTCAACCTGGACTTCACATATATTCACGATCTCCAGAATATATACCTAGACTCTATATAAACTGAA
This sequence comes from Chloris gayana, assembly GCA_031894775.1. Taxonomy (NCBI): domain Eukaryota; kingdom Viridiplantae; phylum Streptophyta; class Magnoliopsida; order Poales; family Poaceae; genus Chloris; species Chloris gayana. The sequence continues at coordinate 13,772 of JAUNZO010002462.1, read as the reverse complement.
CTTATTATTAGCTCGTAATGAAAATTCATAACCTTTATCTGATGAATTGTTATGAAACAAATTAATATATTAGTTGAAACGATATGCATGCCTCTTCAATGAGAGCCAAATGCAAGTATATACAAATGTGCGGCCCGAGAGGTATTCGTACAATGAGAAATAAAATGATCATATAGATAATTTCCAAGCATAAACTATCATTATTGTGTCCAAATTACAGTAGTGAACACAGATAATTTAAAGGAAACATTCGGACGTACCACGTCCGTGCATATGAGAGAGAGAGAGAGAGAGCTAGAGAGAGAGAGAGAGAGAGAGAGAGAGAGACGATTATATTATTAAAATAATATTGACTAGTGATCGAAATCCATATCAAACATTGCCTGGCCGAGCTGCAAGATGTTGCTGTGTTGGTGGTGCTGATGGAACGCCAAGCTTGGTTCTTGCACCTGAGCTATATTTGATGTGTTATCACTTGAGACGGCTTGGCTCTGTGGGAAGCAGGACCCAGACGACGTAGGGAACGGGAAGCCGTGGTGGTTCTGCTGGTGAATTCCGTGGTGATGTGCATGCTGCTGCATAGATGCCTTCCCCTTGGGATCCACCGCTTCTTTCACCACCTCCCCAAGATCCATGGCCTGATCTTGTTCCTTGGACAAGAGTGCACTTCCCAGAATTTGTGTCGTCAACCCGTCGCCAATATCCATGTTCTTGCTACTGCTTCCTGCTTCTGTGTTGAGATTTTGCCGAAGTGAACAACAAGTTGGTGTCACTTGTCAGGAAAATGAACAAGCTCTTGTTGCTTAATTTAACAATGTATGCAGTGCATGGGTAAATATCGTACTAAGTGTGTGGCCTGCCAAAATCGAGCAAAAAATTTGCCATGTAATTATAATGTATAACGTTCACGTACTGTCTTTAGCAGCTGCAGCTTTGTTCGCCTGTGCCCTCTTCTTGTCTGCGGCATCGGCATCGGACGGCTTTGACTTCCTGCGGCGGCGGTTGTGGTCTGCAAGGCGCTTCCTGCAGCTCTTCTTGGCGTCGTCGAACTCATCGAGCAGATGGAATCTGAAAGGCAAAGAATTTGGATGAGAGTAGAAGAAATAAGGACCATCTGGAGACCTGCATACACATGAAATACCAAGGGGGAAAAAGCGAGAATACATGTTCTGTATACACCATTCCTTCCAAGAGAGCATGAGCTAACATGGGGGCTGCCTAGATATCTACGTAACACATATCACTGAACTCATCAGTGCGCAACTCAATTTTATAAACTTGGATCCTTTTCCTCATATATAAAATTCCAGAACTGAAAAGGAACATTCCGGGGACCAATATGTTGGTAATGATGACACAGAACATGAGAAAACATATATCTACACTGTTGCTCCCTACAGACAGCTTGGATTTTTGCAGCTGACTCATATGGGGTGTCTCAATATGGTGAGTCATTCTGGGAGAGATCCTGTTTACCCTTAAAGGCTTTGCCGATCGTTCACTTCACACGTGCATGCTCCAGCAGAGGCGACGTACAGTTTGCAAAGCCCTCCATCGCGTAGCTAGTGAGTGAGGGCAGGTAGAGAGAGAGGTGTGTATAAGCTGGCCTGTTACTACCAGCCACATGACGCAAAGAAGAATGAGACGGCACAGAGAATGGAGAAGGTCTGGCTTTGCATTTGTAATTTCTGCTGGTACATATCGTACGTTGGATGTACAAAGTCTTGCAATACTTTGAAAGGAAGGAGCATTATTTGTGACTTTTGAGAGACGAAATACATGGACAGACGGCTCACTGTTGAAGTAACTACTCGAAAAGGCGGGGAAGTCAAGGAAAAAATAAATTGAAAGACGAAGTAGCACAGAAAACAGACAAGGGGTGGAGAAGAAAAGCAATTATATTCAAGGGATAAGATGTCTGCAAACTATGCTAAAAGTACAATGCAATGCTCAGGGTTAATTGCAAATTGAAGATGATTATATATTTGGGGAAATATTTATTTATAAAAAAACAAATATGCGCAAGAAAAAAGCCATTTGACATGCAAACATCTCTATTTTGCAAATGGCACGCACCATTAATTCCTTAATTAGTCATGTTAGGCACTTCAAAAGGATGCATGCATTACGATGTTTAGATGTTATCTCCGTTGTGCTTATTATCATTTATACATATAAGTTGTTTTCATATGGTGTAAGCTTCATATATATGGTACTGGGTTGTATTTCTCTCATATCAAAAGAATATAAATTTGTTGTTCGTCTGGCATGAAGAAATGTACTGAAAAAAAATCTGCAGATCGATCCGTTAAGGGATCCAGGACTGGTTCTTAAGTTTATACTGAAAACAATGAGAGAAACAAGACAAGGATGGTATGTATGCTGTTGGATCAACAAGCAATTATATTGTTCAAGGGACTCGATGACTTTAAGTTCTAACACAAAAGATAGCTACTTGTCATGAAAATCTTCCTCTCTGATAAATTAAATATTTTAATTAAAAGAGCAAAATTACCGAGAGATCGTATGGTCAATTTATTATAAAACGACGTCGTAGTATCTTTTCTGCAGAGTAATGAACTCCGTCCGAAATGAATCAGTGCTGGATGGTTTCAGGAACCCGGCCGGGCGGACTGATTGATCAGATACTTCTTCTTGATCTCGATGGAATATTGGAAGAAGCAAAAGCAAGATCTATCTGAATTTGTATGAGAATTAACCCAATATATGTAGAGTGTATGGTGGTAGTAATCGATCGATCAACAACAGAAAGAGAGAGAGAGAGAGCGAATTGGATCCACACATGTAGCTAGGCATGAGTAATGTTTGAGGACTAACCTGCTGCACTGCTGGCAGAACCTCTGGTGGAGGCCTCCAGCGGTGACGACGACGGGCGCCTTGGAGTGGTGCTCGCAGACCTTGTGCCTGCGGTGGTAGCGCTTGGCGCTGGAGAGATCGGCCTTGCATCCCTCGGCCTGGCACCGCGGCGGGTGGTGGCCGTACGTGTACCCCCTCTCGGCGGGAAGTAGGTCCGGTAGCCCAGGTTCAGGCCCAGCTGCGTGGCCGCGAAGCTCGCCATGTTCTCCTCCGCCGAGCTCACCAGCGAGGGGAAGTAGTACTCGGGCTGCGCCGCCTGCGGGTAGTAGCTCTGGTAGGCGGCGCTGCCGCCGAAGTAGTGGTTGGCGCCGCCGCCGCCGGCGAGGTAGTGGGAGGAGGCGGGGTAGAACTGGAGGATGTCGTGGCCGGCGATGGTGGTCTGCTGGTGGGCGGCGGCGTTGGACGGCGGGAGGAGGGCGAGGGAGTTGGCCTCGAGGTTGTAGCCGAGCTGGTGCTCCCTCTGCTGGAGGCTGTTGTCCTGCTCCATGATTGGGAGCAGGGAGGGAGGAGCCGGGCTGGGGGAGACGTAGGGGAACTCATCGCCAGCAGAAGGTAAGTTCATCATCTTCCTTGTTTGCTTTATGATCGATCTCTCTGCTGCTGTGTGCCGCACGCGCACAACACACACACACACGGAAAAGGATTTGGGACGGAGGAGAGGACGCGCGGCAAGGACACCCGCTCTTCTTCTTCTCCCACTCTTGACACTATATGGCTCTGCTGCCTGGGGGCGAGATGAGTTGGGGGTGATGGCGATGACACAGATAGATATATGCCCTTTTCGTCTAGGGTTCGGCGGCCATGAACGAGTGGTGGAGTGAATTTTGGGTGCCAGGTTTGGATCAGCTACCGCTGCAACTGCAACTAGTAGCTAGCTAGGGAAAGAAAGAAACCAGGAGAGAGAGAGAGGGGAAACAGCAAGGCAACAAAGGCAAGGCAAGGGGATCGGATGATGGAGCTGGCCGGCCGTGAGAGATCTTAATTGGAGTTGGTGAGTGGTGAAAGGCACCGGCTGCTGCTTTATTCTTGCCCCCCGTTTTTCCTAGGCGCCGTCCGTATACATACTGACCCCGGTAGCGTAGCTGTTTCAAATCAACCTAGCGTACGACACTGTTGCATGTGTGCCTTGAAGAAAAAACGAGCGTATATCTGATGTAGATGTGTGCATGACTACTACGCTCCATGCGTACGAGCCAGCTAGCTAGAGAGAGCGTACGCTGCCTCCGTGACGCCCGGCCCCGGAGGACGGACGGTGGCGCGCCATCCCATTCATGAGATGTGATCTCATGGCCAAGTACTACTACGTATCATCGTTCCCAGGCCCTAGCTAGCTCTCAGCTGGTGGCGCGCGTATAGCCTACCGCATTGCTATCTGATGGACTGTATTTTGCGTAATGAGTTGAAAACGGTACATGTGTGTACCCCTTCACCTCTACCTCTACGTACGGATTAGTGTAATTCCTCCGATCCTGCAGGTGAGGTGGCCATGTACATACCCAAGTATTTCTCGCAATTAATAAAGGTTGCGCGTCACGGCACTTGCCTTTAGAGCTGCCAGACCACAATAGCTTGCCTGGCGCTGTTGATTAGGCCTTTCAAGAAGGAAATTATGGTCACTGCACTATTGAGAGACTTTGTTGAGTGCTCTATTTTTCTTCCTAAATCTATGGCAGCAGATTTTTCCACCATGGCATTGGATGCCGATCGATCATCTATCTGACTTATTATTATATATCCGCGAAGAAGCTATCTGCTGCATATTCTACCCAACCTCACTTTACCCTAATCGGCACAACTATATATCTTGCCTGCACGTTATTCTCTCGGTCTTGCTTGCTCTCGGTGAGCTAGCATCACAGTAATGTTGCATGTGCCGCCGCGTAAACGTCTTTCCCCGCACTGCTGCACAACCACCACCAGATTTGAAATATAAAATGACTTACTACTGTCGCCTCCATCAAAGAGGAGCATAATTGTCCATGAATGTCAGAGGCCGCAACAGCTCGTCCAATTTGAAATGTCAAATTCAAAAGGCTTAAATTTTCAGCGACCTTCATATACATACATCTATATCGTTCTTCCCTTTCAGTACCAGACGGTATATCGTTCTTCCTTTCAGTACCAGACGGTATCGCCATTACAACAATTGGAAATACCACGCATGTCCCTGTCATGAGAGGTCAAAAATATAGAAAATAAAGTTGAACTTCTCTATATTAGACATCATCTTACCGATTGAGGAGTTTCTTTTCTATGTAGGCCTGTCCAGGACTCCAGATAATTTTGAGCTCTACAATGTTCCGATATATATATGCCCAAATCTTGTCCCTGCCCCAAAGACATCACCGTTGATTCTGATTGTGGCGAGAAATGATGAGATTCTTATTATCTCACTATTGTAGTACTACTAGATAGAGGAATCCAGAATTAGTATGATCCCAAGATGTTGATTCATTCTCACCTGAACCCAACACTCTGCACTCCATCAGACACTCTTTCGGGAATGAAAATATCCAACCGGCTAGCTAAACAGTTGCACAACACGTGATTCAGATTTCTCTCTTGGTTTGACATATTATTTCTTAATAATAGACACAATAAACGTGCTTATCCTTGTGACTCATATATCCGTTTGCTATCCGCCTCAATTAGACAGACAGTAAAAAACTGAACCTCACTAATTTGAACTCTGGTGCATATGCCTGTTGGTTTCATTGACAGCCCCCTGCAGGCTACTTGAAAGCAGAGCAGTCAACGGCGGTAGAGTTACTGGGTCTGGTACATGCACTCATCGATCGTCCATGCATGTTGGTGGTATTCTTTTAGACCGTTTGTTCAAGGACGTACGTGCCTCGCCGTCCTAGGAGCAAATTTTACGTCCTGTTGTTATTACTTCGTGGCCTGTACAAAGCATACTCCATCCATACATAGAGCGATTAAGCACAGCAGCCTGCTATCTATATCTTGTTCGTGTACTAGTACCTGTTACCGACAACATGCGGCGCCGTAATTCGGTAGCAGTACTACTCTGGATGGGGAAACGCGTTAAAGAATTCTGCAATTTGGGAATATAATAATACGCTGTTGTTGTTGGTGTGATGATCCGGGCGTGTACGGTGGGCGGTGATGAAGAGCGTGGAGGGCGGCGGCTGGCGCGAGACGGACAAGAGTACCCGACGGAGGAGGAGCACGGTTTGGCGCTTCTCTTCTCTTCTCTCTTGCAATTGAGCAAGGAAGGCATGTCGTGGGTCCATGCATGAGCACGAAGGAAGCGGCCCACTGGAGGAACAAGTGGTGGCCCATGCATGAGTGTCCGACAGATATGCACCCAACTTGCAATACAAGGCGCGCGCGCACTGTTCCCGCGATCCCATAAGTTCCGTATAAGGAAGGAAGCGAGCGAGCGAGGTCCTACATATATCAGGCGGGCGGGCGGGGTACCGATCCAGCCGTAATAACAGTATCTGTATGCGCGGGTGAACCATTGGTGTCCGTGTACGCCAGTGGCGCAGCAATGCAGGGTAATTTCGGGCAGCCGGACGGGCAGGGTCTTGGGTTCGTGCCACGGCACTGTGGCAGCGTCATCGGCATTGACTCACGCACAGTGCAAGGATCCCGCCGCGCATCAGCGCACATTGAAGAATGAACCCGTCTCTCTCTCTCTATCTCTCTCTCTCGCTGCCGCCAGCATATATTTGAACAATCCTGACTCGCTAGATTTCGTATACGATCGAGCTTCACGGATGCGGTACACTCCCAACAGTAGCCATCGGCACAAACAGTGCTGGATATACACACACAGGCACAGCGAATTGATCGAAAGGGGGAATTGGGGAGACAGAGACAAGGTCGCGCAGCATCCAAGAATAGCGCGCCGGGATCGACGGAGCATGCATGCGGCACTTTCATGCATTCATCTCAGAAGCAGAGAGGCAGAGAGGCACAGCAGGCGACGACGCGGCTCTCCCGTGGCACAGTGCGACAGCAGAGGAGGCCGCTGTGGCTGAGGCCAGCGCCCCTGCTGCCACCTGAAACCGTTGTTTCGATCTCTGCAGCCACACGACCGCATGCAGACGGCCTGGCCTCTTCCCATCGACCTCAGCTCTGCACGTACGGCCCTCCCTGCATTCGTGTGTGTGTGTAGGGGTCGAGCGCCAAACAGTGGGGGTTAGCTCGAGACGTGTGTGTGTCAGAGAGTGCGTGTGTTCATCAGCAGCAGCTTAGGCCGTGCCCGTGCGCGTACTGCTTTGGATCTGCTCGCCCGTCTCGTTTCGCCCGTGCGCACGCGTGTACCGGCAGCCCTGCGCCCGCCCGGGTAGGGGCTGGCCACAACTGTGCCGCCTCCGACTCCGATCCGTGTGAAGAAGGCTAGCTCTTGATCTCAAACCGGCCACGGCCAGTCTGGGATGGTTAAGACCAGTACTGTCAGGGTCGTCGGATTAGACTGCCGTGTGTCGCCGTCGATCGATTCCACGGTGCCCACCTCCATCTATCTCAATGGCTATATAGCTACTGTAACATCACCCCGTACACGCCAAATTATTCCGTCAATTAATTGGAGTCACTACTACTAAGTTATGGGCAAAGATTCTCTAGACACAGATAGCTGCATGCACAACTTCAATTTATTTCCATTCTCAAAAAAAAAACTTCAATTTATTTCCCACTATAAAGTTGCACAAAATAAGGGTAATAATTAAGATTATTGTAAATGAAACTGGAGAAAGATATATACCGATTTTTTTACCAAGTTAACTGTCGGCTACCCATGAATAACAATAAAATTGTTGGCCTCTTAAGAGAAATTGCATGCAGGAGTACGTGACCACAAGAAAGTTCAGCATCAAATTTTAGAGCTAATTAATTATGGTCCTACTCCTACAGAGGAAATTCTTTTTGGCAGATCAACAATGCAAATACATGGTCGTCCCGTTACCACAGATGCCCTGCAGGTCAAGTCTCATTGCACTGTTCGGCCACACCGGATGAACAATATTTATGTGTACCAGTTGGTGAAGGGTGCCCGTCGAGTCGCGAATATAGGCCCAGCCGTCGAAACCGCCGGCCGTTGGCGCACACCATTTCACTCACTCTCACTCGTCGGCTTTACGCAGGCAGGCATGCAGACACACCGTCTTTTTGCGCGGGATTCATGCATGCATGGGCCCGCCCGCTCGACTCGACACACGTCACTTTGTTTGGGCCACGACTGTGGCTCATGTCACCAGACCCGGCATTGTGGAAGGGCCGGCCCTGTGGTCCACGGACGCCCAGGATCTTCTCTGCATCCACCCAACTCACGACCCCGTCAATGCTATTTTCTTTAGTAATGGTACCCCACAGATTACCTTAAGGACATGTTCCAAGGTTGATTTAAATGCCTGGAGGTACTTCACAAAATTTAATGCTCAATGTGAATTTTCTGTGGGATAACATTTTTTTCTTTCTTCCAATCCTACGATCCTTATAAGTGTCATTTCCGCCATTTCTAGGAACTTATTGTGGAATCTAGACCCACTAGTACTTGTTGACACGACTTCTGGTAAATCAACCTCTCTCTAGGGCTCAAGGAAAAAAAACTCATGGTAAAAATCTTTTATCCCTTCATACCTTGGTCACACTGTTTCCATGACGTCCACAACAAATCATTAGAACACAATATGCACATATAGCAGTTACATTATATTACGCCTTTACCGAAGAGCGAGTAATATAAATGTTAATTTAATAGCATCTCTTCACGTCTGACATCACTATCACAATCCAAGCAACCAATAAATTATAGGGCACTTATCTTTAAGTTAAAAACTCATAGCTTACAACCTAGTACTGTACTCCCTATCTTTTTTTTTTCTTGACTTTGTGAAGCCGAACAAAAGAGCACTGATATATGAAAACCAACATAGGATGTGTTCGTTTCCTGGAGTCTAAATTTTAGAGCTGTCACGTCAAAAAGAATCTTATTATTTAAGAGTATTAAATAAAGTTTAATTATAAAACAAATTACAGGCTCCTAGACTAATTTACTGAGACGAATCTAATGAGGTTGATTAAGTCGTGATTAGAAGACGATTACTCGTAGCATCACTTTAGCAAAATATAGATTAATTAAGCTCATTAGATTCATCTCGAAAATTAGCACCAATCTATCAATAGGGTTTTGTCATTAAATTGATCGAAAGATTCATAAATAATAAAATTCTCTTTGATGTGACAGTGCTAAATTTTAGAGGGAAGAAACGAACACACCCATAGCATACTCTTTTGAATCACCATCATAAACCTCTTGGACCTCAGAAAAGATAAGGAGAAAACATCGATTTGTGCAAGGATCCTTAGCTCGATGCCCCCGCGGAGAAGACGATCTCCGTAGCCGCAAACCACCGTACATAGTGCAGTGGTATGAAAAACCACGTGTGCTTGTCCATTGACAGCGTACGGACCTGCCTCTGGATGCGTAGGTAAATGGCAGCAGGTAACAGTGAGTGATCCGATGGACAAGATCCAGGCCGGGCCCCGCATGCCAGATTTGTCGTCTTCGTTGATTAATCTACACCACACACATTGACGGTACTAGATACTCCCTCCAGTATCAATAAAAAGGTAAATAGGGAAATAGTTAAAATAAATAGTGCCTTTTCTTAATCTACTATTTGGTCGCCTGCTGTACATATCCTGTGCCTATTTTTGTTTCTATTTGGTTCAGGGTTCGAAACCTTTCCCGAGAAACATGTAAGCCCTGAATCGTCCCTATAATAATAATAGAGAGGTTTTCAGGTCCAAAATAATGGCTATTATTTTTTCTCAACTAATGGCCATTAGTTTAAGGATAATTTAGTAATTGTACTAAAAAATTAATGTTTTTATCATACAAACTTGTGTTAAATACACTAAAACTTGACTACAATAATAATGATGATGATTAATCAAATTTAAAATTAATATTTTTATAATAAATTCATGTAAAAATTGACTAACTTATTAGTTATGATGAATTTTTATATTATAATCACATTATTTTGACAATATTACCCTTACTAAGATCCAACTAATGACCATTAGTTGAGGAAAAATAATGTCCATTATTTTGGACCTGAAAACACCCCTAATAATAATAATGAAATGAGACAGCTAAACCAACAAGGAAACCGCCAACAAAGGAGGCAACCAGGGACAAAAAGAAAAAGAAAGCATGTGAAAGGCACATTCATCCTATGGTTATTTTGATTGATTCTCTAGTGGTTCACAGTTGAAATCTAGTAATACATCAAAACTTTGAGATCCAAAACAAACTTGAATTACCACACACCAGGATTTATAGGAGTACGAAGATAGTTATTTTTTTCTTAAGAAAATAACAGTATAACTCATCACCAAGTTCTACATACTACTTAATAATTGATGAGAAGTAGTAGATGATTATGGTCAGCGCATAGAAGGCATCTAGGGCCTAAAGGCATCCAAGGGCAGTTTCTTCAACAATGGTGTACAGACACACTTATTCTCTTCTGCGAAAGTGTGCTCGGACATTCACCTATAGTTTTTTTTTCCGAACAATCTGAGCAGCACTTGTCAATTGATATAAATAATGTTCCTGTAGCTGAGAGTTCTTCTATGGCTGATTTTTTGAGGGGCAAGTCAAGCAAAGTTAAGTCCAACAACAAGGATGTCCATATATGTGATAGTGACTATTATATGCATTCTCAATTTCCACGCATGCTAGGTATGGCACATGTGACTATGTAAGTTTGTTTTGTTGCGCAAAATGACATGTCTGGATCACTGGTGTAGTCAGCAACAACAAAAGAAAAACTCTTTCTAGTACTTAATCAAATTTAATGCTAAGCTATGACCATAAATCTCACATGCGTGCATCAATCATGCACTCTAGTAGCTGCAAATATGTACATGGGAAAAGTGAAAATGATGAAATAATTAACCCTTTTTGTAATCTAGCGGCCGGGCGCATAAGACAAACTCTAGCAACCAAAATCTGATTGGTACAGAAATATGTGCATACACTACTACCCTGCTAGCTGCAAGTGAAGAAGCTTTATTTGGTTGAGACAGGCGGTGCCACCACATGCAGATGCAGCTGCTCTGAATCGAATGAAGCAAAAGTGAGTGCAGCACAGTGTCGATCAGCATCAGGTCATCATATATACCCGTGTCCACAAAATCTGCTCTCGATCAATGGATCGCTCTCGTAGCCTGTACATTAATTTTGGTCTGATGAGCGGTGGTAATATGGAGATGGACCCATAAACCGATCATCAATGGAGCTTGCATGCAGTGTAGGGTTGGGTTGGCATGGTGTCCTATCGTCCCAATTATTGGTTTGGGCAGCTTTTGTTTGGGGCGGCGTAGGGGACCGCCGATCGATCGAGTACCGTCACTCTTTTACTCGCTTTCATAGGTACACGCGTGTATCAAGTGCACTGAAGAACTTGAGAGCGATCGACCGGTTTTGCCCAAAGGGAATACTAGAGCAGAGTGGAAAGGGGATATCTGTCTCTGAACAGTGCCTGCTATGTATGACCGACATGCATGGGAGCAAGCAGATTGATGAGCAGGGCACAACAATGGCATGCAGCTCGATTTATCTTTTTTGCATCGGCCAATGCAGAGTGATGATCTCATTCGCTTGGTCTCATAGTAACTCATAGTTGTGTTCCATAGTAGTAGTAACTCATAGTTGTGTTCCATAGTAGTAACTGGATCGATGAAATGAGACGGAGAGAAAACCAGTGTACCGCAATGACATAACGACAGAAAAAGATAGGATACTGCATAGTGGTAGTAGTATATTATAGGTGGCGACATATGAGAGCAGGTTCGTAAAGCCCATTTAACTCGGGCCCGGCGCGTTGATTCGGAAAGTACAGATACGTACAGTCGTCGTGAACCAGCACTGCACGCGGCCGTACGCCATCCACCTCCATGCCGGCCGGACCAAATACATATACAGCCTGCATGCATCCATCCACCACTCACTCATCGAACAAGTAGGAGCTAGGGACGCCCGGGCCCTCGCTGGACAGTACAGGGATCCACTCTACTTTGCGTACCTGTATCTCTTTTTTTTTTTTGAGAAGAGTACAATTTCGAACGCACACGACACCACTCACACCACACTCACACCTCACGCATGCACACGCGTGCGCGTTCAAGACACGCCTAATCTAGTGATTGGAAGGATCCGGGATCCTTCAATATACTGAGAAACGCACAGTCTCATCGACGCGCAGACGCGTGCGTGCGCATTCTATTCTATCCAGACCGAAGCCTGGAGAGACGGGGAAAATCCCCGAGGCGAGACGCACCCGCTCGACGCGGGCGGGCTCGCTGGCCACCGCCAGCACTAGCCAACCGAGCTGCGCTCGGTTCTCTTGCGTACCTGTATCTCGTGTGGTTGCTTTTCAACCAAGTTTCGAGCGGGCCGGCCGGCCTGTGGGCCAGGAAAAAGGGAATCCTGGCCCGCCTCTCTCTGAGCAGAGAGCAACCATGGTGCGTAGTATAAGCTGCGGCAGGCTGAGCACGAAAAAGGCTACTGCTCCACACCCCTGACCAACAGTATATGCGCAAGCGTGCAACCCACAGTGCATTGGCATTGGCATTGGCATTGGCGGATGATATGAGTGACGAAGAGCTAGAGGCAGAAACATTCGTACGCACGAGCATGGCAGCAGGCGCACATGTGGTGTGTCGCCGGCGCCGGCCACCATGCGCGCACGGCCGCCAGCGCAGTGTCCTCCCTCGTGAGATTGGCCGCGCCATGCTTCCATCTCTTCTCCCCTCACCTCATCTCCTCGCGCGCGGAAAAAGGGAGGAGCAGCAGCGGCTCAGACACGGGCCACCACTGCTCCGGCCCACGGATCGAGCGCAGCAGCAAGCAGTACTAGGCTTTCTCTCCGTCAACAGTGCCGCCGCTTTGCTCTGCCTTGCCTTGCGTCCCCATCCGAGTTAGCGGTCTGTACCGCCCCGGTACGACCTGATTAATGCAACATTGTCCAATGGATCCGCCGATTCTCTGCGCTTAATAATCCACAGTACCGTACTTGACCACTGTTTACTACTGCAGCAACAGAGTGCCTCTTTAATTGGAGATACATACACGGTATGGGAAAACACTGCATCCATGGACCACCGTGGAATTATAATACCCACGACGTGTTAGTGTTACCGACTGAAACTGAATTGATAAGGAAGCAGGCCAATCGAGTAGCTCATACAGCTAGCTACTGCCCGTTATTACATACACAGTCTCGATTACTGAAACTTTTACGGCTCGAAATAATAAAGGAATCGATTCGTGATGCTTGCGAATAAAAAGAAAATCTGCAATACTAACATCCGGATAACAGCCGGGGGCGTCTAGCTGTGTAAATAAACAGCATACGTGTCCCCAGTTTCGCTTTCTCTTCCAATGCATGCATGAGAAGTTGCTACGGTACAGGGAGGGAGTCACATGTAGCACACGTCTTGCCTATCAGCGAGCCACGTGCTAAATTTGATGCGTGTGTGCGGCGCGACTCCCCGTCTTCTTCAGATGCAGACCCAATTAAGCGGGATGACTCCTGTGAAAAACATATGGCAAACAGTTCATGCAATTGATTTCAACACGCTTGTCGCTGCGTTTCTCTTTACGCTCGAAGATGACGTTCTTTGTGCACCAAATTTATTGATTCTGATCTCTCCCTCTGGCTCTCTCCCTTCGTGTAAGTGTAACAATGGTCGCAAGCAGCCCAATTAGCATGTTGACTTCATGAGCCTGAACGGAGTTTGTACCGGGCCAGCTGAACGGACAGCATGTAACAATGGGCCGGCTATCACATAATAGACAAGCCCAACTGCGGCCTAACTTCACACAGCCTGGTATGGCATGGAAGTAAAAA